>OY288271.1:1357986-2036980 GCA_958450335.1 Hibiscus tridactylites
TGCATACGATTCTGAATTTGTCAGTAATTTCGGTTATTCATTCGATAAATTCGATCGAATTTGAGGTGAATTTTATATAGTTAAAATTCATGATTTTATAATCCAAGTTGGTCGACGTGAGTTGTTGTTTAATAATTGAAATTATTATTTTTTCTGATTTTTCTATTTTTCCTATCAAGTCTACAGGGTATTGATAAGGGAAAATTATTGAAGAAAATGGAGGAAGGCCCCAATACAGGTTTGGGCAATTTTAGGCGAATAATCTCTTTTAAATTATTATTTGAAAAAATGACTCTCAAAAAATATTATTTGGCAAAATGACTCCCAAACTTGCCACGTCAGTGAACCTCGTGTTCTGTAGGACGCGAGGTTTGATATCGCGTTCTACAGGACGCGAGGTCGTGGGGATTTTTAAAAGATGAATGCACATTAACACAAACAACAAGGCCATGTAGTCTAAAATCGCGTTGTGCAGAACGCGATATCAAACCTCGCGTTCTACACAACGCGAGGTTTACCGACGTGGCAAGTTTGGGGTCATTTTGCCAAATAATATTTTTTGGGAGTTATTTTCACAAATAATGATTTAAAAGGAATTATTCATTCAAAATTGCCACAGGTTTGCACAGGGATTGAATGAGTTATATGGGGATATTCGTAAAATTTTATGTTATGAGACGAATCTATAAAATTTTAAGACGATAAATTTGTAAGATTTTAAGAGATATTTGTTCTTTCAACCCCTCTCGGTCCATCCTTAAAGTCAACTGCAACACTAAATTTTACGAGATTTATTTAACCCCCACCATTCTCATTTCTAATCATCAAATTAAAGCAATAATGATATTATGGAAATTCTGGTTTACAACTTCCATGGGAATGTCATTTTCAACTGGATTTGTTCTTTCCATGTTCTTTGATATAGGAAGGAAATGATTAGTTTTGTCTCAAAATCTAGGGTTGGTTTTCTTTGTACACTTATTATTTTTTTAATAGTCTAAAATAAGATAGTATCTATTTATTTATATTAACTCTTTGACAATAAATATATATCTAGTAAATAAAATAGTTAGATTTGGGTTTATTTATACATATTCTTAATCTGTATTGTGGGTACTGCCATTTCTGTTCTTATGCTTCTGGTCTTTGACAATGTATATTCTTAGAGATGGGCATGTGTCGGGTCTGGTGTTTGACCCACCCAAACCTGACCCGACCTCATACTTGAAAAAATTCGACCCGAAAATTATATATTCAATCCCCACTCGGCTCAATTTGAGCTATTAAAAAATAATAAATTTTTAGGGACTTAATTATTAAAAAAAATAAATTTTAGGGATCTAATTGTAAAAACTAAATTTTAGGGATCTAATTGTAAAAAAAGTAATTTTAATGACCTCATTGTAAAAAGAAAATATATAAAGAGTGAGCATTATTGTGAATATCCCTAAAAACAATTTAAGGGAAAATTACACTATTAGTCCATGGTCAGGTCGAATTTTTTTCACCTTAAACCCAAACCTGACCCTATTTTACCTTTTAAAAAATTCAACCCCACTCAAACATAAATTAATTAAAAGATATCATATAATAAATATCTGTAATAAAAATTTAAAATTAATTAAGCAATAAATTGAATACGGATAGTTAAGAAAAAAGACAAAAAGTAGTAAAAAAGACAAAGACAACACGAGCTTCATTAGATCGGAGGAACTAAAAAGATAGTAATTCATTTCAAGAACGCCGTTATTCATACAGGAAATATGTGTACATTACACAGAGAAAATACTTAATAAAGAAGAAGAAGGGGTCAAGCTCAAGCGCAAGCGCAAGCGTTGTCGACCACCACGGGATCCTCATCGGAAAACCTGAAAAACAAGTAACCCACAGCGAGCCCCGAAACGACGGCCAACAAAACGCCACCGTTGAAGGACATGATGGCCAACATCAGGAGATACCCAATTGCCGAGTTGACTCCGAATAGCACGGCCGTCATGAATTTAGCGGAGCGTCGGTATTTGGGGATGAGAGGAGCGGCGGCGGATGAAGGTAAGGATGGGGTGGAGGAAGCGAGGGATCCGAAACGGAGGCGACGGTCTTCCATGTACTGGTAAAACGAAGAGAAGATGAAACAGGCGAGTAGAGTGAGTAGGTAACTCAGCCATGAATCGGTTTTCCAGGAATCAATGAGCAGAGTCACATCTTTTCCCCAATACAAAGTCATGTGCATCATCTTTCGGATTTTCCTTCGATTGAACACAACACAGTCTCTTTTTTGTTTGTTTTCAGACAAAAATCTTAAAGATTTTGATAAATCAACTTTCGTTTGGTCGGGAATTCTGATCTGATCTGAACTTATCTAGTTCTAACAATGGAGTTTTGATTTACGATCATGCCCTTTGTTGGATACACCAAGCTTGGAATCAAAGTCTTTAATGGGGAAAAGGACCACAACCTATCTTCTTCTCTTTTATTAAAGTCAATTGCACCCCAAGTTTTATTTTAAATTGATTCTTAAATTTTTAAATATATTAATTGTATCCTTAAAATTATAATTCTTTTTTAAATTAATTCTTAAATTTTTGAATCTTTTAGTTTCATCCATAAATTATAACACTCATTTTAAATTGGTCTCCCAAACTTTTGAAAGTTCTTATTTATTCTCAAATTATCGTTTATGCTGCATCATATTTAGGAGTGATAATGAGCCTGACCGGCTCGTGAGCTACTCAGGCTCGGCTCGGTCAAAGCTCGACTCAGGCACAAGCTCGGCTCGAAACCTTAACTAGCCGAGCCGAGCCTACCCAAGCTCGGCTCGAAAAGCTCGTGAACAGGCTCGGAATCTACATATGCACTAAAATAAATTATGTTGTATTTTATTTCATTAGTTGGTTGTTGTTTGATTTTGTATTTTCTTTAATTATGTATTTGTATTATAAAAATATTTATTGATTATTTAGATTAATCTAATTTTTGGCACTTTTTCTCCTTTTCGGTCATTGAATTTCGTTTTAGTGTTGGTCATGAAAGGGATTTTTAACGAAATTTTCAATAAAAAAACTATAGTAAAATTTTTCATTACGATCCGAGCCGAGCCTGACGAGCTTCGAGCCAGAGTCGAGCCCAATAGTATTGTTTTCGAGCCGAACTCGAGCCTAAAATTCCAAGCTCGACGAGCCTCGAGCTCAAGCCGAGCCTAATTACACTATTTCCAAACCGAGCCGAGCCTGATTAGGCTCGGGCTCAGTTAGACTCGTTATCACCCCTAATCATATTATTACATGATACACATCAATGTTTACATGAAAATTAACAATTTTCATAACGATTTTATTAACATGAGATTTCATTAGTATATGTTGATAATTTGGGGATGGAATTAGAATCTTCAAAAGTTTGGGGACCAATTTAGAATGATAATCATAATTTGGGGATGAAATTAAAACATTTAAAATTTGAGTACCAATTTAGAATTAGGCTGATAGTTTAGGGACATATGATGCGATTAACTCCTTTTATTATATAAAATTGTTGGCTTTTTTTACCAAGATATCCCCCAATGAAAAATTATTTTGCAATATACCCCACTTTTAAAATTAATGCCTTCAATACTCCTTTTCCAACAAATTCGGTAAAACACAAACAATCAAAAGACTGAACTGTGTTAGGTTCAGAAATCACAGATGTAGCAATGTCATAACATTGTTCAACCGAAACCTATGGTTAAAACACCAAGGGATGCACTCACCTGAACAGTGACAAATATCAAGTAGATCGTTATAAGGCCGATCGCCAGTGTCTTGTTCGGCCGCATATCGTTCCGGGGCAACACAATGAAGGACCAGACTAGGCCTAAAGCTAAGAACCCCATTGTGCAAAACAAGCTGCTATCTTTGGGAACTATGTATGGGTCAGGTCTTTTATTCCAAGCTCCGAGCACCAACGAGATGCCCAAACCGGCAAGCGTGTTGAACATCGGTCCGGCGTAGCACCCCGACATGGCAATCTGTACGCTATCCCCGCCTTTCATTGCGAGGGCAATGTCTGACATCAAGTCTCCCATCGAGTTGCCCCATGCCAATACGGTTAGACCAAGGATCGAAGGTTTGATACGAAAGATCACACCTAATGCCACCAACAACGCGACGAGCTCGCTCGCGATCATGTAAAACCAGACTATACTCATAATAAATCCTCCCAAAACCCATGGAAGCAAAAACCGGCGAGGCGGATGATCGGATGTGGTGAATAGATACGCAGGAACTCCGAGTATACCACCAAGGGTTACACCAATGAAGTACACAATTTCTTGACTTAATTGAGTTGCATCATCATCTTGAGTGTTCCACAAGCAAGCAAGAAGTATCGGTGCCAATGTAGCACTAGCCACGGCATACCCCTTCGACCATCTCTCTTCCACCATAGGGATCGTTAACCGCCTCGGAACCATCAATGGCAACTCCAACAACGAAAGAAATTTACAACACGAGAACGGAGACCGTTCCTTCAACGTTTCCTCATCATTCCAACCCCATGTCGGTTTCGTATCCTCTACAGGCTCATCGGAAAAGATTGCCACCTGAGATGCCCACATCCAATGAGGTAACCTATTTTCGAGACACGGTACATCATTTTTCGAGCCCGATTCGAGCAACGAGGCATAGATAGAATCCCCCTCCTCATCTTGACTAGAAGAAACCAACTTAAACACCCTAATGTTGATCCTAGCAACCTCATTGAGAGCAACAGCAAGCACATAAATCACATAAAGTAAAACAAACAGCAAAGCAGTGCCGACAGTGACTTCTCCGACAGTTAAAAACAGGAACAACCAAATCAAACAAAACAGAAAGAAACCAATGTCCCTAACAAAGGAATTCCTATCAATTTGAACCCTTTTATCAGCTATACAAAGGGAAATAATCCCAACAACAACACAAGTCACAAAAACAGCCCCTCCTAACACACTATTAATCCCCACTTCGCCTGAATTCTTACCGGAAAATGCAGCAATGCTTGCAAACAGGTCGGGAGCACCGTTCCCTAGTGGCAACAATGTAACGCCGGCAACAGTCGGCGACATGTTCAATAAACTCGAAAGCTTTTCCAAAGAACAACAGAAGTAATCCGCCGCAGTGTTTCCCAATAGATAAAACAATGCAACAAGCCATATAGCCAACAATGTGAACCCGAAAAAGCTGAAATCTTGACAGCTACAGTAGAAGAACTTGATGTAGTTGAAAAACCCTCCAGGATTACACTCGGGGTGAGCAATCAAGTAATCACACTGAGTTCGATAGCCCTTGTGTTCGAACAACCCGGAACAAATTTTGGGTTTTCGAGCTGTAACATTATTGGCTGTAAAGTCATCAACTTTAACACTTGGATCATCAGTTTCTATGATTCTCCTGTGGATAACTTCACCATTATCATCAATCCCAGCTCTGGGTTTCACTAAAAATGGGGTTTTGAATCCATTCTCGTGAGTGTAAAACAAGAAAAGTAACACCAAGGCAGAAACAGAACGAAACACACCGCGAGATTGGGGTTCCATTTCAGAAAAAAAAGGGTTTTTTTTCCTTCTTGTTCAGGGGTTTCAAAACATGGGATAAATAAGAGGAGAGAAACGGGGATTAAAACACAGGGATTGGAGAGGGAAACAAGAGAGGAAGCTTCAAGGAGGTTGCATTGGAGGAACTGGTTTGTCTGAGGCTGAGATATGGGAGAAAAAAGCAGAGTACAGTAATGATTAAGAGCAGCAAAATCTGCAAATTTTGATGGAAAACGAAGTTAGATTTGAGCCAAAAAGGCTGTGCTATGGAAATGGAACGTAATGTGCGTAAAGGGTGGAAAAAATTCCAATGAGCAACCGACAAAAATGTAGTTCGGTACCGCTTTCCGGGCAACAGCCGCTAGTTTGGGTTTCAACTTATTCATGAAGACAAAAAGGCCATTAATGGCAGTTTGATGATATAATCTCTTAATTACAGTGATAAAAGATTCGATTTGGTACTCAGAGTGAGTGTAAATGAACAAAAAGTTGGACGAAATTTTCGTTTATTAAGTTAAATAAATAAATATGAATAAATTTTTCATGTTCGTTTAATAAGCGAACGAACACGAACTGAGACGTGTTTAGTTCGTTTATGTTCATGAACAAACATGTTTACCGGCTTGTTTTATTTTAAAAAAAAATAAATATTGATAAAGGTAATAGCTAAATTGAACACATGATGAACTTTAAAGTTTAAACCGTGAAGCCTGAGGAGCTTAAGGACTAATGAATTAATTTCACAACTTTGGAGTTGGTTTTTTTTGTTTGTTTAGTTAATATTTCTAATCATATAAATGAACAAGATCACCAACTATAAACAAACGAATACGAACACTATTAAAATTTAAACAAATACGAATCAAACATAAACACCTTTAAATATAAACAAATAAATACGAACACAATCTTATTAACTTAAGACCCAATTTATTTACAATCCTAATTCCATATTATTTTGAGTTTCTCTTAATAATTCCATACTCATATTTTATATTAAAAGTGTGAATCTTCATAAAATTGATATAGTAATTCCGTACTTAAATTTTATATTTTTTTATCAAATAGAGAATTATTTTATTCTCATACAAAAATTTGAACTCATAATAAAATAATGTGAATATCTTTAATCACTACTTCAGTTAGTAGATTAGTAGATCTTGTACCAAATTTTATATCAAAAGTGCAAATATTTAAGAAATTATGACAACAATTCAGAAAGTAAGATTAAAAAACTTTTAGAATTCAAAATTAAATATCAACAAACTTATAAAGAAAATACTTAAATTATATAAATTTAAAAATTCCAAAACTACAATCACATTCCAACACTCCCTCAATCTATTCCTGCGAATAAAAAATTAAAAAATTAAATTTCAAGTCTTAATCCTAAATTTTAAATCTTAACCCTTATATCTTAAAAAATACCATACCCTAAATTTCCTAAACCCTAGCCATAAAACTTAACCCTAAATTTAATTTTGAGTATGAGGGCATAAAAGGAGGCACCGAAAATGAGCAGAAAATTTCATCCTTGTTGGTGTAGTATTACTGAGATACTGGCCCCAAAAATTCAGAAGATATAAAAAAAGAAAAGAATAAAAAGGAAAGTGGAGAAATTATCTTTGTTTCGTAGGAATTTTCCTTGCAGGTTCATTTTCTGTCATCATCTTCTTTGATTATGCAGTTTTCATGCAAGTTCACATGTTGTAAGATTCTTTTCTACCAACTTATGCACAATTGAGACAAGCAGCAAAATATCATCAGCTACTGTTACAATCATATTCAGACATGGAAGCATGTAGTTCCTATGAGACATTAGATTGTGTAATAAACAAAACCATGCAGCAGTTCATTATATCCCAAAATTTTAACTTGTCTTGTCTACATAACTGTAAAATCTTCACAAACAGCTTCCACGGCGAGTTTTCTAACTTCACAATAAGTTATTTCAAATTTATCTTCAGAAATTTTGAACGAACACGTATCTTTACTTACACATTCTTGTTAAATATTCAAAAAAATTAATTTTGTTAAAACCATCTGTCACTTATCATGCCCCCTTTTATGACCCCACTATTAAAATAGTGGGTTTAAGGTTTAGAGTTCATGGTTTAACGTTAGGAGTTATAATTAGAGTTTAGGGAATTAGGGGTATGATGTATTTTTAGTGCGGATGATTTAGGGTTTAGGATGTGGAAATTAGGTTTAGAGTTTAGAATTTAATTTATAAGTGATTTTTAGTGTAGGGCATAAAAGATGACATAATTAGGAGCAGATGAGTTTTACCATAATTTAAGAGAGACATTAAAATTTATATAAATTAAATTTTAACTCACTTTCTCAAGTATAGTTATCTTTTCACAGTCATTAAAAAAACTGATCGAAAAACATGATACCTTTAAAAGATAAACATTGTCATAATAATCGAAAGACAATTCAATATATATTATATATATGTATGTACACATAAAGTTTAGTGTTACCATCTTTGTGTAGGTTCACCACATTTGGAGAGACATTTTAGTTAATTAAAACAAATAGTTATAATATTACTCAAATAAATTCATTTACTCAATGGAATCTTTAAATGTCTCTATTTTGGTCGATTCAAATTCTCTAATAAACATGAAGGTTAACATTAACGAACTATTTCAAAATTATAAACAATAAAAAATATTATTAAAGGCATGAATTTATGGTAATTCATCAAGAGGTGCGTTATAATCATATGATGTGGTCATATATAGGCCACCTGAAGTTCTACCGAAATTGGTGCTACCGTTGTGCTAAAAATATAAGGGGGGAATGGTTAATTAATAAAAATAAATTAATTTCTAAATTAATTTTCCCTTTTTTTAAGAAAAAGAAGAATCACTAACCATATAGTAATTTTGCAATGTACCATGACCTAAGAGAAATTAAAACATCTTTAAACACAATGACTTCAACGAATAAGAGCAAGATGCAATTAAATTAAAGGGAAAACTACATCGGTGGTCCCAAACTATTATCATTTTCTTATTTTAGTCCTTAAACTATGTTTTTCGGTAAAATCGTATCTTATGTTACATAGTTCTCCTGTTTTGGTCCCCGACGTTAAATAGCTAAGGATTTTGCTGACGTGGCATTTTTAAAATATTTTTTAATCATTTCTCTCTCCTCTTAAAAAAATGCCACGTCAGCAAAACTGTTAGCTATTTAACGTCGGGGACTAAAACAAGAGAACTATGTAACTTAAGTGATGATTTTGCCGAAAAACATATTTTGGGGACCGAAATAGGAAAATGGTCATAGTTTGGGAACCATCGGTGTATTTTTCCCTAAATTAAAACATGATGTTTAAACACAATTTTTTCTCAACAATTATTTAGTTTTGTCAACATCTTTTTTACTTTGATTTAATTGATTGAGTATTTATTAATATTATAATAGAGATTCAACTCATTTGAGTCTAATTAGTATTTTTTTTTTGTTTTAACAAATTCTAATTCTACTTATTCTTAGTGAATCTATAACTCACGATCTAAGAGAAATGAAGGAAAAAAGATGAGTACCTTGATCAACCGGCCAAATGTATTTGCTCCAATAAACATAATCTAATTTACATCTTAAAAATTAATTCAAATGGAGTAATTGTAACGTTTTATTTTATGAAATGAAAAATACACTTTAATCAGAGAATGCAATCAATTTTGAGTTTTCTTTTCTATAGCTAGGTAAAAAAGAAAATAGAGAAAAGCGGTAAATTATAAATTTATTCTTATTTTGGTCTTTAAAATTTAGGTTTTTATTTAATCATTAGATTTTTAAATTGGTTCTATTTTAGTCATTTATTGTTAAATATTTAGCGATATTATGACTAGACATTTATCTTTTCAAAATTATGAGTGATCTTAATTTTTCTTTTGAAATCTTTAATTTTGGATTCCTTTGATTTCTCGATAGTGGAGTATCTTTTTCTAAATTTCAATGGTGAGGAGATAGAAATGAAGAAAGCAAGGTGTATATCTTAACTCCAAGCGGACCGTGCAATGAATATTATAGATCATAGTAGTTTAAAGTTGAGTTTTGCGAGTTTAAAGTTAATTTTGTGTAAATTTAATCTGATAAGGCTATAAGAGACAAAAAGACAAATTTGTTAGAGCTTTAAGAGATTAAAGATGACGTCGAAGAATGGTGATTTTAGCACTAACGTAACACAAAGATGAAATTATTGAACTTTCATATTTGAAAAAAATAATGAAATAAAAAAATAAAAAAATGGAACACATGTGACATTCATGTGACACTATTTTTTTCGATTTAACGTTAGAGTGATAAAAATGGAAGCAAATTGATAACTCGGTAATTAAAATAATTTTTTTAAAAATTTTAACGACTAAAATAAGAATGAAAACAAAATTGAGTGGTGAACTTTTGTAATTTACCCAATAATTAAGAGAAAGGCATTTTGGGAAGTAGGTAAGTTTTCTTCTTCCGCGAGTTAACTCGAAATCTCTTGGAGAAAAAGCTTTCCATTTCAAATCTCTGCACTCGAAACACACACACACACACAAAAAAAAGGAGAAAAAAATGAGCCGAGGAAGTGGAGGCGGCTACGATCGCCATATCACAATCTTCTCTCCCGAAGGTCGTCTTTTCCAAGTCGGTATGTATATTCACAAATTCATTATATTATCAGTATTTGTTTCAAAATTTTGAATTTAGAACAAAATTGAGCAGAGTATGCGTTTAAGGCGGTGAAAGCAGCCGGGATCACATCTATTGGCGTTCGAGGAAAAGATTCCGTTTGCGTTGTAACTCAGAAGAAAGTTCCCGTCCGTACTTACCTTCTTTATTCTGGGATTAAAGTGATTTTAAGGGTTTTCTTCGATTTGGGTATTTAATTTTGAATAATGCTGTGCAGGACAAGCTATTAGATCAGACTAGTGTCACTCATCTTTTCCCTATTACCAAGTTCCTTGGATTATTGGCTACTGGCATGACAGGTTTATTAATTATTTTTCTTGTTTGAATTCACAAGATTTCGTTTTGTTTAGTGAATTAGGGTTTTGGGGATGTTAGGGATTCTGGGTTATAATTATATAGTATATCTTTTCATGCTCGTGAGAATTGGCATTTTCACTCTGTAGCTGATGCAAGGACCTTGGTCCAACAAGCGAGAAATGAAGCAGCTGAGTTTCGGTTCCGATACGGATATGAGATGCCTGTGGATGTATTGTCCAAATGGTATGGTTCCTTATATCATAACCTGGCAATGTTGAGTTGTTTTCCGAGTTTTGGTTGTTGTATTCTATATGTACTTCAAGAGATAAGTCACCTGGGATACACACTGGAGATAAATTTATGCGCTTGCACTTTAAAATCAAAGTTGGAGGCATTGTCGTCCTTATTTGCTGGTTCGTGGTTATAGTCTTGGTTTTAAAAATTAACACATACAACCAACCATATTTTTACTATTGTTTTGAATTCCTTATTGGAAATTGATATTTTATGATTCTTGTGCATTTTGATGATCGTGCGCCTAATTTAGCCTAACCTGCTTTATTGGTATAGGATTGCAGACAAATCACAGGTTTATACACAACATGCTTATATGAGACCTCTTGGAGTTGGTAAATCTATGATTTCTTCCATGGGAGATTTGCGATATTTGAGTTGTTAACGCACACATGCAAGCAGATATATGCTTATGTATGTTCCAAGTAACTTACTCTGCTATTCCCTTAATTTATTCTGTTGCCTTTTATGTGCAGTTGCTATGGTTTTGGGTATCGATGAAGAAAAGGGACCCCAACTCTACAAGTGTGATCCAGCAGGCCATTTTTATGGTCACAAGGTAGTTTGCAAGTTAACTTTATTGCCCGTCAAGTTTGGATTCTTGATTTTGGTTCTAAATGACTGGTTCCAGAAGCCATATATTATTACTATGATTATGATTCATAAATGTTCTTCTCTACAGTTCTCTTTGACTTTGTTATATGCTAAAGTTTGTTTTTGTTGCGAGTGTAGTACAAGAGTCAATCGCAACAATTAGCTTAAATTCCAGTCGGTTTAGGGTTTGCATTGTGCATGTAGATTGAGTTTTTTACTGATGTTCTGCAGGCAACCAGCGCTGGCTCGAAAGAGCAAGAGGCAATTAATTTCTTGGAAAAGAAGATGAAGAATGACCCTGCTTTTACATATGAGGAAACAGTGCAGGTATGTTATTTTATCCTTTATGTATGGTAAAGGAAGTTGTTAAAGGCCACGGGTTTAACTTTTGCTAAAACTATTGTGTAGACTGCTATTTCGGCTCTGCAATCTGTTCTTCAAGAGGATTTCAAGGCTACTGAGATAGAGGTATAACGACTCAGCCGATCATCTTAGTGATTTTATTGCTGTGTCGAGTCTGCAACTATATAAATGTTCGAACGGTAATCTGATTGCTTTTGTTTCTCTAATATAATTGCATCATATAACCAGTCGTTGGAGAAACTGAACTTATTCTTGTTTACCCTCTTTTTGAACCGTGGTTGACAATAATCCTTTGGTTCTCGGCAGGCGGGAGTGGTGAAAGCCGATAATCCAGCTTTCAAAGTGTTGTCAACCGAGGAAATCGATGAGCATTTGACAGCAATTAGCGAGCGTGACTAGCAAGCACGGACTAACAACGTGCTTTAGTTGATCATTATGTTTGAGAGAGAATAGAAAAGGGTTCGTAGTCTCGAATTCTATGTCGTCTCCTATTACTGCTTGAATTAAAGTTCATGTTATTTCTGGAATTTTTAATGACAGTGATAATACATTGATCTTATTCGAAGAAATTGGTGGTAATCCTTCAAGTGTACAGTTTTAAACCATTGAAATCGGACCAGTTTGTGTAAATGCTTACGAAGGAGAAACAGTTGAATTGTCGTCACATGACCGATCGATTTCAAAGATCGAATTTGCAACTTTCGGACATCCACAAGGAGCGTGTGGATCGTTCAAGCAAAGTGAATGTTAATCGGACGTGAATTACTATGATAACAATGTATCTTCGAATATGAGCTCGTATTCACTATCGTAATATCATGATAAAGCTCGATTTTCAGATAACGAAAGGAGGAAAATAGTGCATATTCACTATCATGCATATTTCACACTTCCATCAAAATTGGAGTTGCAAATCCAAAGATTCCTCAAATTTAAGACCTGAAAAGCTGGATTCTTGTCCTTTTATTCTAAGAGGTCAAATTTAGTTGAATTTTGGGTCCAAAGTTTGGTCCTTGCTGGTTGAAAAGCAAGACAAAATCCCTGTGTGGAGGAAGCATCCAGCAGCTTTATAAACAGTAATTTGATGTTCGACTCTGAACTTGTCTTCTAACTCATCCAAGTCCGTCCAATTTGCACACAGATATTTTGGACGATTTAATCTCACAAGTGTTACGGATTCACCGATGACTACATTATTCATCGAAATTTTCGATTTTGGCGACGACTGTAAATTTAAATCGAGTTTGTCATTGGCGAATCTAACGAAATCGAACGTAGCCTTCGAACAACTTCTTCATTAGTTTGGTCACTAAAAAAATGTTGCCCTCACTAAATTTTTAATTTACTTCATTAATTAGTGTTATAAAAAATATTAACATGACTGTTAAAGTCTTTTTTTTTAATAAACTCCAATTTTTTTTTCAAATTCACAATCGTCGCCGAAACCAAAGTTCTAATAAACAGAGCAGTGGTCGATTAATCTCAATGGTGGAAAAGATTTGTTTTGCTATAAGATTAACATAATTTGGTTTTAAGTTGGTATGAGATGAATTAAAACAAAAAATTTCAATCGAATTAAAAAATCAAAAATTTCGATATATCATTGATAACCATTAGATCAACTTAAAACCAAATTATATTAATCTTTTAGCCAAACAGATTTCAATAATTGAGATCGACTCGTGACCACTTCATTCATTGAAATTTTCAATCTTGGTGGCTGTAAATTTAAAAGCTTGAGGTTCATTTTGGGAAACAAGACTTTAATGGGATACTCATTAATTCTTAACAACAATTATCGTAATAAAAATAAATTAAAAATTAAGTGATTGTTTCGATTTCAGTGACCAAAATAAAATCACCCTAAAAATTAAGGGTCTTCAAATGTAGTTTACCCTAAAAATTAAAACATAATCCATTATAAAAACGAGCGAAAAGGATGGTTGTACAAAAAAAAATGATCCGTACAATAATACTAAAATGGCAGGTTAAGTTAAGCTTGCAAGTTCTAAAAATTCCAAAGAAAAGATTCTGAAACTAAAATCCCGTCAGCATCATCCACTTCACCGCCGATGTTGGCCACCGGAGACCCGACAACATAACCCATAAGATCATCAAACCCGGGGAATATCTCGTAATCCAAGTCGTAATCGCCCGTCAACGACCCGACCATAGGTAATTCACTCTCCAACTGCACTCTCCCGTTCGAAACTGACGGCGACTCCGTTCCACCGGTGGGCTGGGAATTCTCAGAATGGATTGTCGGAGGCTCCGAATTCGCAAACCGGGCAGCCGCAACTTGGATTTCAGAGGGAGTTAAAGACCTAGCGCAGGCAATATCCGGTGGGTTATCGGGGAAGTTGAACTTTGCAGACCGGCCACGTAAGCAAAAAGCGGCGGCGTCGAAGGCACGCGCCGCTTTCTCGGGTGTATCGTAAGACCCCAACCAAATCCGTTCGCGGCTGTTAGGTAGTCTGATTTCAGACACCCATTTCCCCCATTTCCGTTTCCGAACACCCCTGAAGTGTGTAATGTTATTTCTCGCGGTGGCCGGATTTTCTGTTACGAGTTTCACCATTGTTTTTGTTAACTATGTTTTCTTGGTTTGAGAATCCGTTAATATATACTTGCAGTTGTGTTGTCGGGGAGTAGAGAGTGTATCGGGGTGAGAGTGACAGTTTAACGAAATAAGAGGTAGTGATTTGGATAAATAAAAAAAATCAGGCCCAAATTTTACTTTCTTGCTACGTGGGTGGAAAGGCTTCCTCCACGTGGGCTTCTTATTAGCATTTCTCAGTTCAATAGTTGATGATTTTGGCGGGTATGGAGGAAGATTTGGAGAGATGATTGGACCAGGGATGGATTCATATTAGCATTAAAGTTAGTGATTTATAATAATAGAGATGTAAAAACCTGACGCGGCCTGTAAAATTGACTGTAACCAACTTAAGTCAAAACTGCTTGTGATTCGAGGTGGTGGTGACCCGAAATCAATTCGAGTCTAAATTGGTTTTGACATGAACCCGAGTTATACCTGAAAATTTTAGATCTGAAACGACCTGAACCCGAGTCATAGCAAAGATTTGTACTTTGCACAATGGCTAAGGTATACCTTTTTTCTCGTCTATTCTAATAAGGTGTTGACACGTGTCACCACATAATTAAATGTTTAATTTATTTTATTAAATTAAAATTAGGACCAAATTGATAGAATATATAAGCAACTGTTGAATTGTGTGGAGCTCGATTCGTTCAACCGATTATGCTCACCAAGTAGTGGAGAGGTGGATATTTGGGTGGAAGGGTTAAGGAAGCTAAAATGAAGATTGACACAATGATTTATAGTGGTTCAACCTTCTAACCAAGGTCTACATCCACTACCTTAGCTTCCCACTAAGGATTTCTCAACCAATTCCACTAACTGATTCGTCCCCTTTTCTAGGATTAGGAGGAAACTCTTACAACCGATCAAGCTTCTACCCAAGCCTTGATCAAAACCCTCTTTACAAAGAGAAACAAGAAAGCAAACTTAAACCCTCTAATAGGTGTTTGTTTGCACAATGAAGCACTCACCCAAAACCTAAAACACTTGAGCAAATTTAACAATTTTGGCTCACTAGTGTTTGTCTATACAAGAATTGACAATTTAAGTGCTAAGACATTTTCTTGATCAATTGATGTTTGACAATATGAGCATTAGCCTTCTCTTGATGCTTGGAGGTCCCTTTTATACTCCCAATTGAGTTTGTAGCCGTTACTAGCCGTTGGGGATGAATTGGAGCCGTTGAGGACTTTATTTCCCTTCATTAATGTTGTTCTGCAGCTACCAGTATCGATACTCGTGGAACGGTATCGATACGGCCTTCTTGAGGAAATAGCCGTTGGGCTTTTGCCAGCATAGGGTATCGATACACGTGGAACGGTATCGATACGGCTTGATATTTAAATGGCCGTTGGGAAATAGCCGTTGGGGTAGTTGAAATGGGATCGGTACGCTGACGTGGCGTATCGAAACGACCCCACTCCGTATCGATACGCTAAACCCTCGTATCGATACGGGTTTTGACAGTGGCCAAACTGGGCCAAAAAGGTATCGATACCGGTACAACCGTATCGATACTGGTGACGTGAAAACACAAGTTTGGCTGTTTAAAACATGAAAAATCTTTGCCAAAAACCTCTTAAAATACCTCAAACATAAATTCAAGTTGTTTGGACTTAAAAACAAGTTTTAAATTCTTTTCAACTTAGTCCAAAACATTTTTCAATTATTATATCAAAACATTAGTTCTACAGCAACGAAGATCAAATGTGTAATTATACTAAACCCATAGTATGTTGGTCATTTATGTAGTTCACCCTTATATATTAATTAGTTACATACTATTAAGGAATGACACATAATTTTTTGTTAGGGGGCGAATCTATACAAATTTAAGGGGTAAAATAAATTTTTAATAAAAAATACATAAATTTTTTTTAAATAAATGTCTAAATTATATATGAATTCCAAATTTTTAGGGGGGCGACAGCCCCCTCCAACCCGTATACTATTACTTCAGAAGTATAATACATGTGAACTTAAGTGGAAGAAAAAAAAGTCCAAAAACTTGTTGATTTAATTGTATCAAATGTCTTATATTATTTTTCGATTAATAGGGGAATGTTATCAAAAATATTGTTAAAAGTCTTCTTAAACTTAAATGGAAGAAAAAAAATTCAAAAACTTGTAAAAAAAAATTAAATATATTTCAGTCGAGACAAAACGAAAAAAAAAAAAAGAGAGGAAAAGCCAGAAAAGAATGGCAAAATTTCGCCAAACTTAACTAGTTGAAAAACATGACAAAATAGAAGCAGCCTTAGAAACAGTAACGGGTAAGACTTGAGGTTTGGTTATTGGAGATTTTTTGCACGATTTAGCCCCCCAATTTTCCAAATATTTCAAATCCATGCACTTCAAATACAAAATAATTTACAACAGTAAGATTTTTTTTCTCATTGTTTTGTAATAATTTAAAGATAGGGACCGATAATGAGTGGAAAAAGAAAAGCGAAAACGAAATGAGTAATAAATTCGATAAAAACCAAATTGAAGCATTTATTAATGTGTGTAAAAGTCTAGCGTTACTAATGAGAAATTGGATGTATTTGCAAAATGGAAGCATGGAGCTTAGTGGTTAGATTTGAGTATTTCTATATAAAAATATTATATTTCGATATTTAATATGGACTATTTTAATTTAAATTTCACCATATGAGTTAAAAGTTATAAATGCGGCTATCACTTGTACTTTGTCATAATTCTATTAATCTATTTGTGATATTATCCACCTCTTTTTTAATCTTTTCCGTTTTGTTATATTTTGTTTTGCATATTTGAGTTTTAATGTTTTTCTTTAATAAGTATTTTTGTTTTTTTATGCCAATGGTGTATGTTCTTTTGTCTGTTTTTGTAGCACTTCTCTTTTTATGGTAAAATTTTACATTTCTTTTTTAGTTGATATTTATTTGGTTATTTTATTTTTACTTTTTATTGAGATCTCATATTGATTCTCTCATATTAATGGATTCTCTAGTTAATGATTATTTGATTATTATATAGCATTGGATTTTATTTATAGATTGTTAAAATCTCTCTAAGTCATCGCATATGGACGGTTAAGATCAGTTTACATCATCAATTTTAATAGTCCTGTGATATAATTGAACTCTAAAAAATTTCAGTGCTAAAACAATATCTATTTTTAATTCAATTTTATAAACAATTCATGATTTATTTATTTAAAACCGTTTTTGTCAACTATGCTTTTGAGCTGTGATTCTACTGAACTTTTTCATTCTGAGTGTGTGTAAAGTGTATAATTTTTTTTCTTTAATAAAAAATTATACACAGGTCGGGTAAAATATTAGTTTACACAAGTCTTGTAGTTTTTGGGTTAGGAGTTTAATTTAGTGTATAAAATTTTAGAGCTTATAGAAGTTAAGGTTAGTAGATTTAGGGTATATGATTTAGAGTTGCGATTTAAGGCCTAAAATTTGATATTTGTGTTTTACTGTATAAATATGGAGACATGTTTGTTTTACCAACTTGTGTATTAAAAATTTGGGTAAACTATAATAGAGATCACTCAATTATGGGTAAGGTTACATTTGGGTTACCTAATTACAAGTTATATTTAGGCCACTCAATTATGGGTAAAGTTACATTCAAGTCACCCAATTATTAAAAGTTACACTTGGGTCACTCAATTATAGGTAATGTTACATTTGGGTCACCCTTCATATTTTAAAAATATATATCAATTTATGTATAAGAATAATTAATGATTTCAAATGAAATACCCCAGTGTTAAAAAGAGTATACAAGTGATTTGGAAGAAAAATTATGAAATTGATGTATTTTTTTTAAATATGAAGGGTGACCCAAATGTAACCTTACCCATAATTGAGTGACCAAAATGTAACATTTAATAATTGGGTGACCCAAATATAACCTTACCCATAATTGAGTGACCCAAGTATAACTTTTAACAATTCAGTGACCCAAATGTAACTTTACCCATAATTGAGTGACCTTCTTTGTAGTTTACCCTAAAATTTTATTTTTTTTAATACAATTACAATTTTAAAAGGACTGCAGATTGGATGGGCTTTGGTTATTCACAAAACGAGTTCAAAGATAGAAAATGGGCTTTGGTAATCCTGATGTAGGGGATCTTTCTGTTCTGGTGTATGTAATGTAACATTACTTACAAATTTAATGGTTCGAAGCTTGAGTCGAATTCAATCTCATATGAAAAACGTAATAGTTTTAACCTGTTAAATTAAGTTCTATGACTTAAAAATACAGTTTTAAACTTAATGATTTATATTCGAATTCGAGTTTCAAATTCAAAATCGAGTTTCAGCGATCTGTATAGTAACTAAAACTATATTAAAAAAGAAAGAGATTGATTCAGTTTACAGCCCACATGATTCACGCATCAAAATACTCAAATTTAGTTTATTTGATACCAAAAGTTTTAAACTTTAGTTGCATTCATCATTAATTAAGCTGAATTTGTGCAAAGCACGAGTATCTTGTTCACAAATTAAATAGGAAAGGGTAAAGTACATTAATAATCACCAAATTTTAAGAAGCGTTCATTTTGATCACCGAACTTTTAAAATTTCTGTTAAAGTCGCCCAACTCTTGTACTATATCTCTGCGCGTTCATTAATTTCAAAGGGGTCGACTTATTATCAGACAACAGAACAAATGGTGATCCCAATGAAAGAAGAAGAAAATGGAGGAAGAAAGGAAGTTGACGTGTCACGTCAGCATTTTTACGAAAATTAACGGGAGAAACTAAAATGAAAGCAGACTAAAAGTTGGGTGACCGAAATGAACGCGCTCCAATAGTTCGGTGACTATTAATGTACTTTACCATATAGGAAATGATAACCGACGTTTCTATCATTCATTGTTGAAATCATTTTGCTTAAGCTGATGAGTTTAACGAGTAACGAGTCGAGTAAAATAATAATTTTTTTAACAAATACGAACAGAATAAACTTTTATTAAACTTATTAAATATCGAGTCAAACCAAGCACTAATAAGACAGTTTTTTAATCGGAGAAGATCAATAGTAAAAGGGAAATAATTTTTTTGTGCTTCACGCACGAATATGTAAACTGTTCAGTCAGAATTTAATTTATTATATATTAATTGTCTACAACTGTGAAGAATCTTTTATTTCTCAGAATATTTAAAGGCGTAGAAAATAATATAATAAATATGATTAATAAGAATTGTTAAAAAATGATTAATAAGAAACTTTTTTATACTAATTATATTTATACTCGTATCTAAATTTAAATTTATTCTATTGATTTAATCTTAACTATTGCTCTAAAGTGGACTGTCCATACGTCGTATGTTTTTTTAACAAAAAAATTTGGCAAAATTAGTTCAATTTTGTACCTTAAAAAAATATTTTAAAATCTATAGCACCTTTAAAATTATTTTCGAATTTATTGTCATTTCTACAGTGACTTTTAAGGTCGGATAGCTTGCAATCCGACTTCATCAAAAATTAAAAAAAAAACTATGAGGGCAAATTATTTTTAATCCGACCTCAACAAAAGATATTAAAAAAAATTATGAAATAATCTTACTATCAATACGACCTTATAGTAAAAAATATTTAAAAATGTCATAAAGATATGCACTGATTTCAGCGTGGCAGGCAGGGGCTTTTATATTTTTTTGGGAAAACTACACTGGTGGTGCCCAAACTATTACCGTCTTCCTATTTTGGTCCCAAAACTATTTTTTTAGCAAAATCGCCCTTTCTGTTACATAGTTCTCCTATATATATATTATTTAATTTTTTTATTCAGACTAATGTGGTGGTGACACGTGTCACCACCATAACAAAGAAAATAAATTGAATGTGAGGGGGAGCTGCTAGTTTTTAACGACGGGGACCAAAATAGGAGAACCATGTAACAGAAGGACGATTTTGCCAAAAAAAAAGTTTTGGGGCCAAAATAGGAGAACCATGTAACAGAAGGGACGATTTTGCCAAAAAAAGTTTTGAGACCAAAATAGAAAGACGATAATAGTTTGGGGACCACTGGTGTAGTTTTCCCTATTTTTTTATGGTGGATTGTTCGGCGAGGAGAGAACGCTTCATTTCGTCGTCGGTAACGCGACCAACGCTGACAGGAGTGGCTGGATTTTAGGGTTTAGGGATTTGAGGACTATTTTGAAAGTATTTAAAAATTTCAAGATATTTTATTTTTTGAAAAAAATATAAAATAATTATTTTCTTAAAAAATATATTTTTAAATATTTTTAACCAAATGAATGATGCCACATCAGCAAAGTGCCACGTTGCATTTATTTTTTTAAAAGAAAATAAATAAATAATTTTTTTAATTTTTTAAAATGCCATGTCAGTAAAGTGTCACATGGCATCACCGTGTCATCTCCTTCTTCCCATGCCATGCAGACATGTCACGTCAGCCTTAAGCGTTGACCATTAGTTGACTAACGACTTCCATCCAACAAAGGTGAAATTTGAACGAAATGAAACCTTAGGTGATTGTTTGCACCAAAAAAGAATAGGTGTTAAAGTGATCAAAATGTCAAACGTCGGGGGCTACTTTTGACCTTTTGCCTATATTTAAGAGTAATTGTTAGAATGTCAAGGGGGATTCTAGGAATGGCATGGTGGCACAACCGAAATGTCATCAAAAGGTATAACATTTTAGGTTGTACGCGGGGTAACATTTCAGTTGCGCCGCGAGATAACATTTAGGTTGCAACTGAAAATATTATCGAAAAATATAATATTTTTGGTTCTATGGGTAAAATTTTAGGTTATGTATTGTCCAAAATTTTAGTTGCAACCTAATTGTTATCATTACTAACCGAAAATGTTATATTTTTTTAAAACACTTCGATTGTGCCGTTTTTAGCCTTAACTAAAACTATTCTACCGCAAACTCATCTAGAAAATATATTTATCAAATAAAAAATATGAATAATTACTATAAATACCATTTACATTTTGTCTATATCCCTTTTGTTTTTAATAAAAAATAAAGAATATATATTATTTTTTTTTTTGGGGGGGTGAATTTTAATCTTAAAATTTAGGTCGATTTCGAGTGAAATTTTTATATTTTCAAATCATGTTCGGGTTGGTCAAACCCCGACCTGACCATTTCCATCCCCACTTTGACCGCTCTATCTATTATCATTGTAATTTAGATTTTACAAATGAAATTGCTTATTTAAAATAAAATTTAATATTTTAAAGCACATGATTACATTTGGTGCCACCTTACTCGAAAGCTACACTTAGAAGTATAAATAAAAGGTATATATCTATGGATGGAATCTTCCGCTCCTTTTTGTTGTCCCTACTTATATTTTAATACATTTGGTAGGAATGACAACGAGAAGGTTTGAACTTGGGACCTTGAACCAAGGTAAATTTCAAAACCTTTATCACTAAGTTAAGCTGCTCTCTGTGTTATAAATTACACCCTTTTATATATATTTATTATAAAGCAGTAAAAATTAAGGAAAATTAAAGAAGCATAAAGAATGGTAATAAGGTGGTTTGAACCTTAGACTAAGAAAGCAAATTCCAACATCTTTACCATTGTGCCAAGTCTTTCTTAATGACATAATTGCACCATTTTATATACATATATTTTAAAGCTGTAAATGTTAAGGAAACATAAATAAAAATAGTTGAATGGGGACTCGAACTAGATCACTTAGAATGTGCATAATCACACAAACATTCGATTTAATTTAAGTTTGAAAATTATTAAATGTTCGTTTCAAAATAAAAATCGATTTAAAATAATCAAATATTTTTTCTTTTTCATATTTAAATTAAATCGAATATTTATTAAAATATTAAATATTTAATTTAAAAATATTTGATGTGAGACATAAATAAGGGTACCGAAAAGAGAATGAAAATTTCTATTCAAAGTTATAATAATAACTCGGTTTTTTTGTAATGATAAGTAACTATCATTGAAAATTATTAATTTTCGAAATTGCGAAAAAAAAAACGTAAAATCCAATTTTAGATCACTTCTTAACTTAGCTAAGTATATATAATGTTAATACCACACTTTCTTTTTCGGCGCATAAATAAATGTAAACTTTTGAGTATTCTCAAATTATATGATTTATTTTCATCATAAAAAAATTTATGATAAATCGGTAAACCCTACACCCTACAAAATATATATTACTCTAAATTCTTTAAATTTTAAACCTAAATTTTTATAGGGACATAAATAAGGCACACAAAAAAGAAAATAATTTCTACTCTATTATTTATATTTATAATTAGACGAGCTTTCTTCAAAATGATTAGGAGAATAAAAGTCTCTTCAATAGAAAAATATTATGTAAATATTAAAAAATAAAGATACTTTTGTAATTTTCAGGACACTAAAATATATGTTTATGTTTTATTAATTAAAAATAATAAAAATATATTAATATGTGTATTCCAACATATTTTGTAGTTATGTTTTAAGCTTAGTGGACTGCTTTGAGTAACACTAATGGAATAATGGGACAAAAGAAAATTAAGAATAATAAAGTTAGAATTAATGGAAAGTTTGATTTGCTTTAAATACACCCCAACACTTTTAAACGTGACATAAAGTTTTGGCATTTTGACTCTTAATGTTTATACCCCTTAGGAAAGAAAGAAAACAAATCATGGAATATAATTGTTATAGAAATAAATGGGATAATGATTTATTACTTATCAGTTGATCTAACGGGACAAAGTGTTAAGTCTTTTAAGTAAGATTAAAAATTTAAATTTTGATGTTGTAAAAGAAGTAAATTGAGTTGAATTTTAGTTTATAATGGTTATGTTTGGCAATTAGCGGATAGCGGATTATATTAGTTGGTAGTTGATTGCATTAGCTGATTTGACTAGCGGATTGTATTAGCTGATAGCGGATTATATTAGCTGATAGTTGATTGCATTAGCTGATTTGACTAACGAATTGTATTAGCTGATTGTATAAAAGTGTTTGGTAAAAGTAACAGATAGCTGATAGTTGTTTGATTTTTAAACAAGCAAAATGACATATAAGAACATGATTATATTCTATACTTGTTTAATTAATTTGATTATAAAAAATAATTTTATAACATTACTAAGCATATTTAAATAATATATATATATATTAATTTATTATTTATATAATTATTTTTAATATAATTTTAATAATTATTAAATTTAAATACAAATATAAATGTGTGAGAATAAAAATAAAAAATAAAAAATATTAGTTTACAAATGTCACAAATCACAATGTAAATACGCGAGAGTGAAGAGTTAAATTAGAGAAAATGTTAAATTTTAGGATACTTGGAGATTTTTTATAATTATTAAGGGTAAAATAATCTTTATAACTATTATGTCAAAACATCTAATATCAAAAACTCCTATTAGAAGTTTTTTTAAAATTAGAGGTTTCACCACAATCTGCTATTACAATCCGCTATTTATCAAACATCCAAATTAACGAATTTGACTGGTCAATTCAAACCTATAATTTTAGCTCAAACCGCTATTTACCAAACAATGCCAATATCTGATCTAATTTAGTCGACAAACTATTCGAATATAGATGGTTATAAATAAATAAAATTATTTATATTTTTAAAATTTTTATTGATAATAAATGTATATAAACACAATGTCCAATTAGCAAAATCAAAACTTGATTTTATCTTGTATTTATTTGAAAAGATACACATAATTTAGTTAAAACAAGAAGCATCGGGAACATCGACGAGGGTTTGGTAAGAGCTTACGGCTCCAATTCAATTAAAGGTGGAAGCTCTTTCTCCACACACACGTCTATGTTTGTGTATATATAAATATATTATATGTTGGTTTTAAATTAAAAAAACAATTAAATTTTTAAATTTTGGTATAATATCAATAAGTCAATTTATTAATTTGGGTGTTACATATCGTGCATATCCGTTTTAGACGACACTAGATAGCAAGGTGAAGACAGCAATCGAATGAAAATTTAGGGATGAGACTTGATAGTTCACCCGCCGTGGGACAAGCGAAGAGCTACAGTAGACGATTGTTGACGTAGAATCAAACAATTAATCCTGATTGTTTTGGGATCGAGAACCGCAAACGGTGTAGAGAGGGTGATTGATAGCATGTAAGAGAAGGAGAAAAAGTCATTCCCTATTATTCGATCTGAGGGGTACCTATATCCCCTTAGTGTTGCTCGATGGGATGAAGTCAGGCTTAACGTCATAGTGACTACTAAAGAGCTGACAAAGTAGACTCGACTGTCGGGCGTCAGACTGAGCTGGTGAATCAGATGAACTTGACAACGATCATGTCAAGGTGTAGGAGCTTAGTGGGGAGAGTGGTGCCGAACTAAAAGCTCAAGAGGCCATGGTGTCTCGAGTGATGTGAAGGCTACGATCATATCAAATGACTTGCGCATCCCGAAAAGATGATATTATATTATAAGTATTTTTTACATTTCAATTTCTTTTATCAAAAACATACTCGACCCTTATTAAAAATACAAAAAATAAATTAAGGTATTTGTTTAATAGTGAGTTTGAGATATTCAATTTTTTGATCTCGAGTCTCATCATACATAAATTCTATGATTTAAATCTTATAGTATATTTTATTTCGGTTCAAATTATACATAACCATAAGTATAGATTTTGTAAAGATTCGAATTCGGACATTTGTTTTGAAAATATAATTACCTCTTTATCTAATAAAAATATAAGGTTAAATCACTATTGACTAACTAATCCAAATCGAGTTTTGTAAAAGTTTATTATAGGGAAAACCTTTCTAACCCAATTTTCATCATTCCTAATACCAGGATTCAAACATTTGACATTGCTTAGGAAACCTAGACGTCTCATCTCGCTAAACCAATTGATTGTTAATAATATATTTTACATGTTTGTATCATATATTTCTTGAATAATTTATTATTATTTTTGTCAAATTAAATAGTTTATTATTAAACCGACGATCGAGTCAATTCAACTATCGATTCAGTTATTACCATTCACAAAAACATTGTAACTTCGTTTTAATTTATTAATTTTTAACACTACAAAATACCAATTTGATAAAAAAAATTGTTTTGTATATAAAAATTGTAAGCAGTTTAGTATCGCTTAAACAAATCTCTAAATTTGAGGCAGTTTTAAATATAAAAAATCTCCGTGAATAAATTCATCCACCAAAATCGATCGTGTGACGCAGCCGTTAGAGCGATAATAATTACATTTATTAATATTCACATATAGTCCAAGTGAATACAATGACAAACCCTATATTTGTAATAAAATAAAATAAAATTACATCTGAAAAATAAAAAATATTTTTTCTGGTCACAGATCCTCGTTTTTTTTTTTTTGGTTTCAAAGCTTTTCTCATTCGATATGGAACTCAAAACTCACTGACACCAATGCGAGAAAAACAAAAAATATATAAATTTTTAGGAAATTGAGAGAACAAAAAAAGAAATAGAATTTGCAGTCTTTAAAGGAAACGACTGAAGGTGCCCAGATTCAAAGCTGTTTCCCCAAAAAGAAATAGCACTTGAGCACTGCCGTCATTTCCCAGTTTTATTTGCATTTGGGGATGGCTTCTTCATCTCTAGCAAGCCCGTTATGCACCTGGTTGGTGGCGGCTTGTGTGTCGGCAACGTCCGGGAATGACCAGTCACGGTCGCCATTGTTGTCGAGCTCGGTTTCTTCTAATACTAGACTCGGCCGTTGGGCTCGTAACAGAAAGAAGGCTCTTCTTTCTAAATGCTGCGGCGGCGGAACAGCCACTAACAAAGACGCCGGCTTGATTTCTTCGTTTCGTGGATCCATGGCTTCTTGCTTGGTTTTCGAGCCTTGTAATGAGTACTATTCCTCCAAAAATGGGAGCTTTTTCGGTCAAGACGGAAGCTTTTCTTCTTTCTTTGGCTCCAGAAATGTCCCCTTTAATAACAATCGAGGGGCTGCTCGTTCTGGTAATCTTTAGCTTCTTGGATTTCTGGAATTGAAAACGTAACGTTGCTTTTTGCTGCCTTATCGAATCTGGGTTCTTTTCTTTTTTACTGTTTTTCGTTTCTTTAATATCTTTATTTGCCTTGAATTTGACCCTTTTTTTAGCGAACTGTGTTTTTTGCCCATTTTCTTTAATTTCTTGGTTCACAACTTAGTGAGATAAACCAACTTCTGCTCATGGGAGATCATTATTTTCTTAGATAATCTGAATTTAATACAAAAGCAGATAGTACAAGTTCAGATTTTGATTATAAATATCATTGGTTTTCTCTCTCCCCTGCCTTAAGTCTTCATATCTAACAAGTTGGTGTAGGTTGGTAGACTTTATTGTCTTGGTTTCATGAACATTTTATAATAATGTTTTCATGTGTTTGCTGCCTCATTCAATATAAAATAGGAAAACGTTTGTTTTGCATACTAATTTTTTGGGGTTTTCTATGTATACGAGATTGTTTATTTGTTTATGTGTTTATGTGTGTATGTTATCTAAATTATGTTTGTTGTGCGGTTTAATTTGTTAAAAAACTCAGGAAAAACCATGGCTATAGCTGTGCAACCCACAAGAGAAATTGCAACAAAGAAGAAGCCTCCTGTTAAGCAAAGACGTGTCGTCGTGACCGGGATGGGGGTGGTAACTCCTCTTGGACATGAACCTGATGTCTTCTATAACAATCTGCTCGATGGTGTCAGTGGTATAAGTGAGATCGAGACCTTTGACTGTGCCGAGTTTCCGACTGTAAGTGATGTTTGAGATCTTTCATCTTGCTCTTGTTTGTACTAGTGCTTGTTCTTAGTGTTCCTGTTTTTTTCTCCAGAGAATTGCTGGAGAGATCAAATCTTTCTCAACTGATGGATGGGTCGCGCCAAAGCTTTCCAAGAGGATGGACAAATTCATGCTTTATTCGCTTACTGCGGGTAAGAAAGCCTTGCAAGATGGTGGGGTAACTGAAGATGTAATGGATGAGTTAGATAAAACGAAATGTGGAGTTTTGATTGGTTCAGCAATGGGTGGCATGAAGGTATGTTCTTCTGCATATACGAAAGAAAAGTGGCATGGTATATAAAACGAAGCACGAGGGCTTTGTGACCTTAAATCAGGATTAAGAAAGAGACTGTTTTGCAGTATAGTTTTCTTTGTCTATCCATTGCTTCATTTAAGTTGTTTGTTGTGGAATGAACAGGTTTTCAATGATGCAATTGAAGCTTTGAGGATCTCGTACAGGAAGATGAACCCTTTTTGCGTACCATTTGCTACAACAAATATGGGTTCTGCAATGCTTGCAATGGATTTGGTTAGCTTAACTTTGGATTCCGCAATGTTAAGATAGACCTAAATGGATGTTGAAATTTGGATTTTTGAGCTTTAAATTTATACTTGTATGATTTCTTCAGGGATGGATGGGTCCTAATTATTCTATCTCCACAGCATGTGCTACAAGCAACTATTGTATATTAAATGCAGCAAATCACATCATCAGAGGCGAAGCTGTAAGTTGAGAAAAGAAAAACATCCAATGTATCGTAGTATAATCGATTGCACTTTATCTGATGCATTTGAAACAAAATTGCAGGATATGATGCTTTGTGGCGGATCGGATGCAGCAATTATACCCATTGGTATCTTGTGCTCGTTTTCTTTATTTGACATTGTTTTATAATTTTTTCCACTTGGTATAGCAAGTAATACTATATTTTGTCATTTAGGTTTGGGAGGATTTGTGGCATGTAGAGCGCTCTCTCAGAGGAACAGTGATCCTACCAAAGCTTCACGTCCTTGGGATGCTGTAATGTTACGATAACTCTTGAGCTCCAGGGCCATTATTTTTCCTTTTGGTTTTGGTTTTTTCTCCTAGTTCTAGAACAAAAGGCAGTGAAGCTGATAAACTGATAATGCGTTCGTGAATTAAACTTGGTGAAAAGTAATGTTAATTAATCTAATAATTTGAACGAGTAAGCAGCATGTTTATCTTTTAGTAGTGAGATTTACCACAGTTCTTGTCACGTCTTAACAACTCTTTAGGGACACAAATCAAGTATGAGTAAGATATGCATGTGCACGTGTTTTTTTTTTACAAAGTTACTCTGTATATTTATCAAGCATTTTCTCTTCAAAGGCACATAAATTTCCTTGGTTTGTTTTATATGTGATATTTACCTTGATAGTGGTACTGAATTTTCCAGAGTCGTGATGGATTTGTCATGGGGGAAGGTGCCGGGGTTCTGCTTTTAGAAGAATTGGAGCACGCTAAGGTACAATGTCTTTGACCTTATGAATCCATGTTGTAAGCCATAGGTCTGTGCTTAGTTCTCTTCGTTTAAGGGGAAATTACTGAATTTCGGTTTCTGATTTTGCAGAGGAGAGGTGCGACTATCTATGCAGAATTCCTCGGTGGAAGCTTCACCTGTGATGCTTATCACATGACTGAGCCTCACCCTGATGGTAACGAGCCACACCTCTTAATTGGCTGCTCCTACTTGGTTTTTTTCTTTTAGAAGCAGCACATGTTACTGTATGAAAGATTAAGCTAACATTCGTCTTGTGAAATCTAAAAATAGGCGTTGGTGTCATTCTCTGCATCAAAAAGGCTTTGGCTCATGCGGGAGTATCTAGAGGAGACGTAAACTATATTAATGCTCATGCTACATCAACGCCGGCTGGAGACATTAAAGAGTACCAAGCTCTTCTTCATTGTTTTGGCGACAATCCCGAGGTAATTTCACGTTTTTTTCTCTAATGCCTAGGTCTTAATGCGTAATCTGTTTCTCAAACTTCCGTGTCGTTGATAATATCTCCATCATTTGCAGTTAAGGGTGAACTCTACAAAGTCAATGATTGGTCACCTATTGGGAGCTTCTGGTGCTGTGGAAGCTGTTGCAACAGTACAGGTTTGTAATTCGGAGTATTATAATGTTATGTTGAATTTAGGAAACACTTCATATACGAATTTGTGCAGTGCTAACTGTTTGGAACCCAAACATCGACACGGTAATGATTTGTCTATATTGTAGGCAATACGAACTGGTTGGGTTCATCCAAATATCAACCTGGAAAACCCGGATGAAGGAGTGGTATGCTGCTGCTTCTCTCTATTTCCTTTTCATTCACTTGTGCTTTGCAGCAGCTTTTGCTTCTTGATATGTACTTATAATTCTTTTTCCCTCGGTTTTCCGACGACGTGGTTCAATTTTTTTGATTCGTCTATTCAGGACACAAGTATACTTGTGGGGCCAAAGAAAGAAAGATTGAAAGTTAAGGCAGCATTGTCAAATTCTTTCGGGTTTGGTGGGCATAACTCGTCTATCATTTTCGCCCCATACGAGTAAAATAGTTCAACCACCGCTCTTACAGTGTTTTCGTAGATTTGGCCGGAGGTACACTCATTCTAAAACATTTTAAACCCAAATCCATATTATGTCAGTAAGAGTTTGCTGATCTGTGTAATTTCCATCAGCTATCTGATAGGTAACCAGAAAATCTCGTGTAGACAACGCATAACATCGAAAGGCGTTAGTACGGTGACCGGTAGTGGAGCTACAGAAAAAAAGCCGACTGTTATAACTGAATGTAAGGGGGGACATTTCATATGGTTCAGTGTTGTTTCAGAAGGTTTCATTTGTAGCTACAATGGAGGGTTTTAGTGTTTCAGAGCCATTGAAAAACCACTAAACCAGTAAATGTAGTTATGATATCGTAATTTTCGTGTTCATGTAACAAGAATATAGCTGTTTTTGATTCGGCCGATTGTAATGAATCCTGAACTGGCATATGATTTTATGTTCATGCAAGTAGGGACGGAATTCGCCGTGGTGAAACCGTGTTGATAATTGAACATGGAATTTGTACAGAATTTGCATACCTTGAAGAGCAAGTAAATTCGAAAATGATCAGCTGTTTTACTCGTAACAGAGGTCCGAACACATATGCGACTGCGAACACATATGCGACTGCGAGTGTCGGAAAGAAGAAAAGAAAACAAATTCTAAGGTTTAAGAGTTTGAAGTATTTTCAATGTTTCATCTACATGTTTCTCAGCTTGGAACCTGTTGTTGTAGACGAGCTGGACAACCCCTTGCTTGTCAAGAACATATGTTTGTCTCCCTGGAACCGTCCCGAACATATCTGCCGACGGAACTCCCCACGCTTTCCGGACCTTGTTTCCCTCATCACTCAGCAATGTAAACGGAAGTCTATATCTCTTGGCAAATGCCTGATCAGTTGAAACAAATGTTCTCAGTTTTCAAGCAATTGTGCTTAACATTTGATCCGTAAAACATACAAATATCCCGGTATGCGATGAAAAACGCAGCACATTTTCCGGCAAATCCAGCCGATCACCGGTTATGGAATTGTTATCACAGACAATCAAGAAGGTTTAGTTCAGTACAGACATGAAAGAAAAACAAAGTTACTCGAATATACGAGTGTCAAATAGTTTCAATCACTTTTTGCATCAAATTTACCTTGTGTGACGATGGATCGTCGCCACTTATTCCAACAACTTGAGCTCCAAATTTCTTAAACTTCTCATAAGAATCTCTGAAAGCACATGCCTAGAAAAGACACCAATATAAATCTGTCACAACAATCCCAAACCACACAAACTCGAAGAACACACGATAAGAATTCGAGTCGAGTTTAAAGCAGTAACCTCTTTGGTACATATAGGGGTCTCATCTGCAGGGTAAAAATAGACAACCACAGGCTTTCCTTTAAACTGGGAAAGGCTGACATTTTTGCCATCTTGATCTTTCAACGTGAATGGTGGAGGCACAGAACCTTTCTCCACCTTGGCAGAAATGGAGGTTTTGAAGGAGGAAGAAGAAGGGGTTGAAGGGGAAGGAGAGAAAGAGAAGTTAAGGCCATGGAAGTGAGAGTGTGATGATTTGGAAAGAAATGGGACAGGTTTTGGAACATAAGACTGGGACTTGGGAGTGTAAGAAGCAAGAGTGTGGCTAGGGAGAGTTAGAGATGAAGAAGCCGCCATTGTTATGAAACTAAAGTTGCTGGTTAGGATTTATGTTTGGGGTTTTGGAGGAGAAGAAGGGTTTTGGAATTGTTGGATCAGCTGAGGGCGGATGGCAATGGATGGGCATAGGCGCAGTGCGTGGACCAGTTCTGTCCTTAGCCTAATCGGGTAGAAAATGTTCGAAAATTTATCTTGTTATTTAAAGGGTAAATTTTAACATTAGTTATTAAATTATAAAATATTTCAATTTTACCACTAAAGTTTCCAAATTGTTTTTTTTCTCATCGTCCATTAAACTAGGGGTGGACATTCGATCGGATCGAGTCTAGTAAAAGAATTTCAAGTTGAAGAGTCTTATTTTATTACAACTTTATTTTAAAAAAAATTGAGTCGAGTTGTTCGAGTTTCTATTTAAATTTGATTGTAAACATTTATAATATTGGGATACTAATTAATTATAATTTAAACAATTTTCTATAATCATATGCTATATATATATATATATATATATATATATATCATGCAGAATTGAGAGATTTGACTTAAACTTGAAAATTAATCTCTCAATTACTAAAATTTTAAATTATTCAAATTTTATTTTGTCCATCTTATTATTAACTCCACAATATCACCGTATCATCTTTGTTTTACAAAAACCCTAAATTACTTAAATCATTATCACCTATGCATTAAATTTTTACCCTTCATTATGTTCTGTTGAGTTTGATGTCACTTGATTGGACGACAATAATTTAGGATCTATTTGATAATTTATTAAAATTAATAATTTTAATATTTGAAACATATTAAATAATGTAAAACTGAGATTAACCATATTTTATTAAAGAGAGATATTACATCATCAAGACAAATGTGTCGGATTTGAACACATATAAGATACGACAACATAAGTACTTTTGACCACTCAGTTAAATAGTGAAAAAATATTTAATAACGTAAAACTAAAATTATCCCTTGGAAACCTTTAATTTCACTTAATTATCGTGTGACTTTCTACATATATTCTTATATTTTTCATAATTAAAATGAACATTTTGATTTTCTTTTCAGAAAATCCATAGCATTCATAAAAAAAAGTGTTATAAAGCATACAAAAAGCCCAATACAAACAACAAAAGCAGGCTAGCCAAGCAAGCGGCTGGCCCAAAGAAAAAATCAAAGAGGCGCAATTCGCGGCCCAAAGAAAGTCCGAAATCATATATCACTTTTTGGTGTCTCCATTTATACTTTCATACTAAAAATTTAGGTTTAAGGTTAAGTTTTGAAACTGATCAATTAAGCGTTGATGTATCATCGTCGAAACAAACCTAGAAGACCAGTTTTGGCAACATGTTCATGCACGCAGAAACGGTGCTACATGTTGAATGGGAGGGGTTGTAGCCCCCAGTAGAGAGATTTTTTTTTTACCATTTGGCTTCTTATATTTTTCTTGAAAAAAATTTACTCCTATCTTTTAAAATTTATGTTTTGACCCCCAACTTTAAATTCTGGCTCCGTCCACGGCTACTAAATTAATTACTACCTTTGCTTGACAATTTCTTGTTCTTTTTCATTTTGTTTTTTTCTCATGGTACTGCATGGTGGGAACGTGGGGGGTTTTCATACTTTGAGAACACCACATGTCATGTCTTTTAATTGGTTTCTCAGCTTTTGGATTTTATCGGACATAAATATATATATTTCTTGTTTGTGACCAAAAATACAATGTTTCTTGAAAGTGACATATGCTTTCAATTCAAAACTTTAGTACTCCCCAAACAATTTTAATTCATTTCTTGAACCACCCATGAAAATGATTGAAGCTTTCTCTCCATGTCTCTCAAACAAACAAGATTTCCTTTGAACATAGTATTCTATTACTCATATCATGCAAAAATATAAACACCAAGGGAATTGCCAGATTCTATGTGAGGGTGTAAAATTACAAAAATTTAGAAAATAAAATTAGATTGTCAATAGAAAAGGGCGACTGCTCCCTCAGTACCCCGATCCATCCCGACATGCAAATACTTGTCATACATTAATGCCTTCACTTCAACATGCAAAATCGGTATCCAACTCATCAACTTTATATATGTTAAAACTTTCGACATGATAAGAACCCTAATGTTTTACATTAATGTTACCCATGATTGATGCTCATTCGTTTTTCAGTGAGTTTAAATTTCGACATTAATCTTCAGAATGTAAATATTGTACTATTGAAGCATTCAAAAACCAACCTTCAACGTCCTTCGATTTTTTTCTGTTTAATATTATAGGCTGTAACAAATGCTATTGCGATCAAATTTAATGTGTATTGACTATATAAAATTAAGGGTAGTTTTAGGGCCCATGGCCTTCTAAACATGTATATGGTCTATTCATGGGTACCTCTCTTTTCTCTTCCCACGGGGCATTGTATTTGTCTTTTAACTCCCATGGTTCTTGAGATCACTCTTTGCTATCTTTGAATATCTTCAATGTACTACTTTATTTCGGTACCAACAGACCAAAATCATGGACAAGGTTGCCACTTGCAAGGCCAGGCTTGGAGTTGGTATATCATAAAAAGAACCTAAAAAGTTGATAAAGTAGTATTTAATCTTCGTAATTCGATCGAATCTGGATTTTTAATTATTTTAATGACATATCACGTTAAAATTATATCTGATCATCATTCAAAAAAGAATTTATATTTAAAAAATAAGTGATGATGTGGCATAAACTTAGAGTGTCATGTCATTAAATGAATTTAAAAGTTAAATTTAAAACTATCAAAATAAAAAAAAGCAAAAAAATAAAAATAAAGAAGCAAACAAAAAAGAGTGTCAACTTTAACAATTAAATTTTGATTTATTCCATGCTAAAAATTACCTCTTAGAAATATGATTCAATGAACTAAAAGGTCCTCTACTTTTCTTGTATCATGATCTTCAACTTGCATTCACTAACATGTCAATTTGTTAACAACAGATATGATTTATGATAACCAGGGACGGAGCCAGGGTAGACCGATTTTTTAAAATAATAAAGTCTTAAAAAATAATTAAATCGTAAAAATTAAGGGAATTTAGGTTTAATTCTATAAATTTTAAATTTGAAAGGTCAAAAAGTAATTAAACTAGAAAAAGAGGTGTCAAAGTTTAATATATTTTTTTGATAGGAATTGGTGACCTCATTAAAAACCCCCCTCATATTGATGAAGGTCTTAGAAAGACCATCAATCAATAGCGGAAGGAGGAAAAGAGTGTCACATTATTATATTAATAATTTAATAGAGTAACGATACAAAACAAGCATTCAGGCACCCTTACAAAACCATACCCTAGGTGCACTGAAGGAATAATCAACTACCAGATGTCCATCATTATCCAATTCCGGCCTTAGCTAAATGATCTGTCTCAACATTTACAGAGCGATTAATCTTCCTAAATAAACAGTTTCGTTTCGCTCCTAACGCCACAATTTCTTGAATTAAGTCAACAAAAATACCAGAATAACTTTCCGGATGCACGATCCAATTGACCAGATTATTGCTGTCACTCTCCACAATTATTCTTGAATTCAAGAAGCGGACGTCTTGATAAACTCTCAGTAACCCAGATTTGGCTGCTAACAACTCAGCGAGTATAGGAGGCCCATGACCGATCGGTTCAGAAAAAGATAGTAGTACCTGGCCACTATCGTTACGCACCAAGCCTCCAATTCCACCCGCGCTATGATCCAGGCGAGTAGCTCCATCTATGTTCAGTGTAATCGATCCCAACGGAGGAGGTTTCCATAACAATGGGGCGGGAAAACTCACTGCCTTAGCGCTGAATCTATCAGCAGAAGCTGGATTTGATATAATGTCGTCTAGCCCGATCGAAGATTGTTGGTACTTGGCCTTAAACCACGAAGCCAAACGAAATTTGTAGAGAAACATCAAGTGCTTAGTATCTATCGATTTGTCATGAAAAACGACCTCATTTCAAGCCAATCAAATAGACCAAAGAATGGCCGAAGGGATAAGGTTCCAGATAGAGTTTTCGCAACTGGTAGGGCACATGTGATTCCAAATAGTTAATAAATCACCAACATCCATAGGGATAACCCAGGTTATATCCCAAAATGCAGCAAAAGTCTTCCACAGCGGCCATGAGAATTTACAGAGGAGAAAAAGATGAGAGGTTGTTTCCGAACATACCTTACAAAGAGGACAGCAAATGGAGGGAATAGACTCACATCCCCTTTTAAACAGTTCGCTCCTAACTGCTAGTTTACCCAATACCACCTGCCATAGGAACACCTCCACTTTAGGAGGGGCCAACCCCGTCCAAATCAGATGTTTTCAATCAAAATTTGCCTTCCGGACGGAATTAATCAGCTTAATGCAAGATTTTACCGAATAATCACCTTCCTCTAAACCTTTCCAAACAATACAATCGCGCGAATAGCCTTTCGAACAAAAGGAAGAAAGGCCCTCCATAAGCTGAGTCCATTGAGACCATTCCCAATCGAATAGTCGTCTACGGAGAAGAATATTCCAGCTCCACACGTCACCATTTTTCGTGCCAAATTCAGAAACTTTCCCATTCTTATTCACTGCAAGAGCGAAAATTCTTGGAAAGAGAGTTTGAATCGGGGCAGGGAAAAGCCATATATCCGACCAAAAGAAAACGTTTTTTCCATCACCAACTTGAAGGACTAGATTGTCACGAATAAGTTCCCCACTATCATCAGAGTTGTAGAAAGAATTTATTATTCCTTTTCAAATCCAGGAGCTGTGGCGGTGAGGAGCATTAGATGGCAGTATCAAAGAAGAATCCAGATTCATTTTCCTGCATATTATATTCTTCCATTCGCACTCATGCTGATTGGCAAATTTCTAAACCCATTTTGTTAATAGAGCACGGTTATGGAATGCCAAGTCTCTAATTCCTAAACCAGCTAATTCACGAGGAATACATACAGAGCGCCAATTAATCCAATGTATTTTCTTTTTTTCTGTCGAGTCCCCCCAGAGAAACCCAGCCATTATGTTGTTCAACTTGTTGTAGACCAAAGTAGGCAGTTTGAAAATAGAAAGATAGTAGGTGGGAAGGGATGATAAAGTGGATTTGATTAATACGATACACCCACTGATAGATAGGTTCTTACCTTTCCACCCAGCAAGATTCTTATGGAATTTGGCAATGATCGGATCCCATAATGCTGGCGAATTCTTCTTAGCACCCAAGGGGAGACCGAGGTATTCCGAGGGAAAGAAACCCAAAGTACAGCCTGCTTGTTGTGCCCAGTCAGTCAATTCAGAATTGTCCACATTAATACCAAAAAGACAGCATTTCCGAGATTAAGCTAAAGGCCCGAAGCGATTTCAAACACCCTTAATATCCGTTTAACATTCAAAATTTCTCTAACCGAAGCACCACAGAACACCATAAGGTCATCTGCAAATTGCAGATGAGAAAGGGAATACGCGCAATCATCCCTGCCGATACTGAATCCATTAAACAACCCCAAGCTAGTAGATTTTTCAAACATTAGGTGTAAAGCCTCGCCGACCAGATTGAATAACAGAGGGGAGAGGGAGCAGCCTTGCCGCAGCCCTCGAGCAATTGAGAAGCAAGGAGTTGGGACCCCATTCACCAGAATAGAAATAGTTGCTGAAGAAATACACCGGAAGATCCAAGAGCACCAAAGATCCCCAAATCCCATTTCTTTCATGATTCTCATCAGAAAATGCCAACTAACAGTATCATAAGCCCTTTTAAAATCGATTTTAAAGACCGCTCCTTTACGCCCCGACTTTGACATAAAGTCAATTCCTTCGTTCGCTATCAAAGAACAATCCAATATTTGCCTTCCTTTGATGAAAGCAAACTGAGAGTTGCTGACGACTATGTCCAAACACTGTTTCAACCTATTTGCAAGGACTTTTGAAAGAATCTTGTAGATATTGTTAACAAGGCTGATAGGCCTAAAATCTTCGATTGATTCAGCACCATGCTTCTTAGGAATTAACGTAATGAAAGAATGGTTGACTCCATTTTCCCAGCTTTTACCATTGTAGAAATCAGAGAAGAATTTGACTATGTCCTGTTTCAGCAAAGGCCAGCACTTTTTGAAGAAGCCCGGGTTAAAACCATCGGGACCTGGAGCTCGATTGCTATCAAAAGAAGATATCGCTGACCATATTTCTTCCTCACAAAACTGTTTTTCCAGTGATGATTTCAAAGCAGGAGAGATTTGCTTAAATTAGAGATTCAATTTATCTACTTCGATGGACTTGTCTGAATTATATGCCGTAGAAAAATGATGAAATATGTGCTCTTTGATGGCCTTAGGTTCAGATAAGATGCTACCATTAACTGAGAGAGATAAGATCGAGTTACTTCTTCTGCGGTTTGAAGCAATCGCATGGAAGTACCTCGTGTTTTTGTCTCCTTCAGAAAACCATCTTAATCGAGACTTTTGGAGCCAAATACGTTTCTCACGGCGAGTCACCGCCCATAGTTCTTTTTCCAACGCAACCATAATTAATCGATAATTGTCGCCCGCAATACCCAATCGAAAGTCATTCTCCAAGGAGCTGATGCGCTTTTCCACATCAGAGTAAGCATCTTTATGTCCCCAAAGGTTAATGCTGGACCAGTGCTTAATAGCACTTTTGCAATTTTTCAGTAAGCTCAAGATTCCAACTCTACGGTTAGATGCCTTTGAGTTCAAGAGAGAGTTGGAGATAATCTCCTGAAAACCTGATTCTTCCATGAGATAACTGAAAAGTTTAAAGGGTCGAGCCTCTAGTTGTTTTCATCGTTACATAACAGAATAGCATGATGGTCGGAGAGAGCCTTAGGCAGTAGACATTGGATAGTGTTGCTGAAGTGATCCAAAAAATTAGAGCTAACCAAGAATCTGTCGAGTCTGACAAAAGTAGGCTCGTCCCTTTTGTTCGACCATGTGAAGAGACCACCGTTTAATGGAAGGTCGACGAGCTTAGCATCATGAATAAAAGATCTAAAAGTCTCTATGGAAGCAAAATTGTGCCCAGCACCCATTTTCTCATCCTTATGGCAATAAGCATTAAAATCCCCACCCAAGCACCAAATTACCTGGTAAGAATCCACAAAGCAGAGAAGTTCTCTAAAAAAATCTGCTTTTTCAGCCTCTACCGACGGCCCATAAACATTCAGAAAGCCGAATGAAGCATTGATCCCACGAATGTTTCCAATTAGCACAATGAACCGAGGCTTGATAATAATATTGGAAAAACAGAAAAAGCTCGACTCCCAAATACATAATAAGCCACCAGCAGCACCGATCGATGGAGAAAAAAATTAGAATAATTGCAATTGTAGCCTAACCTTCGCAGGATATAATCACTGATATTAGCCAATTTAGTTTCCTGTAGCATCAGCAATTTGAGTTTCTTCTGAGACATCAAATTTCTAACCCCCTATGTTTTTCTAATTTCCCCAAGCCTCGAACATTCCAGGAAATTACAGAACAATTTATTAAAAAACTTTATGACCAGATATGACCCACAAAGAAGATGGAGGCCTACTGACCTGCTTCTAGTTCCACCACCCTATCAACAAACGGTTGCTTACCCCCTTTGAAAGAGAGACCCAAAATCTGGCTAACCCCCCACACTGCTAAGGCTTCTTCAATGTGGTTGAGGTGGATCGATTCAGAGGAATTACCCGACTTGCCAGGAGCTTCGCTTTGCCTGCCATTTTCAATAGCATCTCGAATTTGTCCTCTAAGAACTCGACGATGACTTGCTTTATAGAAAACCCCAGGAGAACCCAAAGAAAACGATAGACACATTTGAGGAACTGACCAATTTCTCTCAAGCACCGGATCGAAATCTTGATCTTTTGACGAAGAAGAGATGCCACAGCATGAAGACCCATCAAGACTGTCAGGTACTATCTCATCCGACAGGATAGGATTCGTGATCGGAGCAGATGGAGTGAAGGAATCATCCACAATCAAATTATGAATATCGGTCTGAAAATCCAAATCAGCACCACAGGCCATGTTTGGGCTTGAGGAAGAGTTGGCCAACCTAGAATTATCTGGTATGGGCCCAGTGTCCAGGCCACAATTTCTCTGGCCCAAAGGAGGACTGGGAGCAGACTCGATCAAGTTGTCCTCAGGGGGGCAATTATTACCAGCAGGGATATCACCAATATTCGAGGATTTGGAATTAGGGTGGTTTTCGGGAACATTCCCCTGCCCATCTCGAGAATTTATATTAATTTGGTCATTAATGACAAGTGGCTGAAAAAATACCGGAATTTCAAAAGGCGGCGCCGAACCCGAGCCCCCCTCTTGGCAAGTGTCGCTTGGGTGTTCATGAATCTCCGGCCACTCATCAACAAAGAACTCCGACGGATTTGTCAACTCAATAGAACGAGCATCCGGTAGATCTTCACCAATCTTAACTTTTAATAAAAAGGATTTTCTCAGACAATTTATATAAATTTCTTCAGGAATTAGAAACTGACTTTCCACCCGCATCAACAGTTTAACAACCGATAGATCAAATTTTTTTAGCGTATCATCATGGAACTTTACCACTGTCCCCCATCCCTTGACAATATGAGAAAAGAAATCAGTATTCCAGCAGTTTAATGGAACCCCGTAGATAGCAATTGAAGCATAGAAGCAAGGAAACCTGTTTATCTTCACCGATTCCTCCAGCTGATCAAACCAGAAACGCAATTCCTCCTTTTTGCTCTCCCAAACTACTTTTTTTTCCTTTTCTGGTCTGAATAAAATGAGGCATGCGTTCACGGCCATCCCCCATTTCATAACTTGAACGTGAATGTCATCACTAGCAAGAGCTTTTTCTACAAATTCCAGGTCGAAAGATCTCTTGATAATCCCTGTCATGGAGAGATCAATCCAAGCTATATCACCCGAAGGAATCTCCACATCGATATTCTGTTTATTAGCCGACTCCACATGATTCCGTCGAGCCGGGGTATAGCTTTCATGGCCTTGTATATTCAACAGAGCCTCCATATAAGATCTGCCATCCCTTTTAGCCGGTTGACGATTCGCTTGAACGGACGACTGTGGAACCACCTTTGGCTTCCAAATTCTTTCTGGTTTGCGACTATCCAGTGACGAATGAAGACCATTTCTTCTAAATCTTGATTGAGTGACGGTGACAGTTCCGCCATCTATCTTAGTATTGTTGAACAGGAAAATCACTCTGATCATGTCAGCCTTCTTCTCAAAGTGAACAAAAGCAAAAGTTCTGTCCTTATAGTTTGGCTTCTTGTTCCTAAAAGGGATAAAGACTTTTTTGACTTTTCCGTAATGTTCAAACAACTCCCAGAGAGCATTGCATGGAACTCTCCTACTAAGATTATCCACAAAAATGACCCAATCTTTTGATGCTGAATAGAATCGATCACCCTCTTTGTTGTAGTTCTGCGATCTTGGGAATCTAGACTCAACACCCTCACCTTGCTTTCTCCCATTCGCTCTCTCACCCTCCCTCACCATTTTTTCGAGATTCAGTCTTTTCAAATTGTATTTTTTTGTCAAAGTTTAATATTATTAATTTTAGATTACAGGGTCCTAAAAAATAATACACCATAAAAATTTTGGTAGGAGCAAAGAAGAAAAAATGACTTAATTGCAATAGTTTCAAAATTATTAGAGACTAAAATATAATTAACCCATAAAATTTAGGGGGCAATTGCCCCTCCCACATTGTATATATCCGTCCCCGATGATAACAACCATTAAGTGTATTGATAATGTATATTGTATTTTTTTAGAGAGTTTAAATTCAATTTTAAAAAATAATTTCGTTAGGATATAATTTTGAACCTTTAATATAGTTCAAAATAAAGGTAATTATTTGATCCACCGTAAGTGAAAAGTTTTTTCTCTATAAGTGCACTTCTAAAGTTGTTATGTATCTCTTTTAGGGGCCCAAACCCTACCACCTATATTCTAAACTTTAAACTATAAAACTTATTCTTAAACAATAAGACCTAACTACAAACACTAAAATTATAAAACTATAACATTTAAATCTTAAAAACTGAATGAGGCGCTTGATTTTTTAAGCAAGGTCGGGTCGTATGTATTCGTATTCTGATGTTGTAAATGAGAAAATTAGATTAGGAGAGTCGTTCATATAGTGAGTCTATGTAGTATGTATTCGTATTATGATGTTGTAAATAGAAAAAAATTAGATTAGGAGAGTCGTTCATATAGTGAGTCTCTGTAAGATTATATTTAAATTAATTGATTAATAAATCGAATATATGCGATTAAGCGAAATAAGAAGAAGAAAGAAAGAAAGAAAAGGGGACAAAAATTCCAGGAGTAACATGGGATTAATGGAGCTATGAATGTCCAATGAAATCCCAGAATCCGATATCCACGTGGTCTGCCTTTTTATCGATTTTACTGATACGAATAGCTGACTTCACTGATTGAGTGGCATAGTTCTGAAAAGACTAATATACCCTACACCTGCAGCCTTTATTACGCACACAGAGGGGAGCGTTTGGCGCATCTTTTCCCCTAAAAAGCCGCAAACACCGGAACTTCTCTTTATGGAACTTAGCTACTCCCTTTGTCTTCTTTCAAGGGCACTCCCGTCATTTTTCATCTTATTTTAATCTACAATTTATCCATTAATTTCATTAATCAACAATTTGGTGAAAAATAAAATTAAATAGATAAATGAGAATTTGTGGTGGATGGGATGAAAGTTGATAAAAGTAGAAAATTACAATTTATTTTAAAGAAAAATATTTAGTTTGACTATAATTATTATTTTTTAAAATAAATATTTATTTTTTGTAAATAGATATTTCAGCTAGAGTTAGAATAAAATCGAATAACTCACAAATCGTGCTAAATCATAATCTTATTGTGTTATGTTTTTGGACATTAGTGATTTTCTACTCTTGTACGTATGCCCCCTCCCAAAAAAAATCATGTAAATGTTGGCATATTTTTAGGTAAACATCACGATTGGTCCCTAACAACTCTCGTTTTCATATTTTTATCACCAAATTATTATTTTGTGTAAAATTGTATTACGTTTTTTTCGTCACTAATTTTACTTTTCCCCTGTTTGGGTCACCGATATATTGCTCCTATTTTGTCACTAAATTATTCTTACTTTCCTATTTTTTGTGAGTTTTTTAACGGTGAGTGACCAAACAGGAAAAAAAGCGTAACATTAGTGACTATTTTACCAAAAATAATAGTTTCATTGCCAAAAAATGAATGCGAGAATAATTTAGAGATAATGACAACGTTTTCCCATTTTTTATTGTGTGATCACTTATCGTTATATTTCTACAAATTGTTTATAAACTTTCCGAGTCATTAGCTTTATTTAATTAAAAAGTTTAATGTCAAAATAAGTGCCAACTATCATGTTTTTTTTAGTATTTAAATTATTTTTTGCCCCTTTTAGATGCTCAAATAATCATTTTTTTCTTTTAAGTGCCTAAACTTTTTTTTGCCCCTTTTAAGTGTCCAAGTTATCATTTTTTGTCCCTTTTAAGATCAAATTGAGGCATCTAATTTGATAAAAAAAATGATAGTTTGAGCACCTATTTTGATCAAAAAATGATAGTTTGAGCACTTAAAAGGGACGAAAAAAGTTTAGACACCTAAAAGAAAAAAAATGAGATAGTTTGAGCACCTAAAAAGGGCAATAAATAGTTTAGGCACCTAAAAGCGGAAAACGGGATAGTTTAGGCACTTATTTTAATATTAAGCCTAATTAAAACTTAAAATTATATGTATTTTTGTACATTTAAGTTACGATCGACAAAATTCAATAACCAATATGTTTTTAAATAATCTAAAGGTGATTATAAGATAATATCCGTTCTATAATATTCTTAACCCTTTAACAATGCACATACGCCTTGTAAACAGAGCGATTTGAATCCGTGTCTCTTGGAATGAACATCATCCGCTTCTCCATTAGGATACTTGTTGAGATTATTTTTTTTAAATATTTTTTTACATTCTAATTCGTTTACAAAATAATATTTTATTTTTCCTATATAATTAATATCCCACTTTATATATTACCAATAGTCTTCTAATAACTCATTAAAAGTAAGCATTTTTAGTGCCTAGCTAGCCTTCAATGTGCATAAAGAAATTTATCCAAGTCAATGCGAAAGTGATAGATAAAATAAAATAATTTTACGTTTACTTAAATAATTAAATAAAGTTTGAATATCGTATTTATTTATATTCAAAATGTATTAGCGTGAATATTAAATATATATTCTTTTAAAGAATAATTAAAATTAGATAGTACATGTAATACATGCTCTATAAGTCAAATTTGGAACTTATCCGATAAAAAAAATTTGACAACAATTCAAAAAGTTCAAACTTGGAAAACTTCTTATCATTATTAGAATGTTTAAGTGGGTGTAGATAATACATATTTATATATTTTTTAGTCCAACTTTGACATGATTTTTAAATTTATTTAAAAAATTAGATGTGTTTTTAATGGTTATAGATATTAATCTGAATTCTGTTTTAATTCAGTCTGAAAAATTTGTCACTTAACTTGTATCGTGTCTGAACATATATATTTAACGTAATAAATATTTATTAAAAATATGAAATATGTTTGTAATTCTCTTGTTCAATTTTAATTACAGTAGAACCCAACAAGTGTCCCGATAGAAAAATTAGATGATGTTAATCTTAAAAGCACGGGTTCAAATCGTTTTGTCTACAAGGCTTATGTATATTGTTAAGAATATTAAAAACAAATATTACCTTATAATTAGACTAGTTAAAATTTTCCCTACACTTCATGAAAAATGAAAATGTAAAAAAATCTTAAAATAATAAATAATACTAATTTTCCTAAAATTGGGAAAAGGTGGCAATGCAAATATTAGACAAATAAAACAATGTCAAACAATCATCACTTTAATTAGCTGTCATGAACTTTGTTAGTGATAAGGATTACTTGGACTCTAAACATTCATTTTATTTTTGGATAAATACTAAAAGACTGTGTTCGCAATTTGATTTCTTTATTTTTAATTTTTAATCTAAAAAGGTCCTTTGAAAACATTTAAATATTAACAATTTGTTCATAATCCCACCGCCCATTTCTCTTATTCTTTTAATTCAATTATCATATTGGATGAATTTCCAGTAATGATATATATTTTAGGCAGTACTAAATTTCATGTTAAAAATATTATTAGTAATTTAAAATTCGCCAAAACAAAATCAAAACAGATTAAACATTCATTTTTAAACTATTTGAATTTTAGTTAAAAAAAAACAATTCATAATAAATTTATTCGAGTTCTTTTAATTTGATCATCTATACTAATTTGATAATTAGTATAAAAATTTAATTTCAAGGTTCTAACACAAATAATCAAACGTAAAAATAAAGATTTTTTTAATAAAATAGTAAAATTTAATTAAATAGATTTAATTAATTCAATTTTTACCGATCATTAAACTCAACTCGATCCGGAAAAAAACTCGGCTTTTGAAGTCTTTTAAGGGTGGGCATGGCAGCTTGGCAAACGCGTCGCAGATGGTGAGGCGTGTTAGGGAACAAAGTTTTCGTGTCTTCCACTTACCAAAATCTTCCCCACCGCTCTCTAATAAAATAAATATATATACTACCCGGAGATTTAAACTCTATTCTTTTTAAATTATATTAGTAAATTATATCATGCAGCATTGAAAATATTTTGTTTTTACAAGTGCGTTAATTTTAAGGGTTAGAGTTTTCTTAAATAATTTTTAGAAATAAAAAATTTGTTCTTACCGGGTCTTAAACCCGTAACTTAGGAAAAAGGAGTGTCAATTGAAAGATTTAACTACCTGCTCAAAAGATAGTTGACATGATATATTTAAATACTGGTATATTTTATTCAAATATTATATTCTAAAACTTATATATATATATATATATATATATATATATTTGGATTGGTAAATAAATAATAGACCACAATCCTTATACCCCTATTGTCAACCAACAATAAAGCAACGAAACCAACACAGTCTATCTCACAAAATAAAAAGAATAAAGAATAAAAAGCATCTCTAACAAACCAATCATTGGCCATTTAAACCATAAATTTTCTTAATATATAAATACCAAATATTTTAAGGATAATTATTTAGGACTCCGTTTAGGGTTTTGAGTTTAATTGTAGTATTTTTAAATTTAGGGGTTATATAATTTTGAGTTTATAGTTAAAATCTAAATCTTTAATCATATTATTCTAAAACATAAATTCTAACCGTAAACCTTGATTTTTAAACCCCTAAACTAAAACTATAAACCCTAAAATTAATGCACTTATGGAAACAAACCAATAATCCATGTTTTAATTCAATTCCATGACTAATCAATTTTTTGTTCCAACATCTTTTAATTGATTAAGTGATTAAGGATACTCATTTATTTTTATTTTATGTAAATTTGAATATCAATATTCGTATTAATAATTTAAATATCATTCTAATGTAAAAAAAAAAAATCACTTTGTTTCCTTGTTCATCCCACATATGTAGACTTCCTGGCTCCGGATTCTAATGTCTCATAATATGAACAATCTTTTTGATCTTCAATTTTTCACACTTCATCGTTTTTTATTGTCCTTCTAATTTTTTAGAATTTAACTATAATTAATTCGGACCGACGTACATCGCACACTACACCGATTTCATTTACTTATTTATGCAAACTTTCTTTTAAATTAATATATTTAAATTCCAAGTTTATTTTTAAACAATTGTTTCCATTCATAAGAATCAAATTCAAAACTTTAAAATGCGTTGAACTTATTACCACCGGAGTAATCCAAGAAAAAAATATTCAAAATGACATTCCGAAATAATTTGAACTAAAATTATTAAATTTTCAAAAATGTCGAATTCGATTTTTCCCCCATTTGACAAACTGTACTTCACTTGATAAATGAACATCAAAGAAAGCTGCTGGAGCCCAAGCTCTGCTGTACTATACTTTTTCCCAGCATTGTTAAATTAATGTTTGGATTAAGAGAAATTTTTTCCATCCATTTTCTTTTATTTTTCCGCCGTGTTTGAGCTAAAGGTGATAACGAGCTGAGCTGAGTCCGAGCTTAGCTCGACTCGAAAACATTGTAATTAGGCTCGGTTCGCTTCAGACTCGAGGCTCGTCGAGCTGAACTTTGACCGAACCAAACCTGAGTAACTCGCGAGCTGGTCAGGCTCGTTATCACCCTTAGTTTGAGCTAAACAGCGAATGCCTATGATTTCAACATCACCCATGTATAAAGAAAAAAATAACATTAATCTCTTATATATTATAAGGAAAAAAATATATTAAACGACAATGAGCAACAATGATACACAAATGTAAACCCACCACCGCCAACGGGCGGCGGCTGCCGGCGAGAACTCGGTTAAATCCATACCGTTGAAAAAAACTTCCTGTTTCTTTGTAACATCGCGTTATAAATTATAATCATATCGTTATTACATGATTAATGTACAGCTTACGATCTTTCCACGTGAAACGATCAACAAGCGTAAAACTCGACGAGCTCCTCCAAAGACTCGGGTTGAGGATCAGCATTTTCGAGCATCCAAAGCAAGTGTTCGAACAAGACGACCTCGCACGACACGTTGATGACGGCGGTGTCGTTCTCGCCCGACGAACGTTCCGCGAGTTCACGGAACAGAGGGTTGTCGATGATGTCGGAGCTAATGAGGTACCGTCTCCGGGATTTCCCGACGTAGACGGGGTGGAGATTGGCGGATGATTCTTCGTTGTAGATGATGTCGGAAGCTGCCACCGCGGCGGGCGACGCCGGGGAGCGGCTCTGTTTGTTGTTGAATGAGTTGAGTTTCTTTAAAACTGACAGGAGCTTGGTTAGCTTGTTGCTGCCTTTCGCCATTGCTCCAAATGGAGGAGGTTTAAGGGTTTGCAAAGCGTTTTTTTGAGGCTTTTGGCTTAGTGGAGAAAGAAAGGAGGTTGTGAGCTGAGAAAAGAGGAAGAAGGTTCGTTTATAAAGGAGTTGGGGGAAGGGCTTGAGCTGGTAGGCTGGTCCCCGGTGTTAGCTTATAACCCGAGTTTTTTTATTAAGCAGAGAGATAATTATACTATAAGATAAATATTAAAATTTGACTTTACTCGTATCAGATAAATTTTAAAATACTTATATTAATAGGATAAATATTTTATACATAGGCGGTGAAAACTGAAAGTTTCTACATGTGCTTTAGTTTTAGGGTACAAGGAGTTAGTTTAGGGTATAGGGTTTATGAGTTTAGGTGTAGGGAGTTAGAATTTAAGAATAGTTGTTTCAATTTAAGGTTTATGGTTATAATTTAGGGTTTATAGGTTAAAACCTAAATCCTCACCATATTACCATAAAAACTAAACCCTAACCTATAAACCCTAAATTATAACCCTAAAACTTAAATTGAAACAACTATCCCTAAATTCTAAACCCATACACCTAAACTCATAAACCCTATACCCTAAAACAAAGGCGCTTGTGGAAACTGAAAGTTTCCACCACTAGTGTATAAGATATTAATCCATTTTAAAATACTTATATTAATAGGATAAATATTCTATACACAGGCGGTAGAAACTGAAAGTTTCCACAAGCGCCTTTGTTTTAGGGTATAGGGAGTTAGTTTATGTTATATGATTTAGGGGTTTAGGTGTAGGGGTTAGAATTTAGGGATAATTGTTTCAATTTAAGGTTTAGAGTTATAATTTAAAGTTTATAGGTTAAAACCTAAATCCTCACCATATTACCCTAAACCCTAACCTATAAACCCTAAATTATAATCCTAAACCTTAAATTGAAACAACTATCCCTAAATTCTAAACCCTTAAACCTTATACCATAAACTAACTCTCTATACCCTAACCTATAAACCCTAAATTATAATCCTAAACCTTAAATTGAAACAACTATCCCTAAATTCTAAACCCTTAAACCTTATACCATAAACTAACTCTCTATACCCTAAAACTAAGGCGCTTATATATTTACATAGTAAATAATGTTGTTTTTAATATTATTTTTATTGTATAATTAAATCATAAAAATACTTTTTATGTTTATTTTTTATTGAAGAAAATAGTTAGATGATTGCAAGAGTGTGGGGAAAAGGTATGGAATAGGTTAAATCCAAATTAATTTAATTTATATCCCCTAGTTTATTTTTTTTATTCTCTCAAAAGATTCTTAATCAACTGTTTTATATGTCGACTTTACTCTCAACCCTTTCCATTTTTCTGGTAAAAAACAGGGCTTTACCCAACTGCCATCGAAAATAATTAAAAATTAACGCTTTATAATTGTTTTTGTTAAACGTAACATTAGGTCGACTAGCCTGCTAAGTTTTTCGAACAGAAATATTATCTCCTTTTTTTATATCTCTATTTGTATCACAACACTAAAAAAGTTTAAGATTAAAATTTATAATTAAAGTGTAGAGTATAGGGTTTAAGTTTTAAAATTTAAAATTTAAAATTAAGACTTAGAGTTTTGTTTTTTTAATATTAGAACATGAAAATAGACACACAAAATGATCGAAAGATTTTTGTTCCAGCTCTTCGGGCTCAACCTGACATGCCCGGTTCGTATTCAACTCGACTCAACTTGATCGGACGCTCACAAGTATAGACACCCTCTCAAGTATTGACTCTAAATACGTATAGACACCCTCTCAAGTGTTCATTATATGAATTCGACTCTTGATTTCAAAATGATCATCCTACATTTAATTAATTTAGATATTCGACATTTGATTTAAAATTTTAAATTCGTATTTTTGTGGAATTGAATAACTTTTGACATTAATATTTAATTCAAATTTAGATAATAATATTATCATAATTTACTGATAAAAGTGGATTTGTGATCCATTTTTTTTTGAGTAATCTAAATGTGATTAGAAAATAGTATTTTTGTTCATACATATTCTTCACTCTTTGACAATGCGCATACACCTTATAAATAAAATAATTTGAACTCGTGTCTCCTAATATAAACATCATCTATTTTTCTATTGAGACATTTGTTGGTTCAACTAAATTAAAATTTTATTTACAAGATATTATATTTTTCAAAATATAACAATAATTTTTTATGTGGAGAAACAACTTTTGGGATTCAAGAAGGTCGTTGGTAAAGACAAATGACGAGAAGTGAACAATAGCATGTGAGCAACAAATGGAATCAAAATCAAATTGATGTCCCAAAAATATGAATCATTCTGCGTATCGAAATTAGCCTCAAATCAATACCCCATGCCCTTCCCATGTGGATTCATATAATATTTATAAAAAATAAAAATGCCATGAAAAATATTAGGTAATTATACTATGCATCCACGGTAAATTTTTTTGTTTATGTAAATATCTAATTTTAGAGGTTAGAGATTTAGTTTAGGATCTACAGTGTAAGAGTTTAGGTTTATATACTTAGAATTTAGAGAATGTGGCTTGAATTTAAGGTATTGGTTAAAACCTAAATCCTTAGCATATTATCCAAATCCTAAACCCTATTTTAACCCTAAACCCTAAAATCTAAATACAATCCCTAAATATCAACTCTTAAACCCTATACCCTAAATTAAATTCTTAAACCCTAAAATTATAGCGCTGGTGGAAACAAATAGTTCACTTGCCGGGATATTTTCTCGAATGTCATGAAAAATATTTGTTTACTTAACTCTATTTTTAATGGATTAATATCATATACACTGGCGGTGGAATCTGAAGTTTCTACAAGCGCTTTAGTTTTAGGGTATAAGGAGTTAGTTTAGGGTATAAGGTGTAGGGGTTTAAGTGTAGGGGTTTAGAATTTAGGGATAATTGTTTCAATTTAAGGTTTAATTTTAGGGTAATATGGTGAGGATTTAGATTTTAATCTATAAACCCAAATTATAACACTAAACCTTAAATTGAAACAATTATCCCTAAATTCTAACTCCTACAACTAAACCCCTATACCCTATACCCTAATCTAACTCCTTATACCCTAAAACTAAGACCCTTGTCGAAACTGATAGTTTTCAACCTGTGTATAGAATATTTATCTATTTTTAATTACTGATTTCTATTGTCTTGTTTTCCATCATAATTAAACATATTATTAAATATATGTTTACACTAGAATTCATTCAATTATTTATAAAATATACATATATCTTCTAATTATAATCTTCATTATCTTTTGTTATATGATATACTTTTTAATTAATTAATCCTCTATTATTCATGTATATAAAATTTATCAATATCCGATTGCATTATTCGTATATAAATTTATATATTATTAGTAAAAAAAACAAGAATTAAGATCGGTTCCTTAAACTAATTGTGTGAATGATAGAAGGAATTTAGTGTTGGGTTCGTAATTAATTAATCTGCCGAAGTTTGATTATGTCGGCATCAGCTACCAATAAAACAACATTGGATCAATGGATCTGGATAAGAATAAAACATGATTAGTGAATAATTACAAAAGTTTAAAACATAAGAAATGTCTGTTTTTTAAAGATTAATATTCTATACACAGGCGGTGGAAACTGAAAGTTTTCACAAGTAATTTAGTTTTAAAGTGTAGGGAATTCGTTTAGGCCGTAAGGTTTAGGTGTAGGGTTTAGAATCTAGGGATAGTTATTTTAATTTAAAGTTTAGGGTTATAATTTAGGGTTTATAGGTTAGAATTTAGTTTTTTTATATAAACCCTAAATTATAACCCTAAACCTTAAATTGAAATAGCTATCCCTAAATTCTAAATTCTACACGTAAACTCCTAAACCATATACCCTAAACTAACTCTCTATACCCTAAAAGCGCTTGTGAAAACAATTTTCACCGCTTGTGTATAAAATATTTATTTTTCAAGTCCCGCTGAAATGCATGTGCTTAATTAAGCAAATTACTGATTAGTGTCGTCCATGTTGTATTAATTTCGAGATGTTGTATTAATTTCGAGAGACGAGAGTCTCAAAACACACATCTTGCAAACATAGCTAATTAAATATAGATCTCCGAAGGTGAACAACGCAAAGACATAACTAGTCGAATATAGATCTCTGAAGATGAACATCGTCATTTTTTATTATTGTGAACACTCGTACTCGTATTCGAGTAAAATATAAGTAGGAGAGCAAGCTTTGTTAAAAATAAGATTCATAAACATACGAAACATGGAACACGAACAACAAAAGTGCAACACCAAAGTTCAAACAAATGCTAAAAATGAAAACAAAATTACAAATCAAATACAAAGATTATTCTCAACAACTCCGAAACCCCGCCATTGTTTCACCACCAGAGCTTCAAATTTACTCTTCAACTGCCAATGGAACTGATTCGGCCTGCAAAAACAGTTCAAAACAACATTAACAATGGAGGTCATTCGTATCGAGACCAGATAGATGAGAAGAATGGAAATGGGGCATGGGAAAATACCAGCTTGCGGTACTTGAGAGCGTAAAACATCTCGAGGTAACGACGGCTCTCGCGGCGGTCGAGATTGGAGACATGCTTCCAGAAACCGTAAACTCCGGTCAGGGTCAATAGTCTCTCGGAGTAAATCTGCCATGTGTACCTGATTCGAGAAATGCAGAGATATAAGAACAAAGACTGGAGTTTACTTTAGACATAAGGAAACAAGAAATGTGAGTTGTTTACTTCTCCTCAATACGCTTTAGGCCTCCCTCGGATATATTGGTCCAGTGAGACGGGTCGGTCTTACATTTCTCGAAGAAGTCGACGAGGATCTCAGCAGCTTGATCACCGTGGTAAGGGTCGATGTTGAAGCCGGACTTACCGTGAACGATAATCTCAGCAGGTCCACCGTTGCAAGTTGCAAATGTTGGCAAACCACAAGTCATGGCTTCAACAACGGTCAATCCAAAGGCTTCATATAATGCAGGCTGTACGAAGGCGCCCTTTGTGTCGCAAATGTATCGGTAAAGTTCACCGTTCCTAACTCTGTTCATTTGGGACGATATCCATCTGAATTGACCATTCAGCTTGTACTTTTCGATGAGCTCGAACATCTTCTTCATTTCGGCCTTCTCTTCCAAATCCTTGGATTCTTTTCTCCGATCTCCACCGACTACAACGAGGTTAGCCAACTCACGCAACTTCGGGTTCTTCCCGTACCACTCGACAAGTCCAGATAAATTCTTAACACGGTCCAGCCTTGCCATTGTGAATAGAATTGGCTTGTTAAGGTCATTCAGCACACATCTGTTGGACACCAACATACAAATTATCCATTAGTTCAAATATATATTTTCGTATAGGGTTTGGTTTGGTTTGGTTCGGTTCACTTACAAGTGTTCTTCGTTTTCAACTTTGCTGTAAAGAAGTTCTTCGATCTCGGAATGGAAATGCTTCAACCTCCTATTCTCCTCGGTGTAAGGGTAGTATATGCTCATGTCGGCACCAGGGGACACAATGTTGAATTTAGGATCAAACACATCAATGCCGTGGACAACACGGTAAAGACCGGGAAGAGTGAAAGCAGTGTGACTCTCGTATTGACCAACGGTGTCCTTGCTGAAGTCATAAGAACATCAGTGTTAATGGACTAGGGAAAAGCATTCCACGAAAAAATCAAATCCGAACCGAGAAGGGAGATCGGATCATATACCTTCCGGCAATTTCTTGGAAAGTACTGGTGATGATGAAATCGGTATGGTTCATAGCGAAAAGATCGGCTGTAAATTGACAGGAGAAATGATATTTATCGTCTAGCTTCTTCCAGTAGATATCGGAATCCGGATACTTCGTCTTCTCCAATGCGTGAGCAATCGTACACTATAATAGAATAAAAATAGATTTAATACACCAAAACATAATCAAAGATAACCACATAAAAGGTCCAGTTAATTAGTTTTCTAACAAACCTGTGTAACTCCCAACTTATGTGCCAGCAACGAGGCGACGATATTACCGTCACTGTAGTTTCCGATGATCAAATCGGGCTTGCCTTGCAACTCTTTCGAAATCTCATGAGCAACATCCTTAAAACGAAGAGATTTACTTGTAAGTAATATCAAAGAAATGGGATGACCAATGCAAGAAAATCAATGGTTCATATGGCTCACCTCAGTGAAAGTTTCCAAGTAGGGCCAGACTTCAAATCTTGAGATCCATCTACGTACGATTCCCTTCTCTGTCCTGAAGGGTACTCGAAGAATATCCGAGTACTCGGTTCCATATACTTTCTCGAGCCGTTGGCCGCAAGTCGTTCCCACAGCATCGGGGAGAAGTCTAGTAATCTATAAATAAAGCAAAGGAGAAATATTACAACTCACAAGCATTGAAAACAGCCGAAAATTCATATATTTCGAAGAAACCCGAAATAAAAGATCATAAATACTGGGAATCGAGAGCTCTCACAATGAGGATACGAGGGGTAATGTTGAGTCCTTGCTGCTTGATTCGCAGGAGCATCTCGTTCTCCAAGGCACGGACTTGATCCAAGATGTAAACAACCTACAGGGACAGTTGAAAGATTATACACAAATTACAAGTAGTGTCACAACATCCAAATCTGCCTTTTTAGCTCGTAAATGCTAACCTGGCCACCGGTGTCGGGATACCCCAAAACGTCGTCTTGAGCAAAGTAACCGTGGGGAGTAAGAATCACAACGTTGAACACCATGGGGATTCTCCCAAGGAACTTCTCAAGGGTGCAAGGGTCGGGTGCCTCGAGAAGATCCAAAAGGAGTTGGATCATCTCAAGCACACGCTCCGCCGTATCACCCCAACCTCTCTCCAAACCGATCTCCTGGAACTTGTGTTCAAATTCGGCATAGGGCGTCTCAGCCGGCAGTGTAACAAGGTACTCCTCTGCCTTCCTCAAAACATGTTGGAGAGAATTCAGGTTTTGAATTCTGTCATTCAACACCATGTTCTGCAAACACCAAACTAAAACCATCAGGATCCAAACCTATGGATCAACATGCAAAAGTGCAAGTTCGATCTATGAACACAAATAAGAAAACACGGTAAATCGAACAGATACATGGCATCTATATGTTTTCAAGTTGAAGTACCTTGCCCTTATGGCAGTGGACTTTTAGGAATTCAAGCAAGGGGTGCATGCTCTCCTTGTCATGAAACAGTTTCGCCGAAAGGTGGCGATTAAGGAACTCCACACCGTTACCGATCGACTTCGAAAGAGTCGGACGAGGGAACGATGCATTGAAGGGCTCAAAATCCAATTCCAAAGTAAAGTTTGCATTTGAACTGCAAGCAAAGTAAAAAGAACATTGTTGAATCAAATAAAACTCGAATCAAAACATGAACATTTTCATTCAAATCATTATACCTTCCATCAACAAGCTCTTCCTTGAAACGAAGATATTCAGCAACAGTGAGTTCTTCAACAACAAGAGCATGAACATTCACTCTAATGTACTCCCAGACACCAGGCCTCGGTCGAACCGCCAGCGCCACCCACGGTGGCGACACGATCGCTTCCTATAACACCAAAACAATACCAAAATCAATATTTGTAAATCAGAATAAATATATATATCTAAAAAAAGGATTTTTCATATTTTACTTGACTAGCTCTCAGTATTTCAGAAAATGCCCCATCAGCTAACTTTTTCCTGTTCTCTTCAGGGATAGCTTCAAACTCAAGAATGATCTGATGGTGCTGAAGAATCCCTTTTCCTTTACCTTCAATCCTATAACAAAAACAACAACAACAACAAAGTTTACAACTTACATGCAGGCAGGGACGGGTCTAGGACTTTAAGTTAAGGCAGGAACCTATAAATTTCTAGGGGTGCGAAAATAAATTTTTAATAAAAAATACATATAAAAACTCTAAATTTTTTTAAATCATAGATTTTCAAAATTTTAGTGATTGCCCCGCCAGCACCCCTCGGTCCATCCCTGCATGGAGGGACGGACGAACCTATAAAATACTACTTCTAAATCGTATACGAATTTCAATTTCAAATTTTCAGGGCCACCGCCCAAGTTACCTTGTGAGCAAGGCCAAAATCTCGTTCCTGTGGGCAGTAAGTGTGGAATCCAGCCGCTCACGGAGGCTGTGGACGCGAGTGAGAGCACGCTCCGCCATTTCTTCGAACTGAACGAAAACAAAAATAAAAAACAGAGTATGGATAAACATGAAAGAGTTGAAAAAAAAACCAACATAGAAAATACTGGATTCTAGAAAGGTAGAAAATTCCAAACCTACCACCAACCACATGGAAAAGTCCTTTAATGTTTAATCAATGTTTTTTATTTCTGAACTAAGATTTGAACACATCATTTAATACCCAGAAGAACAAACACAAAACAGAACCCCACTCAGAATTTTGTTCGGATTTGGACACAAACAACAGAAAAAGAAAGCAATGCAAGAATAAGATTACCTTGAGCTTTCAAGAATCAACACCAAGGAAGATGAAAAATACTAATAATACTAAAAGGAACCAGAAAATTCAATTAACGCAAAAAATGAGAGAATGTAATGAAATGAGATGGAGGAAGAAATGAGTTTAGTGGCCCTTTTATACACAAAGGGGAAGCTCTTTGCTCCACCGACCTTCTTTAATGGCTTTATTAAATATTATGTGAGTTTTAGTTCCATCAAGCTTCACATTTTATTCGAACCCAACAAGTATTTTTGATAAAAAAACGGATAATATCCATTTTAAAAAACTCGAATTCAATTATTTTATATGCATTTTTAAAAGGTTAAAATTAATTTATTAAATTTATTTTTTAATTATAAATATCAATTAATAGTAATACTAGGGGTGGGCAAAAAATTCGATTATTCGGTCCCAGTCTCGGACTCGGTCGGACCCGGTGTATTTTTACCCGGTATTGGTTTCGGTGGGACCGGGACTGAATCTAAAATTTAGGTCTCGATTGCAACAGGGACCGTGATTGGATCCTGCTTTTTTGGACCCGGTACCTAGTGGGACCGAGACCTATACCAGGTACCCGATGCTGGTCTGGTACCGAATGACGTTGAAGAGGTTGAAAGCAATTGAAGGCGCTCCTTTATTTCTTTTTGTGTGTGAATATTATGAGTATGACTCGTTTTAAGACTTCAATCTTTAAGCCTACAATATTCTAACTTTGTTATTTAATATTATTATTGATGGTTGGATTTTTTTTCTCTTGCTGCTCAAATTTTATTAATAATAGAATAATTGACCGAGGACGCGATATTAGTATCGGTTCTCACTAATATCGGGACCAGTTCTTAAAATCTTAGACCCGATCTAACCGAGACTAATTCTAACTTTTTAAAACCGGTGATTACCGACACTAATTTTAGACAAATTAGTCGAGTACCCGATCTTTACCACCCTAAGTAATACTGCGTCTAACTTTCCCATGGTTTTGCTTTTACTACCATAAAAACCGCTTTTTCTTTCATATTCGTCCTTTTCTGTTGACACTTGGCCAATAGTGTAAGCTTAAATATTTGATTATTTATATATGCAGTGGCCAAAAGTTAGATTAAAATTTTATACAATATATCATAATTTCTAATCAAAAATGACTTGTATATTTTGATATTTTATTACTTCAAATATATTTTCAATCAAAGGTTATTGCCTTTATTAAGTATGTTCGAATATACAATTTTTAAAAATATTATGACAATAATGATATTAACTATATTATTATTATTATTTTATGAATAATTAAAAGTTTAGGTTCTCTTCTTCTTGTCTTTGACTTGAAAATTCTATATTTGTTTCTGACTTTCTTTTAATTTTCCAATATTACAAGTGCCGCGCCGCCGGCTACGCAATAGAGCTCCGACAAAATTTCAGTTACTTTTCCTTGTAGGGTAACTAATTTTAAATATATACAATATATATATCTCAAAATATCATTTTAAATAAGTATATAGTAACTTATTTAGCTTATTAAATTAATATAATCTCCAAACTTATCCAATTGATTTTTTTTTAATTTTAGGAAATTGCAAAGGAAAGAGGATAGCTTACGGGAAATAAAATCCATTGGCCAGGAATTGTGGTTTTGTAGTCGCAAAAGTTATTTTAATTTCCCAACTCAAAACCCCTCACATGGCTTGTCAATGTGAAGGCGTGGGTTTCAAATTGTATTTTTTTTAATTAAAAAAAATTGTTTTAAAACTATTAATATTTGTAAATCAATTTATAAATTAAATTGTATAACGAGTGATAAATAAAGTGAATGTTTTTACAAATTGTAAACATATTGTTATATAAATAAATTCTCTTTGATTGTCTTTCCAGTTTATTAAGTTTTGTCCTGACTGATTCAAATCGACTTGTGTCGTATTTAATTTTGGTGAGTGAGTCTTACAGCAAAAATTGTCTACATACACAATATTAACTTAAAACATAATTAAGCAATATTAAACTGCTTAACACTATATATAAATACAAGAAATCCAAATTTTAAGGATTTAGGACATGCATGCATGTTGATTGGTGACGTAGTATTTGACTTTGCCAAACTTGTGTGCGATTTAGAAACCACGGTTTAGGACTTAGGAGGAATGATTTGGATTAAAACCAATGATTTTATTTCTGACGTAAATTTTTAAAACAAATGGTTTTTAAAATGGGTAATTGTTCTATACACAAGCGCTTGTGGAAACTTTTTTACACAAGCGCCTTAGTTTTAGGGGTTAGAGACTTCGTTTAGGGTTTAAAATTTAGGGGTATGAGTGTAGTAGTTTTAAATTTAGGGATTGTTGATAGAATTTTGGGTTTAAGGTTAAAATTTAGGGTTTATAGGTTAAAACCTAAATCCCCACCCATATTACCCTAAAACTAAACCCTAACCCTAAACCCTAAATTCTAACCCTAATTCCTAAATTCTAAACATGAACCCTAAATTCTAAACCTTTACACTAAAACCCCTAAACTCTAAACCTTAAACACTAACCCTAAACCCTATAATTGAGGCGCTTGTGGAAATAAAAATTTTTCACCGCCAGTGTATAGGATATTAATCCTTTTAAAATATAATAATAATAATAATAATAATAATAATAATAATAATAGTTTTTTAATCCAGATCAAAAGTTATACTAATATATAGTTGTCTTAAATATCTGTTAAATATACAAATAATCAATAAAGTAAAAATAGTTTGGAGTATTACAATTATCGAATATTCACATTAAGGATAGTTCTTCTACGCTCGACAAGCACCATTATTAACGAGCATGAATAGATTATTTTATAAAAGTTTTAAATCTAAAGTACTTAATGTGTAATTATATATATATTTTTTTAAAATTAAAAGTGTAATTTAATTAAAGTATTTTTTAATTTTAAATTTATTTTAAATACTATTAATCAAAATAAACAATCCTAAATCAAAAAATCTTTAAATATTTTTTGCTTTGAAATTAACTCAATTGCCGCCGCACCCATTGCCAACTGCCGCCGACAACCTTTGTCGCCACCATCGTATATTGAGCCACCATCGTATATTGAATGGGCAAAAAATTTAGTTTTTTTTAATGTTAGAGCACATAAAAAAACACTGAAAATTGCGGAAAATTTTTGTCAGATCTGAAAAGTATATACATTGTATATTGAATGTTAAAAAAATTGACTTGCCTTGAATACTTCTAGTTTTTTAACTTACAAACTAAAAACCAAACCAGAAACCAATCTTCAGTTTTCTTGATTTATTTTGTCCAGCTCTAATAATAACCTAGCAATATTTTCCATGACACAAAAGGGAAAATAGGATGGACACCATGACAATACACGAATTTCCTCAAATTTTATATAATTTGAGTTATTAACGAACCAAAATTTATGTAAATAAAAAATATCTTAAACACATCAAGATAACGACATGATTACACTAATTGCCAGGTCTAACGATAACTGCAATGTTAGTTTTCACAGGGTATAGTTGAAAACGGTGATAAAAGAATCAATGATCTGAAATCCTAGAACTGAGAGAGAAATATTTACAAGAATGAAGAACCCTAATGTGTTGAGATTTACCAGCGAACGAATTAGAATCGATGATCTTCTGAAAGCATTTCTTTTGAACTGATGACTATTTACTCTTTTTTGGTAGGAAATAAACATGAGGGGGCCAAAACGAGTACACGAGGAGGATATCTTACATACCGAGTATCCGAACAGCCGGTTTCACTTATCCCTTGACTTTTGATACCGAAAACGAAGAAAATTTTAATGAAGTGTCTGTCCATTATTTACCCACTGCACAAAACCATCAGAGAATTGCTCGGGAATATTGGTGTCCGGCCTATTAGCACAGGATAGCTCGGATCCCATCTGCTGTGTTCCCTACATGATATAGAGCAAGGGTTAGCCGTTATCTGGTGCACGAGACAACAATTTCAGAGAGTTCTCTCTGGTTTTCAGAGTTACTCGTCTGGTTTAGTAAGATGTCGAGAACTTTCTACCAGTATTATGTGTACAAACCTTCATAGTCGATCCACATTCACAAGCGGATGGGGTCATTTCGCCCAATATTCCATTAGCAACATTTTCAGATGAACGCCCAACAGCTGGAGAGCCTGCAAGGACTTGTGACCTGCAAACTTCTATGTCAATGACTCAACCACATTTTCCTCTCATTATCTATACTCGGTTCATCCCATAGTTTTATAGTCTATGTTGCTCCGACTCATAATTTTTCTTTCAGATACCCTGGCCGATGCAAATTCAGATACATATGGGTATGGGAGGAATGACCCTCCGAATAACAGTAAAACTATTAAAAAAAACTCAACATATTCACGAGGCTCTTACTAAGTTCAATCTTGATTCTTAAATGGAAATATGCACAGTGATTGGGGAACAAGTCCAATTGCAAATAATAACATAAATCACTTTGCTTTTAAGTTAGTAGCTCATTTATAACCTACATACGGTGTAGGTAAAATTCACGTGACAGACAAGTCTACGACGTTGACGGGAAATACAATAGAGCTAAAAGATGTATTTTCTATTGGAACATCTCATGCTACTGTAGCTTCAAGGCCAAGCTTTACACAATATACAGATTATAGAAAACGAAAATACCTCTCAAATTGTTCGTCCTCGCATGAATTTCCAGAGGATGAAAGCCAGTCTAGGTCAACAAAGTTAGAACAATTGTATCGATCCCCTTGTTCAGAGAAGAAAATGTGATCGGATCCAAGACAGCGGTCCATTTGCACATGTCCAAACAGCTGCCTTTGGGGCATTGAGGGTGTATACCTAAACCAAATCAATAAAAAAGTTAATGGAATAACTATAAATATAGCATGCTACATGAGATTCCTTAATTACAGTAAAGGCTCAAAGCATGAAACATATGGGTCCAAACTGAATCATGCAGCAACTTCTAAATAAAACTTCAATTTATGATGGCATTGATATAAAATAGTTTAGGGGGTTTCCGACTCCTTCGGAGAAGTATAAGAAGTGTTGTCCACCAAGCAGTCAGTCATGGACCCCCCCTAAAGGTCCGTTATTGTGTTCCCAGGATGTCTATGTGTGGTTTCAGTCCCAGGATTTTGTCTACCATAACCCTGAAAAGGGGATAAGGGGAAGTGGCCATACTTGCCCATAATGACTTTTAAGTCCCACCAACTGAGAAATACTTAATTTCCATTGGTGGGCCCTCCTTACCTCATCTTCAAGATACGAGAGGCTATGAGGCGCTCCTTACACCCACTTCGGGGTGTGAGAGACAATCCCAGGGCTAAAACCACACAGACACCACGGGAACACAATACCAAACTTGTTGGGGATTCGTGACCAACAACTTGATGGACGCCACTTCACAAACTTCTCCTGAAGGAGAGTTGGAAACCCCCCAAAACAAAAACAAATGACACTTCCGAGTAGAGGACATGCACCAATGAGAACAGAAAGCAAGGAACCTTGAGTATGTTATATCTCTTTCGCAAGTTGAAATCTCAGGTGATGACTCTGAAAGGCCGTTGCTTGCTCCTTGTGATCGGTTAGGCATAGTTGAGTTTGTAAGTTTCCCTTGCTTACTGGCTGACATAGGCGACTCACTTTGACGAAGAATGCTTCCATCAGAAAGGGATCTTGGAAAAATTGACCTGACAAAATACAAAGTCGACAACAAAAATAAAGAAGAAAATCAAATGCAAATAACATTTGATAAATCATCATCATATATCAACTATTATTTCATTATGTTATATCAAGCATGTTAAACTGTGAACAAGAATCATAGATCTTTATTTGTCAAAACTTAAGGCCGAATAGTAACAGAACGCATGCTGTGAGAAGAGCACCATCAACCCCATCATAGTATGACCAAGAACCCATTCATTTTGAAAAGTTAAAAGTTTAATGAAAAACAAAATTGGATCAAACATAACAGCAAGTCTACCCGATCAAAAACTAGAAACAGTGAGGTGCATATTGAGACATGGTTCCCCAGGAACAAAAAATGAAGGGTGTTTGTCGTCACACTTTATGCCTCGGTGAATAAATTTTAACATTTTTTTATAAAGCAGCCTTCAATCTTTCCCCCCTCTATTTCTTACCCATATTGCTGATTTGAAGCCAATTCCCAAAGTGCGGGCATTCCAGGTTGGGGCTGAAAATTCCCGAGGAATCTGCATAAGGAATTATTCAAAATTTTCTTAAGATCTTATTAATAGCACATACTTGAGAAAAGAATTGAAAAAGAAAATTACAATTAAAATGTCGAATTGACTAAATTCCAGACAAAAAAATTGCAATTGCAGTAGGATGTATTAAATTTTCACCTAAGAAATAATACAACAGAAGACTGTAACTTACAGATTGATTGCATCTTGTTTCTCTGCATCCATATATGCATTGCTATAATATCTTTGAAGAGTTCTAAAGAACTCCTGGGACTGGGTTGCTGCTCTCCACTGACCCCGTCTCTCAGAGAATATCTGCATAGATGTAAAAGAAATGAAAGCTAACTAACTGAGGATTGTTTTGGAACTAAACTCTGATACCAGAATGAGTGTCTTAACTAACAACGCAATTACTATACTCCTCCCATCATCAATTGACCATCACTGCTTAACTATGGATATAACCACATAAAATTCTAAAAGGTTATTTGACTTTTTTAAAAACTTTTTTGTAGTTTCAAATTAAGTGACGTTAGACTATGCCTACGACAACTTCACTGTCAAATCAAAAACAGAAAAATAGAGGAAAAATGCAAACTAAAGATACAGAAACTAAAGAAGCCCATTCTATTCCAATTCTGGAAAATGCATATGGTTGCAAGTAGAGCATCACAAGTTGGAATTACCTTATTGTGAGCTGCAGAACCACCATATTGGTGTGCAAGTGTGTCGCCCATTCTCTCATAAAAACCCATTAATTCATCTGCCAAAGGGTCATCAAGGTCCATCTTCGGTGTATCTTTAATCCCTAAAGTATGAAGCTGGTATCCAAGAGCAGCCAATCCATACGCATACTGTGCAACATTAGTGCGATCCAGACAGTCTATACAATTGGTCCTAAGCACACCTCTTTGGAATGTGGGAGGCTTGACGGAATGATTTCCATTAGCAACATTGTCATCACCAGAATAATTCCCCTCCAATCTGTAAGCAACCTCATTATCATTGAGGCGATATTTTGGGGGTGACACATCACCGTTATCAATATCCCTGCTCATATTATGACAACAGAAATGCCTTATCAAGTATCAACACAGTAAAATGGCAAAACACAAATCATCAAAAAATCCCACCATAATTGCATTACTTTAATATTTTTTATTATTAAAAAGCCAAAGTAATTCATAAGCCATGCCATTACCTAATATAAAAATCTAAGACCTGACAAATTTGAAATATTAACTAATGGTGGGGTTTAGAAAATGTAAACTACTCAATTGAGAGAGAGAGAGATTGTATATGCTATCTGGAGTACATTCCCTTTTCAACGAGTTTAAGTCATTTTCCCACGCCAAAAGAATTCTAACTGAAAGGCTAATTAAAACCATATTTCCGAACATTTCTTATACAAAACCGGAAGCTATTGAAAATGAAAAGCTTACTCAGAGGAAGGCCAAGCCATAGACTCGTCAGGTCTCAAGGTTGATGTCACCCGGCAATAAAAGAAGCCTGTTAGTGTTAATGCATACGCAGCCACTTTGCCTAAAAGTAGCAAAACATTTGCTGATTGGCTGAAAAGAACAAAAATATAAGTTTTCTGATTGTCAGGAAAACTCCAAATACAAATGAGAAAAAGGAAAAACATGTGAGTTTACAGAAAAGGCTTAGGACATATACCTCCGAAAATGTTTGTGTAGATCCCAATGAAGGAACTTCAAACAAGTCTCTTCTGACAAATCTTTATTGATAAAATCAATCACATGTGCAAACTCTTGACGAAGAATTGACTCTCGAGGCTTCTTTTCTTGTGTCTGCTCATCACACAAAAACATATACAGAATCTTAATAATCTTACTATTAAATCATTCATAACTCATATCATAGCTACAACAACAAAATCCCAGACCCAAGTGCCTTTCTTTGTCCTTGTAGAAATGGTACTATTTGAAGATTTTCTGCCGCATGCAATATCTTTATGAAATTTAGCAGTTTATGAAAGAACAAAAAAATGAAGTGATGGAATAGTCTCATGCTATAAACGAACTAAGGCATGCTGCAGAAAGACTCTAAAACGATACAAAGTTATATTATGAAAACTTACCTTAATCAAATTCAAAATAATTATAGGATTGCCATATCTCTCAACAAGATTTTCAAAATGAAGTCTGGTTGCTTCATAATTTTGGTCCTTCTTTGACACTGGAAAAAGAGAAAAGAATCAGTGTTTATTCCTGAACAAAAGAAACATGCCTGAAGTAACACTTGAAGTACTCTTTTAGATTACAAGTACATACATATAATATCTGGTTTAATATTCAATCGTGATGTTTCTTGTGACCAAAAGAGTGGGATTGAGCCTCTATTCTGGACAATGGAAGTTATTGGTGTGGGAAGCCCATCAGATACATCCTCGAAGACAATCTGCTCTGTCTCGACATCATTAGCTACTCTGCCTTTTTCATTCACTCCCCGTTTCAGATACCTAAATGCAATATCAGTTGCACATGAAGACAATAAATTTAAACTCTTAACCTTCCATAACTATATTACAGAATACAACACTAGCATGGATAACTTTCTCACCTGGTACCTGCATAGTGCCGGGATCGCCTTGCAATGAGTACAAATTTTAAATTCTGTCCTCCAGAAACAGAAAGTGTGGCCTACATTCACATAGCTAATGTCAAACTATGAAGCTAAACATCCATTTAGGGATGCACAACAGAAACTGAATAAAAATTAGCAAAATATAACTTAAACTGAGCACCATCCTTGACCTGCTTGAAGAAGCCATACACCAATGCAACCGTCCATAGAGTATTCTGGAGGTGATTGCGGATCCCTCGAGTCAGGAACTCATTCCAAACAAACATGGTCTCATAAAGAACTTGATCTGATTTATTGTTACACAAGTTCTTTTGAAGACTACGCATAACATGGTATGAATAGCTGAAGAAGAAGTCCTTTGTAAGATCCACTGAGCACAGGAGCTTCTTGTATCTAAAAAACAATTAATAAAAACTAAATATATATATATATATGTATACAAGAAATGCGTACAAGAAAACACACTTAGCCTAAACAATGAATACAAAGGAAGATCAGAAACATTTCAAAGGACTGAACAACCAGCATACGGAGACAACATGCCAATAGGTTTCTACATATCACATTAGGGAACAGAACATCATTCAACATAATATAAATGACTTCCAAGCAGCAGGCAAAGTATATAGCTCATAGAATAGAAGACCTGATCTCCTCCTTGTCATTAATGCTCGAGTTAACAGTTGAATTTGGGAGGGGAATCATCTCACTCTTTGAAACCGCATATACATTGTGACCACAAATTGCACCAATCTGCCTTCGTTTTGTAATGAGAAGCATATAGTAAGGTCCCAAAAATTTAATAAATCCTGAAGAAAAAAACATAATTAGATAGGCATTTACACAATATTAATAGTCCTCCGAAAAGTAATAACACGAATTACAACATCCATACCAACAATTCCATAACAAGTGGTAACGAATTTCAATCCCCCAGTGGATAAATTTCCTTCATGTATTCGCCTCAGCAACTCAGAACATTCAGTCTCAGTATAAGTGGTAGAATCTTCACGAATGTTTAACTCAGAAGGATCGAGTCGGTCAATTTTTAGTACTCTCCAATAAGTTCTACTCTTATTCCTCCCAATCACGTAAAAGTTCTGAACAAATTCAATCAATTTGATAATTCAACATCAAAACAATGTTATTCTAAATTTCTAAGTAAACTTACATCTAAATCAAGTCACTGAGAGCAATAATTAACGAGATCAAATAAAATAAACATAAACATAAATAAAAATTACCGATAGAGTTTCATAGAGTCTGAATTTCTGCATATAGGCAGACGTTTGAAAATGGAAGGAGCTCTCGTTATTAATATAATCTCCATTTCCTGCTGCTGTTAGTTCCATGATAAGCTTCTCTGTTCTTTGCTTGTCAATTTCTGGCTTCAGATCTCCCCGAGCACCGGGCTCAGGGAATTTATCAAAATAGCATGCACTAAGGCGGAAATCTTTTATTCTTTGTTTCCTTTGAAAGAAATTTCCATAACTTATTCCAGAATTACCTTATTCTTGCCCAACAACAACCGTTCCTGCAAATGATTGAACTTGGCTGCTTCAAATACAACATCTTCTTTCACCGAAATGGAAATTTCACCTTTCCTTATTCCAGCCCGATTATCTTTCCATTCACAACCAAACAAAACAATTGCAAAACGCCTATTCTCCCCAGAATTTTGTGAAATTCTCCACTCACGATTGAAATTACAGAGATCGAATAATTCAAAACAAATATATTTATCTATTTTTTATAAAGCTTATAAACGAAAATAAGATCGAGTTTTTGAGAGAGAAAAAAAGATTAAACGAAAAAATAAAATAGATATTCTCAGATTCGAAATATATATATATATCGAATATGAACAGTTAGCTGCTAGGCTAATATCATCATTTTTTTAGCTTCCTTGTAGCTTCTTTTTTTCTTGGGAATAATAAATTATGATGATGATGTCGGGTTCTAAAATATTATTAAAATTTTCGAAAAAGAATAAAAATTCTCCGTTTCTTCTTCTTCAGATCTAAAGAAAGAACAAACGAAAACCACAACCTGACCGCCACCTCCTTATATAAACTTAGGTTAAAGGGTGTAAACTTCAACTTAAAAAATAGTTAATTATATTACACCTCTTTAAATTATAGTCTTCATTTTAAATTAGTTTCTAAAGTTTTAAATGTTTCAATTTTATCTTCAAGTTATGATCGGTAACTAAATTTAGAGTAAGAGTTTAGTGGTCAATATAATTTTTTTAAAAAAAAATTGGAGGCTTAAACTAAAATGTTCAAAAACTTCAATGGTTTAACTAAAATTTTAATAATTTTGAGATAATTAATAAAAACTTTTAAAAAAAAGTGAGAGTGGTTTAATTAAAATATTTAAAATTTTGAAGTTTACTATGAAGTTTTAAAAATCTTGAGGGGCTAATTAATTTTTAAAAAAAAATATTTAGGGGTCAAACTAAAATTTCTCACTATGGCCCTCATTCTAAATTGATCTCAAAATTTTTAAACATTCTAAATTTCATCCTCAAACTGCATGTATATTCTAATAATGTATAATGTTAGATGTTAAATATTGTTAACTGACATGTAATATTGATGAGTATTATGTAAAAATATGTTGTGGTGTAAGTGATAATTAATGTTGTATATATTGATAATTTAGGATGAAATTAGAAAGTTCAAAAGTTTAAGGATTAATTTAAAATGAGGGTTGTAGTTTTAGGAATAATATTAAAATGTTCAATAGTTTGGGAACCTATTTAAAATAAAATTATAGTTTGAGGATAAAAGTAAAATATTTAAAAGTTTTGGTACCAATTTTAAGTAAGAGACAAAGTACTGAGACATGTGAGGCAATTAATCTTAAAAAATCAATTAACTTTTTATTAATATAAACTGTTTTTTTAATCGGATAATGTCACATGAAGTGTTATTAATATACATGCATTTATTTGTTTATATTTTTTAAAATTTTTTTGATGTGTCACATACTTTATAGACAAAGCGAATTGAACTCACGTCTTTTAAGATAAATACTATTTTTTTTACTAAGATCATTGGTTAGGTTCAATAGTATTATATTCTTAATACAAATGTCACCATTCGAATTATATAAAATGAGACAACATAAGTACTACTTATCAAACATCCAATTAACGACCTTCTTTCAATTTAATAGTTTAATTCTGTAAAAAAATCAACTGTTTTTTTCTTTTCAAAACTTCGATGAATTCAAGCACCCTTAACATATTATATATGCAATTATTTTCTTAATACATACATAATTCATAAATTAATTGTAGGGTAAATTACATCGTTCACCACTCAAATATCTTCTCACTCATATTTTGGTCACTGAACTTTCAAATTTTTTAATTTATTAACTAAACTTTTCGAATTGTTCTTGTTTTAGTCACTCTAAATTATTTTTTTATGACATGCTATTTATTATTATCATTATTAAATACACAAATAAGTTAAAATAAAAAATAAAATCATATTTTGATTACTAAATAAAAAATTTAAAATTATATCCCAAACCATAACCCCCAATACAAAATTATAATCTCAATCTATAAACCCTAAATCATCCTGTTCTTTCAACCAATAAAATATTTGATCCTTGCCTTATTAGGATATGTTGAGTTGTGTGGAGCTCGATTCGATCAACCAATTTAGCTCACCAAGTGGTGGAGAGGTGGATATTTGGGTGGAAGGGTTGTGGAAGCTAGAAAGATTAAAGACACAATGATTTATAGTGGTTCGGCCTTCTAACAAGCACCTACACTACCTTAGCTTCCCACTAAGGATTTCACAATCAATCCACTAATTGATTCGTCCCCTTTTCTAGGATTAGGAGGAAACCCTTACAACCGACCAAGCTTCTACCCAAAGCCTTGATCAAAACCCTCTTTTACAAAGAGATAAATAAAGCAAACTTAAACCCTCTAATAGGTGTTTGTTTGCACAATGAAGCACTCACCCAAAACCTAAAACACTTGAGCAAATTTGACAATTTTGGCTCACTAGTGTTTGTCTATACAAGAATTGACAAATTAAGCACTAAGACAATTTCTTGATCATTTGTTGATTGACAATTGAAGCATTGGTCTTCTCTTGATGCTTGGAGGTCTCTTTTATACTCCCAATTGAGTTTATAGCCGTTTAGGACCGTTGGGGTTGAATTAGAGTCGTTGGAGCCTTTAATTCCCTCCATAAATGCAGTTCTGCAGCTCCCTGTTTCGAAACGCTCGAAGCCGTTTCGAAACACCCTCAATATAGAAAGAGCCGTTGCAGTCTGTCAGGGTACCCGTTTCGGAACACCCTCTTGCCGTTTCGGAACGCGTATCGGAACGCTATAAGCCCGTATCGAAACGACCTGCATTTAAAAGTTAGTTGGGAAAGAGCCGTTGGGGTTTATGACCGTTGTGGTCAGTGCCACGTAGGCGTATCGAAACGGCCTAGCCTGTTTCGAAATGCTGGCCCCGTTTCGATACAAGTATCGAAACGTTTTGGCCACTGGAGGCACCTGTTTCGAAACGCCCTAAGGTGTTTCGAAACACTTGGTCAGTTTTGTTAAAATTGGCCTTTGAAAACATGAAAAACCTTTATGAAAAATTCCCTAAACATATATTTGGACTTGGGAAATGTTTTAAATACTTTTTAAACAGTCCAAAACATTTTTCAATTATTATATCAAAACATTAGTTCTACAATCTCCCCTTTTTGATATAATAAAACTCTCTTGAAAAATTGTTTGGGATTCTCCCCCTTTAACTTTAAAAATGTGAATAAGAGACTAAAGATATGAAATCAAATAAAGCTCCCCCTTATTCATTTGAAAATTCAATTTTTCAAACCATTTCTCCCCCTTTTTGTTATATCAAAAAGAATTTAAAACATTAAGTTCAAAAATAACAATAGAGGTAAAAGTTTGACAAAAGTAAGAATTTGGTTTTAAAATGGCTCCCCCTTACTCAAGGCATCATTGAAATGTTAGTCACAACATATATGATCATCTAGTTGAATTAAAAAAAATGAGACTAATAAAATCAAAACAACTAGAAATTTTACCAACACTTGAACCCAATGGAGGATGTGAAGCCTTCCTTCTTCAAGTGTTCTTCCTTGTGTGTATGGAGCTCCCCCTCAATGTTTGACTTGTTGAACATCTCCATCACACCTACAATAGACAATCAAGTAACTTTTGGTATCCAAATTGCTTTGGATCCATAAACGTTAGTTGCACAAAATTTAGTCCCCTTTGGAATCCATTTTTCAATTTCATCCTTTTTAGTTGAAGTATTAAGTCCTTTTGGGACCCAAACACTTCTAAAACATTTTCCATTCACAAATCTAGGGGCACTAGATTGTCTAACATAAAAATTTGATTTTCCAAAATTGTTTTTCTTTTCAAGCTCTTTGGAAATTAAATCTTTTTCTACTTGAACATTTTGAAGCAATTTTTGTAAATCAAGACATTTTAGTTCAAACTCTTCAAGTTTTGCTTCAAGTTCAAGTTTGGTTTTAGAAAGCAAATCATTTTGAATTTTTAACTTTGAAATCAATTTATTGTTTTTCAAAATGTGGCTTTTAAAATCTAAAACCAATTCATCATAGGCATCTTGTAATTCATCAAAAGTGTAAGAACATGAAGTAGATGAATTAGAAGTTACCCTTGAATCTTCTTCGATGGCCATAAGGCAAAGGTTGGCTTGTTCATCGTCGGTGGAGTCCTCATCACTCCAAGTAGACACATGTGCCTTCTTCTTATGGCTTGAAGTGCTTGCCCTCTCCTTTCTTTTAGGTTCTCGTTCAAGCTCTCTTAAGGCTTTCTTCATGAAAGGGGCACACTTCTTGAAGAGATGAACTATCTCTTCATCTTCATCCTCCTCTTCACTTGTGTAGACATGATGGCAAGTGGAGGATTTGAGAGCCATGGCACTTGCATTGATGCCAAGCCCTTTGATTTTCTTCTCTCTCATAGCTCTAATTTCTTCCCTCTTCTTCTCATCCTCTTTGTTCTTCTTCATGATTTGATGAGTAAGGAGTGACCCCATGAGTTCATCAAGCTTCAAAGTCTTCAAATTTTTGGCTTCGATGATGGCGGTCCTCTTTGAGTCCCAAGACTCGGGAAGTGAGTAGATGAGCTTTTGAACAAGCTTCTCCTCCGGGATGGCTTCTCCATAACCTTTAAGACCATTGGTGATGGTGGAGAACCTATCAAACATCTTCTCGATGTTCTCTTCCGGATCTATTTTGAAGTTCTCATACTCCAAGGTTAGGAGCCCAATCTTGGTCTCCTTGACTTCATTTGTCCCCTCGTATGTGACTTCAAGCTTGTCCCATACCTCCTTGGCACTCTCACAAGAAGACATCTTCTCATAGATGGATGGAACAAATGCACAAAACAAGATGTGCAAGGCTTTGCAATTAAGCTCCATCTTCTTGCGATCGTCGGCACTCCACTCCGCTTTATTTCTTTTAGTCACGAACGTGCCATCTTCAACTACATCTCATAGCTTGTAATCTTTTGATTTGATGAAGAACTTCTTCTTTGTCTTCCAATGGGCATAGTGAGCTCCGTCAAAGAAAGGCGGTTTGTCGATTGATTGTGCCATTGAGCCGGTTGATGAAAAAGTGATCGAGCTTGCCGGATCTTCTCAATAAGATGTTCATCCTCACCGATTGAGCCAAGCTCTGATACCAATTGTTGAGTTGTGTGGAGCTCGATTCGATCAACCAATTTAGCTCACCAAGTGGTGGAGAGGTGGATATTTGGGTGGAAGGGTTGTGGAAGCTAGAAAGATTAAAGACACAATGATTTATAGTGGTTCGGCCTTCTAACAAGCACCTACATCCACTACCTTAGCTTCCCACTAAGGATTTCACAATCAATCCACTAATTGATTCGTCCCCTTTTCTAGGATTAGGAGGAAACCCTTACAACCGATCAAGCTTCTACCCAAAGCCTTGATCAAAACCCTCTTTTACAAAGAGATAAATAAAGCAAACTTAAACCCTCTAATAGGTGTTTGTTTGCACAATGAAGCACTCACCCAAAACCTAAAACACTTGAGCAAATTTGACAATTTTGGCTCACTAGTGTTTGTCTATACAAGAATTGACAAATTAAGCACTAAGACAATTTCTTGATCATTTGTTGATTGACAATTGAAGCATTGGTCTTCTCTTGATGCTTGGAGGTCCCTTTTATACTCCCAATTGAGTTTATAGCCGTTTAGGACCGTTGGGGTTGAATTAGAGTCATTGGAGCCTTTAATTCCCTTCATAAATGCAGTTCTGCAGCTCCCCGTTTCGAAACGCTCGAAGCCGTTTCGAAACACCCTCAATATAGAAAGAGCCGTTGCAGTCTGTCAGGATACCCGTTTCGGAACACCCTCTTTCCGTTTCGGAACGCGTATCGGAACGCTATAAGCCCGTATCGAAACGACCTGCATTTAAAAGTTAGTTGGGAAAGAGCCGTTGGGGTTTATGACCGTTGTGGTCAGTGCCACGTGGGCGTATCGAAACGGCCTAGCCTGTTTCGAAACGCTGGCCCCGTTTCGATACAAGTATCGAAACGTTTTGGCCACTGGAGGCACCTGTTTCGAAACGCCCTAAGGTGTTTCGAAACACTTGGTCAGTTTTGTTAAAATTGGCCTTTGAAAACATGAAAAACCTTTATGAAAAATTCCCTAAACATATATTTGGACTTGGGAAATGTTTTAAATACTTTTTAAACAGTCCAAAACATTTTTCAATTATTATATCAAAACATTAGTTCTACAGGATACACCACTGTGAAAAGCAAGTGGTCTTGCCCAATTTGAAAACAACTTTGATCTCAATCGTGAACACTCCCACATAGGGCTGTAAACGAACCGAACGAACACGAACGAGGGTGTGTTCATGTTTGTTCGTTTAACTTTAATCGAACAAATGAACGAACACGAACATAAACGAACACAAAATTTCTTGTTCGTGTTCGTTCATTAAGGAATGTAGCTTGTTCGTGTTCGTTCATGTTCGTTCGTTTAAATGGTAAACGAACATAAACGAACATAAACGAACATAAACGAACATGAACGAACATATATAATTTGTTAAATATTTAATATTTTTTGTTAGTTCGATTAATTCAGTTAATTAACCGATTTTTAAACCGAATTAATCGATAATTAAAATTTAAAAAACACTTAATTATTAGTCGAAACCTAAAATTATCTAATAGATTAATCGATTTTGTTTTGGTTTGGTCAGTAAGTTCGGTTTAACTGAATAATGAACACCCCTAGACATATGTGAATAAATTTAAATGAACATAAACGAACGAACATAAATGAACATAAACGAACGAACATAAATGAACATAAACGAACGAACATAAATGAACATAAACGAACGAACATAAACGAACGGATTACCAAACGTTCACGAACATAAATGAACGAACAAGCCTTTTGTTTGTGTTCGTTCATTTAATTAGACGAACAAAAAATCTTGTTCATGTTCGTTCGTTTAATAAATAAACGAACATAAACGAATTTCCCGCCGAACGGTTCACGAACGGTTCGTTGAACGATCGGTTCGTTTACAGCCCTACTCCCACACATTGGGGGTAGGGTGGTCTTCCCCGGTTTCATCGAAAATGTTGCATTTCACCGGACCTACATCCTAAAGTTCGACAGGTAAAAGTCCGACCGATGAAGGTGCGGTTAGAGTAGAAGTAGAGAGTTTTGAGTTTATAGATTGAGATTATAATTTTAGAGTTTTTTATTTTAAATTATTTTAATAATAATAAAATATTACTTTTTATATTTAATAATAATAAATTTAATGTCATAGAAAAATAACAATAAAATAATTCAGAATGACTAAAACATGAACAATTTGAAAGTTCAGTGACTAAAATAAGAGTGAAAAGATAGTTGAGTGATGATATATGTATTTTACCCTTGATTATATTATATTAATTGTATTTCTATATATTGCGTCATACTTTTTTTGATATCCGAAGTTACCATATTTACGTAAACATACATTAGTTTTCAATTATTAATAATTACCAAAGTTGCCGGATTCAATTTTTAATATAAACTTTTCGCTTACCAAACTTGCCAAATTTAATGATAATTTATACTCCAATTTAGTTAACTTAATTTCAAATGATTTCTATGTTGTTATCTTAACAATCATATCACTAAATCTCAATTATTAATAAATATAATATTTGTGTAAGCTTCTTTTTCAATCATTGAAGTTTGAAAAATTGCGACTAATGTTATCAATTTATATTGAAATGGTTGCTTTATATGGCATATTAACAAAAATATCATTATCTAAATTTACCCATGTATTATAGTTAAAACAGCTAGGCTGTCCAACAAGTTTTGTAATTCATTATCAAGCAGACTATGTATAAGTGTGGCAAGTGATACGTCACATGGTCTTAAAATAGGGGGCCTACGCTTTTAAAAAATATGCTAATTAAAAAAAAATCCTAAATTTTTTTTAATTTACTCCCTTATTATTTCAAAATTTTAATTATAATCAATTCTTCCTAGAAAAATTTACCAAATTTATACTGTTTAACCGGAAAAAAAATCATATATATACCCTACTCTTAATCTTCTTCAATCACTCACAATCATAACATGATAAATTTTTATATTTTATAATTTTACTTTATTATAAAATATTTTAAATAGATTGTTTTAAAAAGTATCACATGATTCACACATCTTTTAGGACGCGCCTGCTATCAAAGTAAGGAGAGTTCAATTTTTCTTTATTTTTTCTCCACAAACCAATAACCACTATAGTTAAAAAGCTTTGATTCCGTCACTTTTCAGTCGAAAACTCACAATCAGATAAAAACTTACAATCTATTCTTTAATTCAGATCGAATTTTGCAGATGTCTGGTATGGGGTGATTATCTCAATTCAATTTTTTCATTTCACAACATCAAAATTTAAATCACTGACTTTACATAAAAAAATCTAATATTTTATCTACTAGACCAACTTATTATTTGTAGCTTCGAATATACACAAAAAAAAAGAGATTAATGAGGCATGTATTTGTGTTTCAATGGTTGCAACCATCACCATGTGCTCAATTATTCGCCTCATTTAATCATTCCACCTCATTATTCTATTCATTTTTCTACACTACATTTTGTTTTTTCTTTTAGCACGTGCAGAATTATTGGGGTGCTAGTCCATACTCCATACATTTTTTCTTCATAATTTGGGTTATTCAATGATCCTTTGAAAAAAAGAGGATTTTAGTTTGATAAATAGCTTTATTAAATAAAATTTTGAACATTCTTAATATAATTTCATAATAATATTTGTTGAATTCTTTTACAAATAAAAATATTTGGACCCGAGCGTTTTAGGAAAAATAATATTCACCTTTTTCACTTAAATTATTCATTGAATTTTTTATATAATTAAATAGACTTCATCGAGTATAATGAAGAAGCCACATTCAATTTTTTTATACTTAATTCTAGGGTTGAACATTCTATTGATTCAAATCGAGTTAAAAAATTTCTCGTTAATTAAGTTGAAGAGTCATATTTTATAACTTAAAGTTAAAATATGCGATATGGGTCAGTCCAGATTAATCCGGACGAAGCCTTGGTGATCAGAGAGGACAAAAAAATAATTTTGTTTTAGCCCAATTAGGATCTAAGAAACTATTTGGGCTTTCATACGTAGGGATGGCAACGGGGCGGGGCGGGTTTTTGGCCGTCCTGACCTATAAGATACTATACCCGACCCCGCCCTGCCCTGAATTAAAATACTAATTTACCCGCCCCGATACAATAACCCTTAAACCCGACCCCGCCGCGACCCGCCCCGAAAAATTAAAAAAAAAATATTAATCTTCGTCGACAGTAAATGTTAGATTCGATCAATCTTCCACCACAATCCCAAATTATGGTTTCAATGGACTTCAAACTTATATTAAAAAAATAAAATAAAACTAATTTTAAATTATCCACGTGTTAAACTACATATTTAAAAGAATAAACTTGAATCATTGACTGTTAGAATCGAATATATTAAAACTTGAACAACATCTAACAAAATTTTACAAAATGTACGAACCAAAACAAAAAATAGCTTAAAACACATAAAAGTGTTAAAATATAATGATAATTTTTTATAAATATAATAAAATATATATAAAAATATAACAATATATCGGGGCGGGGCGGGAAATTTTTAGCAAATACCCGAACCCGCCCCGCCCCGACTCCATGCTTTTCCCGCCATGATCCCTGAAATTTAAGAAAAAAATACCTGATCAAATTGGGTCGGGGCACCTTGGGTCGAGTCGGGGCCGGATATTTTTGCCATCCCTATTCATAAGCGCCAACGGTCAAGCTAGTTTCCGCGCCATGGAAATTAAGATCGAAAGGTCAAGCAATCAGTGATTGCAGTTGCCAGCTGCTAAAGTTTTTATTTTGTCATATTTCCCTCTTTATTATTGTTTAGTTGTTAATTGCAATCGGAACTGGGAGTAATAAAATGTTTCTGCGGATCAGCAGTGCAAAAGTTATAATGTTTCATTTCTGGGGTTACTTGTTTGCAGTCCTCTGTTTATATACCGAGTAGGGGTGTAAACGAGCCGAGTCGAGCTCGAGTAGTGCTAAGCTCAGCTCATCTCGTTAAGATTTCGAGTCGAGTTCGAGCTTGAGTAATTTCTAACGAGCCTGAAAAATCTGAGCTCGACTCGACTCGTTTAAAACTCGAGTCGAGTTCGAGCTTGATTCGAGCCCAATCGAGTCAAGTGTTGACCGATCTTTGATCGCATTGGAGTCAAGCAACTCTTAATCTATCATGTCTCATTTAAAGTCCTATGAAAAAAAACTTTGATACACATATTTTGTAAACTCAAACTTGTTAATTTTAGGGTTTATGATTTTAGTTTAGGGTATAGAGGTATAGATTGTTGGGTTTAGAATTTATGATTTAGATTTTTAGGGTTTAATATTTATGTTTAGGGTTTTGTTTAGGGTTTTAAGTTTAAAAATTTAGATTTTAAATTATAAAAAATAAAAAAATTACTATATTATATTTTCGAGTAGCTCGTGAGCTTTTCGAGTCGGGTATCCAGTAGCTCGGCTCGGCTCGTCAAGAACTCGAGCCGAATTCGAGTTCGAGTCGAGTCCAATCGAGTCGAGCTTTGACCGAGCTTTGACCGAGTCGAGCTCGAGTAGCTCACGATCTGTCTCGTCTCATTTACAGCCCTAATACCGAGTGCCATGCCGCTTTTGGAGTCCAGTGGGATCAATTATAATGCATATAAGGAGGTTTTGGCATCTCAACCTCCCGTGTGGCTTCCGGATAGTTCTAAGAGTTGACGAGTCTAATTTTATCATTCGAACTTTCATTCGAAATTTTTTCGAGTCAATTTGAGTTGAAGAAATTCGAGTCGAGTTCGAGTTTTTATAAAAATTTAGGCAAATTGACAAAAGATGCCCCCAATGTTTGCGTGTTTTGTCATTTGACCCCCTATTCTTTTGTGGGTCCAAATATGCCTCCAACGTTTGCTTGTTTTGTCATTTGACCCCCTATTCTTTCTTTTGGTCCAAATATGCCCCCCAACGTTTCATTTATAGTCCAAATATGCCCCTGGTGGATGTAAACTGTCAATCAATTGACGGTCAACAACTTATAATTTTTTTTTGACGTGGCATCAGCAGATCTTAATACGTGGCAAGTCCAGTTAGCATCAGCTGTTGAACGTAAGTTAATTGACAGTTTCCATCTAATGAGGGCATATTTGGACTACGAGTGAAACGTTGGGGGCATATTTGGACCAAAATAAAGAATAGGGGGCCAAATGACAAAATAAGCAAACGTTGGAGGACATATTTGGATCAAAAAAAGAATAGGAGGCCAAATGACAAAACATGCAAACGTGGGGGCATCTTTTGCCATTTTGCCAAAAAATTAATTATATTTATTTATCATGTTATAGTACGGTTTGATTCCAAATTAAATCGCTTTCTCTAATCATATAAGATGTGCATATATATATATATATATATTTATTCATATTTTTTCATCTGCGACAATATTTCTTCATATTTTTATATCTCGGTATGTATATATCAATAAAAAAATTGAGGGACTCGTCTTGAACTTAAAAATAAATTCACTAATTACTAGAAATTTCGAGTTATTAGAATTTTTATTTTACAACTCAAACTTTATTTAAATTTTTTTCGAGTTGAGTCGAGTCTATAAAATCTCGAGTCGAATATTTTCATCTCAAGTCGAATCGAGTTTTACTCTCCTGTACAGTTTAGAGATGGATGTTAGGTCCGGCGCCATTTGGATACATTATATCTAAAGTACACAGATCTGGATTATTCTACCATCTTGCTTTTGGAAATTATATCTTTATATTTATGATCTAGTATTAGTTGCATAATTATATTTTAAGAATCGGACACAGATTTCAAGGCCAAAGACTCACGTGATCACCTATCATACATTTTTCACGGGTACCATGTAGGACATGCAAAGCTAAAGCTAAAGCCAAACCAATGTACAGAGTTTACAGTTCAATCAAGCTCGCCATGGCCAATTTTCGCTTGGAATTTTTCACTTTTTACAGTCCTAAAGTACAAACAGGAGCTATGAAAACTGGAACCCGCCACGTGAATCTGAAGACCATTCTCATAATCATACTAAAAGATGGTAAAATTCAAATCCCATAATCATATGGAAACGAAGTAGAATCCAACCAAGCTTCACCCGTGATGAACTCCGAGACTGTGAAATTATAGGCACTTTCATAATCCATTACATGAAATCCAGGCCAGGCGACACGGTTATCCGTCGCCGAACCCGGTCCGTAATTATTGTACTCTCCGTAATAAAGGGTTTCCAAGCCTTCATCACCAGACCACTTCCTCCATCCATTCGGATCGATGAAATCATCAATGTAGGTTTCAAGAAAAACTGCCGTGGAATACACCCTCCATGGTCTCCCTAGGTAACTTTTGACACTGCTCGAATTCCCGTACAGTTCATCCGTGGCGAGAATCGAGCAGTTCTGTATCGAAATCCCGGTGTACTCGTCCGGGGCATCACGAGATTGAGCTGTGATGACTGTGAACTGACCCGGCATTGGCATCCTGGAGATTATGTTACATGCCTGGAACACCGCAGCAGCGTTACCGAATATATAATCTACGGTCCCGGATATGTTGCATTCGCGGTAAAATTGTCGGAAAGAATGTACATATAATGTGTCCTGGTAACCATTGATGGTGCATCTGTAGAATGCAGCGAAATCTGCATTCACTCTTAATGCTACTGCTTGGTGCTTCTCTGGCCCTGCCCTGTTCTCAATTGTTATGTCCCGAGCCAAAAAGCCTTCGCCCGATACCGCTGCAACATAGAATTACAACTGCAACGAGTTAAAATCGACAAATTTATTCGATCAAAATCGAAATTCGAACCCAAGTTTCGAAGATTACCGACAGTTGCAGATCGGAATGTGGTCCAGCCATCGCCTACACTTCGTTTCCCGGTAATGAAAGTGACATCATTGCCATCTCCGAGCAAAACAATGTTGGTTTTACAGCTCGGGATCTCCACATTCTCTTCGTAAACACCTTGCCTAACATAAATCATCACCCTCTCTTTGCTTTTCCTAGGAGCAAAGCTTATAGCCTCGGTAATGGTACTGAAATTCCCTGTCCCATCGGCCGCAACCGTCAGCACTTCGCTCGGGTCATACTCGTCGTCGACCCGAGGCGAGAGCCGACGGTTGCGGTGCCGTTTTCCTGACTTAGGCAGCATTGAAAGAGAGTTACTTACATGCTTGTAAGTACTAATCAAAGATTTCACAATAACAGATTTCAACGGACCAAATGCAGAATCCAACCCTTCTAAACATGTGTCCTTGTTCGTCAGAGCTGCACTGAGATAAACTTTGGCATCGGCTATCTTCCTCGAATCTTCATCTTTGATTCTCGACACTGTTTTTTCCAACAAAGACAGTGTCGTTTCATGGAGTTCCTTGCAATCTTGTAGTGTTCCTCTTTGTTTCTCGACAATATTGTTTCCATGTCGGCCGTTGGAGAACAGGTTCGTTAGCTTTGAAGCTTCTGATAATGCAGTGTTGAGGGTTTGAAGGAGGTAGAAAAGCATGTCGGGACTGATGTTTACTGAAATGGAAAGCTTCAATGAATCGAAACAAGAATCTGGGTATGGAGTTGAGTTGCAGAAACTTCGTATGGAAGTGAGATTTGGGTTCAGAGAAATTGTTGAAGAAACATCAGCCATAGTTGAAGAGAAGAAGAAGAAAATGGTGAAAAAGATGATGAATTTTGGTGTAATGGTGGAAGCCATTGAAAGCTGATGTAGAAGCTAAGAAGATTTTTTCTTTGTTTTTATAGCCCAAAGTAGATCAGATAAGGCAAATTGTTGAGACTGTCAGACATGGCTACTTGCAGTTGCTGCTACTTGTCTTATAAATATAATGTCTTTTAAGAACATGAGTTGCATATAGTTAACAATTTTTTTTTTAAATTTATAAAAAAAATTAGATACACTCGTTCGAGATCGTATCCGAAAGGACCGAAAACTTTAACATCAAGAAACAAAAGAAATGAAGGTGATCATTCCCTGCTCGGCTCAAAAACGAGCACCATTGGTGACCAAAGCCAATACCATCATCAGAGATATAGGTAGTTGGCTTCTGGTTCCGGCCACCTTAGCACTGCCAGAGGCTGAAAGTTCATGTTTTCCTATGTCGATCATGATCTCGTACCGACAAGGCGGCTGAGACGGATCCACGGTCGTAACCACGGATAAGTTATTGAAAGAGCATGCGTCTTTCCTTTGATCCATGGTCTGGTAATACATGTTAAACGCATATGAAGCGTTACGCTGGGGATCTAGATTACCACAGGAGGATCCGGGGCTAGCGCTTGTGCAATCAGCATATTGGCAAGCGAAGCTAATGCTTTGAGACAAGACATTGGGGTCCAAAACGCCTGCCGAAGTCGACAACACGCACCACTGCCTGGACAAGTACTTGACACCTTTGGCCGGGGCAATGGATTTGCCTTTCCCCATATTCAATTGATATTTGACGCTTCCATCGTAATTGAAGATACCCCAATGCCTCTCAAAGTTCCCCGGTTCAATACTCTTGTTGTCTTCGTCGAGAAGCGAAAACAAGTAAATATCGGTCGGGGTTCGGCGTTTAGGTGTGCCTTGGCCCTTAGCAATACGGTCTAGAAGGCCTTGGTTGAACCTTCTGGCATTGTCTATGTTTGCATTGGGGTCACAATCGGTTGGCCAACCCACTTCTCCTACGATGACGGGTACTTGTCCGAAGCCATTCTTTTCGAGAGCCGAAATCAGGGTATCGAAGTTGGCGTCGTAAACATTGGTGTAAGTGATGGGACCGTCCACGACCGGATTAGCAACATTGTTGAAGAATGCAAATTCTTTAGGGAAATTGGGGTCAGCTTGGAGACTAAGGAAAGGGTAGATGTTAACGGTAAGAAAGCCGCCATTGTCTTGAAGGAACTTGGTGATCTTAAGCATTAGGTCATGGATATCAGGTCGGAAATCGCCGCCAGACGGTAGGCCGCTATCGGTCTGGTAGACGTCGGCATTCAACGGTACCGTTACCTTCACATTCTTGCCTAGGCCAGCTTTGACGAGAGCTGCTTGAATGTTTTGAAGGGCTGGAAATGTTGTTTGGATGAACATATCTTTGTAGCTATGAAGAAAAGGTTCATTTCCAATGGCTACAAACCTGAAAATCACAAATCCCATGTTGAATACACTCAAATATAAAATTTAATCCTTATACATTTATTTATTAATTTAAAATTTAATCCTTATATATTAATTTATTATTCAATTCTCTATTTTTATAATTGGATAAAAATCCTCTGCCCTTTTTCGGTGCCCCTACTTATGCCCCATCACTAAAAAAACACAACAAAATTAAATTCCAAGCCATAACCCTAAATTTTAAATCTTAAACCCTATACCCTATACCCTATACCCTAAAAATACACCCTACCATGAATTTCCTAAACACTAACCCTAAATTCTAAATCTTAAACCATATACCCTAAAAATACACCATACCATAAATTTCTTAAACCCTAACATAAAACACTAAACCATAAACTTAATTTTAAGTGTTAGGGCATAGGTAGGGGCACCGAAAAAGGTAGAGGATTTCCATTCTTTATAACCTCGTTATTTGGGGTAATATTGTACGGTTCGATCAGATTTATGAAATATTTTGAATTGTCCTTTTCAATTCTCTATTTTTATAACGAGTAAAAATCTTCCGTCCCTAATTATGTCTCTTTATATGACCCCTATTAAAAAATACCTAAAATTAAATTCTAAGCTTTAACCCTAATTTTCATATCCTAAACCCTAAATCTCAAACCTTAAAAAATACACATTGCCCTTAATTTCATACGCCCTAAACCTCAAACCTTAAACCAGCTATTTTAAAATAAAAACACCAATGGAAGCATAATTAGGGTTAAACGATTTCCATCCTTCTATAACCTCATTATTTTAGTTTTTTTGCCTTCCCTTTGACAATATAGATTATGTTTTTTCTATAAAATTTTAAAAGTTTTTGTTACATAAATACTTCTTAATTTTTTTTACAAATTTTTATTTAAAATAATCCAATTCGGCGCGATTACCGAATACTAAACCTCGACAAAGTAAAAGAAAAAAAAAATATTAGAAACTCGAGAGATTGAGCTGAGGTTACCTTATATCAGTTCCAAATTTGGAAATAAAAGTAGAAACATTCTGCTGAACCCAAGCTTCAGCATTTCCAGGACTCCCGGCAAGCGACGCCAACATATCGTTCGGTATTCCGACCATAACCTCAATCCCAGATTTCCCAAGTGCCTTGAGAGCAGCAGGATCAGCCTCGAACAGCTTCACTTTATCGAATCCATTGTCTTTCATCAGCCGCACCACTATGTCCGGTGGCAACCGATGAGTCGACTGCAATCCCCAGTTGCAACCCAACCCCGCCGACACACCTCTGCTCTCAAATCCCAACAGGCAAAGCAAAAACATGAAACAAAACAAACTAAACCCACCCATTTTTAAACACCACCACAAATCACTGTCTGAATTCTGAAAGCGAGTTGTTGTTTTTTGATGCGTCTGGTTTTGGAGTTTAAAGACATGTATAAAAGGGGATTGAGGTTAAAAAAAGTGTTTTTTTTTACGAAAGGGGAAAGGGATGACATAAAGATTGAACAAAGAACTGGATTCCAAATGCAAAACCCAAGTTTGAATCATCAACCAAAGAATTAAAAAACCATTATTTTTTTAGAAAGTGGAGATGTAAATCACGAAAGGTATAAGAACAATGCGTGTTTGTAATAGTTTGGAGACAAATGGCAGAACCAGCATGGAAGGAATGTTTGATAAAAAGGCTTAGTGTCTGGTTTTAAAAAGGTGGATGATGAAAATGAAAGTCTTTTTCTTATCCTAAATTTGTTTGATTCGGGCATTGCTTAACAACTGGTTTGATATTTGTTGCTTTGGTATTGGTTTTGGGGAAGACTTCCCCCATGAAATCATGACGATACGTACCTTCATTGTTCGATTAAAACATTTCGATTTACCACTATTAATCATTAGATCAATTTAAAGTTAGAATTTATAGGCAATACCTCTGTTTATCAAAATTTTGACATTAGTGATAATATAAAATTAAAATTTTATTTTGAAAAGGAGACTTTAACGTGTCACATCAGTAAATTTTAACAATAATAATCTTAATGAAAACATTTTTTAACAATTGCAGGTGACCAATGTAAAAGTTCTCTAAAGGTTCAATGGCTAGTAGTGTAATTTACCCTAATTAATATTATATGTGTATGGACATACGTTTGAATGGGCTCTCATGCCCAGAAAACAATGGGCTAAAATGAATAAAAGCAGGCTGGTTTAAGTAAGAAAAAGTAAGGCCCCGTCCATTCAAGATAAGCATCGAGATCCGAGTCTCCCTGTTTGAAAAACACAAGCTTCTGCAACAAGAAACAACGTAATTAGCGGCTTTTCTTCTTTGTTTAATCGATTGAATGTTTTTCAGTTCAATTGTTCATTATCTTCATTATTAGGGTTTATATATATATGAATCAATTCTTGTTTCTGGGGAGCATTTTGACTTTTAATACAAAGAACAAAGAAAAAGAAAAAGAGAAAACAAAAGAATAAAGAGGAGATTCGAAGGCAGAACAAAAGCAAAGCTAAAACTCTACCCCCAAAGTTTCTTTCTTTCTTTCTTTTGCTTTACAAAGGTCAGCAATGGAGCTGATATGAGAACCCTTTGACATGGAAATGGCGAAATACCATTCTTTTTCCTTTCTTTTCTTTTCTTTTACTCCACCCAAGCTACGTGCGTTTTCACTTTGTGTTAGTTCATACTTCATAGCGTTGGCCCCAAGGCCAAAACCCAGAATCTAATCCACCCTGTCGAGTTTTCATGAGTCAACTCATCCTAGATTTTTGTTTCATTTGCTGTCTCTTAACTCTTAACCCCTGTGTATAACAGTGTGAGAGTGAGGCTTCACTTTCACTTTTGTTCTTTTTTTGTAAATATTAAATCTTTGCTGTCTATAGTGTGTCAACGCTTACAAAAAGAAACAACCCCAAGGAGGTTTCCTACCTCCCTTCCTCTTAAAAAACCCACCTTTTACTTTGCCAATATCTTTACTGTTGCTTTCTCTCTTTTGTGTTCTTTTGCTTTGCTTTGGGGCCTGTTCCAATTTTGTCACTCTTTTAAAACCCACAAATTCACACCCCAAGTTTCACTTCCCCTTTATCCCTTTCAAGCTTCTTCTTTTATCAGGTTATGTTTTAGCTTTGTTAGATTAGAATTGTAAAAATTTACCCTTTTTGTAGTTTTTTTTTTTAGTTTTCACTCTTCAATTGATGGATTCCCAAATTTATTTTTCATTGAAATGCAATTAGGTGGAGCTCAAGTTCTTTTCTTGTTGGATGGTTGGACCCCTTTGTTTTAGTGCTTTCTAGTCATGTGTGGACCTTTAATGGCTATGTTAGTTAGGTTGTCAAATTTTGCCTAATTCAAGCCTTATTTGCCTTGTTTTCATATACTCTTAGCTTCTCCACTCCCTTTGATTCCTTTGTTTAATGGTGTTTTGATTTCATCTTTTGTTCATTGCAGTTGATTTTGTGAACTAATCTGTCAATGGAGGTTGCTAATGGCTGCATTTCAAGGCCATCTAGGAAGAGGAAGTTGCTTGAAGAAGAAGAAAATGGCCTTGAGATGTTGGGTTTTTCCTTGGATGAGTTCAATGAAGATCTTTTAGAAAGGGTCCTTTCGTGGCTGCCGACGTCGACGGTATTTCGCATCGGTTCGGTGTGCAAGAGATGGAAATTGGTGGCGGACTCTGAAAGTTTCAAGCTGGATTGCTCGAGGATTCCTTCAAGGGATCCTTGGTTTTTCATGGTGGATTCAAAGCTTAATCGGTCGATAGTGTTCGACTCTGCTGAAAGTAGTTGGAAAACGCTCAACCACCCGCCTTCCCTCTTGCATACTTGTAATCGTGATTCGATTCCGGTTGCATCCTCCGGTGGCCTTCTATGTTTTCGGAATATGTCCGGAGGTTATATAGTGTGCAATCCTGTGACGGGGTCTTGTCGAGAACTCCCTCATGTGGATCGGGACTCTCGTGGTCGATCTCTTCGTGCTATTGCGATGTGTGCATATTCGAACTACCATGGTTTATACAAACTTGTATTAGTCTCTGGTGATCTTCCAAAGCTTTCATTTAAAGTTTATAACTCAATTGATAATTGCTGGGAAACAGAGATTATATTGAGGAGAAAAGGTGATGATTGTACGGAATCCGGCTTTAACGACGACGATGATGCGGTCTACTTCCTTAGTAAAACCGGAAACGTAGTGGTAACCAGCATGCAAAGAAGCCCATCCAAGCAATATTCATCAGTGCTTACACTTAAAGATGGAGAGGAGATTGTTTATTTCCTGAGCTCCTCAGGCACAGTAATTGCTTGCAATCTAACCCGAAAGTGTTTCTCCGAATATCCGAGACTGTTGCCGCTCTTTTCCGAGTACTCAATTGACATGGTAGAATGTAAAGGAGAGATTCTAGTCGTCGTGTTATCCGACTTCTTCGAAAGTGCTAGCCTCAGGGTGTGGTGGTACGATATGAAAACAAAGACATGGAATCAGATTGCAGCAATGCCACCTGCAATGTCGCATGAGTTTTATGACAAGAAGTTGGACATAAACTGTGTTGGTGCTGGTGATCAGATATTTATCTGCTTAAGCTCCGCCGAGCTTTGCAGTTACGTACTCTACAATTTCGCGTCAAACCAATGGGTCGAACTGCCCGAATGTTCGATGAACGGTGAAGCCTTGGAGTTCACGTCTGCATTCTCGTTCACGTCTGCATTCTCGTTCGAGCCGAGGATTGAGGCTTCTGTATGAAGAAACAATGGTTTTGAGTATGCAGTTCCTTTGCTATTTCTTGTATTCTTTTAGTATGGATTTGTTCTCATATTTGAATTGTTTGCATCCATAACTCATTATTAATCTTATAATTTAATTTATAAAATTAAAAAACTCCAACCAAATATTAATCCAGAGTATAATTAAGAAACATGTTTCATACAGTTGAATTAGGCCATTATTATCAACCAAGCAGGAAACAGCAGCCATTAAAACCAAATTCAAGCTCTCACAGGGTATCTATCAATGCAGTCAAGCCATGGATTATCCCTTGAAGGCTTCCTCACTCGACGCATCGACCGCCAAACCACGCTGTTGCATTTAAACCCAGAGCCGAACGCGATCTGCCAAATCCGATCGCCTCTTTTGACCCTCTCTTTCGCTTCCAAATACGCCAGTTCGTACCATATGCTGCTGCTCGAGGTGTTGCCGAAGCGGTGCAGTGTCATCCTCGACGCTTCGATGTTGTTGTCGCTGAGCTCCAGGTTCTTTTGCAGCTCGTCCAGCACGGTCTTGCTGGCCGCGTGCACGCAGAAGTGTTCGAACGCGAGCTTGTAGTCCGGGATGTATGGCTTCGAGGATGGCGAGAGGGAGGCCTTTGATTTGTTGTTGCCGCCGAAGAAATGGCGCCAGATTAATGTGGCGAAGAAGAAGAGCTGCTCCGAGAAGGGTAGAACGAGTGGACTCAGTGTTGTGATGTTGGTTTTGAGGGCGTCTCCGCCGATTTCCATCAGATCTTTGCTCACTTTAAGACCCTTGAAACCTTGTTCGTCTTCCTCTTGGTAGATTGACCTGATTCACAAGTTCAATGTAGGGACGGAGCTAGGATTCAATGTTGGGAGGGGCAATAGTCTTAATTAAATCTAAAAATTAAAAGCAACAAAAATTTTATTTGATTAACATTTAAACTAAAAAATATTAAAAATACAATTATACCAAAAAATTTGGGAGGAGCAACAGCCCCTTCTACACCCTACATGATTCCGTCCCTGGTTCAATTCATTATTATTAAAGAAAAGAGTAGAGTTTACACATGGGTGTATTTTTTATAATTAAACCTTTAAAACTTATAAAATAGGGATAGAAATCATCTGCCCCAAAGTATGCCCCCACTTTAAAATAGTGGGTTTAGAGTTTAGGTTTTGGGGTTTAAGGTTGAGGCTTAGGGTTAGGGTGTAGGGAATTAGGGGTAGGATGTATTTTTTAGGGTTTAGGGTTTAGGATATAAAAATTAAGATTATGGGGCAAGATTTAATTTTTAAGTATTTTTAGGCAGGGGCATAGAAGGAGGCATGGTTAGGGGGCATGAGATTTTTACTCATAAAATAGACATTAAAATTTTATCTAGCTGAATTATTTTCATTATTATAAAATGATGTTTGAACTAATAAATTGTTATAAAATGATTACATGTTCTACTGCAAGTTTAATTATTATTTAAATATATTTTAATTGTCAATAAAGTATAGTATGATCGGCATTATTGTTGGTACAATTTACATGAAGACATCAGATTAATTATGCTTTTAAGTGTCTAATATTTTTTGATTTATGATCAGTAGTGACCTAGATAGTATAAGCATGGTGCATCGAATATTTTAAAAACTATACTAGTATACTACATATATTTATATAAAATTTTAAATAATTGGTATATGAAATTTGAGATATTAACATATTTTATATCAATATTTTAATATTTTTCTTCTAATTGATAATTTATTGTCATAAATTAAAGACTATTTAATTTATCGGAAAGTAGTTGACTGAAAAGCCTAAATACGCATTAATTGTGCAGACCTACTCATCTACTAAAGCAGTAATGTAGCGTTAACTGTTATTATCCCGCATGAACAGGTAAACAAACCTGAAACTCCGGTCATCAGCGCCCTTATGCGTCCTTACAAGGTGTTCAAGCCTGTACTTAGCACGGCGGTAGTCACGACGGCGGTTAGACAAAAGCACGGCGGAGCATCCCATCCTGAAAAAACAATTCGGAACAAGCATGGACCGATCCTTACCCGGGTACCAATTGTACCCCACCATCTCGGTACTCACCACAACGGCATAGTTATTCGGGTTGGCTTGCAACATGTCCCGAGCCAAATCCACCGCAATAATCCCGGCGCTGCACCCCATTCCGCCGAGATTATAGCTCAAAATATTGCCCCTCATCTTATAGTGGTTGATGATCATCGCCGAGAGCGACGGCGTCGGGTTAAAGATGCTGCAATTCACAACAAGAACCCCTACATCCTTGGGGCGAATCCTCGTCTTCTCGAACAGCTCGTCGAGTGCACCGAACATCACCGTCGACGCTTCGAGTCGGCCTTCTTTCATGGTGGCACAGTTCTCTTTAGACATAATCGCCTTCGGAACATATGTCTCATCACCAATCCCTGATGTCTTGAGTATCCTCTTCTGGAACTCGAGACTCGGTTCATCGAATTTACCCGATGCTCGTGCAAGTTCGATGAACTGATCCTTAGTCACCTATAACACAATAGCTAACATAAGAAGAAGAAAAAAAAACAGTAATTCTTCTTGTAAGATTATTTTTTTCGGTTTATCGAACTTGCCCGATACTTGTGCAAGTTCGATGAACTGATCCTTAGTCACCTATAACACAATAGGTAAAATAAAAAGAAGAAGAAAAAAAACAGTAATTCTTCTTGTAAGATTATTTTTTTCGGTTCATCGAATTTGCCCGATGCTCGTGCAAGTTCAATGAACTGATCTTTAGTCACCTATAACACAATAGGTAACATAAGAAGAAGAAAAAAAAGACATAATTCTTCTTGTAAGACTATACTTAAAAAAAGTTGTTCACCTTTAGATCATCATGGGGGCGAAAACAAGCAAAATCGACGAGATAAATCGACCTCGGGCGTGACATGAAGTAAAGCGAGACGGTGAACACGAACACGGCGAAAAAGGAAAGCACGGTCGCTAGATCGTACCGAGCATCTTCCCAAAGTTTTTTCCAAAGCTCTTCCCTACTTAGACTTCCCACTTCAGCACTGAAAACAAGCACCAACACAGGTATGGTAGCTAAGTAAATCCAATTGTTGATCAAATAATGGTACCCCAACTTCACATATTTCAAGTTAACAGACTGAAGAAAATCCGGGAGCCGCCTCCGAACCCGAACCGAGAACGTTAAGGAGCCGGCATTAGGCCCCGATGACTCGATCCCGCGGTTGACGATCTCGGTTGACAACAGATCTTGCTCTTTTCTAGCCATATTAAAGCCTGAGAAAAGATTAAGAAGCTAGAAGATAAGTATAGGAGATGAACCAACACCATATATATATATAGATATGATATGTATGTATTAAATGTGAGACGTAAGGTGGCGGGTGGATATAGTTAATGCTTACACCAATTTGAAGCCGGTGGTGGGTAGTTGAAACTGTTTTCATATTTCAAGCCGCCATTAATTCTTTCATTAAATGAAATCTGGTCCGATTCAGAACCAAAAAAAAACAGGGTTTTCTTTTGATCTGGCAAAAGTTATATATACATGTATAAAGTTGATTCTGGTGTTGACTCTTAAGTCTTTGGACCCTACAGTTCTTGTGATGCTTACCATTTCAGCCTTATCTTTTTAATTTTTTTTATAAAATAATGAAAAAGATACCAACGAGTTGGTCTAAGTGGTAAGTAGCTTGTCATCATTTAAGCATGACTTTTGGAAAGAGGGTAATGACCCCGTTACAAATGGTATTAGAGTGACCCTTTGACTACTCAATTTCACGCTGAGCGCCCATGAGTGGGGTAGGCAGGGCGTGACAATTGGCCAATCACGAGAGCGTCACGAGATTGAGTGGGGAGAATGTCACGTCTGAGAAGAGGCGGGGTCATTAATCTCACATCGAAAAGTCAAAGGGAAGTCTTGGGATATATAAACGATGGCGTTGCACATCTTATCAAACATGTCTTTTGAGAAGAGAATAGTGGCTTGTGACAGAAAATATGCACTGCAGGTTGATTCGGATTAGTGGGAGGACAACCAAAAAAAAATAAAAATAAAAATGAATAATCCATAATTAAGACTGCATTGGGGAAGTAGTTGAGAGTTTCTTCTTTTTGAAGGTAGCAAGCTGGCATAAGCTGTTTATGCCCTATTGCATATATACAGAGAGTTTAACTATAAACTACCCTATTTACTTGAAATAAATATGCCATATTGCATATAGGATTATTATCAGAATCGTATATGTTGAGATGGATAGCCACGAACCGAATATAAACAAATATTCGTACATATTTATATCCGAATATTACATCGAACGCACGCGGATACTTTAGAAAAGTAAAATGAAAAAGACTGAGAGTCATTAAATTTCATCACAATGGACATGGGAACATGGTCCATTAAATTTGCTGATAATATGTTTCTTGTAGTTTTAATTGGCAGTTGAGGGTTTCTTTCACTATCATCAATGGTTGCCTTCCAGCAATCTACAAATTTGGCTAACTTAATTAATGTAAGCCGGGATGTAAGATAGAAGTTCCGTTATTCGGACTTGCATATCGATACGGGTATATGTTGTTATCTTATGACAGTGACCATGACTCGAGGTTAAGAACCGGGTTCATAAACACTGCTGGATGGATGAACGACTGCCGGACGATACTACATTATTCTCGATATCTCGAATTAGTATCTGCCGATGACGAGCTTCCCTTGCTGTTCCAGCTTGTAAAGCATTAGGAGTGCGGCAGAGTCAAAAGAGCTCTTTTTGTCATCCCTAGCTTCTCCGGTGCATTCGGTAACGCCTAATCTCGGTACATTCAAGGTGATTTTCGATACAAAGCTGATAAACCTCTTTGTTCTTTCGGCACCTTCGCCGATTTCCATAGGAGTACTGCAAGGGAAAGCAGTAGCGGATCGGAAAAAAAACAAAACCTTACGAGACAAGAAACAGATGAAAGGGACATACCTTGATCTGTGTTCTGTTACTTGGAATGTAGGCATGGGCCATAACAGTTTCTTACAAAGCTCATAAAGAGTGGTCCTCGGTCCTCCTTTCTTCGTGTTTATCGGTTTAATAACTATAAACAAGATCTTCAAGGTGGAGAAAAGAAGAGAATCATACAGATTAATACCGAATTCTAAGCCGAATATTGCATACCTGGGATGGCAGTGCTAGAACAGTCTGCTGCTTCCGAAGAATCAAGCAATGGAATATCAGCTCTCCTCTGCCTCTTATGAGTTTTTGGCTCGAACAAGTCATCATCGGTTGTCCTATTCGAATCGGCATGATCCTGTTTCTTTCTCCTTCGGAAGATTCCTTGGTCCTGAAGAAACGTTATGAAATTAATGGTTGATATCAACATGACCGGCCTCGATCATTCGCCATATTTCGGCATGCTTTAAATCATAATAATAAGCACATACCTCGAGTTCCTTTAACATGTATGAAGCTGCTTTTCCTTTTGCTACTTTTTTGCTCCGACCGAACCCCTCTCGAACCAGCAAAATATCATCCAGCTGCAACCGAAGCTCCGCGTGCACCATTTCTCCCTTGTTACTACATTTTTCCCTTGTAAAATACCCGAGAGAGTCGCATAATTCATAAAGTTCTCGAAGTGGAGGCAATTCGAGCTTGTCGGGAGTGACGATCGGAGATAACAATGGCTCGGAAATTCTCCAAACTTCATCAAGATTCATGTTTGTATCAATCAAAATTGCACCAACAATACTTTCAACCAGGTCTCCAAGAGCCTGTTGGAAATAAGAAAGTAGAGACCGGAAAGTATATATTATAAAGTTGCATAAGCAGCAAACCATAATTTTTCGGTATAAAAACGGTAACACTAGAACATACCTTCGGACCTTTGACGTCGGGCCCTGATTGCGTAGCGTCACGAGATTCAGGGAAGGACTGTACATATTCACTTATTTGGTTTAATAGTAAAGTCGAACAATGTTGAAGATGCTTATGAAGGTCATTACGAACAGCAACTTGAGCTAAATTTTCATTATTAACCGAAGCCGAGCGAAGGTCGGTCAACTCTCCCGGATCTATATCGGCATGATTGCGGTAGAGATATCGTGTTATCAGCAAGTCCAACACAGAATCACCAAGAAATTCAAGCCTCTGTAGAAAATTTTGAGATCATATGAGACTTCAAGCTTGTAATGCAAAGCTATATAAATTATACGAACCGCGGTCTCGTACCTGATAACAATAGAACTCAAGCACGGATGCATGTGTCAAGGCCTCCTGTAACAAAAACTTAATAGAAAACTTGTAGCCGATTTTCGACTCTATGATGTGGATTTCATCGTTAGGGACGTAGGATTGCAGGGAGGCACGATTAATGGCTTCAGCTACCCAAGAGGGATCGAGTTCGACATCAATCCCGAGCCACTTCATCACATGAAGAGCAGCAATCAATCCACCACTTACATAGTATGCTCCTATGAGTGCTTCAACACAATCTGATATGGTTTTCGAACACATCCATCGGTGGCCTCTATCACAGGATATACCAACCTTAGTCTTCGGGTCTTCGGTCTGAAACATTTTATCTAAAGGAACTTCTCGAGAGTCCACCCCACATTTGCAGGGTACAGGGCGAACCGATTGTTGTCCTGGAGCTAACCAACGCCTTGGATCGAAAGCACCGTCTCTAATGTAACCCTGTTATATAAGAAACAAAAACAATGCAACCGAGTAACAATTTATAGAACTCATAAGATCACCAATACAGGTACAAGTGACACTTCAGTGCCTAAATTATAGCACAGGCAATAACATGTTGTGATATTAGATGCACAATGACTATGCACGAAACCGAGCTGGAAGGATTCGAATGAACACAACAAGATAGCAACCTGTAATTTGTGGTTAATTCCCAACTTGTGCAGTGTTGAATTACAAACTGCCCATGAACGCCTCGAAGATAGTTGTCCTTCGTGTTTCTCGGGATATCTAAGAAAGAGGTAGCAGCTCACAGCACACTTTAGAACCGAATCCCCGAGCAACTCCAGCCTCTCCATTGAAAAACTTTCACAACATCTAAGTGATGTCAGTGCTTCCAGGATCTATTAGTGTAAATAAAGATATCAAATTTTTATTTAAGGGACAATTCATTTCGGAAACAAACAAAGTTAGATGACAACGATAGAACAAACCAATGAGCTCGGTATATCGAAGTTGCTAGAATGAAAGTTGATCTCTTCCCTAAGTTGGCTAGCCAACATTAAGGACTCCAGCCGGTGCATCAATGAGGGTAGTAAGTAGAATGATTTTAGAGCATCGAACGGAACATCGAGGACGAGCAAAAGCTCAGGTGGCATGTGGATAGTATTCCATGGCTTTTCGTAAATCAAGCCTGCTTGTGTTGCCTGTTCCGAAAAACCTGCTTAGTAAAGGGAAAAAAATAGAAATCATATGAATAAGGTACAATAAGTTACTGCTATACTTTTGCAGATTACAGGTAGCAAAATGCAGTGAAAAAAAAAGTAACAAACCTTCATCGGTGAAATCGACGAGCAAGTTGTGCGGGTTATGACTCTGCTTTAACAACAATAAAGGCTGTCTCGGATGTTTCAGCACGATCTCGTACCTGATCAAAGTTGTCAGTGGAACCAATAAATCAATATGGACAAAATAACATTTTGTGGAATCACCTATGACTTACTTCTTCTTGAAGTATTCGGAGAAATTCGCAAACTCGGTTGATTCCGTGTCAACGGTTTCATTGAAAGAACTTTCAGCAGATGTACCAAACATTAATTCAATGGTAGAATAGATTCTTCCGGTATGAATAGCCAATACAACAATATTACTAAGATTGTTAACATCAACCGAACGGTTAGCAAAGTGGATTACATTGGTCTCTTTGCATTCTGTCACGGATGCATCGGTCTGGTTCAACGACGGATTGTTGAAAAATTCTACAGCACATGTACTTGCTGTTATCCCGGGCCAGTTTATTCTCAATTCATTACTTGAACTATACTCAAGGGGCAGAAGCAAATACATATTAGATGGATGCCACAATGAGCTTGCTTCCTTCTGAGGTAAAAATTTTCTCGTTGTTCCGGACAGTTTCGATCCTACAAATAGCCTCCCAAACAAGCCATTAAAGAAAATTTCCTGGAACCGCTTCGCTTTCGTAATCTAGAGTGAAGAAAGTTGTAAATGAAGCAACGGGATTAGATGTAAGTAAAGTACTTTACCTGGGAAAAGAAAAACTATGTTAACCCTATGTCTATTATACCTGTTCAGCATCCAAATGCACTTTCCCATACAAAGAAACATGAGACTTAACTATCTTTCCGATCAAGTAAAGATCCAATTCGATGTTCTCCACGTCAATAGGAAGCTTTGTTTCGATTAGAAGAACAAATGCAGAAAAAACAATACTATCAATACTGCATGAGAAGTTAAATTTATATGCAAAGAAAACAGCAGCATCAGATTCTCCCCAGCTTCCAGATAATGCACGGATGCAAGTTGTTCCGTGCAGCTCCTTCCGTTTTGTAGTTCCTTTGTAAATGGGAATACGAAAGTGAGAACCGAGCAAAGTAAAAGGCGGTCTAGTAATAGTAATAGTATAATGTTCCATTATCGCAACCACGATCCTAAATAGTGTTGATTTAAGTAGAGAGACACATGTTTCATGCAGAAGATGACTCTGAAATCGAGCAATGTAATGAGCTATATAGTTCGATTTGGAACACAAGACATCAATACTTATCACATGCCATAACGAGAGACGTTAATTTCTCTTACGCATTCGAAACCAGAGTTGCAAAATGAGTCATTAAACAGGAGTTTTTCACTGAGAAAGTTGATCTAGATAATACATACCTGCCCCTGAATCGGAACCGGGGTCTTTTCTTTTCGAAATACAATGATTTTCGGAAGGGTCTTCAATGGATGGAACGAGATGATCGTCTAATGCACCCGTTTGATGAAGCTGCTTGCATGCTTCTAGGCAAACAAGACATTTCGCTAGATGAGAACTCCTAGATAGAGGACCAACTATTGTTTGAAAAGCTGCATTAGCAGGCAACCTTAATTCACATTCGTATAACCCCCCGGAACACGTTAACCTGAAACTCGGCTTTGGCATGTAATACCTACATTCAACAGACCATGATATGCGAGGTCAATGGCCTGAACAACAAGAGAATTGAAACGGAACAACGATGAAATACTAAGAAACAGCAGATGTATGCATACTTATCACCAGGGAGCTTTTCACAATATTGGTGTATGAGGCTAACAGCAGAATCTGCAGTAACGGAAGCTCGAGTAGTATCCACAATATAAACATTTGTTTCTTTGTACGTAAGATTTTCCGGGAGACTTAGGTCAGGATCTCTATTAATAGCTGCATTTGTCATTGAAGATTCACTCCGGATTAATTCGTATAGTTGATCTCTTTGCTTCACATTTCCCCTGTCAATACATCAGTTAGATTCTACTCCATAGAATCATAAAAAAGAGTCACAAGCATCACTGGCGTGCTTAACAAGGAACATGATTTTACCTCTCGAGCATCATGATGAATTGAGAATCAATCTGCCTAGCTCTTCCTCGAGATTGTACATAACTCCGGACTGTTTTCGGCAGGTCAAAACGTATCACACACGAGCAGTTTGGTATATGAATTCCTTCCTCGACCACATCGGTAGCAAATAATAGATTCACCTGCGTAAAGTCCGTAATCATTGACCCTAAAATATCTAAACATCAGTGCATATAAGCTATCATATAAAAGATCAGATACCTTCCTGGATCGGATTGACTCCAAAGTTTCCTTTTGCTTCTTCGGTGACAGGGAATCGACTGATGTGTTACTTCCAGTCAAATACGAAACCAAGAAATGCGATAAATGACTTAATTTCTTCACAAATCTTTCAATCACTTTCGCGGTAACAATTCTTTCAACAAAAATGAGGCACAATACTTGTCTAGGTTCCCTGCAACCACAAAATGTAAGAGTAAGCCTATATTGTTATTATATTCAAAGTAACTTACCACAGAAGTTTCATATTACCCGAAGGATTGAAAAAGTTGAAGTAGCTCATGCAGTTTCGGAGATATATAACCAAAATCTACTGCCTTTAAGCAATCAAACTCGGAATTCAGAAAATTTTCATCACCTGAAGAGATGAGAAGAGAACCATATAAGTTACTGTCAAATGTATCTGAAGTTAAACATCTCTAAATACGGTGTAAACCGGATAAAGAAATACGATAAAAACGTACCACTCAGTATACCAAGGGGAAGGGACTCCCCAATTATCCGTAGCACTTCCTCGAGGAAATCTTTACAATGCAATACACTCCCTCTATATGCTTCACATTCTTCTCTCGTGTCGGGGATGTTCTCGAGACAAACTTTAACAGCCTACGAAAGAAGTAACACAAAGCACTTTAAACAAAGAACAAATGGGAAAACATAGTAGAATCAAACAAAGAACAGCTTGAATTTTATAAGGTAAAGGAAAACTTGAGGAACAAGCTTTCCCACTTCGATAATCATTTTCCTATCCACTCTAGTTGAAATTTATAGACAGCACAATCATACCTCATAAGCACATATGAGACCAAGATCGTCGAGGCAATGCATAATCTTAGCAAGATCGTTTGATAACCGCTTCCGGAGGGTCTTCAACTTATCTTCCATGTCTGTATATAAAGTTTGAATCGAGCCTTGCAACATTGACAACGAAGCATCCATCTAACCAGATTCCAAGAAAAAGAAGGCATTCAACATCCCCGACTTGTAAAGATCGAACAACTTATTTCTACGCACATATGCGTCACTTATATAAGTGCACCGATACCTTTAACCAAGAGGCTTCGACCTCTGCTTTCAAATCCAAACTAGAAAATTGTGTCGGATCAAAAAATCTACAACTTTCTTTTGCTATAGGAACATATGCTTCCATCTCTGTCCTGTCTTCAATTGTATATATCTGCAGCAGCACATTTTCAAGATATAGTTCATATTAACATAGGATTTTTCCAGAAAATCAGACAAAGCAAACCACACACAAAAGAAAATATAAATAAATACCAAGCAATCCAAAACACTTTCGAGTTCCGATATTTGATCCTCGCAGTGATTGCTCGAGGAGACACCTGCAGAAAGTTGTTGAGATAAAAGCATAGGATCAAATTTATAATTGCATTCAAGTACAACATAACATAATACGAGTATACGAGTACAACCTTACCTTTTCTACCTACAGGTGATGCCGTCATTCCGAAAATCTTTGGCTTGATATTAGATTTGTGATAGAATTCCTAACTCAAAATAAGAACACAACAATGTTTCCACTTTTAATCAGAAAACAAATAGATGAAAAGATGAAATAAAAGATCATTCATCAAATTCATGCAAGCGGATTCCCGACCTTCATTATTTTTGCATACGGATGGTTACCGGTAGCATGGTGGCACTCATCCATTATCATCAAGGACATCGTCTCTAAACTCAAGAATGCCTTTCTCAATGCATTCAATAGAATTTGGGGTGTCATAACCAGAACCTATAAGATCAAGAACATACAAGTGCATAACTTGATACGAATCTTTATATATTCGATTGTGAGTGTCGGACAAGGATATGTTCGATTTTTACAGAATTGGGATAAAAAAAGGCCTTCTTCAAGAAAGTAAAAATGCAAACTTACATCATGCTCCTTTATTTCTTTCTCCCAACAATCAGAGTTCCATTCACTAACCCCTTTAGCTCCATAGTATTGTTCAACTTCCAAACTTGTATGAATCTTTATATATTCAAATTGCTGCAAACACAATACATACATACATGCATAAGTACATACACATATAAGTATATAACTTCAATGTTCAACCCTTTTTTTTACATAGCCAGAATAAATTTTTAAACTTTCCAGGACAAAAAGGCAAACCTGATTAACAAGATGAACAGTGGGGGCCAAGAAAAGAATCAACTTTTTATTGACAGTGGAGTTGATAGCTTGACCAAAATCTTTGATAAGCATCACAGCTATCATTGTCTTCCCTCCACCTGTATCCAGCACTGCTATAATGTTCCTTCTCTTTGCAACTTCATACACCTGCAACTGGTACCTTCAACACAAGAAAACAAAAAATTTTAAAAAAAGAGAAGAAATTTCTCAAACTCAAAAGAAAGAAAATGAGGAAGAAAAGGGCAAAACCCTCTGGGGTTTAAGTGCTTAGCATGATCATCAATGTCTGAAACCATAGTATCAGAATTACACTGCTCTTCCATGGGAGAATGCATGTTGAAAGCTGATGATTTATACAAAAGAAGCAAATGGCACAAAAAGAAAAGGAAAAAAGATGAAAAACACAAAATATACGTGAAGTTCTAAAGAGAAAATGGGATTGCTGCAGACTGCAGTGCAAGTACATTGATTCTATGAAATTTACAGGATTTGTATGCAGGAAAAGAAAATTCAAATTTATTATTTACAGAATAATTAAGTTAAAAATTATTTCGATTAATATTTTTAATGGAGGAACTTAGTTTATTTTTTATTTAAATTTGAGATTTTTTTTGTTCAAAACTGATCTAAAACTGAACAATTTCAAGTTTGAAAGCTGTTTAAAGGTTTTGGAAAGCCGTTTGATTACGCGCCACTGTGAGAGGTATGAAGACGACCAATAATGGCTCGACACGTAATGTAGCACGTTTTTTAAGCGTGAGCCAATAAGCTCAAAAAAGGCTGAACCAAAAGAAAACGAAAAATCTGTGCTCAACACGGTTGGCTTGGCCGTATAAAACGAATTCATGCCCTTGTAAATTATTTCAATTCGAAAATAAAACCCTCAAAATTCACATTGTGATTGTTGAGTCAAACTCCAATAATTTAAGTGGTTAGATAAATTAAATTTAAATGTTTTAATTTTGACTCTAAATTGAATTTAAGTGTTCTATTTCGACTTAAAATTGAACAAGTTTAACAATCAAACATAAATTTTAGTTAAATGTAGTGATAAAATATATTGTACTCCAAAAGAAATTAAATTTTAAGTTCAAAATTTAAGAGGCAACATTATTGGAAAGAATAGCTAAAACCCTGAATATAACCAACAACCAGTAAGTCTAATGGGATGCAACATTAAATCGTCGTGAATGAAACAATTAGGTTGAAAAAAGTCGCCTCCATAATGAACTTCTGCAGTTCTTCAGAATATAAACAGTGAAAATTTTCAGCATCAATCCTAGAAATAGTCAAATATTGGCACAAAGAGTCCACTTTTCATGAAGTCTACAATCATCATGTAATTGAAGGAATTTAACAAAGTATAAATTAAAGATACAAAATTAACAAAACGGAGAAGAAGAACTTGCCTCAATCCTCCCTCCGATGCTCTACCAAAATGCATTTGCTACTCTCATCTAAGCTTCTAAACATTAATCATACACTTCTCGATTTTTTTTCAATTTTTTCGAACTTTAAATACTTCCTTTTCTGTTTCCGTTTCCTCCCATGTATAGATACAAAAATGGCTACACTTGATTTTTTTTTCATTCTTGTTGTGTAAAAAACTCCTGGAACTCGTGCCTGTCGAGTTCATGGTTTCAATGTATCACCACTCGAAGTAGCCCTGGCTGTGGTTCGGTATAGTCAAGGCACTCTTCTTCAAGGAGATAATGTTGTACAGCAACTGGAAGTCTAGCTGGAATATGAGAACCTCTTGTCTGGTGGCCACTTCCAACACTTATGTAAACCTGCAGGCGCTGATCTGCGGCCCGTGCTGTGCTCCTCAGCACTGATAGTTCATACTTGAGCATATGAATGGCTTCGGTAACATGCAATCCATGCAGATCTATGATCCGTTGCGGACCTCCGACAATCTCTGGATGAGCTTGGTTCCTGTAGTATTGTAGTTCATAACAATCAAACAAAACAGACTAGTACGACCAAAATAATAACACGGACTTAGATTACCGGAATAAGAACAAACAGTGACCAAGATTCATAACCAATAAACTCAGGTATATTGATTCTTCAGAGCTGTGAGTTCGAAAGATGGACAGATAGAGAAAGGAGAAAGGGTAGGGAGCAAGGAAGGAAGTGATGGTTACAAAACAATTACAAGTAACCTCGATGTCAGCAACCACTGATAAACAGATCTCAAAAGCAATAACAATAACAGCAACAACCGTGTCAAGGAACTAAGTGTGACAGGAAAGAAATGACAAACCTCTGGCGATATATGGATTCTTCAGCATTTCCATGAGCTGCCTTCATATGCATATTCTGCAGTGGTCCTTTAAAGCTAAGTTCCTTTGCTAGAGTCTTGTTGCCAATGAGAAATCCTTGACGCGCCTATTGTAAATATATTTAAAAATGCAGTATCACTTAACAATGCAGATAGGTTGAGCAGACTAAGTGCAGTGGGGGAAGAGAGAAAAAGGGATATCAGTGACGGATTTTTAGAGCAAAATTCACATTAAATATTAGACACGACAGTAAAACTTTAGAGATTGGCCTTCGACCTGTTTAGTGGTCAATGACTAGATGCACTCTGTGCTTTGAACAGTATCATCAACTTTGGAAAGCAAGGGCTATTCATAAAAGGAAAATGCTTATTCAGGATAATTAAATGGATAGTTGTGACTGACTCGAAATGAAATAAAATGAAGTTTACCTTAAAAGACTATTGGAGTTTGTATTCTATTAATAATTTCTATTTGGTTGCATATCTAGCTAAAAGCTAATTGATTCCTGATATAACTTGGTTGACCACTGTAAAGTCACAGAATCATTTGCAGGGTTGCAAAAGCCAAAAAGGACACAAATAAACGAAAAAATGTAAATAATTAAAGGATAAAATGTGGTTGAGAAATTAGGCGGAAAAATGGTTCAACAACTTATTTCATTGCCTCCTAACAAAAATGCCTAACCTATTAATATATCAGTTTAAATATGTGCAATAAATTTCCAAGGAGATACCTGGTCAAAAAAGGCATTACGCGAACGTGCATTGTCTTGAGATTCTTCCCGCAGTTCAGAGTATAAATTTGCTGCCACCTCAATAATATTAAAATAAATAGATATGGATAAAGCCATAGATAGCTCCTATTAAAAGCTGTATAAACACATGATTAGTAGTGCAGAATGTTACCCATTGAGTCTCCAATTTCAGGCCAAACAGGATCAGAATGTGCTGACCCATGTGTTTGCAACCTATTAGCATAAACCCCTCTTCCAGGTGCAGCACTGTAGGTATTAGCCAACCCATGAGAATTTCTACTTGACCCAACAGTTGAATCAGGAGAACCATTTCCGTCGTACTTCCACACTCCAGAATCTTGAGATGTCATTTTCCTGATACCTGAAGTGAAATCCAAGGCACCTCTAGATGGAAGGGAAGAACTGGATTTGAACATAAGAATCTTGTTCTTGTCAGATGATCGATAAGGAGTGGCACTATGTTGAAGATCATCTCCTTCATATTTTGTAGGACCACTCTGATCATCTAACACAGGGAAGCCTGGCGTACTCATATTGGGAGCTGGCAAGGTTTTTGAATTCAGGTTAAGGTTGAAACCACCATCTACTTGAAGCTGCAATAAAAATTAAAATGGCCTGTGAAATGCTAAAAGATCTTAAAATGGAGAGAACACACAGTAAAAACTCTGAAAACTTGTGAGCCACAGCATGCAACAACAATATAAAAAGATAGACTTCAAAAACGAAGAGGAGAAAATCCCATAAAGAAAAAATACCCCTCCAAACCAGGCAACATAATACTATAAAGTAGAGGCTACATGTTGTAGTTGAATTGAGTCACCTTAAAACTTTATCGGGAGCCAACTTTTTCCCAGTCAAACCACAGTTAGCATTCAAATCATTACCATTCACAGCATCCACAGCAGATTCCCAACATCCCATCAATAGAACATAAGAAAACGGGGAAAAATATTTCCAGCGTATAAACAAAAGGAAAAGCAAAACGGAAGTTAAGGAAAATCTTTCACATCTTGATCTGGACCATAAACCATTCCTTGGAGGGCTGCAACTCTCCAACAATTGATAACCAGAATTGAAAATGGAAGAAAAAAAAATGTAAACAACTGGTGCATCCCTACATCTTCAAACAAAGGATAAAAGCACGCACTAGAAACCAAGTGAAAAAAATTAAGCCCCACTGACCTCATGTTGAGTCAGCATCTCAATAGTCGGATTTAAGTCACAACCATTGGCAAAATAAACTTCAGCAAGGCTTTCAGCACCAAGTTCAGGGAATTGAGAAGCCAAAAATTCTACAGGATTCATTTCAGGACCATCCATAATTGTGTGCTCACCCAACAAATCATTAGCGAACCTATGTCTAGAATTTCTGTTATACGATTGCCCTTCCCTCCCGTTGCCGAGTAGCTGATCACTATTAACAAGTTGCTTGACCCAAGGCTTGGCTGGCAAATGCAAAAAACTAGCTGAAGTAGGATTCCCTCCATAGGATGAAGCAGGATGTCTCAAATTTTCAGAAATGTTATTACCATTAACATTATGATGCAGTAGTTGCTGATTACCAAATATATATCCACCACCAGCAGAAGCAGGAAATCTTGATGCTTCACTACCACCATGCAAGGATAAACCCGCTAAAGAAAGGCTTCCAGATCCAATTTCTTGAGAATCATCCTCATTAATAACCTTAAAGTCTGGAGTAATGTCATCAGGGAGCTGGCGCCGCCAGAACTGATGAGCCTCATCATCAGAATTATTTGAAATAGAAGACTCAGACCGATCAAGCACTGTTTTTCCTATAGTTCTAGAAATAGCAAACCTTGTTGCATCAACTGCACTAGAGCTTCCTGAAGATGGTGACCTAAGAGAAAAGGGAACGAACTCTGCTGCATTAGGATTCAAAGTTGTTACCTTGCAAGGGGTATTCAGTTTTGTGTCACTAATTTGGATCCCTTTCTTAGATAAGCTCATTCTTTACTTAGTGAAAAAAAGAGTAAAAACAGATTCTACATAGATAAAAGAAACTAATGCGTAGGATACAGTATACACCCTCGAATTCCACTAGCACTAACCAAATCCTGCAAAACCATCCATCGTATCATATTATTAATAAGTCAAACTCACAAAAGAATCCTAAATTGAAGACGAACATACATACATGATACCAATCCTTACCAGAATATATATCAATAACCAAATTCAGAATAAGATTGATACCCGAAAACACCATTCTTTATAGAAACTTTTACAATAATCATTTCCATTAAAATACTAATGATGACGAACGATAACCACGGCGATGATGAAGATAATAGAAATATTAATAAGCATATTCGACTCCTGTGCATGCAAAATCACTGCTTTAAATGAAAAAAACATTACAGATAATACTAATGACAAATAAACAACTACAGATAAGCATTTGTTAAAACGACACCAAAATATTCTTAATTCAACATATGAGTTAAACAAACAAGTTATTCATTAAATCAAACGCATTAGATAGACCAAAATTACGCCAAAATACAGTTCAAAACCCTAGAATTTACTTTTCAAAAATACTTCAAGCTGAAAAGGAAAGCACAAATCCTCAAGCTAATAACTAAACAGCAAACTCATATACAGTAAAACATCTATAATAATAAAAACAACAAACTTAAATTTCGGAAAAGGAATAAATAAACAAAAAATCAAAGTTATAGCTGAAGAAACAATTGAAACAAAATTAGAGCACAAATCAAGGCTATAATCTTGCATTATCCGACTCATTAATTATCAGAGATCTTAAGTCAATCAATCGCACACACAAAAAAACTAAAATAAACAGAACGAAGAAAGAAAACTGGAAAATTGAGAGATCGAAGGAGATATTTATACCTTTTCGAAACAGATAGAAAGGATTCATAGTTAAAGAAATGAGGATGATAGTGTTTCAGATATTATTTTTTCCTTATTAAATTAATTTTATTGGGGATTTGAGCTTTGGTTTTTGTTTCTCTTGCTTGCAGTAGTATTATATTATCTCATATTTTCATTCTCTTTTATTTTATTAAATTTTTATTTCCGACTTTTTTTTTATTTTTTCTTCGAAATGTTGCTTTCGCTAATAGCATTTACTTACCACCACAAAAATATAAAACAAACATCCAATAAACTCCCTTCGCCACTGTATCTGAATTTTTATTTTATTTTTAAAATATTTTATTTAATTGTACATAAAAATATTAATTTTATGTTCGATTTTCAAATGATAAATTTTATTTAAAGTAACTCAATAAGTGTTTTAGTAGAAGAGCGGATAATGTTCATCCTAAGAGACATGAGTTTAAATCGTTATATCTACAAGATGTATGTGCATTGTCAAAGTGTTAAGAATATGTATAAACAAATACTAATTTGTAATCACATTTAAACTAATAAAAAAATATTTAAAGTATGAAAGAAGAAGAAAAATCTAGCCATAATCTTAATTATCTTTTTAAGGGGTTGGTATTTAGTATTCGATTAATTCGTGATACTGACTCAATTAAATATTTTAAATAATATAAATTATTTTGGCACACCACGACTATGGAAAAAATAAAAATATAAATAAAGAAGCACAAGAACAAGAACAAGAAGAACTGTAAAACCGAAATTGATTTTGATATAACACATAAATTTAAGGACTAATTTGCAAAACAATAAATTTTTAAGTACTCTTTAAAGTCTCACAATTGACAAGTGTTTTTAAACAAAATAATAATTAAAGACTTGTTCTTAAATTATATATATTTTTCAAAGTCAATTTCTATGTTTTCCAAGCATAAGTATGCAAAAACGCCCAGGAGTATCGATACCCATAGCGTATCGATACCCTATTTAGCCACTGTAATGTTATTGAACATACCGTACCGATACGCACTAAAACCGTATCGATACGATATGCATCTGGGCAAATTGCTTTCATGAACACGTACCGATACGCCTGGTAACCGTATCGATACGCTAAGCATATCTTTGAAAAATCCGAGCATTTAATTATATGACCGTTACTTGTCAGTTGGTTGGTTTCCCTATTTTCAAAAGGTAGTTATACCGTACCGATACGCTTGGTACGCGTATCGATACACTTTTTATACAAACAAAAGCTTGGGATTCCAGTAACATTGGACCGTATCGATACTGCGCCCCGTATCGATACGCCCTTAAAACCGTACCGATACGCCTTCCAAGCGTATCGATACGCTCTGTTTTCAGGCACAACGGCTCTTTCCTCTTTGATGCAGGTATCGATACCCCTTCCCGAGTACCGATACGGTAGGCTGCAGAGCTGCATTTAATGCGGGAAAAATGTCCACAACGGCTCTATTGATGATCCCAACTACTCAAACGGCTAGAAATCAATGCAAGGGTATAAAAACAAGCTTCATTTGACCAAGCAACAACTATTGAACATTCAAGCATCATCAAAGCAAAAATTCCAAACCCTTGAGCTATTCAAAGTCATATTCTTGTACTCAACTCTTTGTCTTTCAAATTATCATATTGTATTGTGAGTTTGAGTTTGTTCAAATTGTAATTGGGTAGACAAATATCCTTTGAGAGGAAACATTCGAGTTTACCAAAATTCCTTCTTTGTATTTGAGTGGATTAAGCTTTGGGTATAAAGCTTAATCGAAATTGTAAGGTTTCCTCCTCATCCAAGAAAAGAGGACGAATTCAATTAGTGAATTGTTTGAAAATCCTTAGTGGGAGCTAAGGTAGTGGATGTAGAGTTCATTTGGAGAACTTGAACCACTATAACCCCCTTTGTCATTTTTATTTTCAATCTTTCTCTTTACCAAAATTTTAATTGCCAATTCACCCCCCTCTTGGCCATTTGCAAGTGTTCGATCAACTCAACAATTGGTATCAGAGCCACACTCATTGGAAGGATTACAACCCTCTTGAGTCGATTCTTGGAGAGTTTGATCAACAACAAGTCAAGCAATGGCATCCACCTCCAACTATGAGTCCCAATCCACCACCAAGCCACCATTCTTCAATGGGGATAACTATCCTTTTTGGAAGAATAGGATGAGGCTCTTCATTAAGTCTACCGACTTTATGGTGTGGGATGTGGTTGAAGAAGGTCCATACATTCCCATGAGAAGAGATGGAGAAAGGCTCATCCCAAAGATCAAAGCCGAAATGACCGATGATGAAAGAAGGAGGATGCAAGTCAATGACAAAGCTCTTCATGTTATATTTTGTGCACTTGGTCCGGATATCTACTCCAAGGTGTCTTCAATCGAAAATGCCAAGGAGGTTTGGGACACCCTCGAGACGACATATGAGGGAACTAGTGATGTCAAGGAGACAAAGATTGGGCTACTCAATCTAAGCTATGAGAACTTCAAGATGGATCCCGAAGAAAGTGTCTCTAAGATGTTTGATCGGTTCTCGGTTATTGTCAACGGGTTGAAGGGTTTCGGTGAAATTATTCCCGAAGACAAGCTAGTGAGAAAGTTGTTGTATTCTCTTCCGGAGTCATGGGATGGCAAGAGAACGGCCATTATTGAAGCTAGAAATTTGAAGACTCTCAAGCTAGATGCTCTTGTTGGATCTCTACTCACACATGAGATTATGAGGAAGGGAAGAGAACAAGAGAAGAAGATAATGGAGAAGAAGGAAGTTGAGAAGAAGAAAGTTGGAATCGCACTAAAGGCCTCACAACAAGAAAGCGATTCTAGTGAGGATGAAGATGAGGAGATGGCTATGTTGGCCAAACGCTTTACTCGGTTTATGAAGTCAAATCGAGGAAGAAAATTCGTTAGAAAGGGAGACTTCAAGAGTAAAAGCAAGGAAGAGGAGAAGGACCAAATTACTTGCTATGAATGCAAGAAACCGGGTCACATTCGTTCCGAATGTCCTCAAGTGAAAAAGAAAAGCTTTGGGAAGAAAAACAAGCTCAAAGCACAAATTGCCACTTGGAGTGACGATGAGTCTTCCGAAGAAGAGGAGGAAGTGGCCAACTTATGTCTCATGGCCATCGATGATGAACCAAAGGTAAACTCTAATTCATCCAATTTCGATTTTTCTATTGAGGAACTTCAAGATGCTTATGATGAATTGCAAGAAGTGTATGATGAGTTGGTAGGAAAATACAAAGAGTCCATTTTGAAAAACAAGAAAACAATTTCCGATTTAAAAATTCAAAATGAGACATTTTCAAAAACTAACTCCGAATTGGAAAAGAAGATTTTGTTTCTAATTAATCTTTCAAATGATCTTAAAGCTAAAAATCTTGAACTTGAAAAACTTCTTTCCGATTTTCAAGATTATCACACAAAGGAAGTGGATAGTCTTAAAGCATCTATTGCTATTGGGAAAAATGATTTTGAAAAAGGAAATCACTCTAAATCCCAATATGTAAAAAGAAAGCATTTTGTACCTAAACAAAGAAATTTTTATAAGCAAGCTAGAAGTCATAGAATTAGGAGTGTTTGGGTTCCTAAAGAACTCATTATTTCTAACGACTTGAATGCTATTGTTTCTTGGATTCCTAAGGGAACCAAATTGTTGAAGGCTAACTCTCATGGACCCAAAATGATTTGGGTACCAAAAACCAAAGCCTAATTTCTTTGTTTGTAGGGGGAGCATTGCTACAAGGCTAAAGCTTCAAGCAAAAATTCTTGGTACCTTGATAGTGGATGCTCAAGACACATGACCGGTGACAAGAGTAGATTTGTGGAACTAAAGCCTAAGAGTGGTGGAGTAGTAACTTTCGGTGACAACTCCAAAGGACACATTGAAGGAATAGGCTCCATTGGTAATCACTCTTCTATTTACATTGAAAATGTTTTGTATGTCAACGGTCTTAAACATAATTTGTTGAGCATTAGTCAATTATGTGATAGGGGTTTTAATGTTTTATTTGATAAAAGTGGTTGCAAAATTGTAAATATTAAAACAAATCAAATAATGCTCATAGGACATAGAATAGGCAATATTTATATGGTGCATTTAGATGACATTCATTCATCCCATACATGCTTAGTTGCACATGATGAACATGACTCATGGCTTTGGCATAGAAAATTAGGACATGCTAGCATGAGTGTCTTAGAGAAATTAATTTCCCTTAATCTAGTTAGAGGTTTACCCAAACTTAAATTTTCAAATGATAAAATTTGTGATGCATGTTCAAAGGGTAAACAACATAAAAGTTCTTTTAAATCCATAAATGATGTCTCTACTAGTAGATGTTTACAATTGATTCATATGGATTTTTTTGGGCCTATTAGAACAATGAGCTTGGGTGGAAAATCATATGCTTTTGTACTTGTAAATGACTATTCTAGGTATACTTGGGTTCTATTCTTAAGTACAAAGGATGAGGCTTTAGAAAAATTCATCACATTTTCTAAAATAACTCAAAATGATCTTGAACTTAAAATTTCTCACATTAGGAGTGATCATGGAACCGAATTTCAAAATCTAGGTTTTGATGAGTTTTTAAATGAAAATGGGATTAGCCACAATTTTTCCGCACCTCGCACTCCTCAACAAAATGGGGTAGTTGAGAGGAAAAATCGAACTTTAGAAGAAATGGCTAGAACCATGCTTTGTGAAAATAATTTACCTAAATACTTTTGGGCGGAAGCCACAAATACCGCTTGCTATATCATAAATCGAGTAATGATTAGGCCAATTTTGAAGAAAACACCTTATGAGATTTTAAAATCTAAGAAGCCTAACATTAGCTATTTTCACCCTTTTGGTTGCAAGTGTTTTGTTTTAAATAATGGTAAAGAAAACTTAGGTAAATTTGATGCTAAAAGTGATGAAGCTATTTTCTTAGGGTATTCCTTAAATTCTAAAGCCTATCGTGTATTTAATAAAAGAACTCTAGTTGTTGAAGAGTCAATACATGTTGTTTTCGATGATAACCTCCTTCCGAGGAAGTAATCTTGTGATGATGATGATGTAGGAATCATTGATGCCATTGATGGAGGACAAACGTCAAAGGTGGATGAGATTCCAACCAAAGAAGAGGATTCACAAGATCCACCTCTTGAAGCCTTGAAAGACTTGGCTCTTGAGGAAAAGGAGGTGTCTTACCCAAGGGAGTTAAACTATGTCAAAGGTGGTGAAATCTTGGGTGATCCATCCAAGGGGGTAACTACTAGATTCTCTCTCAAATTAATGAATCATGTTGCATTTCTTTCATGCATTGAGCCCAAAAATATTAAAGAAGCTTTAAAAGATGATTTTTGGATTTTGGCCATGCAAGAGGAATTAAATCAATTTGAGAGAAGTAGAGTTTGGACATTAGTCGAAAGGCCTAATAATCAATCTACTATAGGTACAAAATGGGTTTTTAGGAACAAATTAGATGAAAGTGGTAATATAGTGAGAAACAAGGCTAGGCTTGTTGCTCAAGGCTATACACAAGAAGAGGGAATTGATTTTGATGAGACTTATGCACCCGTAGCTAGGATGGAAGCTATTAGGATGTTACTTGCATTTGCATGTTATCATGATTTCAAGCTTTTTCAAATGGACGTGAAAAGTGCCTTTTTAAATGGTTTTATAAATGAAGAGGTATATGTTGAACAACCACCGGGTTTTGAGGATTCCAAATTTCCAAACCATGTGTTTAAACTTACAAAAGCTCTCTATGGTTTAAAACAAGCTCCTAGAGCTTGGTATGAAAGACTTTCAAATTTCTTAATTGAAAAGGGTTTTGAAAAAGGAAAGGTGGATACAACACTCTTCATAAAAAGATATAACAATGACATCTTAGTAGTTCAAATTTATGTTGATGATATCATTTTTGGTTCTACTAATGAGTGTTATTGTAAGGAGTTTTCTAAGCTAATGCAAGGTGAGTTCGAGATGAGCATGATGGGGGAGCTTTCATTCTTTTTGGGACTCCAAATCAAGCAAAGGAAGGATGGCACCTTCATAAATCAAGCTAAGTACGTGAATGATATGCTCAAGAAGTTTGGCTTGGAGAATGCAAAACCTCAAGCCACTCCTATGAGTTCCTCCATAAAGCTTGACAAAGATGAAGGAGGTAAGTGTGTTGATTCTAAGCTTTATAGATCCATGATAGGTTCTTTGCTTTACCTTACCGCAAGTAGACCGGATATTATGTTTAGTGTTTGCTTGTGTGCTAGGTTTCAAGCTAGTCCTAGAGAATCACACTTAGTTGCCATTAAGAGAATTTTTAGATACCTTAGAGACACACCTACTTTAGGCCTTTGGTATCCTAAGGATTCTACCTTTAGCCTTCATGCTTTCTCGGATGCGGATTATGGGGGATGTAAGATTGATAGGAAAAGTACTTCCGGGACATGCCAATTCTTAGGTAGTATGCTCGTATCTTGGTTCTCTAAGAAACAAAATAGTGTAGCCTTATCTACCACCGAAGCGGAGTACATATCCTTAGGGAGTTGTTGTGCACAAGTCCTTTGGATGAAGCAACAACTCTTAGATTATGGTGTTAAAATAGAAACCATACCCCTTAGGTGTGACAACACTAGTGCTATTTGTCTCACTAAGAATCTCATCCAACACTCTAGAACTAAACACATAGAAATTAGACATCATTTCATTAGAGACCATGTTTTGAAAAATGATGTTGTTATAGAATTTGTTGACACCTTGAACCAATTAGCGGATATATTTACAAAACCTTTAGATAAAGAGCGTTTTTGGACCCTTAGGAGAGAGTTAGGTTTAACTAGCCTTTCTTGACACCTTTTGGTCCCAAAATGTCAAAATTTACTTGAAATTGATTGTGATTCATGCTTGTGTTAATTTTGTCCTTTTTGCTTCTATGCATGTTGCTAGGGGGAGTACATATTGAGTTTAACTATTAAAACTTGTTCATATGACATGTACATGCATTTAGGGACGTTTCAAATTGGATTTTTGCACTTAAATCTGTCAAAACTGCAGAAACTGGCAATGGTGTATCGATACGGCTCAGGCGTATCGATACGGTTTGATTTCTGGGAATTTTGCAGATGAACAAGTATCGATACGACCCTTCGTATCGATACGGTACAAGTCAAGGGAAATAGTCAAAGCCAAGCGTACCGATACGGATCCCGTATCGATACGGTAGTAACGACAAATATAATATTAGGGTTAACGGGTATCGATACGCGTGTATAGCGTATCGATACGGCCTCGACGGAGAGGCTATTTAGGGCTGAATATGTTAAATTTCATTAAAACTCAAAAGCCCCTTTTTCTCTCCACAAACCCTAGCCGCAAAACCCTATATAAACCCCCTCAAATCTTCAAATTTCACCATCATCTTTCAAAATTCTTTGAGGGTTTTTACTCTACACATCAAGGCAAACCTTGGGCATCAAATCTTGTGCATTTTCATCCTCTATTTCATCCATTCTGAGATTCAAGGTATAAAACTTTCTTTTTTCTTTTTTTATTTTATTTTCGTTTGCTTTTAATTGATGTTTCAACTGAATTTTTGTACAAACTTTGTTTGATTTTCATGGGTTTCATTCTCTTTTATTAAAAAAAAATCAATTTTTTATTCGAATATAATTTATATTCGATATCTTTTAAATTTTTCTTACTTTTGTTTTGTGAATATCGTTTTGATTTTAAATTTTTTTTAAATTACCTTGAATTATTAGAATTTATTGGATCAAATAGGATGTTAATTGCATACATATTCGAATCTTTTTGATGAATTTTCAGGATTATGGCACCGAAAAAGGGATCTAAGCGTCTTCGCTCTTCTTCCAATCCTAACGAGGATGACGAGGGTAATCCTACACCTAACCTTCCTTATATCATCCAATTAAGTTTTCCCTCTCCTCTTGATAGAGAACGTTATAAGCTTTATCAAGGAATGAACCTTAGGGAAGAGAGAGTTGTGTCTATTCCTTTTTTAAATTCTGCTCGTTTCAAGTTTAAATACCTACCGTTGATTAAGCAATGGAAATTCTTAACCTTTTTGAATATACCTCCTATCCTATATAGGAACATTGTCATTGTGTTCTTTACTAATGCCCAATGTATACATGATGAACCTAGTGAAACTATCATTGCCATTGAATCTTCCATTATGGGCAAACGTTTTCAAATTGATCAAAAAGTTTTATGCAATGTCTTTGGTTTTGAAGATGTCGGTATTGATGATGAAACCTCTTTGGGTACGGGTTATTTAGGTCCCGCAAAAGTTTTAAATGCTCATGACCGTATCCTTCATCTTCTTGTTTCTTGGTTTCTTCGACCATCGGGTGGGAAATATTCAACTGTTCGTCACACGGATGATTTTTGGCTTAAATGTTTTAGAGAAGGTAAACGTCCTAATTTGTGTCAAATCATGTTTGCCGACCTTGTCTACTTAGTTCAACACCGTCACACCAAACTAGTCTCATCTTTTTACTACTCTACGGCTTTGAGTTGTTTATTTCATTCCCTTGGCATTGATTGTTCACATGATTTTCCCGAAACCCTTGGCCTACCTATTGATGAGCGTTCCCTAGCTCGTTCCGGTTATACTTATGTTGATAATGAATGGGTTCGCGCTCCTCAAGATCCTCCGCCTGTTGCTCCGGTCGGTTCCTCCCGTGCTTCTTCGAGTTCTCATCGTGCTCCTCTTGATTCCTCGTCCATGGATACTCTCATGACCTTCCTCAATGAGAAGTTCACCGCAATGGATACTCGTTTCACATCCTTAGAAGATCGCATCCAAGGCATGGATAAGAAGATTGATACCATGGTCACTCGCCAAAACTCCATGGACATCTCCCTTACCGCCTTCCATGGTGCTTGGATCAATCATACCCGAAGGAATCAACCCTCCCAAGAAGATGATGAAGAAGAAGATGTCGAGGACGATCATGATGACGAAGGGGACGAGTAGTTCATGCATCTCATCTTAGGCCATTTAGTCTTTCATTATTGTTCTTGAAATTTTACTTTTTGGATTTGAAGTCTATGCCTATTATCTATGTTTTTAGGATTTTAAGAGTTTGGATTATTATGGTTGCTTTGATCTTTCTGCATTTGAACCTTTATGTTTATTTTGAAGTTTATGGATTTGAACTTTTTGTTTGCTTTTAGCTTAATGACTGATTGTCGATATTATCCTTGTATTCTATTTTGATCTAACAAAAAGGGGGAGAAGGATCATAGAGTCAAAATATTTTTTTTTGTTTTGTTTTGAAAATCTATCTTAAAGTAAGGGGGAGAAAGCTTTTCAAAGTTTCACAAACTTAAAAATTTATTTATGGTTTTGTTATATCAAAAAGGGGGAGATTGTAAAACCGAAATTGATTTTGATATAACACATAAACTTAAGGACTAATTTGCAAAACAATAAATTTTTAAGTACTCTTTAAAGTCTCACAATTGACAAGTGTTTTTAAACAAAATAATAATTAAAGACTTGTTCTTAAATTATATATATTTTTCAAAGTCAATTTCTATGTTTTCCAAGCATAAGTATGCAAAAACGCCCAGGAGTATCGATACCCATAGCGTATCGATACCCTATTTAGCCACTGTAATGTTATTGAACATACCGTACCGATACGCACTAAAACCGTATCGATACGATATGCATCTGGGCAAATTGCTTTCATGAACACGTACCGATACGCCTGGTAACCGTATCGATACGCTAAGCATATCTTTGAAAAATCCGAGCATTTAATTATATGACCGTTACTTGTCAGTTGGTTGGTTTCCCTATTTTCAAAAGGTAGTTATACCGTACCGATACGCTTGGTACGCGTATCGATACACTTTTTATACAAACAAAAGCTTGGGATTCCAGTAACATTGGACCGTATCGATACTGCGCCCCGTATCGATACGCCCTTAAAACCGTACCGATACGCCTTCCAAGCGTATCGATACGCTCTATTTTCAGGCACAACGGCTCTTTCCTCTTTGATGCAGGTATCGATACCCCTTCCCGAGTACCGATACGGTAGGCTGCAGAGCTGCATTTAATGCGGGAAAAATGTCCACAACGGCTCTATTGATGATCCCAACTACTCAAACGGCTAGAAATCAATGCAAGGGTATAAAAACAAGCTTCATTTGACCAAGCAACAACTATTGAACATTCAAGCATCATCAAAGCAAAAATTCCAAACCCTTGAGCTATTCAAAGTCATATTCTTGTACTCAACTCTTTGTCTTTCAAATTATCATATTGTATTGTGAGTTTGAGTTTGTTCAAATTGTAATTGGGTAGACAAATATCCTTTGAGAGGAAACATTCGAGTTTACCAAAATTCCTTCTTTGTATTTGAGTGGATTAAGCTTTGGGTATAAAGCTTAATCGAAATTGTAAGGTTTCCTCCTCATCCAAGAAAAGGGGACGAATTCAATTAGTGAATTGTTTGAAAATCCTTAGTGGGAGCTAAGGTAGTGGATGTAGAGTTCATTTGGAGAACTTGAACCACTATAACCCCCTTTGTCATTTTTATTTTCAATCTTTCTCTTTACCAAAATTTTAATTGCCAATTCACCCCCCTCTTGGCCATTTGCAAGTGTTCGATCAACTCAACAAGAACAAAGAGATGAGAGAAAGAGGGAGATTTGTATTATTCTCAAATATAGACTTGTATACAATGCCTTCAATGAATCATCTATTTATAGGCATAAGAAGTACATAATACATTAAACTCTAATTCATAGAGGTAATATTTCTAATAATAAACAAATCAAACTCCTTTGATAAAGTTCTAATCATAATAGACATCCACATAGATAAATATTCATAACACTCCCTCTTGGATGTCTATGAAGATAATGTGCCTCGTTAAAACCTTACTAAGATAAAAACTCAGTGGGAAAAAAATTCTTTAGTGAAGGAAAAAGAGTACAACACATCTTTGATACGCATAACATGTTGCCTCATTAAAAACCTTACCAGGAAAACTCATTGGGACAAAACCTCGGTTAAGGGAAAAAGAGTGCGACGCGTATTTACTCCCCCTCATGCAAACATCACAGAAGATCTTTGAATCTTCATAATTTAATCTTGAATATCATTTTTCTAAAGATCGTGAGGGATGAAAACTTTAGAGTAATATGTTCCATGATGTATCCACTTTCAAACTGAGATATACATCTTGCGTTATCTTCACACAAGATAGCTTTTATTATATCTTGTAAAAGTAAATCCACATATCTTTTGGATATGTTGGGTCAATAGTCTTAGCCAAACACATTTTTTTTGCTTGCCTCGTGCATAACAATTATTTCTACGACATTTGAGGAGGCATCAACAAATGTTTGAAGATCTAAATGTAATGATCTTTGTATATTCATAGATATTTCTTGACCAACTAATATATAGTGCTTCAAGACCAAGAAAAGATATAATTATCTTTATTCACATCCAACAATCTTACAACTATTGGGATACTCAATAGATATGCTCTATTCATATTGAATCTTCTTTAAGATTCTTTCAGCTTATGTCTATTCATAGACAAAAGAAATATATAAAAATGCTCGATCTTTAGGTCGAGATAAACTTGATGTCAAGACTCAAGTACTTGTATTGAAAGTACTTCATGAGTTTCCAATTTGAAGCTCTTTAGGAGTTCTAAAATTATCATAATGGATCTTGATCCAAACTTCTTTATAAAATACATAAGGAAATCTGATCATTCTTATAGTATTTTCTCAATTAGTATTCACTAAGGCGATTATACCAAATGCGCCAAAATATTCATGAGACATGTCTAAATAAATTTCCTCAGAAAATTCCAAATGCTTATAGCATTTTAGATCTTTCAAGGATAAATATGGATCCACAAATAATTAGACGCATGTAAAATTTTCTAAACTGCCAAAGTAATTGCATCCACCATGAAGTAATTAAAACTTTTCATAAATCATAGTTCAAGTCATATTTACGACTACTCATTTGTGCCTCACTTGTATTACACCTTTAGGTGTTTGGACTGCTGGTCCAAATACTTCTATTTTAGAAGTTCAAAGCGTCTTTCAACATTGGCCAATTCAATATCTATACTTATGGATAGATTTTATACAAGATCCTCGATTTTTTTCTTTACTTCTATAGAAGTATTTTATGTAAAATTGTTTGTAAAATCGTTGTCGACAACTTTCCAATTTTCTGGTTCCATTCTCGTATTGACATAACTCATCGAGATATCTTCAAGATTTCAATCTTTATTTCAGGTACCTGAAACTCTTATAGAGTTTTATTATTTGTTATGTCTTGGGTCTCTTCAGGAGCACCCGCCTCCAATATATGACAATCTCATATTATTTTGTATTTACGAGAATTTTGATCATTGAAACCATTTCAACTATCATGCTTCAGGCATGATTTACATTCTCTCGCTCTAACATGTAACTTAAACTTAGAGCATTTCAGCTGGTATATGAGACTTAATTACTCTCATTGGGTCAGTAAATATGTCTGGCAGTTGACATGTAATAACATGAATTATATTATGAACTTCTAGTTCATATACGAGGATCTAGATAATGATAATTCATTTTCCTCTATCCAGCTGATTATTATCTCCCTTTGATGTTGAGAAAAATCATGTCATAAATGATTCTCCAATTAATGTTTAAGAATTTAAACATAAAAGGAGACTCGTACTCAATATATATTCTCAACCCTTTTTATTTACCCATTTTATGCGTTGTGGTGGAGCAATTCATATCGCACATTCAAAAATCATAAAATGGGAAATGTATGGTTTCTGACCAAAAACCAATCATAACGAGGAGTTTATTATAACTCGTTGGCTTGATGCGTATAAGTGTTGCTATATGGAAACACCATATAAATAATAACTCTTTTGTTCTCATAGTTTAGCTATTAAATAGGAGGCATCCAATTGAAATTTTGCTAAACTATATTTTTCATAATCAATAGGCTTTGTAACAACTGATATAGCCTAAAATATAAACCCACTAGCTTTTCAAGACGAATAGTCTAACTGCATAATCTAAATCTTTTTAGAATCAATCTCACAAACTTCTGGTTGTAAGTCGATAAAACAATGTAGATGCATCTACTAAAATCATATAAAACTTTCCACATTTGTGGATATATGGGCCCATATTTCGTTCAGATATGCAAGACATACAGTCTTAACTTCAGTACAATAACTTTAAGTTCTAATTCTTTTAGTAAGTGGGATCATATATATCCTTTGAGAACAAACAACACAAGAACTTCATGTTCTTTTAGTAAGTGGAATTTAATCAATTCCTTTAAGCAACACAAGAACTTCACGTTCTTTAATAAGTGAAATTTAATCCATTCCCTTGAGAATAAGCACCACAAAAATTACAGGTTCTTTTAATACATGTGCATGTAAATCTCAATAATTTCTGCATCATTATTGATCAGGATGGTCTAACCGATCATGCCAACTATATATATGTGTGTATATATCTCTGAATTTGTAAACTTCTTGTTTACCATAACATGTAATTCAATCTTACTCGTACATTCTAGTACGACCATCAAAATTGTTCCTTTAAATAGGAATATATTTAGCTCTTTCGGAGCTTTCAATTGAAATTATCTTTTGGTAGCAATATATAGCTCTTCAAATGTCAATTGATAACATATGTTATCTATAATTTCCAAGGGGATATTTTGCGAACTCATATTGCTCTCTTTATGACTTTGACGAGTATAACGCAATGTGAATATGAAATAAAGTTCCATTTGACAATAACATATTTGCTCAACCAGAGCCTTTTGTGATATTAGTACTTCCGGATATAGTACTCACATTATTCTCTTTCATTTTAATCGAGAAATGCATAATTGTGCACCTTTCAAAATGTGCTTTGTTTCATTTACTTCAGGTAATGAAAATATGTACTTTGTATCATTCACTTCGAGGAATGAAAAATATAAAATATAGCACATCATATCAAGTCGATTATCTATCAGAGATAAACTTTCAAGTGTTCTTTCGAAGTATTGATATTTTAGTACTTTGAGAAATACTACTCATATTTCCCCTTGCGTTTAAATGGGAAAAATATTTCTTATGCTTAAGTACAATATGAGTACTTGCATTATCTGCTAGGCATAAATAGCCACAATTCTAGGCATAAATAGCCACAATTCATTGTATATTTTATTCCGGAAGTAATCATATTCTTCAAATAATAAATTAACATAAAGCGTAAAATAATATGTGAAATAAATAAACATAAAGCAAACTAACATAAATAAATAATAAATAAAACGAATTAACATAAAAAAATATAAAAAATAAATAAAATCAATTACTCCTGTTAGAGGTTATAAGGGAAATAAAATAAATGGTAAATTATTCCCTTCAAAGGTTATGAGAAAATTAACAATATCCAATTGAGTTGGACCAATAACGCCATAATTATTTTCGCCATAAACAAATTTTGTTTATATTTTATTTCATTTATCATTCATGATTATGGATAAAGTCCATAATACTTTGGCGTTTGACAAGTACAAAACCAATAGTTTATAACATCACATTGGTAAAAGGATTTCACTTCCTTAGAATGATCTTTATCACTCTTGTCATCCTTATAACTTCGCTACCAGCGGGTAGAAGTATTCGACTATATTTTTCATGTGTATATTTATAGCCTCGACCACGACCACAACTTTTAATATGATTTTTTATTTCTTCCATAATATAATCTCACATTCACTTCAGGGAATGGAGTAGAGTCAATGGGCCTTTAAAACCTTTTTCACATATCCTTATCACAGAGAACAAAGATTTAATCCTCGTACGCGACATTGTTAAACCTGTCCACAAGGTCCTTTAAAAACCTCCTTTGAGACCAGTAGCCTCGCAGAACGGGATGTCCAGCCAATTATACTTGGATTATATCGAAATTATGTCTCTAATTGAATAATGATTTATCATGTTTGCATTCACTTCAGGGAATGAAACAGATCCAATAATCGCATGGAATAAACATCATGCTTGCATTCACTTCAGGGAATGCCCCATCATTGATAATCGCATGGAATAAACATCATGCTTGCATTCACTTCAGGGAATGCCCCATCATTGATAATCGTATGGAATAAACATCATACTTTGCATTCACTTCAAGGAATGTCTCCCATAAAACTTTTTGGATCAAGAAGAATTTTCGTAACTTGAAATTGGGAGAAGTCTATGGAAAAAAATTTCAACAAAGAAGAAATATTGCTTTCGAGCAAATATAGACTTTATAATAATCTTCTTGTAAATTCAAAATCATCATGATTTATCGCACTTTAAAATAATAATATAAAGAATAAAAATAAAACCAAAATTTACCGATATTGATTTTTCTCTCGTGGACAATGGAGACATAACATATGACCGAGATAGCTTCTCATAGTCCCTTTATATCACATCTCTTTCCAAGTCATTTAAGCATATCATGTAAAACTCAAAACACGGTTAAAAATATTAACTTTTACCAAATAAAATGACATAAATAATAATATGAAAAATATCAAATATAATCATATAAGTAAAGTATGAATAAACATACCGCTAATTAACCCTTTTAGGAACAAGAGAAAACACACGTAATTTACACCAAACACAACATCTTCGTCTCTGTCGATTCGTCTTTTGGTTTGTGAGAAGCCACAAATTTATCTCTTTCCAATGTTCGAATAAAATCAAACATACTTCCAAAATTTTCAAAAATTAAAACAAAGTTAAAATATAAAGAGAAATACAATCGGTAACTAAAAACAAATAAGGAGAGAAAAAAACTTATCTTTGGTTTATTCTATAATCGAATTCTTCCCGATAACTTCTTTTGAATTATAAGGATGAAGACCTCAGTTGATTAGAGTCTCGTGTTGATAACATGTTGTGAATAAAATAAAGAAGCACAAGAATAAGAACAAGAAGAACAAAGAGATGAGAGAAAGAGGGAGATTTGTATTATTCTCAAATATAGACTTGTATACAATGCCTTCAATGAATCATCTATTTATAGGCATAAGAAGTACATAATACATTAAACTCTAATTCATAGAGATAATATTCCTAATAATAAACAAATCAAACTCCTTTGATAAAGTTCTAATCATGATAGACATCCACATAGATAAATATTCATAACAATCTTTAAGATTTAATGAATTGTTATCAAAAATAGGATAAATTTTATTACAGGCCCTCTTTGTCGGGTAAAAATTCTCTAAACCCTACACTCTATACTCTAAAAACCATTACAAAATTAAATTTCAAGTTCTAACTTAAATTCTAAATTCTAAACCCTACACTCTATAGGGGTGGGAGAAAATACCCGACCCGAAAACCTGACGACCCGAAACTAAAATACCGGGTAATTCCCGGGAAAAAATTACCCGACTTGGCAGATTTCCCGGGACACAGGCCGAAAGTTTTCCCTTACCAGGTACCCGCCCGACAAAATTTAATATATTTTTTATATTTAAAATTATAATTCTATTTTATATTTCTTAATATTTTCACTCTAAAATTAAGTTTAAATCCCTACATTTTTTCTATGTTTGTATTATATTCTTTTAAGTTTAATTTTTTTTAAATATTTTTGTGTTTAACATATAATTTTTTTAATTTTAAAATTAAAAAAATAGGAATCGGGCACCCAGTACCCGATTACCCAGGTACCCGGATATAATGGGTTGGGACAGGGGCCGTTTAATGAGGTACCCGGATGAACCGGGTACCCGATAATTCATACCCCTAACACTCTATACCCTAAAAAATACACCCTACTATAAATTCTATAAACCCTAAACACTAAACCTTAAACTTAATTTTGAGCGTGAGGACATAAATAGAGGCAGAGGATTTCCATCCCTCTTTGTCACGTCCCATTAATGGACTTAACTAATCAAAATCATCTATTTTATTATTTTTTTCTATATTATGTTTTACCAATTGAATCTTCGTTCATATTTACCGTAAATCAAATTAAAAAAAAATATTTTTTACCAAATAAATATTCACTTAATAAAAAAGACATAAAAAAGGATGAGTCTACCACGTGCAACGAACATTGATGAACACCACTAACGATGAACACCGATGAACACTATTATTATTTTTAAAAAAAAAATAAAAATCTAAAGGACTAAAATTATAATTAAAATTATCTCTTAAAAAAATAAAAATCAAATTTAATAGTTACTTTATAATATTTTTTAATAGGTTAGAATCAAATATATTCAATCCTCCTAAATCCTAACAAAATCAATCTCTTAAAAAAATAGAAATCAATTTATAATTTTTTAATAGATTAGAATTAAATATACTCAACTCTCCTAAACCTAAACCCTAACAAATTCATCAAACGATTTCCCAACAATAAGGATATTTAATTCATCAGACGATTGAATTTGTTAGGGTTTAGGTTTAGGAGAGTTAAGTATATTTAATTTTAATCTATTAAAAAATTAAAAATTGATTTCTATTTTTTTTAAGAGATTGATTTTGTTAGGGTTTAGGAGAATTGTGTATATTTGATTCTAACCTATTAAAAAATATTATAAAGTAACTATTAAATTTGATTTTTATTTTTAAGAGATAATTTTATTATAATTTTAATCTTTAGATTTTTATTTTTTTTTAAATTAATAGTGTTCATCGGTAGTGGTGTTCATCAATGTTCGTCGCCCGTTGTAAAATTTTCCCATAAAAAATTAATAATTTGTATTGGTTGTGACTATGAGTAACGTGATAGGAAAGATTTATAATATAATTTCTTAAAAATAGGGTGATAATAGCACAAACACCCAAAATTCACCAATTATTTTAGTATAATATCTCGATTTTCTAAAGTATTCAATGTTCTCCTAAACTTTAATTTTCGCGTTTTATTATGCACGAGACTAATACCGTTAAAAGATGATGCAATAATTACACATTTAATTTTTTAGTTTGAGATTAAAATGAGTATATTAATATGACATTTTAAATCGGGTTAAATCCAAATTGAACCTAAATTTTAGGTCGGAACCACGTAGCCATCCCAATTATATATTTATCTACGAAGTAATTTTGGACGGATGTCCAAGTAGTATGTTTAAATTTTTGACATGTAATATGGAGTAAAGTGGTCTTATTGGTAAATGATGATGTATTTTATTTAGGTGGTTTAAATTTGAACATTATGTATATATAGAGTGTGCGCGTTTAAAATGTTAAAAAAATTGTACTCATACTACCTTGTAATCACACTGGCATATTAAAAAAAAAAGTGACATGTAATAGTTTAAAATTTTATCATGTGTCGTGCAATTTAATTTAAATTTTTAAAAAATTTATAATAGTTAATCAAATAAAATATATTTATTTCTTTAAAACTTTTGAATTGATTTGTGTTTTGCACCATTATAAATGATAGAATAAGTTTCCTAAATTAAAGGATGTAAAATTATTTAAAAGTTGTTTAGAGGGATTTATTTTAGAGTAACAATTAATTAATTTTATAAGAATTTCTTTCTATTTAATCAAATAGTATAAAAATAATTTAGGCTTAATAGGCAAATAGGTGCCCTACCTATGCTCTTTTTTCTAATTATGTGCCTAAATTATTTCTCGGGCTAAATTGTGACTTAAAATTTCATTCTGTGATCCATTTAAGGTTCGCCGTTAATTTTTTCCGTTAAAGGACAGTGTCATCTCCTGAAAATTTCACATTCGACAATTTCGTCAATCCGCACGGCGTTGGTCAATTTTCGGCGACGGAATGGTGGGGGAAATGGTCGTGGTGCTCCAGTGACCGATGTGGTGGGTGGCGGCAAAATCGACCCAAATCAGGATTTAAGTATTGGGGGTTTAAGGATTTTGGAATTTGGGGGTTATTCCGTAAAATCTAAAAAATTTAGAGATTTTTTTAAATTAATTAATTTTATTTATTAATATAATTTTAAATTTTTATGGAGGTGACACGTGACATTTAACGGTGAAAATTAACGGTGAACCTTAATGGGTCCCGTAATGAAACTGTAGGTCCCAATTTAACCCGAAAAATAATTTAGGCACATAACTGAAAAGGGGCATAATTTGGGCACCTATTTGACGGTTAAGCCAATAATTTAAACACAAATAATAAAAATAAACAACTTTAAATACAAGTGCAATTATTTTGTATATTGGGCGTTTTGATTTTAGAGTTTATAAATTCAATTTAGGTGGGTATGTTTAGGGGTGAATACAATTTAGGATTTAGGGCTTAAAAATTAAAACATAATTATCCACCATATTACTCTAAAATCCAAACTCTAAATTCTAACAACTAATTTTAAATTTTAAAGCCCTAAACATAAAAACAATGAATTTTAAAACTTAAACGGGATCCTTAAATATTAAAACTAAGACTAATTTTTTAATTTTTAATAGAGAAATTATATCATGAGTCATTCATGGAACCAACTAATAAAAATTACTCATCTCATTTTTTCCATGCCATATTTTTACCAAGTGAATCTCCACTCATATTTATCTACACAAACAACCAAGGGGGAGTGTTATATTAGAACTTTATCTAAGGAGATTTATTTACTTTATCATTAGGAATATTATCTTATTTAATTAAAGTTTAATGTAATATATACTTCTCATGCTTATAAATAGATGATTATTTTTAAGAATAATACAAATTTCTCTCTTTTTATCGTCTCTTTGTTCTTTCATTCTTGTTCTTTGTTTTCATTATTGTTATTTGTTATTTTATTCGCAACAAGTTTATATATTTATGTAAACAAAATTCCCAAAATTTTAAAGGAAAACAACAATCAATCAGAGGAGAAGAACCCGCGCAAAATCTTTTTGTATTAATGCAATTGAGATCCATTACTGTTTCCCATTCATCCAGAGATTTTTTATCTTTGATTTTAAATAACCGAGTCAGCAAATTCCAACTCAGAAACCCATATGAAATATATATACTCCTTTTTCTCATGTTCATCACTGCACAACAGAAATTCAAAGAAAGGGTTTGTATCCAAATCAAAACCCTTTCCCCTAATTATTACAACTTTGTCTTATGTTTTATTTTTTCTTTTCAGGCGAACTTCAATGGCGGCAGCTATTATTAAAGTTGAATGCGCTGAATGTGACTGTTGCGGGTTAACGGAGGAGTGCACACCGGCTTACATTGCGCGCGTGCGTGAAAAGTTCAAAGGGCATTGGCTTTGCGGGCTGTGTTCGGAGGCGGTTATATACGAGACGATTAGGTCGGGGCCGGAGAATATTATTACAACTAACGAAGCATTGGTTCGACACATGAAGTTCTGCCAGCAGTTCAAGAAATCGAGTCCGCCGGAAAATCCTGATGGGAATTTGATCACTGCAATGAAACGTATTCTTTTAAGAAGTTTGGATTCTCCGAGGAAGAACAAAGAATCCAACGCTCGGAGAAGTTAATAAGGGAGGTTTTAAGGTTGTCTATATGCTCTTAGCTTGGGAAAATTGAATGAGTTAAAATCAAGGTTCGGGTTTGAATATCTTAATCGAGCAGCTTTATACGCGGGTTGCGTGACTTGCGTCTCTTATTAAATGATTAAAAAAATATAAACATATATTATTTTGTAAATTGTAACTAAAACTAGTAATTTCTTAGGCTTATATAGTTATCTTTGTTAGGAGTATATATATATATATATATATTAGAGGTTTGCATGAATGAAACATGCTAATTTTAGTTCATGTTTTTATTATAATATTAATATATTTAATTTATGTGTTTTGCTTTTAATTAATGTTGTTTTGCTTCTTAATAGTATCTAATAGAATATAATGAATTACATTCTTAAAAAGTTGTGTTTAATTAATTTAGAGCATTTAATGTAATTAATACTCAACTTAAAAAATTTATGGTTTAGGGTTAGTGTTTTAGGAGTTTAAGGTTTAGGTTTAGGGTTTAAGATGTTATGCTTAATATTTATGGGTTTAGGGTTTAGGGTTTATGTTTAGGGTTTAAGATTTAAGATTTTAGGCTTAAGGGTTAGTGTTTATGGTTTTAGGACTTAAGGTTTAGGGTTTAAGATGTATGTTTAAGGGTTAGGGTTTAAGATGTATGTTTAAGGGTTAGGGTTTATGGTTTTATGATTTTAGGGTTAGGGTTTATGTTTTCAGGATTTCAAGTTTAGGGTTTAAGATTTAGGTTGTAGATTGTAGGTTTTAGGGTTTAAGATTTTAGAGTTAAGATTTAGGGTTTAAAGTTTTAATGTTTAATTATATGAAAAAGTTTAGATTAATAGAACACAAATTTTTAGGTACATTCTACTAGATTCCATTAAAAGTTTAATAGCATAACCATTAATTTATTGGCTGGTCTATTTAAATTAAAAATTATAAATATTTATTACGAGAGAAATTATTTAGTTTAGTTTATTTTGTTCACAATATTAAAGATTTAAAATGTGAATATTATTTAAGAGATTAATGTTTCATTGAATTAAAAAACATGAAATTAAAAAATTCAAGTTGAAAAAATCGTTGCCGTAATAAACTTCTGCAGTACTTAATCTGAGTTAATTCGTCAATAAAATTAAATAAAAAAAACATTATTTAAGTACCTTGACAAATGTGTAAATTATATTATATGTCACTCAATTATTAGTGAACAACAAAAATAACAAGATTTGAGTACCATGTATACGGGTCGGGTTAATGGAGGTGGGTCAAGGCGACCTAAAAAAGAATCATTATTTTCCCACGATTGAATGATTGAGGCTGTTTTCTTTTTCTTTACTCTTACCTATTTGTATTTATGTAAACAAAATTCCCACGATTTTTTAAAGGAGAAACAAATCAATCAGAGTAGAAAAACACGCGCAAAATCTTTTTGTATTAATGCAATTAAGATCCATAACTGTTTCCCCATTCCTTCAGAGATTCCGGTCTTTAATTTTAAATAGATTCAGTGAAATTCTTGACCCAATTTCGGTTATATGAAATTTATACTTCTTCTTCTCATGTTCGTCGTTGCTCCAGAGAAATTTCAAGAAACGGAGTGGGAAAAGGAGAGATAAACACTTCTCTGATCTGGGTTTGTATCAAAAATCAAAACCCTTTCCCCTGATTATTACAACTTTGTTTTATGTTTTGTTTTTTCCCCCAGGTGAGCTTCAATGGCGGCAGCTGCTAAACAAAAAAACAACCAGAACAAAATTGAGTTCGCCGTGTGTGATTGTTGTGGGTTAACGGAGGAGTGCACGGCGGCTTACATTGACCACGTGCGTGAAAAGTTCGAAGGGCATTGGCTTTGCGGGTTATGTTCGGAGGCGGTTAAATACGAGACGACAAGATCGGCGCCGGAGAATATTATTACAACTAACGAAGCATTGGTTCGACACATGAAGTTCTGCGAGCAGTTCAAGTCATCGAGTCCGCCGGAAAATCCTGCCGGGAATTTGATCACTGCAATGAAACATCTGCTTTTAAGAAGTTTGGATTCTCCGAGGAAGAACAAAGGATCCAACGCTTGGAGAAGTTAAGAATGTAGGTTTTGAAGTTGTCTATACTCTATATGGTCTTTGTTTGGGGCAAAATCTAAATAAAAGTTGGGCGGTTTGAATGTGCTTACGAACAATGTTTAACTTGTGCCTTTTTAGGTTTATTCAGTTGTTTTAGTTTAGGGATTTACGTGAAAGAAACTCGTTAATTTTATTTCATGTTCTTCAATAAAAACGATTAAGGGTGGGGGCTTAATCTAACGAGTAGTTTTACTGAGAAAACATTAAGAGATACCGGTTAGAGCAGCTTTAAACTAGGCTTGGTGTGCAGTGGCAGAGTCACATGTATGATTGGTGGGTACAGATACCACTTAAACTTTTTAAAACTCACGTTTATATCTTACATTGTATGATCCTCATTCTCATTAATAAAATTGATAAATATCTTATACACAGGCAATCGAAACTTTCAGTTTCCACAAACGTCTTAGTTTTAGGGTTTATGGAGTTAGTTTAGAGTATGTGGTTTAATGGTTTATGTGTAGGGGTTTAGAATTTAGGGATTGTTGTTTCAATTTAATATTTTAGGTTTATAGGTTAAAACCTAAATCCTCACCATATTACTTTAAAAACTAAATCCTAACCTATAAACCTTAAATTGAAACAACTATACCTAAATTCTTATCCCTACACATAAACCATATACCCTAAATGAACTTCACATACCCTAAAACTAAGACGCTTGTGAAAAGTTTTAGTTTCCACCACATGTGTATAAGATATTAATCCTAATAAAATTATACAAGCATTATCTTTTAAAAAAAATCAAGCATTCCGAAGTACAACTTGATTTTAATTTCTTTTGTGCTGCACATGCCCGTCTTTATTTACACATCTGCCACTCAACCATGAAAATTAATCTCTTTTTTTTTTCTTTTTCACATGTAGAGAAAAAAATGGGATTGGGATTGATATGCAAGTGTGCACGTCAAAAAGAGTTTGGCGGGTAATCCAAGTCTTTTTCTTGAATTAATCATTGAATAATTCATATTTTTTTCCCGACAAATGTATTGTCAGATTAAATTTAATTTAACATTACTAATAACCAGTTGATCCATCGAGATAAGTTATTAGTTTCTGTAAAACACACGCTTTGCATATATAGCTGTTCAATGATTCGGACCACTCGTTAGATTTGATATTTTAACATGTGTTTGATTTAGTTTGTATATATATATATTGATTACAAGTTTGTATAGATATTTTTGAATTGGTTAGTTTGTATATTTTAAATATATTCTACGTTAGATTTGAGGTAGTATTTAATGTCTAAGTTAATAGATATGTTGATTAGAGAGTGATTATTATGATACTGATATTTTAAAAAAACACACTTAAAACATTTGAAGCTTAATGACTAATTTAAAACTTTAACCATTAAAAAAAACTTTAACCATAAATTGAGGAATATAGTGGAATTAACTAGTTTTCTTACCTTAAATGAAGCAAAATGGTAAATATAACTAGAGTTGAGTTAAAAAACAAATTCAACCGAAAATGGATTCGAAGTGTTTGAAATGGTTTTAGAATACCAATTAAAAACGGTAGTTATTTGAACTGAATCGATTTTATAATTAATTTTTATTGTTATAGTGAAAAATACACATTCTATATTTCAAATAATAACAATGATTTATAGATATTATATAAGAATTATTAATTGTTTTTATTTATTTGAAAAACCATATTCATTTTTCTTGAAAGAATCCATGGTCCTTTTTATGCGGGCTTAATTGAGCTAACACTATTGGGCTTAGCCCTTTTACAACAACAAAACTGCTATTTTTGTTTGAAATTTTTATTTTACTTCTACTAAGAAGGAAGGGAGAAAATTTAGGAAAAAGTAATATTCTTGGGGCATTTTTAATCCGGGACCTATAAAAAAGAGAGTGAAGCAGATAATTTTGCTCTAACCATCAGGCCGTCTTCACATGCTCAAAAATACTAACGTATTTGTAGATAATATATTTGACTATTTGTAGCTTTGGGGGAGGAGTATTTAGTCTTTATACTATAAAAATAACTGAAATTTAATTATTCATTCAAATAAAAAAATTATTATTCGTTAACATATTTAAAGAATATGTAAACATTAGCCTGCCAGATACTCTTATTTATTTGAATTTGGGTTACTTATGCACATAACATATTTATGGTTGTTCTGGGGGATTTTTAGCCTTTAAAATAAATAAAGAAGAGTTTTTTTTTTGACAAATTTTAAATTTAATAATTTTAATTTTATTTAAAGAAGAGGGGACGAGGAATTCTAGAGGAAGAAAGGGAACTGTTCTTAGTGAGTCTAAAACTCATAACTTAAGAAAAATGAGAGAACAAAAATGAACAGTTTGACCAACCAGTCAAATGTACTTGCTCTAAATAAAAGCTAATTACAAATTCATATATTATATAATTATTATTTATAGAACATTTTAAGCTTATGTGGATTAACCTACTGGATATCAATTATTAAATTATGTACTACTTATATAGATAATATATTGGAATGTCCGAATTTACTATCCAGTCATTTATTACTCACAGGAATTAGTAATTGTAAAATGGTGGTACTTACATTTCACGTACGATGATAATAAATTAATTGAGTATTACAAAAAAAGTTTACCAACAATTAGGGACGAACGCTTGATCTAGTTGAGTAATTTTTTTAAAATTATTCGAGTTAACGCTTCATATTTTACAACTCAAATTTTATTTGAATTTTTTTTTTATTTGTGTCAAGTTTATAAAATTCGAGTCAAGTTTTCAAGTTCATATACAAATTTAATTGTAATTATTTATCATGTTATAGTATGGTCTGATTTTAATTTAAACAATTTTCTCTAATCATATAAGACATGCATATATATTTCCATATTTTTTCATGTGTGACATATATTTCTTTATATTTTTTTTATATCGGTATATATTAGGAAAAATTGAGGGACTCAACTCTAACTTAAAAATCAATCCACTAATTATTAAAAAACAATCAACTCTAGCTTTATTTGAATTTTTCGAGTCGAGTCAATTTTATGAAATTTTGAGTCGAGTTGATACGAGTCGAGTAAAAAAATTTAATTTTTTCAAGTCAAGTCGACTTTTGTTCACTCATACCTACAATCAGTTAATCTAATATGATGAGGTATTAAATCTCTTGAGTAAGATTAGAGACAGTGGAGGAAGACAAATGGAGACCTGTGGCTGTGGTGGCCACAACCCCACAAAACTTAAAAAATTATTATTTAAACCCTTAAAAAAATTCAAAAAAATAATAATTTTGTCCCAAAAGTTAAGTTTCAAAAATTTTGAATGTTTTAATTAAATTCATTTCATAATTTCTAAAAGCTCTCATTAAGCCTCTCAAATTTTAAAAAAAATTTAGTCATACCCATTTTTTTTTTTTGAGAAAATATAAATTTAACCCTTCAAAAAATTTTAAAAAAATTAATTAAACCTTTACCTCTTTAATGTTTTAAGTTGGCCCCTCAAACTTTATCACAAATTTTTGTCACTGGTTAGAGATTTGAATATTTGTTATTGTGAATGAAATAAATTGAATTGAGAGGATCGTCCTCATAATAAATCTTTACTGATCTAATTTAGTTACTCAATCTTAATACCGATGGTTGTACATCCGCAAGACCTTAAAATTGCACATAATGCCAAGATTAGTAGTGCTGCGCATGATGCCAAGATTTAACAGAAACCTTAAATTTGTGTTTTTCTTTTCTTTTCTTTCAAGAAATGAAAATTTCACTTGGCCAAAAAAAACATATATATGTCACCCATCAATACAATCAAAGAGATTCGTCATGTTTTTCCCTTTTATTTTTAGTGGGATTCTCCCATAAAATAACTTCTAAGGATATGATAAGTTAAAATAACCCTATATTTCAAAATCACTAAGCAAAGCAAACTTACAAATATCAGTACAAAACTGTTCGAATTTATATTTTTTAAGATAAACATCATCATATTTTCCGGTATTTGAGTAGCTTTCTCTAAGCTCAATGGCCCCACTACATTTCCATGGCCCTCACTCAAAGCCAGTTGTATTGAACTATAGGAGAGAAACCAAAGTGCTGAGTGGTCCATGTAAAACCATGTCTTTTTGTCGCATTATAATCGTGTTTATATCACTATTATTATTCATGTCATAAATTTCCAAAGTCTAATTAATTGGTGTCTTTATCATCATCATATTATGTATGAAAGTTAGCTTGATTCAATTTGAACTATTCCTTTCCATCAGTATTCGAGGGAAATGTATTGTTGGGATATTATTCTTTTGATAAAGCAAACGATTTGCATGCATGCACGTGTCTCTTATAGGATCGACATTGATGCTCGTATTATATTATAGGTAATTATTTTATGCACGAATGATGGAAATAAAAAGTTTTCACAAACGTCTTAATTTTAGGTTTTAAGGATTTTGTTATGATTTAATGTTTAGGGGTTTAAGTGTAAAAGTTTTGAATGTAGAAAGTGTGGCTGAAATTTAGGGTTTATAAGTTAAAACTAAATGTCTAATCATATTACACTAAACCCTAACCACATCCCCTAAATTTTAACCATAAACTTAAATTCTAAACCCCTACACTTAAACACTAAACCATGTATTAAAACCCTAAAACTAAATTGTTTGTGGAAATTTTTCATTTTTACGCATGAGATATTCATGAGATATCTTGTAAAATGAACCAACCAATAAGTAAAGGTTTAAATATTATTGAATATAAATTTAGACATATTTATTTATTCAGAAATTTAAAAAACAAATCTCATTGCAGTAATTAGTTGAAAAATGCCAAGTCTTCGTTTCTTTTTTGCCTTTTGAAAGAAACAAAAAGTAAATTAAGGATGTTAATCAACATACTAAGTCAATATTTTTAAGATTCTTTCCCCTTCAACCATTGATTAAAAGATGATATTAAAAACTCATATGCAGAAAAAAGAGAAATTACAAATTGATATTGGTCCTTTTACAAACTTTTTGTCCAGGTGCTAGAATAGCCATTGGATCAAAACTGGACTTCCTCTCTACAAATCTGGACCACTGATTCCCAAAATGTCGTTTCCAATCCTCTTTTGACTGGTAGTGAGGGAGGTACAGCTTGAAATCCAAACCCTCCTCGTTGCACCACTTGACAATCTCATGGTTCTGTGCCACCCATTTTTCAACCGGTGGTCCCTTCGGAACAAACCGGAGCAGTGCCACGATGTAGAATATCTCGCCTTCCGGTAGCACCACCGATGTCCGATCATCCCACCTAAACAAAACATTTGGATTCGTAAATTAATTACGATAAATATATTCAAAAGTGTTCTCAAATTCTAACTTAGCCTTTCTCTAACAAAACTCAAATTCGAGTTCAACTCAAGATCCCTTGGGGGTAAATTATGGTGTCATTATAGTTTAGTTGGCGAATAAATTTGTTTGTCGTTTTCCCAAATGGCAAAAGGACTGACTCTGAAAGTTACCTCACTTGGAAAATCTCATTCCCCATTTTTAAAAAAGTCAAGTAAATGACCAAAGCACCCTAATGTTGTCTGAATTTAGAACGATTCGGACAGTGAATCTTTTTTTTTATCGGGACGGGTCCCACCCCGTATCTTTGTCCACAAAGTATCCACATATATATATTTTGGAAAAATAACAAAAAATCACAAAAGTTTACATATTTTGTCATTTTGCCCCCTATTCTTTTTTTAGTCCAAATATGCCTCTAATGTTTGCTTGTTTTGTCATTTGGCCCCCTATTCTTTCTTTTGGTCCAAATATGCCCCAAACGTTTCATTTATAGTCTAAATATGCCCCAAACGTTTCATTTATAGTCTAAATATGCCCCAAACGTTTCATTTATAGTCTAAATATGCCCATGTTGGATGTAAACTGTCAATCAACTAACGGTCAACGACTTATAAAAAAATTTTGGTGTGACATCAACAGATCTTAATACGTGGCAAGTACAGTCAACATCAGTTGTTGAACGTCAGTTGACTGACAGTTTCCATCTAACGGGGGTATATTTAGATCAAATTGAAACGCTGAGGGCATATTTGGACTACGAATGAAACGTTGGGGGCATATTTAGACCAAAAGAAAAAATAGGAGGCCAAATGACAAAACAAACAAATGTTGGAGGCATATTTAGAACAAAAAAAGAATAAGGGGTCATATGACAAAACATGCAAACGTTGGGGGCATCTTTTGTCATTTTGCCATATTTTTTTAACTCTACGTTTGCTTATACGCTAACATACCACCGCTACACCAAACACCTAATATGACATTAACCCTTAACACTGTTCCTCGAGTAAGGACGTGATCCAGTACAGTTAAGCTCAGAATAAGATGGTAATACAAGTAGCTGATCCTACGTATGATTCATGCTGAGATCCTTGTCATCACTTACGTGACAGACAAGCAGTTTGGCAGAAGGGGGGGGGGGACTTACTTGCTTCGCAAAAGAGGGTAGACCAACATGGGCCCACCGACTCCATCTTTCAACATATTCCTAAACACCGTCCGATCGAAATCAACTATGCTTGATTTGGATACAAAGATGTTCAACCAAGGGTGAGGGCTGTCCCAAATGCCATTGGCCCTCGCGTATTCCTCCACTCGTTTCACACGCAATAAGAACTCCACGTAACTAACATTCACCTGGAACTTCAACCGTCGGACGAATCGTAGCCGTTCAAAAAGTCCGCTCACGGCCTGCACCGATCAATGGTCAAAAAATCAGTGGCAATAAAGTCATTAAACAAAACTCCAGATGATGGGCTTTTTGGACATTTGTGGAACAATGCGGAGACCATAAATTTCAGCCGAAATCTCAATGATCAGCAGGGAGTTAAGATATACTTAAACATGTCAAACTTGATAGTCTCGTAATCGAATGGCCACTTTCAACAGCTTTTTTTTTTGTGTCAGAAAATCCAATAGAAGATATATCAACTGTATGGTCAGTTTCCAACTTTCAACAATTGAACTATATAATATAATAAATAAATTATTCGGATAAATATGGAGTAATAGATTTTGACGTTTTACTAGTTTCTGGAATTTTTTTCGGTTCTTGATACGGAGGAGGATGACAATAACCCCCGTGCTCCGCCGCTGATGGCTAAAGACTTTAATTTTTCAACAAAAAAAAAATCCGTCATCGACGGCTACGAAAACAAGGTTCTGTCTTGATATGTTAAAACGTGAAGCAGGGGATTATTAAATGAAAGGAATTCTTACCGAATCTACAGTTGAAGTGTGGTCGGTGTGGCGGTAATGGAGAGCCACTTCGAGGCAGTAGAGGACTGAGCCGGCGGTTTGAGGGATGTGAGCCGGGTTGAACTCGTGGTCTGGGTCTAACGGTACGGATGGCCAACCATTGATTGGGTCGTCACTGTTGGAGAACACGAACCCTTCCACGTAATCGAACGACTCACCTTCTCCCTGAGTCACCAGAAACTCGGCATCCCGAGTGAACTCTTCAAACTCAGAATAGACTAGCCTTATCCATCTTACCTAATCAAAGAAAAGAAAAACAAAATCAAGCTTTAAAGAAAACCCTAAATTACGTAGCGTAATCGTTTCAGACTCAGTCATGCACTGACCGAGTCCGGAGCGGGTTGAAGCTTGACCCTTGCTCGGGTTATAATACCGAACTGACCGAGTCCGCCGAGGGCACCGAAAAAGAGTTCCGAGTTTTGAGTCTCGGAGCATACCGTTATTTCGCCTTTACCAGTTACAACTTCCAATTCCGTTACATTTGACGTTTGGGGGCCATAACGGAACGCTTGTCCACTAACGCCGGCGTTAGATAATGTCCCGCCCACCGTCAAGCTGAGATAATCCGTCCACGACCGAGGAGCCAGACGGAACATCGAAACGCACCGTTTCAAGACATCTTCCCATAATGCTCCGCCGGAGACGTCGAGATAAGGAGAGCCGTTAATTGTCAACAGCTTGAAATGGTTTTCCTCAGTCGACCGCATGTCTATCACGAGTCCACCGTCGGCCATCGCCTGACCGTTGATGGAGTGACCGTTACCCCTCGCCGAAACCGTCAGATTGGACGTCCGCGACGCGGCCTTGATGACCCGAGCTATATCCTCGGTCCCAGACGGTTTAATCAGAGCTAAGGGCTTAACGGAGTAAATACCGCCGAAATCTTTATCGGCTACGCCCGTAATTCCGCCGCTTTCGATGGTGCCTTGGAGGTCGAGGGATTGGGATATGGTGGAAACGTCGTCCTCGGGGATGGAGTCGGCGTCGGTGCCCTGTACAATTCGTCCCAAACAAACTATCATCTTTGAAGAGTTTCGTTGCAAAATGGGAGTATCGCCGGTAACTGTATTCTGTTTCCCTCTAAATTTTCAGTTTTCCGTTTCTCTTATTTCTTTACGTCATTTACATATTCTTTAAATATGTTACGAGTGTGAAATTATGTTTGTAATTGTTAATTTACAATAGAAAATTTATTTTATTATATTAATAAGTTTATTTTTTTTATATAAAATCGATATACTCCTATATTTTAATTCCTCGAAGAGATTGAATATATAACATACACTTTCAAATTACTTTTTTATATATATATATATATATATCAAATTTTTGAAATATAATTTGAAGTATATATATCTTATAAATCAGTAAATGTAAAAAGCTTATTAATTTAGAAGAAAATAATGATGTTACCTTCAGTATCAAATGCCTTACTTGACGTTATGAGCCGATTGAACTGTCTGCCACTTTCCTTTAATTTAATGAAAACAAATGTAAATATCATAGAAAGATTTACTTTTACAACGTAAATATATTAAGGAAGAGGTTTATTAATTGATTTAATGAATATAAATACGTATTTTTTTTTTCGTGTGTGGATTCAACCAATGATATTAGTCTTGAAAGTATGGTTATAGAAGTACTTAAATTAAAATATATATTTAGGACAAGATAAAAAGAAATTTATACAAAACAATAAATATAAAACGGTGGAATACGTATATGTAACGTACGTAATTGTGGCAAACAAATTTATAAAAAATAATTAAATTAAAATGTAAAATATATTATTTATTTTAAAATTAATTAATTAATCTAAAATTAAAGTTTTGTGTATATATAAAATTTTGATTTTTTAATATTTTCATCACAACTATACCTTTTCTCATTACATAAAATTATATTTATTTAGTACAAAAATATATGATTTTTTTTATAGAATGAGACGATTAAAAAACTTATATTATTTTTCTACAAATTTCGCCACGATTAGTGCCGCATACATTAGCATTTTTCGGGGTCGTTTGGTTCACGGAATGTAAGATTACCTTTGGGAATGAAATTACCGGAATGTTACATTACTTAACATATTACCCGGAATGTACCTTGTTTGATTTGTTTGGCAGGAATGTAAGATTACATTGTTTGGTTCGAGGAATATAAGATAGAAAAAATGCATGTTTTACCAAATTGTCCTTGAAATATATTTCTTTTTTAACCAACTGAAGTTTTAAAATTAAAGTCAAAATATTTACATAAAAGTTCATAGAAAATATAAAAATATATAATATAAAAATCTTTTTATGAAAATTGATCCTAAATAATAAATGTAATAAAACACATACCAATAATAAAATTTGAATCAAACAAATATATAAAAAAAATTGAAATAAAATAAAAATATGATATATTGTTATTTTATATTTATCATATTATTTTATAATAAGTATTAAAACCGTAAACCACTAAAAAATAAAATAGATTTATACTTGTGTAATTATATACAAAAAGGAAAGATCATTTTAAAATAACTATATTTTTAGGGGTATTCTTGTCCAAATAGGAGGGAATTGTCTAATACCTAAGAAAAGGGAGGGAATGAAATTCCTGGGAAAAAACCTAAAAATAGCTACTGTTGGGAATATTTTAATACCCCTGGAAGGGAATGCTCTTGAACCAAACGTGGGTATGTGACTCCGGAAAAGATTATTTCTCCTGGTAATGATCTTTTTCGCGAACCAAACTCTCCCTTCATGTTTAGATCAGGGGTATTTTTGTCCTATAAGATATGGTTATTGCTTTATCAATTAAAATAGCATGATTTTACCAACAAGGGTTGGGTGCATTGGTAATAAACATTGCACTCCCAATGAGAGGACGTGAGTTCGAACTTTGGAGACAATATTGTTGGAAGGGGCAGCCACGCACCCCGAACATGGATCGTAAGACGAACATGCATATTACCAAAAAGTAGCATGATTTTGTACGAACCAACTTGCCTCAGTGGTTAACGAAACGATTGTTGTTTCTAGAAGTTACGAGTTCGAACACCAACAGCTGCAGTAGGGTGATTGAGCATATATTATCAAATAATTATATTCAGATACTATTTATAATCACCTTAACTTTAAAAAAATAGCATGATTTTGTATTCATGTATTTGGCAACTAAGAAAAACAAATTCTGCCTCCATTTTCGTTTTGTCTTTAATAGCTTTTACTAAACTTTTCCCCATGTCTTTTTCATTTATAATGGAAGGAGGGGGCATAATGGTCCAAGTGACAAGGACCGTGCTGTCATTTTGTCATCCTAAATTAATTAAAATTCATTGGGTGGCAAAGGTTGGACCACATAAACAGACTCTAATTTCTTCACATTAATTTCCATTCACCCCAACTATAAATTCTTTTTAATTTTAGATTGACCTTTAAATTCAGTAAATTTTGTTAATTTTCCTAGAATTTTATTCAATTATTGTTGAATCGGTAATTTAAAAATTGATAGTCTGGTTAGTTTAATCACAACTCTAAATTTTTACAGCATTAGTTATATACACTTTAATTTTTATATCAATTGAGTATTAATTAAATTGACATCGGTATTATTATAAGTTTTAAAAAATTATAAGTTCGAAGATTTAAGTGTCCGCCAACTTTAAAATTACCGATTAGGTGTGAAATCGTCAAGTGTGATCCACTATTAAGGGTCCATTATTGTGGGTCTTAATTAGCTCAAGGGCCCAACAAAAGTTAACAATGAATTAGAAAATGAGTTAATTGCATCACATGTCCTCAAACTATGACTTTTATTTTAAATTAATCCTCAAACTTTTAAACATTCTAATTTCATAATCAAATTATGGTCTTCATTCTAAATTAGTCCCCAAACTTTTAAGCACTCCAATTTCATCCTCAAACTACGACTCCCATTCTAAATTGGTACTCAAACTTTTTGAATGCTCTAATTTCATCCCAAATTATCAGTATATGCTAACCATATCTTATGCTAATAAAACTGTTATAAAAATTGTTAATTGTCATGAAACACTTATGTATGCTATGTAATAATATGATGTGGAATAAACAATAATTTGACGATGAAATTGGAAGGTTCAAAAAGTTTAGGGACTAATTTAGGATGAGGGTCATAGATTATGGATGAAATAGAATATTCAAAAGTTTGAGGACCAATTTAGAATAAGAGTTATAGTTAGGGATGAAATTGGAATATTTAAAAGTTTAAGGACTAATTTAGAATAAAGATCAAAGTTTGGGGTGTGTAGTGAATTAACTCTTAGAAAAATTCCCAAGGCTTAATTAAGTGATTTTGGTTATTAAACATGATATTTTGTACACCATAAATCCAACAAGGTGCACTACTAAGTTAGGTTAGCCTTTTGAAACCCTATTTTTTGCGTTTATCCTAGGAAAAAGCAAACCCCAGCTTAGCCACTTTTGCACTTTTTTTTCTCCCTTTCTTTATTTTAATATCAAAATTCGAACCTTATAAGATGACTGACTAATTATATTGGCCCTGTTTGGCAATTAGCGGATAGCGGATTACATTAGCTGATAGCTGATAGCTGATTGCATTAGCTGATTTGACTAGCGGATTGTATTAGCTGATTGTATAAAACTGTTTGGTAAAATTAACTGATAGCTGATAGCTGTTTGATTATTTAAACAAGCAAAATGACATATAAGGACATGATTATATTTAATACTTGTTTGAATAATTTATCAGTTATTAATATTTTGTATCTAATAAATATTAATTAGATTTGTAAAAATTATTTTTAATATAAATTTCCTAAACATATTTAAAAGATTTATATATTAATTTATTATTTATATAATTATTAAATTTTTTATATGCACATATAAATATGTGATAATAAAAAAATAGAATTAACTTACAAATGTCACAATATAAATTAGTAGTAACAACAAATAAGTCTAATATTTAATATGTTATTATTTATATTAAAAATTATTATTATTTAATTTAGGTTATTTGGAGATTTTTGGTAATTGTTGAGGGTAAAAGAGTCATTACAACTCTAATATCAAACCTCTAATATCAAAAAGCTCATATTAGGAGCTTTTTCAAAATTAGCTTTTTCACCCCATTCCGCTCTTTCAATCCGCTATTTACCAAACACCAATATTAGCGGATTTGACTAGTCAAACCTCTAATTATACCTCAAACCTCTAATTTTTGTCCAAACCGCTATTTACCAAACATGGCCATTGTGTATTAACAAAATGAACTAATTCTTGCGTTAATTTTATGCTCGAATATTTTTACGATCAAGACTTGTTCCTATCATCAAACTAATACAAGAAACTATTTTTTTTCCTGTAATGAAAGTAGCCAATGCCACATGAATCAGTTCGAAAATGAGATCATTTCATGCTTATCCAAAACAAGAGCATACATTATATAAATATATGAGATTATGTGAAGCAAAATGTGTAGATTTTTTGACCATATTCTAGAAATTGGACATAATAGACAGATCATAGTTAAGTTCGGAGACCGGTGTATGATTTTATGTTAGAGGGGGCGAAAATAGATTTTTAATAAAAAAATATATAAAAATTTTTAAAAATATTTTAAATCCTATATGAATTTAAATTTTTAGGAGGACGCTTGCTCCCTAAATTCACCTAAACTTTAAATTCAACCTACAATCCCTTAATTATAAGCACATAAATATAAACCCCTAAATTATAAACCCTAAACTAATTCCCTAACTTGTAAAATTAGGGCGTTTGTGGAAACCAAATATTTTTACCGCCGGTTCATAGAATAATTATCTTATATATATATATATTAAAAATCATGTATAGAAAAGGGTTTTCAATCCTCATATTCATATGAAGATATACATCAAATACAAATGTTGAGTACATATAAATAAAAAAACAATAAGTTAGAGAAACACATATATAGGTATGAAAAAATGACCTACAATAATTCTCTAAATATGTAAAACAAAAGAATCCAGTTAAAATATTTGAAAACCTAAACCAGAGGTTTCATTGTTTGCTTACATATATATCATCATCTCTTTCCACACATGCAAACCCTACAAGATCATGCACTCTTTCCATTCCCACCTCAACCACGCCGCATGAAACCGGATGCTTACATTCGAATCGGCTCTCCGTTTCGAGAGCCAATTGAAGAACCGCCGCCGATGGCTTCAATTCAGGCGCGGTTGTCCAATCTCTTCCTCATGGTTTACTGCCACAGCAATACCAAAGAAAACCATCCCAAGAGAAAGATTGGTGGACAAGTATTCGCACCTGCTGCCGTGGCTGTAAACCATGCCGAAGAGATCGGTAAACTGGGTCCGAATTCAAGTCCATCTTTTGCAGCGATTCTTCAATTGGCCCTCCAAAGGGAGTATCAAGATTCAGCAGAAAAGATCCCATCAGAAGCCATACCAGTTAACGTCGGTTTGTTGACTTGTCCCTGTCGTATCCATAACAATTCTTGTCCTGCACCTCTTGTTCTTGTTTACCCTTAAAGATCTTTGTCTCTTTTTTTCAATTTTTTAATCCTTTGATTCGCTTCGTCTGAGAAAGTGAGGGAGTTAGTTTTGTTGTAAACCAGGCTTCCATTGCAAGAATCTTGAAAGTTTGGCATTTCAAGTAACAGTAGGATAAAAACATTCTAACCTATGTTTGTTTGAGATTAATGGATCTTGTGTCGGATGGAAATCGTATGATCCAAATCATATTTCCTTTGATGTCTCTACTTTAAAAAATAAGTTTAAGGTTAGGGGTTGTGGTTGGGGTTGGGGTTAAGATTTAAAAAATTAGGGGTAGGGTGTATATTTTTATAGTTTAAGGGTTTAGGGTTTAAAATTTGTAAAAATTAAGGTTAAAATTTAAAATTTAATTTTTAAATATTTTTTTAGTGTGAGAATATAGAGGGATACAGGGCAAAAAAAAATTGTTCTCTTTGTGTCGTGGTTGTATCTAGTAGTAATATTTAATTTTTGAACTTTAGAATTATAGTCCAAATACAAATTGTACATGAATAAACAGATTAAATTATTGGAATTTAAATGATCCATGTTGCAAGCTATTATAAATGGGCTTTTTTGGGGTACATTTAGTAATGAAGCTAATTTTGTTTCTATTCCTATAGAATAATAATTTGGTATCAGAAATACCCCAGCAATTTTTTTTCGTTGTTGGCTGATGTGATACTAGAGAGTGAATTAGAATCAAACATTCATTGAGGGACAATTTTAGTACGCGGCCGCCTAATATACGGCTAAGAAACGGCGTTATCGGAAATATTATAAGATAAATAATGTATCCGGTAAAGCGCTGTTGATATAAGATAATGTATCCGATAAAAAATATGAAAAAAAAAAAGAAAAAATGATAACCGGCAAATTTAAGTTATCGGTCAAAGATAATAAAATCGGTAAAATTACCTATTTTGTTGATCCGAATATCAATATATTCGGTAGCGTTTTACCTATTTTGTTATTAAAGTTTAAGCTGATGGGGCCTTCGAAAGTATCCATACTTTTTTAAAAAAGATAACAAAATCGGTAAAATTACCTATTTTATTGATCCAAATATCAATATATTCGGTAGCGCTTTACCTATTTTGTTATTAAAGCTTAAGCTGATGGGGCCTTCGAAAGTATCCATAATTTTTTAAAAGTATCCATATTTTTTTTAAAAAGATAACAAAATCAGTAAAATTACTTATTTTATTGATCCAAATATCAATATATTCGGTAGGGCTTTATATATTAGGTAGTATTAAAGTATCGATACTTTTTGTTGATACTTTTAAAAAAGTATGAATACTTTCGAAATATCAACAAAATAGGTAATTTTACTTGATATGTTATACTCTTATCAACAAAATAGGTAATTTTACCGAATATGTTGATGCTCTTATCAACAAAATAGGTAATTTTACCAAATATATTATGTTTACCGGTCACCTTTCTAACCGGTTACGCCGTATATTAGCTGTATATTAACCGCTTTACCGCAGAACTACCCTTGATTGAGAGGGCAAATATTTATTAAGTCTTTAAAAATAAATAGAAAGGCTACACATGCTTGTTTGTTTTCGCGGTCTCGAACGCGTACCTACATGTTTGGATGAAAAAAATTCAAAATTAATTATGGATGGCAAATGTGATTTTGAGAAAAGTTACATGATAGTAGCTTTTGCATTTCGTCGTGAATTTTACACTATATTATTACACAATCGTGATTTTTAATAAAAAAACTCACAAATATAAATTACGTTACTAGAATAAAATAATATTATTTTATTGAAGAAAAAAAAACTCACAAACAGAGTACAGTATACAGTACGACTACTAAGATTTCTGCAAAACCTCCATGTTTTGGGCAACTCACTCGAGTCCAAGTTCCGAGTTTCAGTTTACTCGGAGCTCAGCTCCATCTTCAACATGCACTTGTCTTCAACTAAACCTGTTTCTGGAAACATTGTCTTGGGACAAAAGTAGCCCAAAACATATGAACTTGATAGACTCTCACAAAGACAAAGGATTCGATCTTACAGTAATGAGCTGATGGCCATTTATTTCATTACAAATGAATACAACATCAACTATTGTATATGCATATGTACTGGAGCTGATATGTATGAACAAAAATACTAAAGACCAAAATTCTGGAACTTGAAGCCTGAGGAATATCTATGGCTTCAAACTTCAAAGGCTTCTTTTCTTCCTTCATATCATAACCTCTTCTCTCTTGGTTTGCCTGCCAAAAATTACAAGAAAAACAATAAATATAATATATAAACTACTAAATCAAATTACCCATTTGATCCACAAGTTCCTGCAAATCATCACCCCATTCTGCAGGGTTTGCTGCCAAATCTTCAACTTGAACACCATCAAAGTCTTCATTTATCAACTCTTCCCATGTTGAATCATTAACACCCAAACTGTTGGCCACACTTGACATGAGCATTGGACTTGTTACATGATCCTTAATTTCACTTCCAGAAGCGAAAAACGTCTCGATTTCGGATTCAATGCTAGCCAATTCTTCTTGCTCCTCAACTTGATCATTATCAACCACCACAGGGAATGTTTCTTGCTGTAAATTCTCCACACTGGGGCTTGCTGTTAGTCTCCGCTTTCGCCCGATTTCGACCCCCGGAACGTGTCTTTGCTGAGCAAATTGCTGGACAAAAGTCGAGTTTCGGAGAGCTTTAGCAAGGAATTCCATTATCTGCTGCTGTTTCCTCTCTGTTTTCTCTAACCTTTCCTCCATTGCAACAACTTGGTCCCTTGAATGCTGCTGTTGCTGCCTTAATCGAACGATTTCGGACAGTAAAACACTTCGATCCCTCTTTAGTCGCTCCAGTTCTTCATCTAATCCAAATTGTCCTAACTCAACACAAGCTCCTCCACCTTGATGTTGCGAGATTGGCGCCAAATTTCTTCTCCTTTTTATAGTTTTCAATAGCTGTTTTTGCCCTCCCAGAAACCCTTCATTTGCAAATTCCCATCTATCTGGATCAATTTTTCTAAAACCCTAAATTCAAAATCCGCCATTAAACTTAAGAAATCAATTATGGAACTAAGAGAAAAAAACAAAGCAAGAATCTTTGAAGTGAAAATACTTACATATGTATTGAGCTGGCGAATGAAACTGGAGAAATTGTTGTGCTTGAAATACCTAGGAAGCAGAGTGGTGGAGAATTTATGTGAGTCCCAAACAATGAAGCTGTTTCGAGCTTTACTCCATGAAACCACCGCGTCCGTCGACGAGTCTTCCACCATTTCGAAAGTTTTGGTCAGGAACGGCGGCGGACCAACCTCGTTAAGCCCTTCCCGCGGCTGCGGAGTGGCGTTCGACGACGAAGAAGACGATGAAGACAACCCCGCCGTTCCAGGAGCAACAACCGTCACTTGAGTTTCCTCTTCCTTTATTACCACTCCTTCCATCAATCCTTGGAACAACAATCTGCACGTGACTCTGAGTGTTCTACTTTTTTTCTATGTTCTGTCTGAAAATGTTGAATCTTTGTAGGAAAAAAACAACAACTGATGACAGAGTTCGTTGGATTATCAAATGGAAGAGAAAAAGGGAAGTTAGATATTTATAAATGGCGGTGGAGAAGAAGGTTCTAGAGAGATATTATTATGCGTTTTAAGTTCTGTAAGAAGTTTCTGCCACTTGGCAAAAATAAAATAAAAGTTCCGGAAACTTCTCCATGTTTCTAGACAAGTGTCGTCTTCCTTTATCAGCCGTCGATCATCGAATTGTGGGGTCCATTTTATCATTTCACAGGATTTTTTCGTGTCTCCTCTAGATTTGGACACGTAAGCTGCTAGATTTTTTTAAGGGTTTTCAGTTTTTTCTGAGATAAGAAGGAAATAACAAATGGGCTTTTGTTATTTTAGATTGAACTTCCATGGACGACAATTCCAAACCCAGTTTACATTTGGGCCAAAAATTAAGGAGAAAGGGTTAATAAAGCCCTCAAACTATTTTACACTCGATTAATTTTTTTTGTTGTCCCTCTCAATTTTCAGGGTTTTACCTTAATTAATTCGGATTGATTCGTGTTACACACATGACTGTGGTGACTGACACTCAATTAAATCTTTTCAACGGTGAAATTTAATCAAAATGAATATTTAATCAACATTGTTCGTTAAGTTTGTTAATGTGACAGTTAATTGATTATATTGTCATAGATTTTCTCTATATGTCTATTTTGTTGACTTAACTATTTAATTTGGATCGATTCGTGTTGCACACTTAGTTGTGGTGAATGACACTTAATTAAATCTTTCAAAAGTAAAAATTTATCGAAATAAATATTTAATTGACATTGTAGGTTGAGTTTGTTAAAGTGACGGTTAACGGATTGTATTGCCATCAACTTTTGTCCATATGGTCTATTTTATTGACTTGACTAGCAAGTCACGTCGACATTGAACTACCTCCTCTAAATACTTTGAAAAAAAATTGGTAAAAAAATAAAATAAAATGTCGATGCTACCCATGCCTCATTAAAAACTTTCATAAACCTAAAGATAGTAAAAGAGTATTCGAATAACATCTCTTACATGAAATAACCTTATTCTAAAACAAAACAAAAATAACATAACTAATAAAAAAATCTAACCTAATTGTCCCTTCCATTAGCTTGCAGGCCCCTTCCCGTTCATCTTGTAACAGTATTGTAGCTATAAAAATCGGAAGAATTTGAAATATGTTCACCTCTAAACTGACATGGCTCGTTAATTTTACCAAACCATCCGCTACTTGATTTGCTCGACGAGTTATTTGCTGAAAGGATAAATACTTTAAATTGAGTGTGAGTAGTATTTTAGATTAACCGAAAATATCATCAAAATGAATAACACTATTAATATCATATACACTGGCGGTGGAAACTGAAAGTTTCCACAAGTGCCTTAGTTTTAGGGTATAGGGAGTTAGATTAGGGGATAAGGTTTATAGGTTTAGGTGTAGGGGTTAGAATTTAAGGATAGTTGTTTAAATTTAAGTTTTAAGGTTACAATTTAAGGTTTAATTTTTAGGGTAATATAGTAAGGATCTAGGTTTTTAACTTATAAACTTTATATTATAATCCTAACCCTTAAATTGAAACAACTATCCTTAAATTTTAACTCCTACACCTAAACCCTTAAATCATATACCTTAAACTAACTCTTTATATCCTAAAATTAAGTGGCTTGTGAAAACTTTTAGTTTCTACCTTCGCTATATATTTTGATAACATTTTTTTGTTGTTGCAATTGATTACACGGTCCTTTAGCTGCCGCACTCTTCGTCGTAAACTTTTTCGGCCTTTTCTTCTAACATGAAACATCAACATGTCCTTCTGGAAAAGACAAGACTCCATAATTTTTGTATGGTTAAAACCAAACAAAAGTATGATCAATAATTCAATTGACCCCATGATATCATTACCGACCCCACCAAAATTAATTGCACCCTATCTTCCAAGTGTACGGCTCCGATTAGATTGCTGAGTTTGGACGAAACTTCACCATCCAGACGATGAGTAAAGGAATAAAAAGAATCACCCCACGCGCCCGTTTTGGGGTAAAAGCCAAGAAGATTCAGAGGGAAAACTTGCTACATTACCCGCAAGAGCCGACACAGATTCAGATCATGACGTCACCCGGTCTCACCATCTGACACGTGACTATCACATCAGTTTGCGTCACCCACGTGTCATCTTCAACGAACTCATTTCAGTAAAAGAATAAGAATAAATAAATAAATGATCGTCCGGATTTTTTTTTAAAGAAACAGACCGACGGCGCCGACGAGTGAAACGGGTTGTCGAAAACGGAAAGGCAATATGAGCATGAAACGGATCCGGGTCGTGGGTTGGGGTTTACCGACATGGCGACATCGACCTAGATCATCGCCTCTTCGAAGGTACGGACATGTGGTCACTCACGTGTACATTGTCTTAAATAACGACCGCTAGAAAAAGACAAAAGCCTCGTTACAAATATATATTTATATGTTTTGTATTATATTTAAGGCTAAAGGGGTACTTTTGCCCCTGAGTTCGACCCAAAAATTCAATTTCGCCCCTCGCCGAAAAGTGCACTCAATGTGGCCCTCTAGTTCATGAAATCGATCAAATTGACCCTTTGACCGACGTTGACCGTTACGGTGCTGACGTGGCAGTTAACGGTGATGACGTGGCAATCCATGATGCTAACGTGGCGGTCAACGATGCTGATGTGGCAGTACACGTGGGATGATGACGTGGCAAGAAGGGTTGAATTGATTATTTTAACTGAATTCGAGGGCATAATTGATTTTTTTCCTGAGTTTAGGGGCATAATTGATTTTAATTAAAAGTTCGATAACTTATTTAATATTTAAGTTAAAAATTAAGAATTTATAAAATTATTAAAATTTTAAAATATTAAAACTAGATAAATAAATTTATTGAGAATAATTAAAAAAACAAAGTGAAGACTCTTACAGAAGATCAAAATATTCTTCAATTTATTTTATAAAAATTCATAAAGTTAATAAAAATAAATAAAATATTCTAAAAGTTACTGAAAATAAAAATTATATAAAAAATTAAAATATATTATGAATTAAAAAAAGAAAATTTAATCTAAAAACTTAATAATTTTTTTATAAATTATTAAAAAATTAAACACTTTTATCGAAAAAAATTCGACTTCGTCATTTTGAGTATTACTATTCGTTAGATTTTTTTAGTGGAATCAACATTGTACTAGAGTAACAATAGAATTCAATTTTTCCCGCTTTTTTACATCAAATTAATGCTCATTAATATTTGATGTACAGAAATGAAAGAGAATTTTGGCTTTATTAATACTCTAATACAAGGATGTCTCAATTGAAAATATGTTCAAGGAACATTATACGCATAGCATAACGAGAAACAATCGAAAGATTCTCTAATGGTTTATAAATATTTTTTTAATTTTTTATATTTATAACTGTAATGGTTTTACTTATATTTAATTCATTATGGTGTTTTTTATTTTTTTTAATATTTTATGAATATTTAAATATTAATAGTTTTTATTTTTTATCTTAAAGAATAAATAAGTTATCGAACTTTTAATTATGCCCCTAAACTCAGGAAAAAAATCAATTATGCCCTTGAATTCGGTTAAAATAATCAATTCAGCCCCTCCTGCCACGTCATCATCCCACGTGTACTGCCACGTCAGCATCGTTGACCACCACGTCATCATCATGGACTGCCACGTCATCACCGTTAACTGCCACGTCAGCACCGTAACGGTCAACGTCGGTCAAAGGGCCAATTTGATCGATTTTATGGACTGGAGGGCCACATTGAGTGCACTTTTCGACGAGGGGCGAAATTGCATTTTTGGGTTAAACTCAGGGGCAAAAGTACCCCTTTAGCCTATATTTAATAAAGGATTTTCCTATACAGAGCTCTAAAAATTATGTTTAAAAATTATTAATTTTTCTAATTAATGATTTTTTCCCACAACAAAATCTATTAATATTAAGATTTTTAATTATAGATATAATTAAAAGTTTTGTTATACACAATGATTTTGTGTTTAGAGTTTGTGTCATGGTTTAGAATTTAAAGTTTATAGTTTTAGTGTTAATGTTTAAAGTTTAATATTTGAGGTTTGTTTTAATTATATCTACAATTAAGTATATTAGTATGTTCCATTATAAAAAAGAAATCACTATTAATTATAAAAACTCAGTAATTTTTAAACATATATCTCATGGGTGTGTATAGCAAAACCCATAAATAAATTAGGAGTATCGGTTCAATTGGTATTGTTTAAAAATATATTAAAATATAGATTTGAGAACGTATAATATATAATGATTTATATGTTTGAGGGGTATAAATAATTTAGACATTATATAAAAAAGTTAAAATATAATTTTAATTCGGTTGACATAATCCTTTGATTTATGAGTGAAAAATGATACAAATCACACACGTACTAGTAACGATAAAAATATAAACAGAACAAGTCTAAATAATTATTACAAAAAATTATACTTAAAATAAAACTCACTCATTATAATTACGTATAACGAAGTTTGAACTTAAAATCTTAAGATTTATGTATCCTAAAGTTTGCGATTAAACAATTCTAGACTGTTTTTAGCATGTTTTGTAATTTACTAATGTTTGTATACAAGTGCGTGCGCGCGTGTTTCTGTAAATTCTACCCAAAATAATATGGAGAGAAATAGTTCGATGAGAAAAAAAAACTGATTAACTTTTTTTTTTCTTTTTAATGGAAGACTACCGAGATTTTTATTGAACCACATGTAAAACTATATAAAAAAGCTTGTCTTTAAATATGAAATCGATACTTATTTTTGAATTCTATGATTTTACGTCCACTATAAATAGCTTAAGGTTTACTGTTATTGTTTAAATTAGGGTTGTAATACAAAATGGTATTTGAACTTGTTGAGTTTGATAAAATTGGTCTTTGAACTTTGTTATGGGTTGAATTAGTTTGAAACTTGACAATTTTGATCGATTTGCCCCTAAATATATAATATTTGGTCAAATTAATCCATGAACTAATAAGTTGATAAGAAATGTTAATTCAGTTATGATAGAATCAGATAACCGCAAGGTGATAAGTACAATTTGGCAAGGCTGGTCAAAATATAATTTGGGTTGAGAAGCTAGAATTTCTAGCTTCTCCAAATGCGGTTGGGGGTAAATCTTTCGTAAAAACTAGACGAAAAGGCGCCAAAACATCTCGTTCAGTGAATCTTCTTCAAAAGTTGAATGAAAAATTTCTGTCGAACTGAGCGTTAGAGTACTAGGCGTAAAATTTCAATTATGCCTTTATTGTATATTAAATTTTATTACGTGATGATTTAATGTTAATTAATTGAATTTTATTTCATAATGGTTATTTTTAATACGAGATTGTTACAAGGACGTGTACCATTAAAACAATTGACATAAATACACATATGGAGTAACATTTTTGGTGGGACAAGTTAAAGTGTTGATGCTGATGCAAGTCCATTTGCTTTATTCCGTCACAAATCTCAGACACCACGTGTTTTTACCACAATATCATGACGGTGGGGCCCTTTGCGCCAATCCCAGCATGCCTATACTCCACGTGGCCTTCTTTCACTGGCTCTACTCCCAAAGCCAAAATAGTGTGGCGGGTCCCATATGTTACAAGGCAAGCTCAGAATCTCCATGCCTGAAGGAAAGTTGCAGTTTCCTTGTGATGATGATGTCATAGGACCCCACCGCCTCATCTCTTTTATTTTTCCTCTGCCTTAACAGTAGTTAATAAACGAGTAGTATCGTCCAGTACTTATCACCAATTTAATAGGTTTATAATTAGAGTTTAAGTGTTTCTTGCTAGTTTTAGGGTTTAAAAATAAATTTTATTGTTAAAAGTTTAGAGTTCAGAGTTTAAAATTTATGAATTAAGGTTCATAGCCCATAAAAGATTGACGATCAATGTCTTTTACGGCGGTTTGTTGGTGATCTTATGCTGTTACTTCCCGCGTTTTCGTTTGCTTTTGTGTTAAGGGTTAAGAGCTGCTAGATGTGTGATGGTTTTTCTCTTTAACGTTTTTCTTGTTTTCAGTCTGACTCGGATAGCACATTTGACAATAAGACCTTATTTCTTTCAAAACAAGAAATATGCCTTCGGATAGAATTCTTGTAGAGATGTCATCTATTTGAGTTGTCGACCGATTCTTCGCTTGGGAAATCTTATTATGTTTCCTTTCATGTTGCTTAGGTTTTATGTTTTATTGTTACGTTTGTTTTTCCTTTTGGATGTTCTCTCCCCTCTAGTATGTATGGTGGTTTTTGATATGCCTTATGTGGCAGTTTGAGGATTTGTTTATGTTGTCTTTTTTGTTGAATAATTTTTTAAATTAAAAAAATGTGATAACTTTAAAAGTTAGTTTGTGGGAAAGAAATTTATTTATTTTAAAATATATCGTTAATATTAAAGTGACATCATCGGTTATATTTTTGAGCTCTGACATCGTATTGTGAGTTTATTTTAAATATTAAACTGACTTCATCAATTAAAGTGAGAAGTCAAGTACACCTTGGCATACGTGGACGGTGAGATCCAATTAATGCATATTTTTTTTTTTGAATATGCTGGTGCGATGCAAGGGTAGTATCTGTTCAACTTTCTTAGTCTTTTCAAAACGGCACACACAGCATGGCATAACTGGTGCTCGAACCCGGGTCTTAAGGGATGATAAACATCTACCTTTGCCACCAGGACACAAGGGGATGAGCAATTAATGCATATTTTAACAATGATATACATCTTGTAGCTAGCCATTAGCCGACATATAATAAGATCGCTCTTGCTAGTGAACAAGTAATTCTATTTTGGTCACTCTCGAATATTTTATTAATAAATGAAAAAAAATCATTGTTGCTTGTTGTAACTATCAACCGTCAGCGGTCGTTTGACCCTAAATTATACTAGAAGAGTCTTTTTAACACGTTTAGTCCGAATCCGGTGATTGTTCTACCAGAAAAATATCTTAAAACTCGTGAATCTCGACTTAAACATTTCGGTTTCCTCACTTTCAATCTTCTTTTCGTGGACTAAAGAGAACTTTTCGAGAAAAAAATAGAGGTCGGCTTCGAACTCAATGAGCCGAAATGAAGCGACCAGTTAAATCTAGGACCAAATGACCACCATCTATAGCCGTCGGCGGTGGCGTCCGAAGACGAATAATGGCCGACGAATAATTTGTTTTAACTTTTTACCTTTTATTTTAAATTATTTTTATATTAAATAAAAAAATATTACATCATATCAAAATAATAATAAAATAATTCAGAGGGACTAAAACAGGAATAATTCGAAAGTTATTAAAATTTAGTTATTAAATTGAAAAGTCTATAAGTTAAGTGACCAAAATAAGAGTGAAAAGATAGTTGAGTGATGATATGTGTATTTTACCGTATTCATAATTAAAATTGAATTAGAAAATAATATAGTAATTCAAAATAACAATAATTTCCCTTTTAACTAAGCGCGTGAGGTTACCTAAATCCTCGGCACCCCCGAAATCTCTTGATCCCAAAAAAGATAAAGACAAGCCACGAAACACAGTACTTTATGATGCAAGCAACTCGTATTTATCCCACTCGTTGACATTACCATTTTTCACTCAAAAAATCTCACTCGCTTTCCCTACCCATGATGAGCACCACTACCACCTCCACCGTCAGCGGCGCCGGATTTTCCATCGACGAGGAGGAGTCCGCGGAGGAACGAATCAGGAGGCTGATATCGGAACACCCTGTCATAATCTTCAGCCGCTCCTCTTGTTGCATGTGTCACGTCATGAAGAAGCTCTTGGCTACCATCGGGGTTCACCCCACTGTCATCCAACTCGACGACCATGAGATTGCTTCCCTACCTCCTCCGCCTCCTCCTGCGGCGGCTCACGGTAGTATATTGTCTCGGAATCCGGTCCCCGCCGTGTTCATTGGTGGAAGCTGCGTCGGCGGCCTTGAATCCCTGGTGGGTCTTCACCTGAGTGGCCACCTCGTCCCGAAGCTCGTCGAAGTTGGCGCTCTATGGGGATGATAGGTACATAGGTTATTATGAATTTATTAAGAATCTATATAATCAAGTTGTCCATTTTTAATGCTTTTTTAACTTGTCTTCTTTTCTTGTTGTTGTAAGTTCCTTCCACTTCTAGTAAAGAAATTGTGATTTCTGCTTGTAGTTCAATCGTTCTTTTTCTTTTGAATACCTAAATTATTTTTATTTTTCTCTTTTAAGTGTCTAAGCTATCTTATTTTTTCTTTTAGTTGCCTGATTTTTTTCCCTTTTTAATCATTTTTTTTGTTTTTTAAGTCAAACTTAAACACTTAATTTGATTAAAAAAATAATAGTTTGATCCCCTAAAATCTTTTCTATCATGATGTAAAAATTTTGTAATTTTACACTTTTTTAACTTTTTAATATAACTACATAAAATTTTGTGTTTATCCTGACTTTATCCTGACTGTAATGATCTAAAAACCACCTAGGGGAGCAATTGCATCCCGTTTTAGGGGCATTTTTTATTGTTAAACTTTTTCATAAAAAAAATTAATTAGTGTATAGAGAAAAAATATGCATACCCCTTTGGGAAAAAAATATTTTAAATCTTATTTTTGAGTTCCTAAACCCACCATTGGTGCTTTATTACTATTCAAAAAAATTATAAGGCATAAAGTTTAAAAATGCCCATAATGTTTGATTAAATAGTTATTTTTGTTCATATTTTTTAAAACTAACTTAACCTCAATGTCTCATTTTGGGTTAAAATGGCTCATCTGTGGATGAAAACTATTAGTTAGCTGACGATAAACAGCTTGAAATGACTTAACTGAATGACGTGTTAGAAGAAAAAAATTATATTATACAATTTTATAAAATATTTTTGACTGATATGTCATTATGTAAAGTCATCATATTTAGACACTGCTATTGTGGCACACACTACCATGTAGTTCTGTCACGTCATTTCAAGCTGGCTATCGTCAGTTGACTAACAGTTTTCATTTATAGAGGGGTCATTTTGGCCCAAAAACGAAACGTTAGAAGTTAAATTGGTTAAAAAAATATGGGCCAAAATGACTATTTAGTCAAACGTTAAAGGCATTTTTTACATTTTACCTTTAAAATACTACAGAGATTATAATGCAAGTTTGGTCTGGGATTGTCTACACGAAAGGTACGTGAAACAAATTATAAAAGGCAAAATGACAAAGATGCCCCAACATTTACATGTTTTGTCATTTGGTCCCTATTTTTTTTGGAGCAAACAACCCTCAACGTTTTAATTTTGTTTAAATATGTCCTTGTTAGATGAAAACTGTCAATCAACTGACGGTCAATGGCTGATTCTGACTGGACTTGCCACGCGTTACGACCGGTTGACATGGCATGTGCCACGATAGAGTTTTTTTTTTTAAATATTTTGTTATACCCTTCTTTATAATGACACATGGTTGACTATCATGTTGACACATGGACGAACGGATGGTGGCACGTGACGAATATAATGCTGACACGTCAGCAAATCTTAACACGTGCGAAGTCTAGTCAATATGAGCCATTAATCGTCAGTTGACTAATAGTTTCCATCTAACAGTGATATATTTAGATTAAATTAAAACGTTGAGGGTTGTTTGCTCTAAAAAAAATAAAGCACCAAATGACAAAACATACAAATATTATGGACATTTTTTGTCATTTTTCATGTCTTAAATAAAAAAACGATACAAAATTAACATGTTTAAACATTCTATATCTTCTGATTTAAGGACGATAAACCTAATTATTATAAAAAAATATAGATCTTGAATGAAGTTTTCGTTACCAATAAAGAAAGGGTTTCATGATCCCAAGAACACTAGATGAAAAAGGAGAAGTTAAAAACAATTCCATGCCCCCCCCCCCCCCCCCCCATATACTTAAAGTAGTGAATTTATTCATATTTTCAATGTATTTCAAAAATATATGTATGCAAGCGACTAATATTGTATGCACGTTGAGATTAAACAATAAGGGTAATTAAAAATAGCAAGTGGGAATGTTCTTGTTGGAACCTTAATGACAATGGAGTAAAATAATGGGTAGTGATGTAAGAGAATAAATTTATGTTATTCATTCAGCTGTGAAAAAGTTAAAATTTTTGTTTGACTTAAATTTAATTATCAAATCTCATTCATCTAAAAGACTAAAAAAATATTAAATTTGCACGAACCAACTTGCCTTAATGATTAAGGAAACGATTGTTGTTTCTAGAGGTCACGAATTCGAGCACCAGCAGCTATAACAAGGTGATTGAGCATGCATTATCAAATGGTTGAGAGTATATTCAGAACAAATACTACTTATAATTACCTTAGCTTTCCAATATTTATTTTCCAATACTATTCCTTCCTTCCATCCCACTAAAATTTCCATTATTTATTTTTTAAAAGTTAAAATTTTAAACTTTTACAATAATTTTACAATATTTTAATTAATTAAATATATATTTTTAAACTACTTGATTGAAGGTTTTAAAAGTATATTTTTATCAATAATAAATTTAAAATAATGAGTCAAAGTTAACCAACTAGTGTTGGGTGCATTGGTAAGACACATTGCACTCCTAAGAAGAGGACGCGAGTTTAAACTTTGGAGATGACATCGTTGGAAAGGACAGCCTCACACCCTAAGCATAGACCGTAAGACGGACATGCATATTACTAAAAAGAATTAATTATTATTGTATTAAATAAAAATTCTTTTATGATTATATATTTTTTAAGTAGAAAGTGAAGAAAAATGGGCATTCAAGTATCCCATTGAGAGTTCCTTAATAGGTAAGGTTTAAGGTCTAAAAGTTTGGGGGAAAATAAGCATCTTTTTGAAGCAACTTTTATATGTTCATCACAACATTTTGGTTCCTTTTTGCCTTTGCTTTTTTCATCATGGGCGAAGTCATGGTTTTGCTTTGGCCTCTTAATGGGGTTCCCACTTCTCACTTTTACTTACATCATGTATGTACTTTTATGTATTATTTGTCCATTTTTCATACCTAATTGTCCATTCCATTTTGTAGGCTCATTGTTTAGGGCTATCAATAGGTTGGACATTATTCGTTTTAATCGAATTAACTTATTGAACTGAATTTTTTTTCCAGTTAATTCGGTCGGTTAATTTTAAATAAGATCGGTTAACGGTTAATATATATATTTTAAATTTTAGTTATCAATTAATTCTTTTAAAAATCAGTTAATTAACCGAAATTATTATGTATTAAATATTACATATATTTATTTTTGGTCACTGAACTTTTAAAAGTTATAGAATGATCATTAATTTTTTTGATATATTATAAAATGGTCATTCAACCTTTCAAAATTTATCAATAATTTATAAGGTGCAATGAGTCAATGACCATTTTGTAATAGTTCGATAAGTTTAATGGTTGTTTTGCAACTTATAAAAGTTTAATGATTAAAAGATAATTTTAGAATAATTTAGTGACCATTTGTGTAATTTACCCAAAATTTTATAACAAATTTCGGTTAATTCGAAAGGCGACCGAATTAACTGATTTTTTTCGGTTCAATTACTTTTTTTATAAAAAAATTCCGATTCGGTTAACGGTTAAAACGAAAAAGTTCCTGTTAATTAATTTCAGTCGGTTAACCGAATGCACAACCCTAGCTCTCAATCCTCCCAGTTAAGACCTCCCTTCCTCCGATCTTAGCTTTGTTTAACAAGGAGTGAAATATTCATAAATCTTATGAGTTGAGATTCTTAAGTAATCATATGTTTGATAGCTCTTTCATTAGGTTGAATAAAAAGTGTTCATCATTTCCATTTCTAAAAGTTTCCCAGAAACAGAATTATCATTCATCGATGACCATTGCAATTGTAACTGTAATTCCATAGACATGAACAAGGGCCAAGGGGCACCTTGTTGACTTATTTCTCAAGAAATCCTCAGATTCAGTATCGGTTTCCTAGCCCGATTCCGTATTCTCCAAGCTTCCCCCGCTGTTAACCCTTGCTTTGTTCATACTCCATGCATGCAAGCTTGAAATTGTTACACTCAGAGTTCCATTGTTGAATGCAAAAAGATGGGCTTCGTCGTTGATAGCAAGCTTTGGATACACTCTTGCTGTGATACTAGTTCTTCCTTTTCCACCAAAATTCTCAATTATGGAGTGATCTATCTGCAAAAGAAAAGGGTACAAACAAATCAACTCGACGCACACACGAAAAAGGCCCTGCATCGGAAAATAGAAGACGGTGAACACGAAACGACGCACCAAGGTTCTTAGTGAAACCATTTCCTGGCGTGGATCGATGTCTACAAAGGCTCCGTATGTGGTCTTATCTAAGTTGTTTCGCAATGAAGACCTGTGAACAACATTGTTAAACATTGCACAACTGTGCATAGTTCTGGAAAGAAGCAGTTACCAACCTCTTCTGCTCACTGCACATAAGTATCACATATCCTTTATCACCTCGAAAAACTCTAAAGAAAATCGGAGTTCGTTCGGTCAAGTCCTTTGTTGCCAAAGCTAATAAACCAAATGGTCCGTATTTGCCGGTGACCGAAGAATCTTGTTTGTCACAGATTAGTTGGGGATCCACCAAATTGGTATCCATGAACTCTGCCTCTTCTAGTTCAGGCAGTTCGAACATTATTTCTATATCGGCCTTCGAACAATGTAAGAAAGTTGTAATTATGATAATGCAGTTACTTCAAATACAGATGGTAAACTAAAGCATAGCTGTATGATGGTGATAAATTTACAACAGAGTTCTAACTCACCTGTGAAGCAGTGATGCCCCAAACTTCAAAAACCGATCCGCTTTCAAGTTGCTTGCCATTAACATTGACTTGATTGTCACGTAAGATGTTGAGTTCTTCCACCGGCCACTGCACTAATTGCTTTCCGGTTCTATCAAGCCAAATCTGCCTAGGAATCACCTGAAGTCCAGACCATCCTTTCTGTATAGCATCTTCCGAACTATCGGATTCATTTACCCAAGCCCATAGTATCCTTCGGTTCTTCTTACTGTCGAAGAAGGTCTTCGAGGCATAGAATTTACCGTAATCAATTCTCAAGTCCGAACTGGTTCCCGTCAAGTCGGTATCAGGTAGGAACTTTTCCAGCTCAGTATCATAAGTCCCCATTATGTAGTAATCATGAGGATAGATACTTGCCTTCATGACATGCTTAACACTCGGATTAGCAACAGAGGTGTCAACCCCATTGGTGCTGTTTATTGACACGGGAAAGAAGTCCGGGCACTCCCACATATCGGTTTTCGACGTTGAATAAAGAGGATCTCGATGCATAGTCCAGTTAACAAAATCTTCACTTTGGTAGAGTAAGGCCATGCCCTGGTTATTGCTATAGCTCCCAATGACTACTTTCCAGGTTCCATCGGAACCCTGCCAAGCAGTTGCTGGATCTCTAAAGTTATCTCCATCAACACCATTTGGTGGAGTCATTAGAGGGTTTCCAGAGTATTTGACCCATTCTATTAGCAATGGATCGGTTGGATTTTTCGGGGTTGCCAGGTTTTGAACCTGGTTACGGTTACCATCAACGCCTGTGTATAAAATAACCGGTTTATCCCCCGGGAGGATCGTTGCTGAACCGGACCAGCAACTTATGGCGTCGAACGGCTCGGATGGAATAAGTGCATGATCTAGACTGAACCAGTTAATAAGATCATATGATGCAGAATGTGCCCACACCATACCATCACCAAACAATGCACTATGTGGATTGTGTTGGTAGAATAAGTGGTAAACTCCCTTGTAGTACATTGGCCCTGCACCAGATTGAACAATAACTTACTAGTCTTATTTCACTGGTTTTGAAGATTTAACAACCAGACTTTTCGAACATGCTCGGACTTGTGCATGTTCGAATATACGAAAAAACTTCAAAGAAAAGTTCGACATATACCGGTGTAATAGTTCTTCTAATCCTTCAAATACATGAAGAAATTTTTAAATAAATTGAACATACAGGTGTTCCATACTTGTGCCTGAGTCCAAGCCTAAACAATAAGGAAAAGAGAAGTCAAAACTGGAATGAAAATGCTTTTCTTACCATTAGGATCTGTGTAGTGAATGTCAACCATTTTCGTCCCATCATCGAAGCAGATCGGTTGAATCAAACGACACCAAAGAAACATAAAAACAAACACATTACTGTCAAAGAACTAGATGTTCTAAATATGCAAGTTCCAAGAACAATATCAGTAGCTTGACTTACCATTCAGCCAGTTTTTTGGAGGCTGGAAGTGATAAGCTGTTCTGTAAGGCTGCTCTTCTGGTACTAAAGCCTGGAAAGATTGGAACCTCGTATTGTCTGTCTCTGTCAGATAACCATAATTTTTCCCTTCAACTCCATTGATTAGCAGGAAACAAGAAAACCCAGCAAACAAAAGCAGAGATTTATCCATGTTTTGCCCCCCCCAAAAAGGCTGATATGAAACCAATGCTTCTGTCTGAAGATCAAGGTTTATAAGATAGCCATTTAAGGACAATGGCAACCCAGGAATCTTCTGACTGTATTCATACGAAAAAAAATACAGAGTCTCTATGATCATCAACTTCATTATTTCTTGTTTAATTTAAAGATAAAAAATGTTTCCAACAACCTTAAGTTTTGTCATGTTTGATTTTGTTAATCATGTTTGGGACAAGAGACACGCTGGCCAGCTCAGTTGGATAATTTAGTAAGCTTAAACCTGCCCAAAATTCAGGTTGTTTTTAACTGAAACATTTTTATAATCTTTACTCAACTCCACTCCAAAAGCTTTCCCCTTTTTTAATCAATAAAAGCAGTGTCTTTATTTTAAACAAATACTTTAAGTTAATACTCTCAACAAAATAATAATTTGGGTTGGTCTGAATTAGCTTGAATTGAAAGAAAGGGTTTAAAAAATATAATTTTGAATTGATTTTTAGTGTGAGGCATAATTAGGGGCAGAGAATTTTTGCCCTTAACACAATAACAGTTGGTGGTGGCACCATGAACAACAGCTCGTTAACTTGATCTTCCACGACCATTTTCGCCAAGTGATCTGCAATTTCATTTCCTTCTCGGACGATACGAGTAATCGGAACTTTCCGATCCCGCCGTAATAAAAATTGGATTATTCACACTATTGTACTAGGGGTATAATCAAGTCAAGTTGAACTTGAATATATTTCAAATCGACTTGCTAATGTCATATGTGAAAGGTTTAATAAGACAAGGCATTTCATCGGTGTTTTATACTCGAATTCAGCTCGATAGATAATTTAAGCTCGAATTCAACTTGAAAATTTTCGAGTCAAATTCAAGTTCTCTTTTAATTAAACTCGAATACCTCATGAACATTAATTTATGATTAATTTGTTATCTATATATATATATTTTTTGGTAGAGTAACATGTTTTCTTTCATCCACATCATCTCTCATCCACATTATCGGTCGACAAAATTTTAGTATATAAAATCTTAAAGAAAATGTTAAAAGGGCCAAAAGCAAAACAGCAAAAAACAGAAAGGGTAAACCTGACAATTCTCAACGAAGATCTTCTCCTCTTGACCGACCCAAAAATCAAATCAAAGACAAAAGCTTTACAGCATTTTATCCTAAACTATAGAATTAATCTCCAGATTTTTCATCTTCCAACGCTCTCTTTTCTGTCCCCTCCTTAATTTCCCCTAATTTTCTCGCTAACCAAACAAACCAACCAACGGACGGGAGAGAGATAGAAAGGACAGAAAGATCGGATTTTTTTTTTTGTTTCAGTAAAAGGCGATGGCTTGGAGACGCATAATCTTTCAGGTTATTGCCCCTCTCTCTTGAGATATTGTTAAAAGTGGTAAATTTTTGCAATGATTGGATTGGTTCGAAGCTTAGTTAATTTCTTTTGTGGGTTATTTTTGCTTACTGTAGAGTAATTTGTATGTTAGTCGTGCATTTGAATGTTTATTCGTTTAGATAAACAATAAGCTTCATTTTCATCTTAAAGCAGGTATCAAGACAGCAATCAGAACTGGGACAAATTGAAAACTTGTTTAGTAAAGCTCATCTCTCTGGTATTTGTGTTTGTTTCAGTCAATCTTTTTCTATTCTTTCATTATTATCATATTTGTGTTCTTTTTTGTCAACAAAATAGTTGGCTTTACCTGTTCTCAACTCAAAAACTTTGTTGCCTAAGGTGAAATCTTGTTGGAGTGCAGGTCAACAGAGGTTTAGGTCAAGCTATGCATTCAATTTAGCACGAAGAGCCCGAGATGCCGATGAAGCTGGTGAAGCTGCTAGCTTTAGAGAACTTTACCATAGAAATGATCCTGAGGCAGTGATAAGATTATTTGAAAGTCAGCCATCATTACATTCTAATCCTTCTGCACTTTCGGAGTATGTTAAAGCATTAATTAAAGTTGACAGGCTTGATGAAAGTGAGTTGCTTAAGACATTACAAAAAGGTAAGTGGTCTTGCTATCTTGCATTGATTTTTCTTTTAAAATGTTAGTTTTGCAGTCTTCTTTTAAAGTGAGTTGGCTTGATGAGGCTATCGAATTCTCCGCTAATCTATTATTAGGCCATTTCTTCTGTGCAATTTCCACTCTTTGCATTTCTGTATCTCTGTTAACTAAGAGATTATGCAAATTTCAGCAGGTATGTCTAATTCAGCGGTTGAGGAAGAGAGTAAAAGTGGCCTTTCAGTTTTTCAAAATGTGGGAAAATCGACAAAACATGGTCTCCTAGGAACTGCTAGTGCTCCTATCCACATGGTGACGGCAGAAGGAGGGAATTTTAAAGATCAATTGTGGCGTACTGTTCGTAGTATTGCACTTGGCTTCTTGTTGATTTCTGGTGTTGGAGCACTTATTGAGGATAGAGGGATTAGTAAAGGTAGAACATTTAGGTGACAAAATTTCCTCTAAATTGCCTGTGCATATTTAAACTGATAGTCTCCTTTTCTGGATTCTGACTGACTGATAATCTCGTTTTAGGACTTGGTCTACACGAAGAGGTGCAAGTTGTGGAATCTAACACAAAATTTAATGACGTCAAAGGTGTTGATGAGGCAAAGGCTGAGTTAGAAGAAATTGTCCACTACCTTCGAGATCCTAAGGTGGATGCACTTTTTGATTTGGTAAATATCTTCCTCCCATTCTTTCTCTCTCTCTAATTACCTTTACCCTTATTGCAGCGCTTCACACGTCTTGGTGGCAAGCTTCCAAAAGGAGTCTTGCTTGTTGGTCCACCTGGCAATGGGAAAACAATGTTAGCAAGAGCTATTGCTGGAGAGGCTGGGGTACCTTTCTTCTCCTGCAGTGGCAGTGAGTTTGAAGAGATGTTTGTTGGAGTTGGAGCTCGAAGAGTGAGAGATCTTTTTGCTGCTGCAAAGAAACGATCACCATGTATTATATTCATTGATGAGATAGATGCCATAGGTGGAAGCCGTAATCCAAAGGATCAACAGTACATGAGAATGACTTTGAATCAATTGCTTGTTGAATTGGATGGATTTAAACAGAATGAGGGAATTATTCTAATTGCAGCAACTAATTTTCCAGAATCATTGGATAAGGCGCTGGTTAGACCTGGACGATTTGACCGCCGCATTATTATTCCTTTTCCGGATGTTGAAGGCCGGAGGCAGATTTTGGAATCCCACATGTCAAAGGTACTGTGTCAACGGTGTAGAAGTCCATCTGCTTTAGGAGTCTGAGCTTGGGTTGACATTTGTGCTAATTCGAACATGCATCTAATTAATGTCTTTGCTAATTTACCCATTGGTTCAATTGCATCAACATTTGTTGTCCGGCTCTCCATATTAGGTTTGTGTTGTTTCACTGTAATCATTGGTCTTCATAATATTTTCTGGTTGAATCGTTGCGTTCAGACATGCATGCCTGACTATTCGTTCTGATCTATTACAGGTGTTGAAGGCAGATGATGTTGATTTAATGATCATTGCTAGAGGTACTCCTGGGTTCTCTGGTGCTGACCTTGCAAATCTTGTCAATGTCGCTGCTGTGAATGCTGCAATGCATGGTGCTAAAGAGGTGACAATGGCTGATCTGGAGTACGCAAAGGACAAAATCATATTGGGAAGTGAACGCAAGTCGGCTGTCATTTCTGAAGAGTCACGGAAATTGACAGCTTTCCACGAGGCCGGCCATGCCCTTGTTGCCATCTATACGGATGGAGCACTTCCTGTTCACAAAGCAACAATAGTCCCTCGAGGGATGGCTCTCGGCATGGTGTCCCAGTTGCCTGATGTGGATCAAACAAGCTTCTCCCGAAAACAGATGCTTGCGAGACTTGATGTTGCCTTGGGTGGGTGGGTTGCAGAAGAGCTCATCTTTGGAGAAAATGAAGTTACTTCCGGTCCTCACTCTGATCTTGAGAACGCAACTAAATTAGCCAGATCTATGGTTACGAAGTATGGCATGAGTAAAGAAGTGGGACTTGCTACGCATTCGTATAATGATGATGGTCGGAGCTTGAGCTCCGAGACTAGACATCTTATAGAGAAAGAAGTGAAGTACTTGATGGAAAAGGCATATAACAATGCAAAAACCATCCTCACCTCCTACAGCAAAGAACATCACGCACTTGCGAATGCATTGCTTGAGCACGAGACACTCACAGGAGCTCAGATTAAGGCTTTGCTTGCGCAGGTCAACTCTCAGCAACAGCAACAAGAACAGCGTGAAGAGATGATTCTATCGCAGAACGAACCTCAGTCCAAACCAGTGCCACCAAGTTCAAGTCCAGCTGCGTCAGCCGCTGCTGCTGCAGCTGCCGCCGCCGCCACTGCTGCAGCTAAAGCCAAAGGCGTTGCTCCTGTTGGATCTTAGCATGCAAGGCTCGGGTAGGGGCACTTGCACGGTAGTTATTTCTCGAATTGAATATACACGTACATAATTATCAAGCCTTTTGAGTTACTAGCTTTGCATGATTGCTGCCACTGGGTTTATTTGTGTATAACCTTGTGTCTGATTTGACTGAAAGATGTAGAAGAAGAATTATCGGGTAGGGGCACTTGCATGGTTTATTTTTTTAAGGTAAATTACATCAGATACCAATAAACTTTAAGTTTAAAATCAATTATACTATTGAATTAAAAATTAATTTTATTTTAACACTGAACTTTAGAGCTTTAATTATACATTAGGCCATTAAAGTCAATGACATAGACAAATCTTAACGGCCCATGTGTGATGGAAGGGAAGAATTTTAACGGTCTAGTGGTATAATCGAAGTCTAAACTAAAAGTTCAATGCTAAAATAGTATCGATTTTTAATTTAGTGATATATTCGATACTAAATTTAAAATTTAGTGATATCTGGTGTAGTTTATCATACTTTTTATGTTTCCTCTCCAACCCTCCTACTTCAATGAACTTATGGTGATATACGATCTATGATTCTATTATCAAGTGAATCTTTATTTCAAAAGTAAAAAATATTGGTATAATACTACACTGATAAATGAAAATCAAACTTTAAATACTAAAAGTGATAATTTCAAAATACAAATATCCTACTAAAAAATTGCTAAAATATATGGGTCATTTGTGCTATTATCTCTTTATTTTATTACTACTAGATATTTACGGTTTAAATGGATCATATCCTTGAACAAAAAGATATAAACATATCTTATCAAACTTACAGGCTTTGCCAGAATTGATAACGGTAAGATAACTATTTCTTTTGAAGGGTAGATAAAACCTCGTTAAAAACTCTCTCTAAATCTAGGTAGGGAAAAAAGAGTGTCCGTTAATATTGAATGATAAGATAACTATGAGATATATGAAATTTTGTTTTTAGGTTTACATTACGTGCAAGTTCTTTATTTAATTTAAATCGGACTTGATGTTAAATTTTTTAATTAACTTTTTTAACAGAATTGATAGGATTGAATAAATAAATCTCTTAAAAGATTTTAAGTTCTCGTATTACTTGTACAAATTATACGTAAATTATTAACAATTAATTGGTTTAGTGAAATAAGTTATTATGTCCTTAAGTAAGGTTAGTGAATCGAATCTTAATGTCATAAATGAAAAAAATTAGATTGTAAATATTATTTAAATTTGATCCAAATTAGTTGACCAAATAAGTTATATTCTACTATATATGATTAAAAAAACTTAATTTATTAAAGAAAAAGAAAATTCCTCGTGGTTTACTGTATATACGAATCACGAGTAGCGGCCGACAAATGCCTAAAACAAATGTCACGTGAGAACTGAACTTAATTTTTTTTGAAGAGTATAAAGCATGTGCCACTCTTATTTTTTTGAAACCCAACGAAAAACCCAAAAAATCTCTCCTTAAATATTTTCCCGCTGTTTTTTATTTTTATTTTTCTCAATCGAACCAATAAAGGGAAAGAAAGAAAGAAAGAAAGCGCCATGGAAGCGATACTCACACAATGTATTTAAAACAGTCTGGAAGGCTCGGGACAACTCCGGAACATTCTAGAAACCTATAGACATAGGTAGAACTATATGAACTATCTAGAATAGTAGAGATATATATAGATAAGTATGGACTTGTCTAGAAATATCTAGGCACCTTAGATATTTTGAGAGGCAAACTTCTAACCGTTGGATCAAATAGATCCTAACCGTCCGCTGAAGAGGTGAGTGCCTATAAATAGGGTCACCCCTCTCATTTGTAACTCACTCAAGAGTTGTATACTCAAGTAGTCACTCAAGTACACTTATAAAGTTCTCTTGTAAGCTTCTGTTGTTTAATACAAGGTTCTTTCCTTGTAAACTCTCTTACTCCTTGTGTTTTGCGATAGCGTTGCGAGATTAAGGCTTGCTAACATTGTGCCGAGAGTGTTAGCGCCGCACGAATTGAGATTGAAGAAATAAGCCCGTGACATTATGCTCTGGTTCTAACCCAAATCCTTCGAGCTCTACCAATCACTGATCCTGCTCCATAATCATTACAAGTGAATCACGCAAATTAGATTAGTTTCAGGTTGAAAATTACAATCAAATAAGATATATATTATAGTCAGTATTTCATATAAAAAATATTTATTTGGCCTAGTGGCAAACCCATGCCACAACCTTGTTGCGAGATGGTGGGTTCAATTGGTTCAAAAATATTTATTTGGTCTTAGGTTTGATTCTTACCAAGAGCAATTCCTTGGTTTTTATTTTTCCTACTCCAATTAGGGTGACACGTGTTAATGAGGAGTATTAAAAATTCACTTGATCTAATCTTGCTCCTCCTAAAGTTTAATTTTTTACTTGGAAATTATTGCACGGGAGGGTTGCAACTAAAACAGAACTATGCAAAAGAGTATGTTCTCTTTAAACTCGACCTCATGTCCATTTTACTTTTTCAAAAAGGAATCTATATCTTATTTGTTTTGTCACTGTCTAATTTCATGGGGAATTTGGCAACGTTGGAGTAGCCTTTGGGGCATCCATTTAGTCATACCTGAAAATATAGTAAATCTTCTTTCTATATGGATGTATTGCCTAATTAAAGATATCTCAAAGTCAATATGATTTATGGTCTTTTTCTGTGTGGTGTGGTCTCTTTGACTATTTAGAAATGAAATTATTTTCAATGGTAAGATTATGGATGAATCACAATTTTTTGATATATCTGCATTGAGGATTAATTAGTTTGTAGTGTAAGTGCAAATGGCTCGAGAAATTCAAATTAGTTAATGAGATTTTGTCTAATCCCTTGCTAGCTGTTGCACCTCCTTTGCCTCTTAAACAGGTGTCCTCGTGGCTACCTCCTCCTTTCGGTTCCCTGAAGTTCATTGTTGATGGTGCAGTGATAGGTAGTTTTAGCGCTGCCGGGATTTGTGGTATCATGAGAGATAAAACCGAAAAAGTTTTGGTATGTTTCTCTAAATTTGCTGACATTATAGATTCAACAAGTTCAAAAATTGCGGATGTCAAAGAAGCCCTCACCTTATTTCGAGTTTTCAAGTGGACTGATTGCTTTAACTTGATTATTGAATCTGATTGCTCTTTGGTTATTGATTTGTTTAATAATCCACAAGTTGCTCTTGTCCCTTTCAAAAATATAATTCTTATGTGTTATAGTATGTGTAACTCTTTTGAGCGGAAGCTGAATTTTATTTCTAGAGAATTCAATCATACTGCTGATGGGTTTGCTAAGAGTGGTATTGGTCATGAGCAATAGATGATTTGGCTAGCCCCTTAAAGCTTTACCTCGGTCTTGAGTGTTTAATGTTGCTTTTGTCCTTTGTTGTAGAGTGGTTCGGCCTTTGGGAGGATGGTGGTTCTTCGCATATGTCAATTTTGCGAGATGATGTGTTCAATTGGTTCATCTACTGAGGAGTATTGGAAATTCACTTGATCTAATCTTGCTCCTCCTAAAATTTAAATTTTTATTTGGAGATTTTTGCACGGGAGGGTTGCAACTAAAACAGAACTATGCAAAAGAGGCGTGTTCTCTTTAAACTTTACCTCATGTCCATTTTGCTTTTTGAAAGAGGAATTTATATCCCATTTGTTTTGTCAATGTCCAATTTCATGGGGGATTTGGCAACGTTGGAGTAGCCTTTGGGGCATCCATTTAGTCATACCTGAAAATATAGTAAATCTTCTTTTTATATGAATGTGTTGCCCAATTAAATATACCTCAAAGCCAATATGATTTATGGTCTTTTTTGTGTGGTGTGGTCTCTTTGACTATTCAGAAATAAAATTATTTTCAATGGTAAGATTATGGATGAATCACAACTATTTGATATATTTGCCTTGAGGATTAGTTGGTGGTGTAAGTGCAAATGGCTCGAGCAATTCAAATTAGTTAATGAGATTTTGTCTAATCCCTCGCTAGCTGTTGTATCTCCTTTGCCTCTTAAGCATGTGTCTTTGTGGCTGCCTGCTCCTTTCGGTTCCCTAAAGTTCAATGTTGATGGTGTAGTGATAGGTAGTTTTGGCGCTGCCGGAACTGGTGGTATCATGAGAGATGAAACCGGAAAAGTCTTGGTATGTTTCTCTAAATCTACTGGCATTATAGATTCAACAAGTTCAGACATTGCGGCCGTCAAAGAAGCCCTCACCTTATTCCGAGTTTTCAAGTGGACTGATTGCTTTAACTTGATTATTGAATCTGATTGCTCTTTGATTATTGGTTGGTTTAATAATCCACAAGTTGCTCCTGTCCATTTCAAAAATGTAATTCTTATGTGTTATAGTCTGTGTAACTCTTTTGAGTGGAAGCTGGATTTTATTTCTAAAGAATTCAATCATGCTGCTGATGGGTTGGCTAAGAGTGGTATTGGCCGTGAGCAACCGATGATTTGGCTAGCCCCTTAAAGCTTTACCGATGATTTGGTGTTTCATGTTTCTTATGGGTGGATACTTTGAGGTTATTTGGTTAGTTTTATTTTTCATGCCTAATTAGCAGCACCCAACATGAATTTTTATGCGTTTTGTAGTTGTCAGGAGTTGTTCCACCACCTTTGTATAAAAATATGCATCCAAATGGTTTCAATCTCAACATTGTTAATATTGATGGTTCTCCAAAGCCAGTTGTGAACTCTGCCATTCAAGCCCTTGGAAGAAAGCTTGTTGATGAAGGAAAATTACGAAAGTTAAAAGTGTTTGCAAATTCAATCATGTAGCACATTCACTGGCCATGTTTTCTGTTGTTTAGGCAATTAACAGAATTTTTTTATTAAATATCGATACATGGAGCCATTCAAACAGTTGTTAGCTCTCTTTTGATAGTTTGACATGTCAATTTCCAGTTTGTAGAACCAGTGCTTTTGTATTATCCTTGTGCTTGCATGTTATACAATATGAAACGTCCTTTTACTACACCTCAACTAGTTTGTTAAGCATTCTTTTGTTAGATTTCTGGGAGGCTATTCTCTGATCTGGTTCACATAGAAGTACAAGATTGGCTTGGAGATGCTGGGACCAACACAAATGCAAATACACGACAGTAGCTGGAAATGGGACTAACTCTTCTAAATGCATTGGAGCCAAGTTGTTTCATTTGTTTATTCTTGGAACTAATTGTGACAGTCTTTTGTTTGAACCGAACCAAAATGCTAATCGTTCTAGAGATGAATGGAAACCTAAATCCTTCTTCCAATTAACTTCTTTTTAGAAACTTCAATCCTGATGTTTAGGGACAAAGATTGAGACATTTGATGATTTTCATTTAAATGTGGCATCGGCAACTTTTGTAGCTCAACTCCTTCAGGTGATATTGAAGAAACAGAAGTTGACCGATCCTTTAAAAACCCTCGGTGAAGGCTACAAACTTTCTTGCCTGCACATGTGTCAGGTAATTATTTGGTTATATTAAAGAAACTGAAGTTGAATTCATACCTCTGGAGCAATGTTTAATGCTTTTGAAACTTCTTTGGTCTACAGGATGCATTAGATACCTTTCTAACACTTCCACTTGAGCATTATAATACAAGCCGGGTGTTTTCCCAGGTAATGCTTCTGCTGCAACATTCTTGTTCTTCCTCTCTAGATATCAGATCATCTCATACCAGGTTGATCAAAAGGTGTCTTGACTTGTGAGTATTTTTAATAATGAGGTCATAGAAGTATGCATTCCATATTTTAGCAGTTGTAATTTTACACATTTTATGTAGGTTGATTTAAAAATATTTTTTACTTAATTTGGTTGTCCTTAATTGAAGGACTCGAGCATGCTCGCAAGACACATGCATGTGTGTTAAGTGAGTGTGAGATAATTAATACTTGTCCATCATCCCATTGGTTATGAAGTATATTTCAAAAAAAAAATAATGCAGATTGGAAAAGCACATTTCAAATTGGTTGATTATGTTGAAATTCCTAAGATTAAGGACAAATTCTTAGGGAGTTAGTCCTCTCTATAAAGGTTGTAAACTAATTACTAAGAAATAACAACCTTCTTTCTAAAGTTTGTTCATGGCATCAGAGCTTTTAGGAATCATTTGATTATGTTCCTTTCGTCTCTAACCTCTCGTCCTTATCATCCCTCCCATTTAATCTTTCTTGTCTCTCCGGTTTGATCTTTTTCCCATGGTTGACACTGGCGAAACTCTATCTAAATCCGAGACCTCACAAATAGAAAAAACTTTAGAATATTAATCAGGTAACCTCTCAAGGTGACCTTAATTCCTCCCTTATATTCACCAATCATCGACTAGATGGAAGAAAACTTCTTACAATGGTCTCAATCAGTCATTATAGTGATTCGTGGTCATGGCAAATTAGGATACATCAATGGAGAAATTTCACGATCAGCCACAATAGATCTGACTTATGCCACTTGGGAACTCAACAACTCGATTGTAATGGCTTGACTAATTAATTCAATGGAAGGCCATATAAATCGCACCTATCTCTTCTTCAAAACTGCAAAAGACATGTAGGATGCAATCAAAGAAAACTACTCGGATCTTGGAAACGCCTCCCAAGTATTCGAGATCAAGCTGAAGTTAAAGGATATCCGACAAGGAACACTCGAAGTAGCTCACTACTACAACAATCTGAAAATTCTGTGGCAGGAGCTGGATATGTACTACGAGGCAGATTGGGGTGAAGGCGTGGAACATCAAGTTTATGACTCACCTCAACAATGAACGTCTCTATGAGTTCCTAGCAGGACTGAATCGTGAGTTAGATGAGGTTCGTGGACGAGTTTTGGGCAAAACCCATCTACCAACCATTGGTGAAGCATTTGCAGAAGTTAGAAGAGAAGAAAAGCATCGCCTTGTCATGAATGAGAGACTTAAAGGAACCTAAACCTGTGACAACTAGTGGTTACCGTCCTACTGAAAACTCTGCCCTTATCTCCAGAGGCCCACAACCACAAAAGCATCGTGCTGGAAATGATTCTGGGTCAACCAGGCCATGGTGTAACCACTACAACCGTGTTGGTCATACAAGGAAAAAGTGCTTCAAACTCCATGGCTATCCTGGAAAAAATCAGAAGAAAAACAAGATTGCAATGTTGTCCTCTAACACCTCCACTGCTGCAGATGATGCTCTCGATGTTTGCCTAACCAAAACCCAACTTGAGACTCTCCATATGTTGCTTGGTACTTCTAATGCTCATGGATCTCTAGCCACCCAAGGTACTGCCCTCAACATTACCTTTGAATCTAAAACCACCCTTCTTGGATACTCGATTCGGGTGTTTCCGATCACATGACAGGTAACTCCACCTTGTTTCACACTTATACACCCTGTCATGATCAATCCCGAATTCGCACATAGCTGATGGCTCTTACTCACTGGTGGCTGGAGTGGAAAAAGTACAACTAACATAGAATTTTTCTCTCGATAAAGTCTTACATGTTCCAAACTTGTCTTGCAATTTACTTTCAATCAGTAAACTTACCAAGGATGAAAATGTTCTTGCTGAATTTTCTGCTATTGGTTGTGTGGTACAAGAACAGAAATCGGGGAGGATGATTGACACTGCTAAAGTTGATGATGGACTCTATGTTTGGAATAAAGACTGCACAAGAAGGATTGGCTTTATCCACTTCAAAAGACGACATAATTATGTTATGACACCGTAGATTAGGGCACCCAAACTTCTTGTATTTGAAGAAACATCTTCCACTGCTATTTCGAAATAAAAGTGTTAGTTCCTTGAAGTGTGGAATTTGCCAATTATCCAAACATACCCGTGTTCCATACCCATTAAAACCCTATATCCAGTTCCTACCTTTTTCATTGATTCACAGTGACCTATGGAGACCCAGCCGAGTAAAGAATGCCAATGGGGCTAGGTGGTTTATAACTTTCATTTATGACCACACTAGGGCCTGTTGGGTATACCTGCTCAAAGAGAAATATGAAACACCTAAAATATTCCAAAACTTTCACTCAATGGTTCGAACCCAATTTAACTCTACCATACATACTTTTCTCACTGACAATGGGAGAGAATATTTTAATTCTGTCCTAAGTTCTTACCTTTCTGATCAAGGCATCATACACCAAATCTCTTGTCCTGACACCCCTCAACAAAATGGGATCTCCAAGAGAAAAAATCGACATCTCCTTGTTGTGGCTCGAGCCCTAATGTTCACTATGGGTGTCTCAAATACTTGTGGGGAGAGGTTGTCCTTACTGCTTGCTACCTCATAAACTGACTACCATCAAAGGTTCTAAACCTCCAAACACCTCTAAATACCTTTTAAAAAACAGATTACTTACAAGCTGATCGGATTTTTAGTGTTCTCGAGTTTGTCATACCACAAAGACTTTCAGATATCGAATCCTGCAGGGCCTAGTGAAAGTTAGACTCTAACCTCACGATTTAACTACGAGCGTAAAATGAGGCTCTATAGCCCAAACCGTCCCCGAATCTTTCTCCTAAAGAAACAATACGCCAACCACTCGACCTCACTGCCCGCACACCTAGGCCCAACATCCCGAGGATAATTTTTATAGTTAGTCTGGTTAAACAGATCAACATTCTGTGAGGGATGAGCTTGCTTGGGCGGAATGGATCGAATAAACTTAAAATTTTTGGACAGAATTGAACTGAGGTTCGAGTTTTACCGATTATTAAAATTACAATAGTCTTCGTATATGCTTTGCTTCCCCCTAAAAACGGTATAAATCAATTGAATTCCGATTATTAAAACTATTGATATATTCGTTGCGTTTGGAGTCAACGCTTAACATCCAAACGAATTTATTTAAAAGCTTTTAACCAACGCAAAATGACTTTTCCGTCGCTCCCACACGAACTGTTTTCTAAGCTCGGAACTCACCGAGTCATTGCAAAGACCACCGAATCGACTCGGAATCTCTGCAAATCAACGCTATATTTGTTCCTCGCACTTGCCACTCCCTTCATCGCGTATCACGGCTATCAATCCTTTGCAATGTTTCGGTCTTCGTCTTCAGCTTCGTCTTCGTCTTACTCTCCCAAAACCGATGCCGAATCTCTCCGCCGTCAGCGAATTAGCTCTAGCAAGCTCTATAACCCCGATGTTTCTTCCAAGGTGACATTTTTTGTTTTTTCAGTTTTTTTTTTTAATTTTTCATATATACAGTTAAATTGCTTTGTTTCTATTTTGAAATTTTCATATTTTAGGTTCCGGTTATCTACTCTTCTTATTACGATATCAGCTTCCTCGGAATTGAGAAACTGTAAGATTATTTGATTTTGAATTTCTTTTAGTTTTTCTGTTTCTTTTTTTAATTTGATTAACCGGTTTTGAAAAAAAATAATAAGTTACTTATTTGCGATTAACGCAGGCATCCGTTCGATTCCTCAAAATGGGGTCGGATATGTCGGTTCTTGATTTCGGAAGGTTATCTGGAAAAAAGCTCCATTGTTGAGCCATTGGAAGCTTCGACAGATGATCTACTTGTGGTAATTGAATTTCCCTCCTCACTTTGTTTATATGCACTATGGCTTATGCTCATTAGAAAAAAGCTTAGTTAATGAAGTATCTGTCTGTAGTAGACACTGTAACCTAATGCTTGTATTTTTTTCTTCCTTATAACCTCGTAGGTACATACAGAAGCATACCTGAATAGCCTGAAGAACAGTGTGAATGTTGCCAAGATAACTGAGGTACCTTGTAGAATTTCCTTGCAATAATTTTGCTGTTCTTATTGTGGAATTGTTTTATTTCGTTGCAATTATCAAGTGTGACTTATGGCTCTGCTTAAGAATGGGAATATGGGATTATTCTCCAAAATTATATTGATTTTGGGTTCATGGGATTTTTATACTAGTGTATGCCCGATTAAATATTTTACTGGCTGTGTCTGACAGTCTGTTATAGTTTGATGATTTTGTTTGGCTGAGGATTAAGTAGTTTCAAGTGATGTTATTGTACTTCTTAGATTGACTCAAAGTATTGGGTTGTGTAGGTTGCTCCTGTAGCGATGTTACCCAATTGGCTTGTTCAGATGAAAGTTCTTTATCCCTTCCGAAGGCAGGTAAAGTCATAAACTCATAGTCTGTCTTGGAGCTGATTACATCATTTTCTTTTTCATTGGAGATTGAATTTTAGTTGAGACTAGTATTATACTGATCATATTACTACAGGTGGGTGGAACTGTTCTGGCGGGTAAGTTCGCGAAGGAGCGAGGATGGGCTATCAATGTTGGAGGAGGGTTTCATCACTGTAGTGGTGGAAGGGGAGGTGGATTTTGTGCTTATGCAGACATTTCCCTTTGCATTCATTTTGCTTTTGTTCGGTCAAATATATCAAGGTAATAGAATGTCTAGATTAAAACTAATCAATGAAGTCCTTGCAATCTTTATATGACATCCTTTTCTCAACTAATCAGTTAACAACTATCTTTTATTAATGGGCTATTCTCCTTATACTTTACAACATTTTTTCAGGGTGATGATAATTGATTTAGATGCACATCAAGGAAATGGTCATGAAATGGATTTTGGTAGTGACGGTAAGGATGCTTTATTTTTCCTCATGGTGCTTTAATTTTTATTTTGGGTTTTCAATGTTTGTGTTCAACTGGCAGAGCGCGTGTATATCTTGGATATGTACAACCCTGAAATATACCCATTTGTAGGTGCTTTCTGTCTGTTCTGTCCTTGTAACTATTTTTTTTTTCATTGCTCTATGCAATGAGTTTTGACTTTCTCTTCTTGAAATATCAGTATAAGAGGACAAATCACCTCACATGTCGGTTTTACTTTCTTTCATTAAATCTTTTCAGGATATGACTGCTAGAAATTATATCAATCAGAAGGTTGAAGTGGTGGTGAGCATCTAGCGGCTTATTATTGAAGTTAGCTAATTGCTGGCAATGTCTTTACTTGATTTAATTTTCTCATATATGAACAGACTGGAACTACAACTGATGATTACTTAAAGCAATTGGATAAAGCGCTTGGGGTATAGATTTCTTTGCCTTATGTGTTTACTCTAGACACGTCCATTTTATGTGTCAGTTTACAAGTTTCTTGATTTTAACTTTACATCATTACTTTTGTTTAATCATGTTTTTTGAAATGCATTTAGTGCGGTTACTGCATCTCTGCATCTATTCTTTTATTTGTTGTTATAATGTGTGATGCTTTTAACTCCTGATGCATTCTGACATGATTTCATCAGAGCATTTTTTCCAACTTGCTTCATCTTTTGCGTTGCATTTTTTCTCTATTATGTTTCCCTCTTTCTTTTTATTTACTTGTTATCTTTTATTAATTTCATGTTATAAATACTGTATTAAAATGTTCTTATTCTATTACCACATTGTAGTTATTAGTTGCAAATTCCAGGAAGCGAGGAGTAATTTTGCCCCTGAGTTGATTATATACAATGCTGGCACTGATATCCTTGATGGAGATCCACTGGGTGGATTAAATGTAAGTTCATAATTGGATCCATTTGCATAGTTTTGTTCTTCTTATTCATTTTGCCAGTACATTTTCCTCTTCTATGAGAAGTAAAATGAGATCTTCATTAGACTCATGCATTCCGTGAATCCATCGTCTCTGATTTATCAACTTAACTTTTTGTAGAGAATTGCCTTTCAGTGATAGCCCTGGAGGGCAGACCAAATATCATAGAGAATTACCTGTTTTATCTCGTATTATGTGCTAACACGAGTAATCTTCCTACGAACTAGTAGGGATTAAAATGTTCACTCTTTTCCACTAAGCTGTGGAAGAAAGGCCTTTGTTTATAGTACATTTGGTTCAGAAACTAGTTTTGAATCAAAAAAGGGTCGTTAGATTATCATAAAAAACTTAATAGAGATTCTTCTTAAATGTTGGAGATGCTAGTCTCGATGGACTGATTGTAAGAATCCGGAGTTTAAGTGCTTACAGCGAATAGATAAAATGTCACATAGGGGAAAGAAAAAGAATGGTTAAGCAGTTTGCGGAGACTGCAACCAAGAGGGGTACTTAAGATAGTTCATTTCCATGCCTCTTTAATTTGGAGCGCATACAGTAAAATACACGAACATCTTTTGTTTTCAAAATGTTCTCTTTTTGTTGGATGGTGCGTCTCGGCATAATTAATATTTCGAGTTTCACTTACAGCTATTGGTCACTTTTAATTTTCAGATCAGTCCAGAAGGAGTGGTCCAAAGAGATGAGAAGGTCTTCAGGTTTGCTCGTGAGAGAAACATCCCTATTGTCATGGTCACGTCAGGTTCGGTATCTTCAAACCTTTATATTATGCTTGATGCAGACAACAAAGACTTTTCCTCCGAACGTATATTAGGATTCCATCTAAGCTTGAACCTCAACCCTCTTTACATCAATTAAGAAAATAATTTCCGGTTCACTTGCTGATTGATGTTGGTCCTTCTATAGCCAGCCAAGATCAACTAAGATTGATCTCGGTATAGATTTTTTTTTATTTGCTTTCCGTTACGTAACAACAAAAATGTTGGAGCTGATACGATGAATATCGTATAAACATGTCTGATTCCTGTTTTTCACCCATCCCATTCCTAACAAACTTCCATTTTCGTTGTTTTAGGTGGCTATATGAAAACCAGTGCCAGAGTCATAGCAAATTCCATAATAAACCTCTCGAAGAAAGGCTTGATAGATACGAGTGCCCGCAGCGGAAGAACGTAATGACGATATATATCAATGAAGCGCGGAGATTACTAAACCTCTCAAAGAAAGGCTTGATAGATAGAGTTTCAAAGGCATGAATTCTGTCCAAGTTACACATGCGTTTGTATCCGGGAGTTATCCTTACGGTACAAGTAGGAGCATGCATATGTCTCGAGTCGTTCTTACCTTGAAGTTGTGCTGTTGTGTATAGCTAAATATAGTAGAAAGTTAAATTAGCTTGTCCCTTAGGTTATTGAATATCTGATAAATAGTAAATCTTGTTTAATAAATAAATGGTGTAGGGGTGTTCATACATAAATTGTTGGTTAACCGTTATAGTGGTTATTAAATCGTAACCTAACCATTAAGAAATGGTTAACCTGCCGTCCGAAACCGCGATTGGGGTAAAAAATGGTCGTTTTCGCCGCAATTCAACCGCTTTTGTCTGAAACCGTGATATAATGCCCAACCGCTATTTAAAACCCTAGTTATAGCGGTTAACTGCTACTTAATGGTTCGGTTACAGGTTAACCTATAACCCATTACATTTTTTTTTCAAATGTTCACTAATTTTTTAGAAAAATTTATTTAAATAAAGAATTTCTAATCACAAACTTCATTTTATGTTAAAATAATTTCATTACAGTTAGTCAAACGATTAATCATTAACATCATTTTTAATGGTTGGTTAAATGTAACTATTTAAGCTTTAACAATAAATTAATTAACGGGTAAAATTTAACGGTTATACTGACATGGACGTCCGTTTACTTTTTGCCATTTTTGTAAAGAAAGTGGTTTTGGCTAGGTTAACAGAAATGGAAATTAAAAATGAATAATTCTCCATCGTTCAATTAAATCTTATGGATTGGTGACCGACTTTCTTTAAATATAATATTGTTAATATTAATAAACTTTTATTTCTTAGCTGGTCTGTCTTATTTGTCTAGAAGAAATGTCCGTTATTCTAATTAACTCTATAATTGTATTGGAGTTCTTTTATAGAGAAAAAATTGACCTGGTAAGAACAGAGATGAACGTAGTGACAAAAATTGAGGGATAAATCTGATTCTTCTTTGTTTTATTTCCAAAAATGTTTAAGAAAATTTGTCAAATATGCCGTCGAGCTTGATATTCATTTTCACGTTCGGATGAAAATTTGAAGCCATTAAATGGCTTCTGCTGCAGTTTCCATAACAGTGGGTGAGTTACTGGGGAAAGGAATCAGCATCTCTGAAGAGGTTGGCAAAAGCAAAAGCCTGTATAAAGTAAAAGAAAAATGTGTAGATTCACTTGTACAAAAGTTGAAATGTAATTAGGGCGAGTATAACGTATAACAGGTCTAGGTGCGGTTAAAATACGGCAAATTTCAATATTTGTTAAAAAATTTAAAATGTTGAACTTTTTGATAATATTTTAGGTTAGTTTTTTCGCCTTTTTTTGACAAGTATCGAAACTTATGTTGTAAGTATCGATATTTGTCCAAAAACTTAAAATATTATAAAAAGATATTAAGTATCGATACTTACAAAATAAGTATCGAAACTTATCAAAAAACATAAAATATTCAACTTAAAATATCATCAAAAAGTCTAATATTTTAATTTTTTGAACAATTTTCGAAATTTGCCGTCTTTTAACCGTACCTAAACTTGCCACACCTAAGACCTACCCGGTGAATTGGTTTAATAAAAATAAAGAAAATACTTCATGTGTTGGTGATGAATTTTTTTAGACGGATCTAATTTTTGGTTTGATGGTTTAGTTTAGATTTAGATTTTTTAAATTGAGGCTTAATATTAGAATTTAAGATTTTAAGGTTTATGTTTAAAATCCCAATTTAACGGGATTTTTTACCTTAAACGCTGTGCCACATGTTTGGATCTAAAATTTAAAATTAATTTTGGACCCCAAACGTGATTTTGGAAAAAGCAAGGTAGAAGTAGCTTTTGCGTGTCGTCATGATTTTTACACTATATTTTTATACAATCGTTAATTTTAAGAAAAAAATTCTCAAACATAAATCACGTTAATTTAAAACCAACTTTACACAAAATCAATTCTATAAAATCACGTTGATCTAAAATCAATTCTACCATAACAAAACCAAACACACATCGTTTATAATTTTGTTTGTATTTTATATTGATGATATAATTTTCACACCCCTATAGTTTTGAGATTATCATATAAAATTACTAAGTATAAAAGTTCTCATATGTCTCATATTTTTTTTATGCGAGTGGTTAAAAAAATAAAATATAATTGATATAATAATTTATATCAATAGTCGTTAATATATTTAACTATTAATTTATTTTTATATTTGCAATAGAAAAGTGATCATATGAATTAATATCAGTCAGTAAATTTATTTAAAATTTTAATAAGATATAAATTTAAAAAGTAATGATATCACTTTCACCACCAATTAGATTTTTATTTGTTAAATTTCTTACATTTATATGTCTTATTCTATATGTTAGGTTCAAGTAAATTATCGAATTTATATTTTAAAATTGACACATTTAATAATTTAAAATTCTGACCCTTTCACTTACTCACACGTTCTACCTACCTTGCGCATAAGCTTCACTGCCGCTGCCAGTGCCAGGCATTAATTAATTAATTTAAGGGTAAAGTATATTAGAGGCCACTCAGTTATGTTCAAATAATCGTTTTAGTAAGTTAATTTTCTAAGTTATAAAATAATCATTAAATTTATCAAACTATTATAAAATGATCACAATAATGTTACAAAATGATCATTAAATTTATTATATTTTTTATAAAATATCACTAAATTTTATAAATTTTACAAAATAATCATTATACTTTATCAAACTATTACAAAATGATTAAATTTATTATCATCATTATTATTATAGATTAATATCCTATATACTGGCGGTGGAAACTGAAAGTTTCCACAAGAGCCTTAGTTTTAGGGTATAGGGAGTTAGTTTAGGGTATATGGTTTAGGGTTTAGGTGTAGGGGTTTAGAATTTAGGGATAGTTGTTTCAATTTAAGGTTCAGGGTTATAATTTAAGGTTTATAGATTAGGGTTTAGTTTTTAGGGTAATATGGTGAGAATTTAAGTTTTAACCTACAAACCCTAAACCTTAAATTGAAACAACTATCTATATATTCTAAACCCCTACACCTAAACCCCTAAACCCTATACCCTAAACTAACTCCCTATAGCCTAAAACTAAGGCACTTGTGGAAACTTTTAGTTTACACCGTATGTGTATAGAATATTTATCCTATTATTATTATATCTAGATGATGAACATTTTATTAAAGTTCAATAAATTTATTAATCATTTTATAAGTGTAGAAATCAATATGAATATTTGAACATAGTTTAATGACTTTTGGTGTACTTTACCCTATTTAACGAAGGCGGTAAACTTTTCTAAATCTCACACGACAAGACGCTTCCTACGACGTCGTTTGAAGTATCTTAAACGCTCTTTTTAACAGGAGGTTAAAAGGAGCATTAGGCCTTCCATGAATGATCCAGAGCTTCCAATGTACCAAAACTTAAACACGTGTCAATGTTTGTATGGGTTTAAAATTGAAGAGTTTGCCACTCTAACCAATCAGAAAGCGAAAATGAAAGAAGCTCACGTAAGCATTACCATAGCTGATTTTTCCTCTTCATCTTCTTCTCCCCCAATAAAGCGCTTTCATCTTTTTACTTCATCCCTCTAAGTTCTCCTCTCTGTGAAAAGAGCAGCTCTCATTATTATTATATTAATTTTATTATTAATAATTTTGTTGCAGAGGGTTATACGAAAACCTAATTTCTAGGGTTTTCAGACTCCTTTGTCTTCTTTGATAAGTTTCGCCCTAAATGTTACAGATAATCATTGTTAAATTTGCTTTTGTTCGTTCGTTTGTTTCTTCATGGTAGTTTCAATTCCCATATGTTTTCGAATCGACGAATTTACCTCCAAAACAAAATCCTAAACCTCCATTCTAATGACTTTCAGCAGCGGTGAATGGCTCGATTTCATTCTCTGTTTCTCCATTTCCTCACCTTCATCTTCTTCACCAGCTTCTTCATCTCTATTTCTTCTTCGAGCTTCGAATCGGATTTTTCGATAACCGATTGGGATTCGGAGGTTCTTTTGCTCCATCGAGACTACTCTCCTCCAGCACCTCCTCCTCCACCCCCTCATGCGCCGTCAGTATCTTGCGCTGACGATCTCGGCGGGGTAGGTTCTCTGGATACCACGTGTAAGATTGTCGCCGATTTGAACCTCACTCGTGATGTTTACATAGCGGGAAAGGGCAATTTCTACGTACTGCCGGGGGTTAGATTCCATTGCCCCATTTTGGGATGTTCGATAACCCTAAACATCAGCGGGGACTTTTCCTTGGGTGAAAATTCGTCTATAGTTACTGGTACTTTCGAGCTCGCTGCTTATAACGCTGGTTTTTTCAATGGTTCGGCTGTGAATACTACGGGATGGGCTGGGGACCCACCGGCACAGACGAGTGGGACACCTCAAGGAGTCGAAGGAGCGGGCGGAGGCCATGGGGGCCGAGGTGCGAGTTGCGTGGTAGAGGAGGGGAAGCTGCCGGAGGATGTATGGGGTGGAGATGTTTATTCGTGGTCATCATTGCAGGAGCCTTCGAGTTATGGTAGTAAGGGAGGGTCAACAAGTAAAGAAGTAGACTATGGAGGCGGAGGCGGTGGCCGGGTAAAACTGGTGATTAAAGAGTTGTTGGAGGTGAATGGGAGCTTGTTGGCTGATGGGGCTGATGGTGGGAGTAAAGGAGGTGGTGGTTCAGGTGGTTCCATCCATATCATAGCTTATAAAATGTAATGCTTCTCTCTAGTTAGTGTTGCTTTGGTTTATTTATTTAGTTTCCATTGTTGAATGGTAATTTTGTGTTTGTTTGGTAAGTGGAAAGAATTTAGGGAACAATGAGAATAAGTGATTACCAAGTCTCAGAAAATCAGATACGTAAGTGGGTGTTTACGTGACCCTGCTAAATATAATTCTGAGAGTAAACCATTGTTGACCCTAACACCTTATTTACTTGTTTGAAAACATTGAATTTTCTTTATATATGGTATGTTCACATGCTTTATCTGTATGTACTTTTACTTCTTTCATTTGAATTATATGAATATCTTTGATTTGCAACTTTGGGTTGTATGAATTACTTACTTGGGTATAGATAAGGGTTTTAATGTCGTAGTATCTGTTTTTCTGAAGAGCAGGACTGGAGGTGGCAGGATAAGTGCTTGTGGAGGTGATGGTTTTGGTGGTGGGGGTGGTGGAAGAGTAGCAGTTGATGTTTTCAGTAGGCATGATGAACCTAAAATTTATGTGCATGGTAAGATGCTTCTTGGTTTTGCTATTTTTCATTATGACGGATCATAGGAAAAGGCTCAGTATTTATTAAGCTTAAGAAATTAAGGCATTCTTTTCATATAATGTTTTTAACTATATTTCAACTTGCTAAAAGAATGGGCAATATTCACACGAGTCACAACCAACGTGCAAAAGATTGGCTAGATTTTTTGAATGTGGTTCAGTACAGTTTTTTACAATTAGAGTATTTTGGAATATAGGGATTGCTTTTGATAGGGAAATAAATGCTTTACTTTCATAAGAATGAATTATTATTCAATGAAAAGCTTGGAAAATGGCTTATCTTTGAGGCTTGGTGATTTCTTCATATTATGTATTTGTTGTTCGTTTTTGCTCCCACTTTGTCCATTTATGGTGACTGCTTGGTAACCACTTGATAATTATCTTTCAGGGGGAATTAGCCATGGCTGCCCTAAGAATGCTGGTGCTGCTGGAACCCTTTACGATGATGTGCCTCGAAGTCTCACAGTTAACAATTTTAATTTGTCAACAGATACAGAAACACTTCTTCTAGAAGAGTTCCCTTATCAGCCACTTTGGACTAATGTCTATATTAAAAATTGTGCCAGAGTCAGTGTTCCATTGCTTTGGAGCCGTGTTCAGGTTTGAGAACTTTAAGATTTTTGAACGATATACTTGAATATGTTGATATCTCCCAACACATGATTATTACCAGGTTTTAGTTCTCATGAATTTGGATGTTTCATAGGTTTCACTTTTTATTATTTCCCCATCTTTAGGCATCTGAGTTAATAATAGTTAGTTGAGTATGCATATCTGTATTATTCAACTTTTTTCTTGTTTGTTGTTGCTGCCTCTTGTATCAACGCTTTTGAATTGCATGTTATATGGTTATGCTTGTTATAGAGAAAATTTGTTTTGGCAAGAGGAATCTAATTCTAGTTTTTGTTCCTTAGGTGCAAGGACAGATAAGTCTTCTATGTGGCGGGGTGCTGAGCTTTGGACTAGCACATTATGCAACTTCTGAGTTTGAACTATTGGCTGAAGAACTGTTAATGAGTGATTCTATAATCAAGGTGACCAATACATTCTACTATGAATTTGAGTGCTGAAGTCTCTTATTCCCTTTTCTTTTTATCATTATGTGAATCAATGTTCTCCATATTTGCTAATCAGTTGACCATTTATGTTCCATTTTTCTTCTTCCCTATTTATAGTAATATGCTCTTAATAATATGATCTACTTGTTCTACACATATCAGGTGTATGGGGCTTTACGAATGACTGTGAAAATGTTCTTGATGTGGAATTCTAAAATGCTAATAGATGGTGGTGAAGATTCGACTGTAGCAACTTCATGGCTTGAGGCTAGTAATCTAGTTGTTCTCAAGGTGTTTAACTGGATGCAGCTTTGAAATTTCTGTTGCATTTTCTCACAATGTAATCATTTGTGACAACTCTATCCTTCTTTCTTTTTCATACCCAGGAATCATCAGTCATACATTCAAACGCAAATCTGGGAGTACACGGACAAGGTTTATTGAATTTATCTGGACCAGGGGATAAAATTCAAGCACAACGTCTGGTCCTATCACTATTTTACAGCATTAATGTAAGTGATTATCCTATTGTGATAATTGATTGGTTCTCAGTTCAAAGTTTATAAATTTTGTTGGATTGAAGATTTTTGCTTTTATATGGTAAAAAGTAAATTTACCGGAACATTCAAATTAGGAGGCTAAGGTGTATAACTGGATAAACATTAATGGTTGACAGCTTTGGGCAATGAGGATTCTTTTCTATTTCTCTTGTGGTAACTTCTTAAGTTTTATTGCATTTCTGAACTTGCATTTTCATTTGTGATCCAGCTGCTTGTCTTCAGTTGTTGTAAGAACAAATGATTTCTTTGTAATTTCGCTGTGATTTATAATGTTAAGCACAATATACATTTTTTTTGTGTAATTTCGCTGTGATTTATAATGAGTTTGGCAAGTGGGCTGTTTTTCTTTTCTTTGGATGATAAAGCAACATAAATTTGATGGAATTTGTAGTTCTTTTCTCCATTTTCCTTGTTGCCATATTCATGTCCATGCTGGTAGTTGTAGCCTTCTTTAGCTATTAGCCTATTATCAACTGTTTTAATCATCATAAGAGTTAAATAAAAAGGTATGGCTCACATTCAATGCCATGTGTATGGTAAAAATACGTACGAATGCTATTCACTGGTTTGATGAATATTTGCTGCAGGATTTATATACTGTATGAATTGGTGAATTAACTATCTGTTTTGCGTGAAGGTTGGACCTGGATCTGTTTTACGCGGTCCCCTAGAGGATGCATCAGCTTATGCTATGTAAGTTCTCATTTTGGTTGTATCTCCCTTGAATTGAAGATATCTACCTTTTTATAATATATCGGATTATTCTCCTTTTGTGTTTGACAGTACACCAAAGCTTTACTGTGAGAACCAAGATTGCCCCATTGAACTACTTCATCCACCTGAAGATTGCAATGTGAATTCGTCTCTGTCTTTTACTCTCCAGGTGTTTATTCAATATGGTTGTGCAGTAGTGAACTAAGAAGTAAGCTTGATTTTGCTTATTTAACTGGTTCTTTAGTTTGGTTTGTAGATATGCCGAGTTGAGGACATCACTGTTGAAGGTCTTGTCAAGGGATCTGTTGTTCATTTCCATCGGGCAAGATCGATATCGGTGCAGTCTTCTGGAATAATCAGTGCTTCTGGGATGGGTATGTTTCTATATTCTGGTTTATGTTCAATTTTCCTCTCTTGTATATATGCACTCGTTTGTGTACATGCAACTGTACATACCTACACATACAAACATATCCATGCACACAAACCATCTCCATCGTAAAAGACGGTCTTGTATGGCTTTTAATCCTTTCTTATTTGCCTTCAAGCAAAGTAAAGAAAACTACATATGAGCTTGTTAATTTTTAGAAGTTATATTGGGGTGGACTTGCTTTTGTTCTTGTACAGGATGCATAGGTGGCGTTGGCAGAGGAAATTTTTTAGACAATGGTATTGGCAGTGGTGGTGGTCATGGTGGTAAAGGGGGCCCTGGATGTTTCAATGGTACTTGTGTTGGAGGTGGTAATTCATATGGGAATTCAGAGTTGCCCTGTGAACTTGGTAGTGGAAGTGGAAATGAGAGCTCAGCTGATTCGACTGCAGGTGGTGGTGTTATAGGTAAGGATTTTTTTTCATGGGCATATGTTTATGGCTCTTCAATTTAATTTCTGAAGATTCTGATAGGCAAGTCTTAGCAAGTGTAGTTTGAGACCTATAGTGTTTGTTTTCTCTGAAATAGATAAATGGCCAGGTGAGATTTTATTGATTGTGTCAGGCAGCTAGAAGTCTAGAACTTTAGTTTGATTGCATTAATTTACAATTTAAGTTGGAAATGTTGAAAAGATTTAATTAATTCCATTATATGTGAAAAAGGGGGTCATGGAGCCATGCTTAAAGGTTGTATTGTCTTAAACTCTTAATCTTCTTTTGTTAGTTAGGATGGAAAAGGGAAAAGTTCTAATCTAATGGTTAAGCTAGAGAATATGTTTATCAGTTTTAGAAAAATCCCTCCTTCCTCATTTCCATCCTCCCAACTAAACACAGCATTATTGAATACTGCTTGTATTTACACTTGTTCCTTTGATTTTCATGAGATGTTCTGTCTGAACAGTGATGGGTTCCCTGGAGCATCCATTATCAAGTTTATCTGTTGAGGGTGCTGTGAGGGCTGATGGAGAAAGTTTTGCAGAAACTGTCTGGCAGCACAAGTATTCAGTTTCTAATGATTCAAGCATAGCTCCTGGGGGTGGCTCTGGTGGTACAGTACTTCTGTTTCTACACACATTGGCTCTTGGTGAATCTGCTATTCTTTCAAGTGTAGGAGGATATGGTAGTCCCAAAGGGGGTGGTGGTGGAGGTGGAAGGATTCATTTTCATTGGTCAGACATTCCCACTGGAGATGTGTACCAGCCTATTGCTAGAGTGAAGGGAAGCATCTATTCTAGGTTTGTTTCCAATGGAATTTTTTTTCTTTGAATTCTAGGTTACCAGACTACCGATGGTCCTACACATTTGATAACCTTTCTAGGTCCATGATATATTGGCAATCAATAGTCCAGTTGGTATCCGTTCACCAAATGATTTTGTATGATAACTGCTAAGAAGCTTTCCAACTTATTAATTTCACATTCTCCATCACATAGCTTCCTATGTTTTCTTTTCTTGGGTTGAGGCTATTAGTGAACTTAGAAATTAATCAATGCATGCTCATTTTCTTAGCTCATAAGTTTCAAGTCCCAGACTCCCAAATATTATTGCATGGTGAATGTTTTATGGATATGTTAGTAATGCATATGTAGAGTTTCTTCAATACAGTAATTCATGGAGAAAATTGTATTATTTAATGAAATGATTGGTTTTCTTTGCTTTTTGGTATCTGACAATTCTAAATTGAAAACTCGAACTGCAATTATTATTTTATAATATTTGCCTTTGGGATTATATTAGGGTAGTAGACTTAATTTGTTATTTTATAATGTGTAAATCTCATCTTGGTGCTATGAATCAAATGGTGAATGGTGAAGCATGTTGTTTTTTTGAATTTACCTGCCACTTTGGTTGCGTTAAATGATTAGTTTATCCTTGCATAATGTCATTGCCTTATAGTTTAGTTTAGTCTCAGGATTTAATTCTTGTCCTTGATGCTCGTTTACGGAGTTTATCCTCTGGATATCATGGTGATGTTTTTATTATTTTTAAAGGGGAGGATTAGGTAGAAATGAGAGTGGTTGTGGAGAAAATGGAACAGTGACTGGTAAAGCTTGTCCGAAGGGGCTGTACGGGACATTTTGTGTGGTAAGTTGACAATTTTGTTGCATTCTGACAATTTTCAGGTTCTTTTCATTTAACAAGAAATTTGGTAGTGGGGGCTATACTTTTAAATGCTCAGACTTATTTGAATTTTAAAGGGGGGGGGGGGGGATCTATCCAATCCAGTTATGTGGCTGAATTTACAGGGGCATTTTATATGAATGAAATTTTTGAGGAAGTATATGTTGTTTAAAGTAATGCTGGAGAAGTCTATCTTTTATCTCTTTGATTTGTAAATCCTTAAATTCTTCTTTTGAACCAATACAGATTGATAATACTTTCAGCTGTTGAAGTTTGAGAGTTTGTTACTATTTCTGCTTTTTCCCAGGAATGTCCTGTTGGTACTTACAAGAATGTTAGTGGATCTGATAGTTCTCTCTGTCATCCTTGCCCTGCTTGGGAGCTACCCCATCGTGCCATTTATATTGCTGTTCGAGGTACATTCAGTATTGAGTAGATTATATCTTATGTGTGATTTAAATGGCCACAAAAAATGGCATTCTGCTCTTGTACTGGAGTATTTGGAGTTTTGTCCTGAAATACAGGGGTGAGTTGAAGCTTTGAAGGTGGGGCTGGCGGGTGTCTTGGCCCCACCTAAGTTAATGAAACCCCAATTAATTATAGCATTAACAATTAAGAATAAAATGTAATCTAGTTTGGCCCTCAAACTTTTTTAATTTTGACCACCTCTTTCTAAATTTATACATTAATATGATTAATTTGCTGGCCATCAGTTTTAAGTCTTTTATCATTATTAATTTGATTCTTTTATATCTTTACTTAATTAAGCATTACTATACGTAATATTTACTTAAACTAATATTTTTTCAATCAAAAATAATTATTGATATCAATCAGTACAATCTTTATACAAAAATAATTGTGCTATTTACTTGAATTATGATTAATATATCAAAATGACCGTTTGATGTGCTATTTACTTGAATGCCCCAGTTTTTTTTCTTGTTAATTTTATGTTAATCATATTATTGTACGATCCCTCCAAAATAACATTTCTGGCCTCGCCTCTCGTGAAGGGTATTTTTCTTGTGATTTTTTTGCCATTTTTAACATAAACTAATTTCAAAAAATTTCTTCATTACAGCAAATTGATTTCGAAACTTCTTTCCTTTCATGACAGGCGGTATTGCTGAAACCCCTTGTCCTTACAAATGCATTTCAGACAGATATCACATGCCACACTGCTATACAGCACTTGAAGAGTTGATGTACACATTTGGGGGGCCTTGGTTATTTTGTTGTCTTCTTGTGGGTCTTCTCATCCTCTTAGCACTAGTGCTTAGTGTTGCACGAATGAAATTTGTTGGAGTTGATGAATTACCAGGCCCAGCTCCCACTCAGCATGGCTCTCAAATAGACCATTCGTTCCCATTTCTGGAGTCCTTAAATGAGGTATACATTTTTTATGTGTTGGGTTCTTTTTAGCACTTCATGGAATTCCTGGTCATTTATGCTGATATCTATAATCTATATGCTTTCTTTTTCCCCGGCTGGGCTATCATTCCCTTCTCTTTTTTCCATTACCCCTTTGGTTGACTTCAATTGTGCCTTTTTGTCGCTTTCAGGTATTGGAAACAAACAGAGCTGAGGAGTCACAGAGTCATATGCACAGAATGTATTTCATGGGTCCTAATACTTTCAGTGAACCTTGGCATCTGCCCCACACTCCTCCAGAAGAAATAAAGGAGATTGTGTGAGTACATTGCTATCTTTTATTTTGAATCGGTTCTCATACATCGCTATGTAATCTCCAATAGTTCTGAGTACTGGATTTATTAATGGTTTATCATTATTATTTCACATTGATTTGATGTACTTGACCTGGCAGATACGAGGGAGCATACAACACGTTTGTGGATGAGATTAATGCAATAGCTGCTTACCAGTGGTGGGAAGGTGCAATTTACACAATTCTTTCTATTCTTGCATATCCCCTAGCTTGGTCATGGCAGCAATGGCGCCGAAGAATGAGGTTGCAACAATTACGGGAGTTTGTGCGATCAGAGTATGACCATGCTTGCTTACGCTCTTGCCGTTCACGGGCTCTCTATGAGGGGCTTAAGGTTTCTATTTACTTCTGATCTTGGTTTAATTCGTTTACTATAATGGGTTCATTTTCCTTGATTTGCATCTCCTTGTTGGTTTTTTGGGTCAATCTCAAAACTGTTTTACTTTTAGCTTCATCTTTGCTACTGCTTTTTTCATTATCATCGTCTTTTTAAACCATGTACACATGTCTTAGGACCAAGATAGATGTCTTTTTATTTGTTATCCTCTTTCTAGTTTGTTGAACATTTTTCTACTCATTGTGATGCATATCACCTAGAAAACCAGAGTAGATTTTATGTACCAGCCAGAAGTTCTTATCTACTCTTGAGATATTCAAGTTCTCTGTTTGGTTTGTTTTATAACCAAAGGACTGATTAAATGGCTCCTTTAATACATGGTAAGATGGATGCTACTATTTTGGAGGTGAAAATGGTTGCACATCATGAGTTACTGGTTTGAAATAAACTTTATACAATTTCGCTGTCAAAGCACAATTCTTGATGTAGCTTCAAACCTGAAATTCTGATATTTGTTCACTGTAGGTATCTGCAACTACTGATTTAATGCTTGCTTATGTGGACTTCTTCCTTGGTGGAGATGAAAAGAGAACAGATCTTCCTCCTCGGCTCCCTCAAAGGTTTCCTATGGCTATAATTTTTGGAGGTGATGGAAGTTATATGGCTCCATTCTCCCTTCAAAACGATAACATTCTTACCAGTCTTATGAGTCAGGTCAGTTTTCATATTTTAACCATGTAATTGAGGAAAACATGGGTTCATCTTCGAAATTTTTGTTATAATGAATTCTTTTAATTGTTGTAACTCTTACAGTTAGTGCCCCCTACTACTTGGTATCGACTGGTGGCTGGTTTGAATGCACAATTACGCTTGGTTCGTCGTGGACAGCTGAGAGTAACATTTCGACCTGTCTTGCGATGGCTTGAAACCCATGCTAATCCTGCTTTGAGAATCTATGGTGTATGCATTCATCTTGCCTGGTTTCAAGCTGCTCCTAATGGTTACCACCAGTATGGACTTTTGGTGTCTTCTGTTGAAGAGGAAAGAGAACCTGTATCCTTGGGAAATACTGATGGAGTCCAAACTGAGCTACTGTCAAGGTAAATTTGTGTGTGAATAGATCACCATGATTTGTCTGAACTTGAATCAGTTCAATGTGGTTGCTACCAGACACATTGGCATACATTGAGCATGTATTTGATGAATACCAGAAATATATCCCTGCAAATTGTTGTATTTTTTTATGGAAAGATATTCAAATTCTTGAACATTTTAAAAGGGTTAAATAGTATTTTTGGCCCCCAAATTTGTACCTGTTTATCACTTTGGTACCTAAAGATTTTTTTGGTTCACTTAGACCCCTGAAGTTTCCAAATGTGAAGGAGATTACCCACTAAAGATTTTTGGTACAAAAGCCATTTGGCACTCTAGTAACGTGCCACGTGACATATTTTGTTCTATGTGATATGTTCCTAGAGTGTCATGTGACTTTTGGGGTAATGTGCTTCACATTTAGAAACTTCAGGGGAAAATTGAACAAAAAAAATCTCTAGGTACCAAAGTGATAATGAGGTACAACTTTGGGGGCCAAAATATTATTTAACCCTTTTAACAATCATGTGTGTGCATGCATATGATGTAATCATTTGATTCTCTAATTGCATGGAATTTAACTTTTGTTACTTTCATGTTTGCTTCAGTGTGAAGACCACGGACATGCAAAATGAATCTGGTTTTCTAAGAGAGGTGCCTTTAACCCAAGGTCACCAAAGCAGTGAAGGATTTGCAAGGCGGCAGAGGGGTTATGGGAGGCTAATAGATACTAACAACATACAAATGCTTGAAGAGAAGAGAGATATGTTTTTCCTTCTCTCTTTCATAGTGCACAATACTAAACCTGTTGGTCACCAGGTAGCTCATGCATTTAAGGGGTTAGATTATTGTTTCTTGTAAACTATCTACAGAATTAATTCTCACTTAACGCCTTGTTTATATGATTGCAGGATCTTGTTGGCTTGGTCATATCAATGCTACTTTTAGGAGATTTTAGCTTAGTGTTGCTTACATTCCTTCTGTTGTATTCAATATCGTTGTTGGATGTATTTCTGGTGTTGTTTATTTTACCTCTTGGCATTCTTCTTCCCTTCCCTGCTGGCATAAATGCTTTATTCAGTCACGGACCAAGGCGTTCTGCAGGTCTTGCACGTTTCTATGCTTTGTGGAACATAACATCCTTGGTTAATGTTGTAAGTCTCTCTAGCTTTTAATTTATTTTTCCCTCAGTAAACATACTTTTGTTGCGGTCATCTTTATTTCACAATTCCAACGACGAGGAATATCTGGTAATCATCTCATCTTACAACAGGTTGTTGCATTTATTTGTGGGTATATTCACTATAAGAGTCAGTCGTCATCAAGTAAATGGATCCCGAACCTTCAGCCATGGAATATTAACATGTAAGTGGATGTTCTTAGGTACAAAATAAACTCCGATCATAGTACCATATCCTTGCTTAACACAAGGTGCTGTTTCGTACGCAGGGATGAAAGCGAATGGTGGATTTTTCCATCGGGACTGGTTTTATGTAAGCTTTTCCAATCACAGCTCATAAACTGGCATGTTGCGAATCTAGAGATTCAAGACCGATCATTGTATAGTAATGATTTTGACCTGTTTTGGCAGTCATGAGAAACTACCCTGTCTAAAGAGATACATACTTACTCGTTAACAAGGTTCTTTTGTTCAGTGCTTTTTGCTGGTCCTATTTTGTATGTAATCTGAGAGAAACAAGTAGAAATAGAAAAAAAATTTAAAAAAAAAATTTAAAAGGGTCAGGTCAGCATTCATTTATGTAATTCCCCCTCCCCCCTTTTAATTTTGGGAGTTCCAATGCTAATAACGAATTGGGTTGTTACTAATATGTTGTAAGAGAATTCACTTTATATGTAATTTGGTGCCAAGTTTATCATAGGGATTGAACTTTCCTTTTTGAAGCGTTCTTTCTTTAAAGAGTTTGGTTATGGTGTTCACACTTCTCCTCAACTCACTATGGCAGACAGCTACAATTTCGTAAATACCGCACCCGCCTTAATTGGGGTGGGGATAGGTGTAAGTTTGGTGGGTAGTGGGCGGGTGTGGATGTAAAAAGTTATACCCGTTACGGGTAGTGAATAAGTGGTGGATTTAAGACCTTACTTGCCTCGCATCCGCCTGCACCCGTCCACCTTGCATCCTACCCGCCATATAAATTTGTACCATTATAAATTTAGATGTAATTTCACAAACTATTTTATAAATCTTAAAATTTTATAGGATATTGCTTGTAATTTATGTTTTGTGGTTGTTCTTGAATTTATGTTTTATGTGTATGGTTGTTGCTAGGCAGGTTAATAGTCGGGTACGAGATAGGTAATGGGTATCTAATTGGGTGGTGGGTGTGGGGATGGATTTGAAAATATACCCAAATGAGCATGTGTGAATTTAAAAACTGTACCCGTCGTAGGTGGTGGGTAGGTGATGGATATGAAAATTTTAGGTGGGTATGGAGATGGGGAGCAGGTATCCGCACCCACTTCGTTTGCCATCCCTACTCACGACTTCATCTCAGCCCACAACGCACGTCGCGGGTTCGAATTTGAGGCTCATTTACATGTCGTGCATATGTGTGGTGATCACAGTAAGACTTGAATAACTTGAAATGTTTTTGTAACTAGTGGATTGATTTTTCAAATTCAAATTAGTCTTTCAACTCTACCTGATATATGTACATAATATATAAAAAATTATGAAGAAATATAGTTATAGAAACTTGTTTAAATTAAAATTAATCAGTATTATAACATTATAAATATTTATAATTAAATTTAAATAAAAATTCAAACAAATGACAAAATAAATATATTTTGTCAATTTGAATATTTTTTTAACTCGCAACAATTGAATGTTCATCTCTAAACCACAAATTTTGTCTATTTACGTATAATTGGTATTCGCAAAACTTGTCGGGCGTTTATTAAAAAAATTATTGCAAAAAATTTAATTGAATTAAAAATCAATTGATACTTTATAAATATATATAATCCAAATATAAAATAGTTCATTCACCCATATTGAATATAATAAAATTTAATACGAGCCCACTTTCTAGTTGTTTGTAGATCAGAATCCATCAAAGTTTATAATGGCAACTCGGGAGTAATCAAGGCCCAAATAATGAGGACTCTGCCGATGTATTTTTCAACGGATTTTCTGAGTTGGATGAGAATTTTCCATGTAGGAAAATGGAAAATTCATGTTTGAGCCAAGATTCGTTTCTACAATTCTAGTCTTGAGCCTTTCTGGTTTCTAATCTTTAGCAAAAAGGAGAAAAAAAAGAGAGTGGAAGACAATGATATTAGAATTGAATCAAGAACTTCAATGACGCCTACACTGACATTCGCTTTATAAATTATAACAAAACTGTTTTTGAAACTTGAAGGCTTTAGGGTTTTTCCGATTATATAAATTTAGGTCTTGTTGATCTCCAATCGTTTTCCCAGTTACCTCCACCAATTTTTACAGGGGAAGTTTTTTCGAGTGTTTGATGGATCGTCTACGCCCAAGACAGAGACCGCTCTTCACTGGATTTACAAAAGCTGAGGTAATTATTAATTAAGCTATTTTTTTCGATTTCAAATGACATTTCTATATGTGTATATACCAGTTTCTTCATTTCTTAACAAATGTGTGCTTTTTGAGGTATAATTTTTGCTTAAATTCGTAGTTTCCCCCTGAAGAATTTAATCAGGTTGCTGTGTATTCATGCGATATTATCAATTGTAGTTTTCTTTACGAATGAATGGTTGAGAGATTTGGCTCCAAATTCCAAATTATTGGCCCTAGATTCTAGAAGAAATGGTGGTATGGAATTCTACATATATTTAGATTTCTCAGTATGGAAAGCTTCATGTCTTAATGTTTCCCGTGTTTCTGCTTCTGGTTACCTTGAATACATGTTAATGTTTATTCGGAATTCGTTATTATGGTGAAGTTAGAGCACTTGATTAGTTTCTGGTTCGGACATGTGATATATTTTATTCTTTGCGTGATGTTTTGTGCAGGATCTTTATTGATTTGGCATGGTACTAATGTGCACATTGTTTGAAATTTGAATGTTGTTTATTCAGATCTTTTGCTATAAGCAAACTAATGCTATCACTATACCGAGTTTCTGTATAACTGTTGAGATGCCTCATGTTTGTGGTTTCTGAAAAGCTCATAATTTTTTTTCTTTTTCATTTTGTTACCACTTTATGCACAGATTGAAAAGATGGAGAAATTGTTCCTGGAATCAAGAGAGCCACCACAAAGTAAAGAGTTCTGTCAAAAAATTGCAAGAAGTTTTACGTTAGTTGAATTTCATGCATCTCTTTTTAGTTCCCCTGCCCCATTTTTCTCTCTGTTCCTCTATTGTTTTAACCAGATGAATTTGGTAGCACTTAAATGTATGTTGTCTTTGTAGTTCATCCTCGGGTCGTGCTGGGAAGCCTATTGTTAAATGGACTGAGGTCTTTCTTTACTCTCTTTCTTTTCAGTTTCTGCATTGTTTTCTAGTTTTTCTCCTATTGCATTCAATTTTGATTATATTGTTTTTATTTAACAGTTTATGAACTCCCGTATGATCTCTAATTTGATAATTGTTTCTCAGGTACAAAACTGGTTTGTTGCTAGACAGCACGAAAATGCTTTGAAAGTTCCTTCTGTGACAGATAGATCCAAAGATGAGTCTGGAATCCCTCAAACTTGCCCTCTAAACGATGGAGATCAATGTTATCAGATTCTTAAAGGTATGCATCTTTTCGGAGTTTGAAAAGAAGTGTTCAATTTGCTAACCCTTTTGGAAATATAAAAGCTCTACAAGCATTGAGAATGCAATCGCAGACTTTGTTTTTGCATGTAATGTTATATAAACTAGTTGTTCCCTCGGCCTTAGAATTTATTTTTGATTGGCCTTGCCTGTGGAACCATTAATCACAAAGTAGCATCTTTGTCCTTCGAGAGGCAGGAATGAGAATTGGGTGGCCTGCGCCATGCAAGTTTTTTTTTTACTTGTAAAATAAAACTTCTATCAGTATTGTGATTTAATACATGAGTTTGCTTTGTGATTTAGAAACCATGACATAAAAATAAAATTGGAACCTTTATTACACAGCTGAAACATCCTTTCATGTTCTGTGGAAAAGCGTGTTCCCATTGCTAAAAAAAGTTTAATCCTCGCTCTAGGATTGGTTTCAAAAGTAGGAGAAAAGGTTCCGGATCTATCTGAACTAGAATTTGAGGCAAAGTCGTCGAAAGATGAAGCATGGTAAGCATAGGTTTCTAAATTGATTCAATGGCACAATTCTATTCCTTCTATTGTGATTATTATTGATCTTTATGTATAGAAAAAAAATATTGAAATGACATGCATTTGTAATGTGCAGGTATGATGTTGATGTGTTTCTCTCTCACCGATGTATCAGTCCCGGTGAAGCTGTAAGTATCCAGATCATATTACCACATTCACTGTCTAGACCGATGCTCTCATCAAACTGATCATTTTCTATCATCTTGTTGAACCAGCAGAAAGTTATTAAAATGAGTTAAATGTTTTCTAATGATTCCGGGTATTTATTTTACAAATCATTTGATAAAATACATTGTTTGTTAAAGGAAGTTCTTGTTAGATTTGCCGGATTTGGAGCTGAGGAGGATGAATGGGTTAACGTAAAAAGAGCAGTACGAGAGCGATCCATCCCATTTGAACATTTCGAATGTCATAAGGTGATAGTTGGAGATCTTGTATTATGCTTGCAGGTGACAAAATATTCCACTCATTGTTCCGAAAATTCTCAAATAGTTTTCCAACCCTTTGTTACTTAATTTGCATTCTCTGACTCTATTTTAGGAGAGGAGAGACCAATCAATCTACCATGACGCTCATATCTTAGAGATTGAAAGGAAAATACACGACATAAGAGGTTGCAGGTGTCAGTTTTTGATCCGATACGATCACGACGGCTCTGAGGCAAGCATTGTTATCTTGCTCGTATTTATGCCCATCGGAGCTGGCAATACTCATCTTTCTACTCCCTACTTTATCTTTTGCTAGGAAAAGGTTCGCTTGAGAAGACTCTGCAGAATACTGAGCCAACCAATCAGATAGTTCGCACGATTCTTGCTTCTGAATCTCCGATCACAATGTTGCACACTTGTCCGGGTGGGTTGATATAAGGTGGTTTTCTGAACAAAAATGAGAATTACAAGCAAACACTTTTCAAGTCAAAATTGTTGTTCATCCTATTAAATCCCATACACTACAGCATATATTCTTTAAAATCTGGTACTTAAAAGGCTTACTGAAACAACCCATAACTAGTTGGGCTTGTGGATAATTCTTTAAACAAGGTCAAAAGTTCGAATTACTCCGTTCTCACAATTTTTGTCTCTTGACTTTTTTTGTCAATTTTTTCTATTTTAATTTATAATTATTTAAAATGTATCATTGATAAAAATATAAAAAAATATATTTTAAAAACTTCTAATCGAGTAGTTTTCAAATATATATTTTATAAAATTTAATTATTTAAAATATTCAATACAATGATTGTCAAAATTTAAAATTTTTGACTTTCAAAAAGTCAATAAGGGACATTTTTTATGGGACGGAGGGAGTATAACATTATGAATGAAGCAAATTAAATTAAGAAGGTCGCTCCCATAATAGACTTGTATAGTTATTCAATCGGATTAGTCAACAATTTTTAATCATACGTGCTTGTGTACCGCAACCATTCACAAGATATACGAGTCTAGAATTTATTACTTTGGAAAATGGAATTAACGTTGATTTTTTTATAAATTCTAATCATATAGGGAAAGGGAAGGAAGGGGTATTTCTAATGACTCTAGAATTCATGACTTAAGAAAATATAAAAGAACAAAGATAAACAGCTTGATCATCTGAACAAAGATAAACAATTTGATCAACTGACCGAATATACTTGCTCAATTGACGTTGCATTTTAACCTTTTTAGACAAAATACTCTATGCATGACATTAACGCCAGGAATATGTCCAAACATGTAAAGTTGATGCCACCTTAAAAATGATCGATTCCTCTCCTATAAAAGTTGCTTTCCTACACAGCTTTTCTGCGCATTTTTTCGTTTCATTCTCACTAAAAAAATGGAGCAAAATTCACATTCTAAATGGGAGGCCAAGGTTTCTGCAAAGCTAACAAGAGCTTCTCCAGACCAAGTATGGGCTATTTACACGGATTTCTTCAACTTCCACAAATGGTTTCCAACTTTAGCTACATGCTATGGCGTCCATGGCACCAACGGTGAGCTAGGTTGCATCAGATTCAGCTCGGGGTTCTCGATCTCGTCCCGCGGCAGTGTTGACAGCGGCAGCTTCTCGGAGAAATGGGCCAAGGAGAGATTGATAGCCATTGATCATACTAACCATAGCTTAAGCTATGAGATAGTGGAAAGTAATATTGGGTTTAATTCGTATGTTTCGACGGTCAAGATTGTTGATGATGGTCGAGACGGATGTGTGATCGAGTGGTCCTTCACCGTTGATCCTGTGGAAGGGTGGCAATTGGATGACATGAAGAAACTGTACGAGAAGGGCCTCCAGGGCTTGACTAAGAGAATTGAAGATACGTTGTAATAAATAATGTCTGGAGTTTTAGTTTTAATGTCTGGTAATCTGATGTTATCAATTCTACTCTGCTGCATTTCTCATATATTGTTGCCTCCTCCTATTCCTATACAAATTTAATGTTTGGAATGAGGCTTCTTCTAAAGCTGCTCATGTTTGGGATGAAATAAGGCAGCCGAAAACACAAACCCGATCACTTGAAATATCGGCGTCCACAGACAACACTGTTCAAACCCGAATCACCAAATCACTTCATAAATTTCATTTCCCCCAACCCATTACAAGAAGACTCTAACAATAACCAATTGAAATAAACTAGATTCTTCGAGTACGGTAAAAATAAGTCAAACAACACAATCATGGACAAAGTTAAAATTGAGGTTTGAGGAGGGGGCAATCCATAAATACTTAAAAGTAAAGAGACAAATTCATGATTTATCTAATTTTTTTAAAATGTATAATTAAAAGGTAAAAAGAAATTTATGCGGAGGGCAAGAGCCCCTCCCAGTTATAAGCTACATCCATCCCTGAAGACAACGCTAGGAAAAACCAAAATAAACCGAATTAAAACATACAGATCAAATTTTTAAATTTGATCAAAATAGAGGGATTAATATAATAATTTAGAAAAAAAACTATGCCTCAAATTGAACTAAACTATCCAAGTCGATAACAATAAAAAGGATTAGAACGTGTTAAATTAAAATATCGAGACAGAAATTATAATATTACATTTTTTTTACCTTTACTTCTGCTTTGATATGAAATCTCACCGCCCGTACATGCAATTGAAGACACCAATCTCGAACCAAAAGAAAAGTTAAAAACAGAAATCATATTCATGGGATAGTAACGTGCAAGCTGGAAAAGGTCAAATATACCCTATACGTAAATGAGAGGCTGGTTTAGTAATATTGCATATGATGCCACCAACTAAATTTTAATTTCAATATATAAAAATATTGTAAATTATTTACCTTTTTTGGTGTCTCTACTTATGTCTCACGTTCAAAATTAAGTTTAAGGTTTAGGGTTTAGAATTTTAGATTAGGGTTTACAAAATTTAAGGTAGGGTGTTTTTTTAGAGTATAGGGAGTAGGATTTAGAATTTAAAGTTAGAGCTTGGAATTTAATTTTATAGTATTTTTTAATGTTGAAACATAAGTAGCGGGTTTAGGGTGTAGTTAATTAAGGATGGAAATCGTCTACCTCTAACTATGCCTCCATTAGTACTTCTATTTTAAAATAGCCGGTTTAAGGTTTAAGGTTAAGGCTTAGGGGTAGAAAATTAGGGATATGGTATATTTTTAGGGTTTAGAATATGAAAATTAAGGTCAGATCTTAGAAATTAACTTTTAAGTATTTTTTAGTAGGGACATATATAAAGAGGTACGGTTATGGACAGAAAATTTTTACTCCATAAAAAAGAGAAGATTTTTATCCATAAAAAAGCCGCTCATGTTGCGTACAGCGTACCATACCTCTGCATCTCCATTTCTTCATTTCTCTCTCAAATGGCCGACGAAACAAAGTTAAAATGGGAAGGAAAGGCTACGGCGGAGCTAAAAGCCTCAACGGCGGAGCAGATATGGCCGTTGATAGCTGAGTTCTGCAACCTAGACAAGTTTTTCCCTTTGGTTGATACGTGTTATCGAAAGGAAGGGAGTCCGGGTCAGCCCGGTCTGGTCCGTTACTGTGAAGGCAAGATGGGGTGGGCCAACGAGAAGCTTTTAACCATTGACCCGATCAACCACACGCTGAGCTACGAGGTGATGGAAAATAGCATTGGTTTCAAAACCTACGTCGCCACTCTCAATGTGTTGCCGGTTGAAGGCGGTGCCGGTGGGTGCAAGATCGAGTGGTCGTTTATTTCCGATCCGATCGAAGGGTTGAAATCGGAAGATTTGGTTTCGCTTGTTGATGAAACTCTGCAATTCATGGCAAAGAAAATGGAAGATGCTGCGCAGGGTCAAAGCTAGATGTTCAAAAATGTTGGTTTAGGGTTTAGCTGTGTTTTGTTGGTTCATGTTTTGTTTAATGCTTCTAATTTAATGTTGAACCGGTAGGTCTTGTCCGGTTTCCATTTTGGATCCGAGATTCTCTATATGGTTTAATTTAATTTTTAGTTTATTCTCAATAAACTGGTGGTGCAGTGGTGACTTGGATACAAAGCTAAGTATCGGCATGTTATAGATTCGATTTTATGTGATATTTTCTTAATTATAAGCATAATTTAATGATGTTATTGAAGTGAAAAGAACAGCGCCGAATATATGACGTGGCAGTGCCACATCACTAGCTACTTACACGTGGCATATCTACGTCATCGTCCAACACCATGTGAGTTAGTCTAGTCATTTCTTCGTTTGTTGACTAATAGGGGGTTGGAGTGCTCTAAAATAAAAGAATAGGGACTCAAATAAATATAAAGTCAAATGTTTAAAGTATTTTTTGGTATTATATTTTTTTACTAATATATATATTTACATGGTGTAAAATTTATTTAATTTTACACTAATTTATGGTCATTGTATGAGTGGAATGAATGAATGATGTGAAAAATTGAAAATAAAAAGATTTTTAAGGAGAAAAAAATAATAATGTTTAATTTCGTTCATTCATTCCACTTATCTAATGGTTATAGTGATAAAAATATACAAGAAAAACAAAGTAGGTAAAACATCATGAACAATATAAATGTAACCAATTTATTTTCAATATTTATTTTTAAGGACATACTCTTAAAATTTAATTTTTTTTAATATTTATTTGTTATTAAGAGTAAATTTTTTCAATACATTTTATTAATAGCCCAACTTTTTTAATACTTTATATTAAAGTCCTAATTTTTTTAGTACTTTTTATTAATGACCCAATTTTTTAATACTTATTGTTATAAAACTACTCTTAAAATTTATTTTTTTGCAACACTTGTTATTAGAGACGATGATTTAAATAACGGTTCACAACTATTATGTCCCTAATAACACATGTTATTAATAATAATTCACAACCACAATAGTCGCAGTGGCCACAATAATATTCATTATGTCCGCAACTATAATTTTATCTTTGATCATGGGCTTAACTTTTTGATTCGCCCTAGAGCCACCAAAAAAAACCCCACTTTGCTTGGTTTCCAAATCCAGCTGCTTCTCACCAAGATGCTTAGCACGTCATGCCAGGTTGTGCATCTCGCACTCAAGGATGGTGCGCGCATGAAAAATGTAATTGATCGACGGATATAACACTACAGCTCAGCTCACATGGTTCGCTTGTCACAAGTTTGAAGAGTTTTCCAATTAACTGATGATACATTCAATGGCCGCCAACCCAATTGACAGCCTAATACAGTCGGAATAAGGCTTTACAATAAACAAACAAAAAAAACGAGCACCGTGAACATGGTACGTATGATTTATCGTCGGTCTACTCCAAAAATAAAAAACACAGATAAACATAAATTTCATACAATGCGGTAGTATATAATTATAAACACATATCGACCCATCGTCAATGCATCGATCGAAATAAAAGCAAAATGAACAAGCAATGAAGAATATAGCAAATAATGAACAAAATGACATTTGTAAGGGGAAAAAACAGGTTCTCCTAAATTCTAAAGAGTAGACAAGATTAGAGCTGAAGGAATCTCATATATTGACATAATTGAATCTTGTAATAATCAAATATTATGCACCAACCTTTCCTCATAGGCAAGCCCTTGGAAAATCCTCTGCTTTTCTTTTAGCTCCCAACTCTGCATCTTGGTGAGAAGCAGCTGGATTTCATCGCCAACGTTCCAACTATACTAGACAAGATTAGGGACAAATCTTTAGGCATTTGCAGCCAACCTGGCATGACATGCTATAAGCATCTTTTGTCAGGGCCTATATCGGAATATATATGGAATTACAATAACATTATTGCATGCACTCACTGTAACACGAGATGCAGCCTTCGTTGGTCTGCTATATACACCAAACCCCAGATTCTTAAAGTTTCTTGGGTAGATTGTATGTCTTTTTAAGGAACTTTGAAGCTGTGTCATCATTCCGGTAACATAACACGCGCAGGAGTGTGTTTGGCTCAGTAGGATTCCACTGCCCTGATGTTGGAGGTAGTGGCAGCCTAGATCTTGCAGATGAGCCGTACGTCTCCAAGGTCACACGTCTGAACCGCTCAATTAAGCTATCTGTATCAGTTCTAAAAAGGGGAAGGACCCCTCTTGCAGTAGCTGAAAACTTATCTATGAGGTCGGCAGGCAAACCATCTCCATTGGCCCAAAACAGATCTTTAAGGGCTTTGAAATCATCCTCTATAATTTGAGAATCCTGACGAGTGAAAGCGCGACAGGGGCCTCCAGCAAGTAAAACCAGCAAGAACCCATCACAGGAAGCTTTCATGACATCAGTTATGATCCTAGTACGAACTCTTTCATGCACAGTTTCAGAGATGATCAACAAGTTTCGCTCCAGTTCCTGTAATAGAGGGTCAATCCTAGAAGATGATGGCTCCCCAATATACAAACCATCCCATAAAACATGACTTAGGTCATGGAATACAATTTTGTAAGCCACTGCCTCAGATAATTGCTGAACCCCTTCCACACAAGCAGCTGGTGTCAGTTCAAATTTCTTGTTCAAACCATTAGAAAAATCTTCCACGTGAGCAGACTCACAGTTCCTCAAGTGGGTTATGATCCTCTTTTCTAGAACATCCATCTCAGATCGGATACGGTGCAATGTATTTATACGAACACACAGCTGTGGCACCCCAAATGAATTATCTCCATTCATTGTTGTAACCTGAGAATTTCGCTTCTGAGAGTTCTGTAACTTTTCTTTCTTCTTCCACACACCTTGGAACTTTGATCCCGTCTCACCTCTAGTTAATGCAGGCATTGTGGGGATATATGTATTACGTGAACCTACATCATGTCAGATTAAAAGGTAAAATGTCAGAAACTAAAAAAAACTTAGCTGTCGTATTGAAATCATTTATTATATTTGCAAACACATACCACAGCCAGATTTTGCCTTGATTGCGTAATACTGAAGACATTTGTCAAGACCAACCATCAAATCAGGTAGCAATGTAGGATGTGTTGGTATTGGTAGCTGGAAAAATGCATCCAAAGTCTCATCAACGATTCTCAAAATTTCAACAGAAGAGGGGGCATATCCTTCTTGATTTGCTTGTGGACTCCAGACCTAGTGTCATGGAATGTGTTGTTAGCAATAATAAAAGTAATAATAAATCATATTATAACAAAACCTAAACCAGCAATTCAGTAGATAGCTGCTCAGTTGCATGACCAAAAATGCAAATTTCAAAAGGAACTGAGATTTGAAAGATATAAACTTCAGATAAAATTTTCATCCATATGACAGAATATTAAGCACATACCTCTTGCTGCAAATTCCGGTCAACCCATTCCTTAAGTCTGTCGACTCTTGTCTTGATCCATCCTTTAACAAGATTACCGATGGCAGTTTCAGCCTCATAAGGAGGCATCTCACGGATTATGGCCTTCCCACCATCATCACTATCTACTGCATCCTCAACTGCAATCTGCACGAGATCCTTCTCCAATTTATCTGCTGCTCTCAGTACTTGAACAGCATCAGGGGTCAACTCCATAATGCCTGATATAAACTGTTTTATCTCATTTGCATAACAAGCATGAAGGGTGGCCACAGCCACACCTGCTGCAAAAGGATGCCAACCCTTCAATATTGGACTGAAAACCTGCTTCTCATGAACAGCTAGCTCACCAACATCCTTAGCAAGGATTGCAAGGACAGGAAGAGGATTCAACTGGTTTCTGGAAGCTCTCCTGCTAGAGTCTGCTTTCTCCATTCTCTGTATAACAATTAAAAAACATATGCATAGTCATTAAACCAACTAAAAGGAAAACTAGGAGGCGACAGAGTATTCAAATTTCAAACACATCTGACATTTGTTGCATTCCAAGTCTCGTACATCTAAGAAATATGTACAATACGTAACATATGCATGACAATTCAGATACTGTATATATAACATAGCACTCATTTTTCCCTTATATCATCAGTAAAAGGGTCAATAGCAGAAAATAAAGACTTGCCTGAGCAAAAGCAGTGCGCAATGATGACCTGATGTAAGTGTCAATTCTATTTCGAGCTACATCGACTTCTCCTTTCCTCTTTCTGCGATACTCGGTAGATACATCCTCAACCAAAATCTTAGCTGCTGATACACCTAAAGAAATGATTCCCTGCATGGTATAGATGTTTCCACTATCAAAAGTGTCATGATAAGCAAGGAGTCGTTTCTCTGCCCAGCCCAATATTGAAGTCAATGTAGAACTTAAAATCTTGGAGTAATCTGGATCCTTCGTTGCTTTGGCATCTTTTGCTACCTCTGCTAGCTGGCTATCAGCAGCATATAGTAAGTCCATTTCAACTTGCCCAGTGGCAACAAAACGGTGAAACAGGACCCATGTAAAGCAGAGGTTGTGGAGCATTTGGTTAATCCCAAGGATCACCCATGTCTTTTTTATGTGCTCCATAAGCTCGTCAACTTCCTCAATAATAGATGTCTCATCGTTAATATCGAAGCAAGTCTCCAAAAGGATTTCATAGAGTCTAAGGTTCAGTGGAATCCCATCAGCCCAGTGGCATGAATCAGAAAGAGACCCATCAGATCTGGAAGCAAGAGACATAACAGCAGTGCGAAGAACTTGCATTGACTCATTGTTCTTTCCAGTTTCTATTGGCCTATCAAGGGCTGCATGAATGATTTGTCGTAGCCTTTGTGATGCATTATTTGACTTATCAAGTGGCACACGAGGATGCAATAGTAAACCAGCTTCAAGAACCTTGAGGTTTCTTTTTTGCCATTCAACATATTCTTGCTGGTCAGTAAAATCTGATTGCTTGAGCTGCTGTAACAGCTCCAATGGAAGAACCACTGACTCGATCCGTCTTCCAACCTATCATTTGACAATAATCAATGCTAATGGTCAAATAGGGATAAAATAAATCAATTAAGCACCAATGAGATTACAACAAATAAGAATCATAAACTTCACCGAAGCCCTACTATATTCTCGTCTTAAATTTGATAATCTTCACGAAACTCGTGAAGATTGGAGAATTTAGATTATCACACCATCATTCAGGATTAAATTATAGAATCAAATTTGCTGGGAACGTAAATCATAATCTATTTTTCCAAAAATCTTACCACCGGATTCGGATCCAATCACATCTACTTTAATATTATAAATAACTAAAATTGGTTTGCTCACGAACAGTATTATGTAGATCTAATAAATCGTAATTATAAACATTCGGATCAACCAAAATTCCATTTTAAAAAAATATAATAATAAGTTAAATTGAACTGACCAGGCCACCGCCGATTCTCAGAAGCGATCTTCTAACTCGCGAATCGATGGTCTCAGGTACACGCATTTGAATCCTCATAAGCTCCCCTACAGTCATAGGCCGCTTAGACTTGCCATTCCCCGAGCCTGGCCCAGAACCCGGACTCTTCTTCGAGCCCGATGAAGAGCCCGGCGACTTCAATCCTAAAGCCTTCTTCATCTTGCTAGCAGCCGCTGACGTAAGCGACCGCTGCAACGCGGGCGTGTTAGGCGAGTGATTGTGGTTTTCACTAGGCGAGTTGAGACTCGGCGAATCGGAATTGAAGGAGGCGGAAGTGGATAGAGGTTTGGATGAGAAGGTACGGCATACCGCGAGGAACACGTCGTAAGAAGTGAGTCTAAGGTCGGAATCAGTGAGTTGAGAGGCGAGTTGGCCGAATGGAGATTGGAGATCTGTCGAGGTGAGCTTGTTAGGCATTGATTGAGGCTTAGTTTGCAGTGGCGGTGGCGTCGTCGTCGACTCTCTCTTTGAGTGACCGAGTGAAAGATCCCTGAAGAGATGCGCCATTGAATCAACTCACTGAGAGCGACAGAAAAGAAAGAACGACACGAACGAGTTAATGAGTTAGAACATTGGACTCTTTGAGAGAGTAAAAACTGGTGAGAACATGGGAGCTGTTTGGCATTTTGATTTTTCGTATCATGTTTTATCCTTTTAGGCTTGTTAGAGAGAAATAAAATTGAAAAGAAAAAAAAAACTAAATTTAATAGGTTAAATTATGTTTTTTGTCCCTCTACTATGCTAAACTTTGAGATTTAACTTCTATTTTTTAAAAATTTGATGGAATTTGGTCTTCTTGATTTTATGGTGTTATTATTTAGTCCGAAACAGTAACATTATTAACTATCATCATTAGTTTTTAAAGCAATCTTCGATAGTTACCGACAAATGTTGAGTGCATTGGTAAGACACATTGTACTCCTAAAGAGAAGATATGAGTTCGAACCTTGGAGACGATATTATTAGGAGGGGCAGCCTCGCACCTTGAACATGAATTATAATACGGACATGATTTTATTCTTGTTTTAATTAAATAGAGATATTATATTCTCGTACCGAAATTCGAACTCATACAAGATAAACATCCTCAGCTACTAAGACGATTAGTGGATCTCTTCATGATTTTATTATTCTTCCTCTTTTTCTTAGGTTTATTACTTTATGTTACCTAAATCAAATAGACAAAAGCAAAAGGCTTAATATATAAATTGGTACTTGGATTCGCTCACATTCTCAATTTGGCATCTGAATTTTTCTAGATCAATTTGGTATCTATTTTTTTAAAAAAAAAATATCAAATTAGTACTTGGTATTAATGCGATGTTTAAACAATAAATCAAGTTAGAACACATAACATTTAACGATGTTGACATTTTGACTGATCAATATCACATAGCAACCTAATTGGCTGTTGAAACGCCAAGTCAGTTCAGGTATCGGTTTATTTTTTTTCAAAATTCATGTACCAATTTGGTTAAAAAAAATAGTACCGATTAAGACAAGTTGTCAATTTAAGTACCAATTTGTATATTAAACCTAATTCGGCGCGACAATGCACACAATTCGAAGATGGAGTGAAGCGCGTGATGCGCGACCAACCAACCAACCCTTTTCATGCAATTGGGAAATGGAAAAGAAAATATGATTTGTATTTGACGGTGGGGACGGACAGGGACCACGCGCAGCTGTTATACAGCCGAGAATTTGTTTAAATTCTATTTTATTTTAGTTGACAAATAAAATTAAAAGCTGTGACAGCGCCAGAAAATCTTTGAGCGTTTTTAAATTATTGTTATTTAATTATAATTGCTAAGATTGTTAGAGTGACAGACTGACAGCCCAATTATATAAGAATTGTTTATTACTCTTTACCTCCCATCGAAAAATTATATTCTAGTAAGATTAGTCGCGACATTCTTGATCTCAACTAATATAAAGTATATACTCAACTAGAATTTATAAAATTGACTATCATATTTTTTTAAATTAAATAGAGAATTTACATTCCTATATTAAGAATTAAACTCATACAAAATGAGGAAATATAAGTCTTATTTAGCCACTAAGTCAATTAATGGATCTCGTTATTGCGCATATTTTAAAAAAAAAAATTAAAATTCACTAATTTTATTAAACGATGATATATCCGAAATTATAATGAAAGTTCACAACATAGTAAACAAAGCACCTAAATCCAAGCATAATCCTATTAAACAAAACTAGCGTCTCGAGATCAAAAGAGAACCATACATGGAAAACGTAAAAACCTAACCCAAAGACTCGAAACAAAAGAATAATACAAACATCACAAAATCGACGATGATAGGTAAAACCATCAACAACAACATAAAAATGCATATTAAAATGAATGTACGTTGATAATAAGATCATTACTACAACTCAACCGCGAATAAGAAGCGGTAGATGTAATCGCGTATATAAATCCAGTTCGAGGGTCCGAGACAGAAAGACCAACAACACAATAAAAGGAACATCATTAAGATCAGTCGTTGCGTCGTTAGATCCAACCTTAATAGAAAATCAAAAACAAAACAAAAAAAACCTACCAAAAGACAGAGAAAAACGTACCAAAAGTTAAAGTAAAATCGTGCCACAATAACAGAATAATTTATTGAAAACTAAAAAACAAAACAAATAAAACGATAGATCTCGACGGTCGGCGACCAATATTAAAATTAGTGTCACCGCCAGTGTTTAAAGAAAAAAATAAACAAAAGTGAACACTCTATAATTGAAAAAAAAATAGTGAGCGAAATAATAATGAATTTATTATATAATCTTTGGATATCGGATGAGTAAAGGTAATAAGGCACAAATAAAGCCAAAAGTGAATGAATAAATAATTAATAAGTAAAGTTTAAGTTTCTCTTTTTTTTTTAATATAATAAAGTCTTAAATTTCTAATCTTGGACTGTACTGACCATCACTAACTATTAGGTGAAACGTTTATTCGGTAATAAGCCACATTTACGTAAAGTCTTAAGTTTCTAATCTTGGACTTTACTAACTATTGCATATTTGCATGTAAATAAGTACTTACAACTTTAAATTTACATTGTATTAATGTTTAAAATATATTAAAAAAATAAATTGTTAATCTTTTTCTTTGGTCATAATAACTTGTCAATCTTTAAACGATTCTTAAAGATGTCCTTAATATATTTTAATAAATCATTTAAAATATATAAAAAGACAGGAAAACATTATTAACTGTAAAAGTATAAGTTGACCGACTATTGATTCGATCGATATTATCGTTGATGTAATTCGAGCGTATCTAATTTTAAAATGAAATAATTCCAAAAAAATCACCATCTATTCTATTGTACAAAATCTGAAGTTCAGTTACCTGGATTTCATTTGGAAAACTCTATTGTACCAAACTGAGTGAAGAATCATATGAAATATGTCATACTTCTCAGGCTTGGGATGCCAAAGAAAATGCTGCTGTATCTTTTTTACTCTAAGTTGCATTTGCAGATACCGCTTTTCGGGGATCGATAAGAGGATCTTCTTCAAGTTCGGGATATCCTTCTCTAAAACAAATACGGCAAACGATTCCCAGTTCAAAACCTCGAAAAATGGGGGTACGAAATTATCGGATATGATCACCGGAACACATTCATAGAAAATGGCCTCTACCACCCTTGGACTATTAACTTCGTATCCTCTCGGGCAAAGGCAGTACTTGCTGCTCTTCATGTGCCGAATGTAGTTTGCTTTCCCCTTAACATTAGGCATTTTGCCAAAGATTTTCATGTCGGGATCTTTGTTTCCCCACTGTTCTAACAGAATTGGCCTTAGATAACCATGCATGCTTCCTGCAAAGAAAGCCAAGATCGATTTCTTGGATGGAGGGTTGCCCCCGAGGTCTTTAAGAGGTTTCTTTGCATTCCGGACATAAGTCTCGGGAAGAGACACGTCCTTGCCGAAAACATAACCTTCTCGAACATCGGAATTGCAGAGGGCTCTTATGCAATTAGCCATGGGTTCCCTTGTTTCAGATGGTGCCTGAGAAAAGTAGTGTTAATTAGAAGATAGTTCCAAGAAGAAAAAAAAACCATTGCATCATTGTATGAAAAATATCGAACTATCGGTCTCTCTACGGAGAAAAATGAAACAATGCAGCCATTGATTTGCAAGCTTACAAACAAAGGGGAATATAGCTGTGTAGATTCAGAGGTCGAGGTAAAAACAGGGAGACAAGAATTCATAGTGAAGTAAAATCAACCATTTGGCAATAACTTCTAATAAGTAACAAAGTAAAAAAAAAAAAAAGCTACTAAGGTTCTTCGAGCCTTCGACCTCTTTATTTTTATCGAAGTACTGGTGTCCCACATTCATGTCTCAAACATATCCGGACATGAATACGGAGATATGATATTCCAACCACTCTCCAAATACTTGGAAATCTTGAGAAATTTGAAGATATTCATGTAGGATACATGACACCTGTGTCTAATGCCATGTACATTAAGGTATTAGAAATACTTGTGGTATGTAAAATAGATGGACTATTTGAAATTTATGAACAGTTCCAAACACCCAAATGAAATGAAAGCATCAAAAGCATTACCCAGTCATGGCAAGCAACCAGAAAATGATCGGCTCCTTCAGTTCTATTCCAGAAAGGATATTTTGCTGCAATCGTGTCCACGTAGTTCTTCAGATACTGTATAAGGTTCTTATGACTGTGAGAATCAGCCACATATAAGGTTTCCTCTAACATTCTGGAACTAAAAGACAAGTAAAACAGGTGGGCATCTCTTGGGTTTTTAGTGACAAATTTTGTATTAGTTTCCAGCAGCTTCATGAACCATCCTTCAGAGGCATAAATACCCTTGAGAGGCCACGTATGTGCTATGGGTCTTTTTCCTTCCTTGTAGACATATACTTTGAGTATGTTTTCCATCAATTCATAGCTCCTGGAAATGATAATGGAAATTGTTTACACCTCATGCACTTGTGTACCGGTAACTGGTTCTGTTTACCGCAAACTTACCATTCTCAAATCAACCAGCATTCTGTTTTTCCTACTAAAACATTTTAAGGAAATGCTAAAAATGAAAGAGAAAAATGGAGCGGTACTCTACCTTTTGAACATAGAAACATTCCGATAAAGAGGTGCATAAAGTTGTGGATCGTTCTTTATAATGGGTGCATTCTCGATCTGCAATCTTGCTTCTAGTAGAACTTTGTCAGCTTCTGAAGGCCATCTTGGTGTCTACAAACAGATGGATATTAAAAAAAAGAAACATTGAAATATAGAACTAAAGTATCCCTTTGAAATAACAGAAATCAAAATGTATGAGCATACTTTGGATTCGTATGAAACACGGCTCTGATCAAACAAATTGTTCATATCAGCTATTGTAGTTAGTGCAGGTAGCGTCTCAGGCTTTTTCTTTATCTTGGGAGCCCTGGGAGGAGCAGGATCGTCACCTGATTTGGTGAAATTGTTCCGCATCTCTTCCGATTTCTCATTCTTGTCTAAACTTGGCGTTGCATGTTGCTCTACTGAAGATATACTGGAATTGAAAGACACAATAGGAGTGCTGACATTTGTCTCAACATCTTTTTCTAAGGTAGTGTTAGTTGTACCGAGGTCTGTATCCGAGGACAATGTGCTTATCGGTGATAAATTGACACTTCCATTTACAATATTGTTACTTGCAGTGCTGATATCAACAGTGCCGTTCGTTGCTATGCTTGAATCATTGGAACTTCTGGGGAAGTTCGCCGTGGATATTTTGTTTAGGTCCTCGGATTCCTCCCTAGAAGAAATGCTATCCATATCTAATGTAGAAGATCTATTCAAGCCTACTTCTGCTGATGTGAAACCATCTTCCGAGGCCCCAACATTAGCTTTAGCTGTTTCATTAACAGCACCAGTTTTGTTCTGATTATTTGAACTTGTGATATTACCCTCCTTCTCAGACTTCTCTGATTTGGAATTTTCACCATTGTCCACAGTTGTATTCGGAGCTTTGGTACCTTCATCAAAAACAGAAGATTTATTCAAGCCCTCATCTGCTTCCGATATAACATCATCATCGAAATCTATGTCTTTTCCTTCAAAGATCCCAGCATCATGAGCTGTCTCATTAGCAGCATTTGTACCATTAAAGTTCAAACCAGATTCAGCAGACGGCAGACCGATATCCAAGAAGCGACTTTGTTCCTCAGCATCATGTCTCATTAGCAGCATTTGTTCCATTAAAGTCCAAACCAGACTCGGCAGATGACGGACCGGTATCTGAGAAGCTACTTTGTTCCTCAGCAGCATGAGCTGTCTCATTAGCAGCATTTGTTCCATTAAAGTCCAAACCAGACTCGGCAGATGACGGACCGGTATCGGAGAAGCTACTTTGTTCCTCAACAGAAACTTTACCGGAAGGAAATAATGACGAAAAAACATCCCCGTACGGAAGTTCAATATACTGGAAAGTTAAAATCACAGCAAACGTAATTCCTATAAGCCATATCAGTTTCCTGGTATCCACTTGAAACAGAGATTTAAGCTCATGCCTCATTGAGAAACCACTCGACCGATTGTCAACTGATTAAAACGCTAATATCATCCCCTGCATTGCGTTCCCCAGAACCTGAATTAGTCAAAACGAAACTCCTCCACTAATGCGTGAATGAAAAAAATCCGTAACTTAGAAAATTCCGAAACATAATCCAAGCAAAAGGAGCTTAGAGTCTGTACTAAACAAGCCGAATTGTTTCAGATACTGATCAACTGTTGAATAATTGAAATTTCTATTAAATACTAAAGGAAAATTAAGACGGACTCGTATTTTTCAATTGTCGACCTAACGCTAGTTCTTTCGCTTGTTCGTCTTCCATTAATTAAACATGCAAAGCCAGAAAAATACAGGGAAACGGCAGAGCAACAAGAAACTCAAGATCAATTATCAAATAAAACCGGAGAAAGATATACGTACGATTTATCGGTCATTGAACTCTCGTTCTTCAATCTTCTGTTTGGTGAACAAGAAAACAATGATGAAAAAACGAGAATTCTTCTCCAAGAGGTGGAAACTGGACAGTTCCAAAACTAGGAGACCGAATTTTCTTCCATTCTCTTCACTTGATTTGCTTTTCCTTTTACTTTTTATAAATATTTCTATTTTCTTAGCAGCCAAACAATGAATTCCAGATTTGCATGGGGGATTTTGAAATTTCAACGGGAAATTCAAGGCTTCTTACAGCTCCTGATTTACTGAAACTGCGGGAATACCCAGAACGTGGAAACGGTGATTCCCGTGGTATGTATTAATAATAGTAACATGAACAAATATTCTTTTGGACGACAAAGGACACCCATCTCATTCGATATTACGTTTTAACCACCGCCTTTTTGACTTCTCACCCGACAGTCTTTAATGCACGCGCGGCGCGTTTGGCTCTCCCTCAATTCTTTCCTTAACGTGTTACGTAACGGACCCGTCTCCGCGTTTCACTCTACTTTTTTCTTCGAATACATCAAAATTTAAAATAAAATAAAAATTTGCATTTTTTTGTTATTTATATTCAAATTAGGAAGGTTTTGTATTTTATAATGAATAAATATTTTGTACACATGCGGTGGAAATTGAAAATTTTCACAAATGCCTTAATTTTGGGGTTTAGGGGTTAGTTTAGGATATAGGGTTTAGAGGTTTAATTATAGTAATTAGAATTTAGGGATAGTTGTTTTAATTTAAGATTTATGGTTATAATTTAGTGTTTATAGGTTAAAACCTAAATCCTCACCATATTACCCTAAAAACTAAATCCTAACATATAAACCCTAAATTATAACCCTAAACCTTAAATTGAAACAATTATCCCTAAATTCTAAACCCCTAAACCTTATACCCTAAATTAACTCCCTATACCCTAAAACTAAGGCGCTTGATATTAATCCTTTTATAATTATCACCATTAATCCTAATTGAATAATGTAAAAAATTACTCTGAAATAATTCTCCTAATATAATTTATTTTATTTACAGTATTATAATCGAATTCCCAGATAAAATAACATATAAAAACAATTAACAAATATAAGAATTTGTTGGAGTAATAATATTTATTGTTTTATTCAGTTCTTAAATTAATTGAAAATTCCTACATTTATAAATTAAATATACATAATAGAAGTATTTATTTCTTAAAAACTACAACGCCTTAAATAAAATTACTATTCCCTTGGAAGATCACCTTTAATGCGACATTATATTATAGAGATTCTTCCCCTTTTTTTTCATTTAGAGATGAATCATATATATATATATAAGATTTATTTTTTCCAAATCTTAAAATAAAGTATATGCTTTATACTATAAAAAAATAAAAAAGTAATCCATAAATTAAATAAAAATAAATTTCGATTTGTATGGTTACTTTATAAAATTTTAAATAATATACATTTAAGAGTGATTTTTTATTGATATTTTGTCTAAAAAATTCACACAACATACATATTTAATCTTTAACAACTAAAATTTAAATATCTAATTTTAAAATCATAAATTATAAACTTTAAACCATTAATTTTAATCATAAGCCTTGAATTTTAAATCCTACAAATTAAATCACTTACCCTTGAAACAGAAAAGAAAATATTATCTAAATACTACATAACATTTGTATTGAATTATTTTCCTACATTTAAATAACAACTGAAATGCTCATCCCCTTGTGTCCCGGTGGCAAAGGTAGATGTTTATTATCTCTTGAGATTTAGGTTTGAGCACAAATGATCTATGTTGTGTATGTCGTCTTTAAAAAGACAAAAAAATTTGAACAGATGCTATTTTTGTATTACACCATCATATTCAAAAAAAAATAACAACTGAAATGAATATTACAACTCGAATCATTTTTCAGTTTACTTTATATCTTTGCTTGGACCTACTTTCAGGTTCACCCACCTGAAAAATTATATGTAATCTAATATTAAAGAATTTTAAATTTTTTTACTTAAAAATGTAATTTTATTTTTTATTCTCGTTACTCAAGCTTAATAAAATAAGAAGCAAGAAAACAAACTCAATTGTTATACGAATAAGTAATAAAATAAAATAAAAAGGCGAAACTTTATTAATCCATTCAACAAAAAACTTGATTTGTCGAATGTCGGTTTGTATGTGAGATTAGTCCAAGTGGTAAGCAGTTTGGTACTGTTTAAACAATATTTTGGGTTCGAGACGTTATATATGCAGAAAATTTTCGCTAAAAAATTTATCTATCAAAATTAAGTGTGCGTAGGTCGATACGGAATAATTAAAATAAAATCCTGAAAATCGAAAGAAGAAAAAATGGTCTGTATGGAGTGTTACCGTTATGTTAGAGGCCGTGGAATTCACGCACGACCCGTGAACGAAATGTGAATGACTATATGCGGCTAATGTTCTCCTTGTCTTTGGCTGCCAACAATGATGTCGACTCACAATAATACATCAATTATTATTACTACTATTACAAAGTCACCAAATATTGTTTTCATGTATTTTTTGTTCTTACATAATAAATTATGGGATTCACCTTGTAATTATAACAATATTATGGACGAAATGGTTCAAAAAGTTTATATGTGACACGTTTCATATTACAGTTATTTGGGTAAACTACAATGTAGGTCACTTAGTTATGTGTAAGGTTACATTTGGGTCATTCTATTATTAAAGTTACATTTGGGTAAGTATCACAAAGGCTCATTATGACTACGATCCCCCAACCTAATTTATTCAACTCACACCGTTATAATTCAAACATCTGATTTTGCTTACAAGACACCATGTCTCATCCTGAATAGTTGGTCATATTTCATTATTTTTTATATAACCATCAGTATCCAACACATTGTCTAACTAATCCGAATAAGATAATGCAAAGGCTCATTTTGAGACAACCCTTTCAATCCTTTTTTTCTAATCATAATGCTAAAACTTGAACATCTGACATTGTTTAAAAGATCTAATATTTTATTTCATAGACCAATTAGTTATTGGTTTGGTCATATTCCATTATTTAATGCATTCTTCAAGTACTTTGTATGGGATTCAAATGAGTCGTAAAGATTCGTGTCATCATCAGTTGTTCTTTGCGAATGACTATTATATTTGAGAGAGCCCGATGGGCGCGCATATATATATATATATATATATAGAGAGAGAGAGAGAGAGATCCATGTATACAAATGTAAAACTGAATCATTTAAGAATAATATTTTTAAATACTTATTTTTATGATAAATAATTAAAATACTTATTTATAACCTCTTGTATAAAACCTTTAAGAATCATCGTATTAATTGGATGATGTTCATTCTAAGATACACGAGTTCAAATCACTTTATCTAAAAGATGTATATAAATTGTCAAAAAATTAAAATATTTATAAACAAATACTATTTTATAATTACATTTAAACTATTAAAAAAATTACCGCATTAACTCACCTCAAACAATGTTTTTTAACAAACAAAACAAATAAATTTGTTTTAAAATATTTTTTTCATAACCTAATATTAAATTCATTTAAAATAAAAAAAAATTCGAATGATATATGTCTCGCAGGTAAATTTTGGGGGATAATCCATTTTGGATTATTAATTAGGGATATATGGGAGTTTGGGGGATATTTTGGCATCTAGGCCAAAATCTACAGGACCTCGCCACCTCCTTATGGCGAGGTCACTTTTTAGCACAACCTCGCCACCTCCTTATGGCGAGGTCACATGGACCATGCAACTCACGTACCTTACATGATTTAAGTGGATGTTACTTGGCTATATAGGTACGTGGTCCATGTGACCTCGCCATAAGTAGGTGGCGAGGTTGTGCTAAAAAGTGACCACGCCATAAGGGGTGGCGTGGTCCTGTAGATTTTGGCCTAGATGCCAAAATATCCCCAAACTCCCCTATATCCCTAATTAATAATCCAAAATAGATTATCTCCCTAAATTACCCATGTCTCGCGTCTCGCCCGGTTTATTAACCTGACATCTCGATTCCCCCGACCCCTTGGCATCGTTAATTTTGCCGCTATAATAAAAACCCTATATTTGTAAAACCCTAATCCCAAAAGCCCTTTTCCACAAACAACAAAATTCTCTCTCGCAGTTGAACCTAATTAATTAAAGGAAATTTCGAGACAAACAAGCTTGCTTATTGAGCGTGAAGGAGATCAATGGAGGTCGATAGGGAAGACGGACGCTCGCAGAACCAGTTGAGACCTCTCGCCTGCTCTCGCAACATTCTCCATCGAGCTCATGGCTCTGCCAGTTGGTCTCAAGGTGCTTCATTTATGGGGGAAAAGGGGGAGACTGTTGAGAAATTGTAGTGTTTTGATTATATATCTTCTCATTTATTATTATTATTTTTAAAAATTTAGGAGATACGAAAGTATTTGCTGCTGTTTATGGGCCGAAAGCTGGAACTAAAAAGAATGAGAACCCTGAGAAAGCTTGCATTGAAGTTATTTGGAAACCTAAAACAGGACAAATAGGTGATTTCTTGAAACCCCTTTTAATTATTATTGCATTTGAAGTTCTGTAAGCTGGGAAATTTTTGAAATATGTAACGTTGGTGTTCAGGGAAACTAGAAAAAGAATACGAGATGATATTGAAGAGAACCCTGCAGAGTATTTGTATTTTGACTGTTAATCCAAATACTACAACATCAGTTATAATCCAGGTTGGTTATTTGATAACTATTTGTGAAATTTTTCTCTTGTTTTTGGCCGAGTTGTTCATAGATCAAGTTTATGTTTTGTCTGGCAGGTTGTGAATGATGATGGTGCTGTATCCTTTATGCATTTCCATTAATATTGCTTTACAGTTTCTTTTTGTTGTTCCATATGTTTCAGTTTTCCAAAGCTTAGTTTTCCAGTGTTTATGGTCTAATCTTTGTTAGAGATATGTAATCGGAATCTACGTTGGAAAAACTATGATTTGAGAGACAATATTGTTGCTGCAGAGAGTGTTCATGCTGGAGATTTCATTTGAGTAACTATTGCTTAAAATTATGATTAATGATTACATGTCCAGTCCCTTCAAAATTGTTTGCATAGTATGTAGATAGAGTATGCATCTTCTCGATGATACCATGGTAATCCTTGATATTATCTCATATAGCTTCTCCCGAGTGCCATTAATGCAGCATGTATGGCCCTTGTAGATGCTGGGATTCCTATGAGGCATCTTGCTGGTGAGCAATGCATACAAGTGGCCATATCGCGTTTCATCAATACTGAGTACTTAACTTCTTGCTGATCTTATGCTGGATTTTGCAGTCTCAATATGTTGTTGCGTGGCAAGGGATGGACTTGTTATATTGGACCCAACCAAGCTAGAAGAGCAGGTTATCATAGAATTCCTTTATTTATTTATTAATTAATTATAGTAATTTCCTTCTCTAACTACAATGTAGCTCATGTGTGAGACTTCTAGCCTCAAAAAGAGGGGGGGGGGAGTATACTTTGACACCGGTATCTTTCATCTTGGTGCAGCTTTATACAGAATGAATCATTACATTGGTTTCTTGTAAATTTTGTTTAAATCCTATTTCCTGACATTCACATTTTTCATAACAGAATATGAAGGCATTTGCATATTTAGTCTTCCCAAACTCAGTCCATTCAGTCCTTCCTGAAGGATCATTAAGTGTGCAAGGTGAACCCATTGAAAATGGGATTATTACATCTGTTACTCATGGTAGAATGTCAGGTATTCATTGCTCTCTATAAGCCTGTCCTTTTTGACTTAGTTTTACTTTGTAGCTGTGGAATCACATGTAATTGTGAAGAATGTCATGTTTTTGGAGATTTAAGGCTGCTGTCAAATAAAATCGAATGCATCATTTTCATTGGTATTCATTATGGATCAAGAACTTGGGAATTGCACAACATCAATGAAATAGAACTTCTTGCGTGGAATGTGGATTTAGGGTGTTGTAACAACTATGATGTTTATTTTTGGCCTCTTGAAGTATCATCTATGATGCCATATTTGATTCTAATATATTTCTTATTCGGACCCTTGTTCCAGTGGACGATTATTTTTACTGCCTAGAACGGGGGCGTGCTGCAAGCACCAAATTGTCTGATTTTGTCAGGAGGAACTTGCAGCAGCAATCAACTGATTCATCTAAAGCTGGGTGACTTTTTAGAACTTTCAGTCGCATAATATTAACCATCGGGGAATCCCCGGTTTGTTGAGTTTCATGTTTTACCAGATAGCAACATTAGCTATTTTTGTATTGATTGAGCTCTTATTTCGTCACACTTTCACAACCTTTTTGACCAGATTGTATTAGAAGTTTGATGTAAAGATACCCTTCTTGTTTCTAGGTTTTGATCTTGTTCCTACCATTGTTGTTTAATGAAAGGAAAATTTTTCCTTTATTACCAATCGGTTTTTACTGGTCTTTTAATGATATTTACATATTCAGACCGACTACTTGTTCTTAACTCAATTGCTGCACCCCCCCCTCAGTTTTTTAGACTCCTTTTCGGTGCACATACTTATACCCTTACACTTAAAATTAGGTTTAGGGTTTAGGGTTTAGGGTAGGGTGTATATTTTTTAGGGTGTAGGGTTTAGGATTTAGAATTTAGGGTTATGACTTGGAATTTAATTTTGTTGTGTTTTTTAGTATTGGGGCATAAGTAGGGGTACCGAAAAGGGTAAATTTTTATCCTAGTGCATGGTAAAAAGCTTTAGAAATGCTTGTCCGTACCATTGGTATTTTTTTTAATATTTTCCAACCCCTCCAACAACTATTAATCAGTACAGTTAAAGAGCAGCAAGAGAATGGAAATGCAGTAAACTACTACAACAACTATTACCGTATAATATTCTAACTCCAGCAATTTGCCGATGTAAATCGGTAATTGCATGGTGTTTTCCTTTACCTGTTTCGGCCAGGCGAGTTATTATTTACCAGTATAGTTAAGGCAAAATGAAAAAAAAGATGCCCAACGTTTGCATGTTTTGTCATTTGACTCTCTATTTTTTTTGTTCAAATATGCCCCTAACATTTGTATGTTTTGTCATTTGGCCCCATATTCTTTCTTTTGGTCCAAATATGCCCCTAACGTTTCATTCATAGTCCAAATATGCCCTTGTTGGATGTAAACTGTCAATCAACTGACGGTCAACGGTTTATAAAAAAAAATTGACGTGGCATCAGCAGATCTTAATACGCGGCAAGTCCAGTCAGCATCAACTGTTAAACGTCAGTTTACTGACAGTTTCTATCTAACAGGGATATTTGGACCAAATTGAAACGTTGAGGGCATATTTAAACTACGAATGAAACGTTGGGGGCATATTTGGACCAAAAGAAAGAATATGGGGTCAAATGACAAAACAAACAAAAGTTGGGGGCATATTTGAACCAAAAAAAAAATAAGGGGCCAAATGATAAAACATGCAAACGTTGGAGGCATCTTTTGTCATTTTGACTATAGTTAAAGAGCAGCAAGTATAAGATTGCCTAACATTTTTAACAGTATCCACCATGCTTTTTACATAGCTAGTCTTGAACCATAACATCTCATTAATATTACTGAATTCATTTCTATATCTCATTGCTTTCATTGTCTTCTTTAATGTTGTCGTTGAGTCCACACCAAATAACCCCAACTCACCAAATTAATTCCGTAACTACACTGCCAATGCACCCCTTTGTATATCTCTACCTAGCTCTTGCAGGCTCTCAGTCTAATCCAAATATATCACATTCTCTTATTTTTCTCCCATGGAATTCTATGGCAGGAAAACTGGTCATTGCGTTATTGATAACGAAAGCAATCCGACTCAATCGCCTCCTCGGCTTTCGCTTCGAACTCACCTAGATATGTATGACCAAGATCTCCAGTTCAGCCCCGGAAGACCTTCGAGTCCCCGAACGAGTGCTGCAGCTATGGATTTGATGTTACCACCTGGTAGTCCTGAAACACCATGGACACTCTCTCCTCTTCAAACTCCATCCCCTGCTCTCCTCTACCACTGCATTGCTTCTCTTCATCGACAAGATGGTAATATCCACTCGATTGCAATCTCGAAAGGGTTGGTTTTCACCGGTTCCGATAGCAGACGTATTCGTGTATGGAGGCAGTCTGACTGCACCGAGAAGGGATGTATAAAGACAAGTTGTGGTGAAATCCGAGCTATTTTGGCTTATGGTAACAAGCTTTTCACTGCACATAAAGACTTCAAGATCAGGATATGGGACTACACGGTTTCGGATAATTTCGGGTTCAAAAAGATCTCAACACTCCCTAAGAGAAGCTCGTTTCTTTTGTTCCCAAAGACAAGCAGCCAACAACATAAAGACTGTGTTTCGTGCATGGCTTATTACCATGCCGAAGGGCTGTTGTACACTGGCTCATATGATAGAACAGTTAAGGCATGGCGGCTCCAAGATAACAAATGTGTGGACTCATTTGTGGTTCATGAAGGCAAGGTCAATGCAATAGTGGTTAACCAAGATGATGGCTGCGTTTTCACATGTTCCTCTGATGGTTCAGTGAAGATTTGGAGGAGATTATATAGAGAAAATTCCCACACTCTAACCATGACATTGAGATTTCAACAATCACCGGTTAACGCCATGGCGATAAGCTTGACATCGAACAACTGTTTTCTGTATTCCGGTTCATCCGATGGCACCGTAAACTTCTGGGAGAAAGAAATAATGTCTGGTAGGTTCAACCACGGCGGGTTCTTACAGGGTCATCGGTTTTCGGTTCTTTGCTTAGTGGCTATAGAGAAGTTGATCTTTAGTGGATCAGAGGATACAACGATTCGGGTTTGGAGAAGAGAAGAAGGGAGCTGTTTCCATGAATGTTTGGCTGTGCTTGATGGTCATAGAGGGCCTGTTAGATGCTTAGCTGCTTGTTTACAAATGGAGAAAATTGTGATGGGATTTTTGGTTTACAGTGCTAGCTTGGATCAAACTTTCAAGGTATGGAGGGTCAAGGTCATGCCGGAAGAGAAAACCTGTTTCGATTTTGCGGATCGAAACGATTCGAAGACAAAGACGACGGCGGAATACGAGATGAGCCCCGTGTTGTCTCCTTCATGGGTCGAGAAGAAGCTTCAAGGTAATCATTTCCAGTGAAATTTAAGACAATGTTTATGCTGGTAGTACTAGTTCAGTAATGTTTTTTTCCCCTGTTGGTAGTTCTTATTTTGAAACAATCTTGTAGAAACAAAGGCTAGCCAAAAAGAAAACCTTGTTATTTTAAGGAATAGCCATTAAGGAATTTCTTGAATTCAGTCCCCGATGTTAGAAGGAAAATTCGTATATGAGTATGCATTGAACACGGGTGTCGGACGTGGACAGTCCAAGAAAAACGAAGAGTCCGAGCAACATAGATTAAACCAGAACCAAAATGAGAACTAAAACCAATATAAACTTCCTTTTATTTTCATGCCAATCTTTAACATTTGATATATTAAACTTTATGAAGAAATACTTTGATTACTCGAGAAAGAATCGACATTCACCTAGACAACGGAAATTAACTCCTTTCGCATCCGGGTTCCGGAATTTCATGCAAGTGGAGCAACAACATTAAGCATCCAAACCATGACTCTTGAGCAGTCCGGCGGTAAGCCTTCCATCTGGCTGTAATCGTCCACAAGTTGTTCGATAAACGAGCTTGCCTGCAGTTCAAGTCAAAGACATTAAAAGATCGAAATAAATACGTACCAGAGGCGTTTCGACATAGGTTTATGGTGCAAAAAAACCTCTTCCAAGGGTTAATTTTTGGTACACAAAGCCTCAATCTTGCATACTGAACTTAAAGACAATAAAATAAGATCCAGCAAACACTAACTTGGAAGCCATCTTTGACAGTGTCAAGCTGTCTAATAGGTTCAAGACCACGTCGATTCCAACGGTTTGGATCCCAGAGTATGGTACTATTGAATGCGAACCCCGACACTTCACCATGTAAACTTCGGAATCTCCGACTTAATCTGTTCAGATGCCAACCAATGACTTGAGTTCCATTACAAACAGGGCCCTCCATTATAGCTCCACTTTTGTCCCATGTTTGCTTGGCCACAGTCCATGTCCCGAACCGCCTATAAATAAAGGCCAGAGTGAAATAAACTACAGAAGTGAGCGTACGTACGTATGTACGTATGTATGTATGTATGTATGTATGTATGTGAAGAAGATACCTGATATGCCTCATTTGCTGAAAGAGATCAATCAAGTAGATGTTGTCCTCATTAGCAAAGTAGACAATTCCATCAAGCTGATGAGTTTCAATGTGGGATAATGCCACATTTCTTTGGTGAACATGTCTGTCTTTTATATCAGTCACATTTTTCTTGCAAACAATATGTCTGTACATGACGCCGCTCCTTCGTAGGATGTCGGCGGTTTCCTCGGACTGCGAGTTCATCTCCACAACGATCCACAACAGAGGAGGTTCAGCCAGCTTTAATGTGTATCCCAAGCGGCTTAAATAATAGGCCTGAAGTGGTCCAGCATATGTTGGAGTCACAATTATCAAAAGCTTACGAGTTGATTGATTCGTCCCGACATCGTTTTCGATCCCTTTGTTACCCGTCACCAATGTTACATTTCTTTCTGAACTGCCGAGATTTCGAAAATTACCGAATTGCTGTGGCTTCGAACCCGAATTCATGTAAGAGAAGTCCATGGAAATGAATGGTGTAAATCCAATCAAAAGACCAACAATGAAACAAATGAAGAAATGTAAAAGTACCCTCGTCCACACTTTTCCTTTCAGCTTAGACCTGTCGAAAATCCGACCTGATTTTGGCCCGAAAATACCGAGAATCGAAGCTCGAGAATCCGATAAACCGAAAAAAGAAGACACCAATCCAGCAGTTGGTGGATACTTCTCATTACATGATGAATACTTGGATAAAAGAGAAGGAACTGAATGATCAGCTTCCACAGTACTCAAAGTCCCTTGCCGAGGCACCGGAGACAGTGTTCTTCACAACGATGCCATCGACACGAATCCGATACACTGCTTAAATCAATAAAGAACCACCGCAAAATAAACAAGAAAATGAACCAGCATTTTCAGACAAGAGTTTCACGACAAAGATTTTTGTTTTGTTTTTATGGAGGGGATTAAGGTGGTTTAAATAAATGTATAAGGGCGTGCTAACAGCACACGGCATCCATAGCGGTCCAAATGGCAATCCCCATGGGTTCACCAGTTTTAAGATACTTCCTGCTGTTTTGGACATAACAGCTTAGCCTTAATCTTTGTTTTGGTAAGCTGAGTCTGATCATTAATTTTATAGTCAAATAAAGTTTGCTTCCTATTATGGTAACCTTTAAAAATAGAATATGGGAGATATAAACAATTATGATTGAAGTTTTATCAAATTCATGGCAGAAATTTAAATTACGGTTGTGATTATATAATCTGTTGTGGTATTTTGTCGTGATTACGATTAATAACAGGTAAGGATGGACTGAGGGCGGCTGGCGAGGGCGGTCACCCCCATAAAAATTTAAAATTCCTATATGATTTAGAAAATTATAACTATTAGCGATAATAATCGACAATTTCAAATATTAAAATGTTTAGAAGAAGGTTTAATTAGAAATCGGAGCATTAATTTAAAATTTTAAAAATAAAAATTGGATGAAATTTTATACATTACCCTAGTAGAAATGATTTTTTTGAAGAATAATAAAATTGAATTCTAGATATCCAAAATAAAAAAATTAAACACTTAGTGTCCGTTTAGTTCTAGATGATAGAGTTATTTTTATTTTCTTGAAAAATAGAAAACGGTGAAAAACACATTCTTGGTTATAAAATTAGAAAATATTTTTAGAAAATAAAAACAAAATTGAGAGAAATTTGAATACATAAAAAAATGGTTTTTAGTGAGTAGGAGTCGATAGTCCTCCGAGTTACATAGATCTGTTTGATTCGTTTTCGACAAATAGAGTAGAGCTAATTCCTTCATCGCCATAGCCATGGCGATTCGGTCCTTTTATTTAGATCTTGATTAAGATGGAGCCAGCAGATACAACAATGTAATATAAGTTGAATGTGAACTGCAAAAATATGCTCATGTTTTTTTTTTTGCTATACATTTCACTATTTTTCAGGAAAATTAAGATAGAAAATGTGAACTGCAAACAATGTAATAGCCATGGCGATTCGGTCCTTTTATTTCGGTCCTTTTATTCGATTCATTAATTACAATGCATCAGAGCTTTTGAGCATTTCAGAAACATCGATACAGGAAAAGGAAAGCCTGTGATTGCTTCTGCGAATGACGAAAATGACGGAGTACAGGTGAAAACATGATAGGAAAAGCTGGGGGCGGCACTGATGTGATCACGGAATGGTAGTAAAATTGTGGCTAAGGTGAAACAGAACCGTTTCTTCACAATGCAGCCACCGAAGACATAAGTCTGCGATCGCGATGACCCAAATGTAGGTCGTCTTTCTGGGAAACGGTATACATCCCGGATCATCCATGACCCTGCATCTCACTGAAAACACAGATATCAACTTTTCTACCTCGACACATTACTCAAAAAGTAAAATTTTCACCTGAAAGCTTACCTCAAATTCTCAATAAGTTTTCGGTGGAAGCTGAGATGAACAAAATCAAGGGGTGATTGTGAACATCAACAGATTCTCAAGGAGAGGACAAATATTGACAAACTCAGTAGAGTCGGTAACTGACTTCAATACTTCTGAGCTTTGGAAGTATGCGCACGCAGTCTCTACCAAGGTAGAGAAACAAACCCCGATGCAAATGAACATGATCGCAGATGCAGCGCAAAAGATGGCAGGTTAAAAACCTGTAGTGTGCCTTAAGCAGAATAATGCTATATGCTATCTTCTATTACCAGAAATTAGAAACATAGGTTTACATGGTTCCTTCGGAGACATCGTCAGGGAACCCAAAGCATTTGGCTTTCTAGGTCCTTAAAGTTGAGCCAGTTATCATTCCTCTCTGCCATTTCCTTCCTCAGGATCGCATTGTGTGAGTCCCTAGGTAAAAGCATTTTCCATTTCCTTTCCATCCAGACAAAAAGTTCAACCACAATCCCGTTTCGTGGGATATTTTCCTTAACCTGTAATCAGAACATATCCTTGCAAGTTAAGAATCTTAAAGAACATAACTTGCCAACTCTTAATTACATATACATACTCATCATTTTCCATCCATATTTTTTGTAACTGCAAATCAAAGTCAAGAACAGGAGAGCTATCTAAGGATTTGATATGGCTTCCTCCATTCGTTGATCGCCCACAAAAGGCTTCAAAGTGCCCCAAGTCTTCCCGACTTCCAATTTGACACGCAAAGGAACTGGAAAGAAAGAATTAAAAAAAATGAAATGTCTCCTCAGCATATCATAGTTGAGAAATAAATATGTAAACACTACCTAGAAGGGAGACAGCATTTTCCATGCTCATTCGCAGCAGCTCTGCAGCTTCCTCTATCACTAAAGGATCAACTTCCAGTACCAATTCATCATGCACCTAGTAAATGGCAACATGGATTCTCAATCAACTAAATCGTAGAACGTGAATTTTAAGATAAAATTTGAGCAAAAAACTTCGCTGCATCACAACCAAACAGGACTGCAAAAGTCCAGATTTAATAGATTCATTGATGTATTCCTCAAAGAGTCAAGTGGTAGCAGGAAAAGATTCATTGAAGCAAACATAATGAAAGGAAAAAGATAAACGAAAGGCAGCAGTTTCTAAAAGAAACCTGCAAAAGGATTCGACAGCGGCCCTTAAGCATGTGAAACTTGGTTGAAATTGAAGAGCCAGAGTCTAGCCTGTCAACCCCTTCAACGATTACAGAATACATTTTTATCATTGCTATTTTGATTATGTCAGCAGCAGATCCCTGTAGATGAGAGTATCAGTAATAGGAAGGCTATGATTTAACGCCACCTTACGCAATGGAAACCTCAAACTTGCAGAAGAAGAAAAGGGGGTTGCTATGTACCTGACAAATAGAATTCACAGCTTGCCTTTGAGCTTTTGATTTTTCTTCGCTGTTTCCAACTTTTATCTTCGACAAGAAGCGCTTTCTTCCCTTTAGGGTTTCTATATATCTGGATTACAGGAATACAAGGGGGAAACAAATAAAAATTAATTGGAATCCCTTGATAAGAGTAAATTTTGAGCATGGTGTAACAGTAAGATTTTAGCACCAGCGACAAAAAAACGTGATGACAGTAAGACACTAACCAGAAATAAATCATTTGAAGCACAAATAAAAGGTTTACAAAGCATATGCACTAACATGGATCAATAACCACTGTCTAGTCTTAGCAGAAATAATTCAGAACTTCCTTACCCCTTCTGACGACAAGATGAAACAGCTTCACGAAGCCAGGAAGCAACACCGGGAAAAGAGCTTTTAAAGCTTTTAATTTTTTCTTTAGCTTCTTCTGAGGTACAGTTTAGTTGTTCAGCAAGAGTGTCAGCACCCATTCCATAGAGAATGCCATAGATTAACCTTTTAGTTTGGTCTCGCTCATTGGAGCTGACAGAATCTTCTGCCTTCCCAGTCCATATTGCTGACATTATGGTAAAAACATCACCTTCTGGCTTACTAAGGAGTTCAATTAATGCAGAGTCCTTTGAGAAATGGGCCATTAATCGCAGCTCTATTTGAGAGTAATCTGCTGTTAATAGTAACCAGTTATCCTGTAATAAAAGTTGGGGATACTCCATGGTAAGAAAACAACTTCCAAAAAATGACCTTTTGATGCATGACTATTAAAAAAAGAAAAAAAAAAATCCCAATAAGTGTACCTCCAAAATCTATCATTGCCTAAAATGCAAAACTGGTTAGTTTCCCCACTTACATCTTTGCAAAAGCTGCCCGCAATACAAATTTCACACCCACTCTTGAACCACCGACTAGTCTAAAAAAGTCTCACCGCCCTTGTTTAAACCAACAATTGGTAGATTCAACTGACTTCACCTTTATGAGCCACTATTCAACAACAGGAAGATCCATATATCCTAGATACCCCAACATAGTTTGACTCACAAATATTATCTTATGATCTATTTTACGACACCATACAACAGATAATAGCAAATTAAGATAATCTGATATACTTTTACACAAATCACAAACTCGTTAAAAAGAAACATAAGGAAGACCAGCTAAACAATCCTTACCTGAGTAGGAACAAAGAAGTCACGGACATTAATCTTATAGTGATCAGTGTCGGCATCACTTCCATTTTTGTCTTTCCTGAGGCTGAACTCAACCATATGCTCAACACACTACACGTCACAAACAAACAAACCAAACTAAACAAAATAGGTCGTAAAGCAAATGATAAAATTAATCTTATAAAAAAAGAAGAAACTCAAGTGTGGGAATGCAAAAAGAACCTGAAGATTAGGTTCCTCCATTGAAAGCCGACCTGTTGCAGTCGATGTCTGGAGCCAGTGACCGTGTAGTGTGTATTTGTTTGTACTCTGAGACAACCTAGCTAACGAGCAAATGGATCCCAATGTACAGTTTAAGAGCTTTGCCAATGTTCTATGTTCTTTAATGACTGGAACGATTGGATGTTCATCCCTAAAACCATAAGAAATCCATATTATAACAAAATCATCATCCCAGGAATATTTGGATGTTTGATGCTATCTAATGCATAAACAATAGGCATCATCCTTATGACACCTTTGGAAGCCCTGTTTTACACAATATTGAATGGGCACTTGTTCTTCATATATAAATAGTATGAAGAAAATACCTCAGTAGATCCAAACTGTGTTTGTCAGTGCTTGGATGCTGCTTTCCTTTATTTCGCCCCTTTGGCACAGGCAACTTCAAATGCCCATACAGTACGTTCGCAATATCAGCAGCTGTGCTCAGTGAAAATGTCATGCCAGCCAACTTATAAGCTTCCTTCTCAAGACATCTTAGTTTTTTACCCAACAGATTTCGTGCCCAGAGGCATCCCTCCATGTTGATGCCTATTCCCCAAAGCTCCATCTCAGCAAGGACCTTAACCTAATATTAAACATAACAATTACTGCACACTGCTTCAAGCATATAACCAATTAAAGAGAAAAATTATAATAAAATATACCATTCAATAGTTTCAAAGATGAGAAACTATAATTTCCACATGCTAGATGGTCAGAATTAGAGTCAATTATTCAAGAGAAACCAACATGAATTACACTAGAATCAATTGAAGAGGCAGGAATTAGTCGAAACTAACTGCTTATAAGCAGCATACAGAAAGCACTAGAAGCAGGACATGGCTGATGCACTACCCTTAAGAACCAACCATCTTTGCCTTTCAGGAAGAACCAGAGATGGATTTGATCATGGATCCAGGTCAGGGACAGGAATGGGAGGCGCCCCACCCCTTATTTATGTTACAGTTACCTACCACCAAAGATTTGACTCCACACCTAGATCTAATATTTCTCTCAAAGATTGAAAAATGTATAGCAGAGTTTACCAATGGCGTTTCAATATATGTAAACACTTCAACAAGTTTTTCAGAGATGAGTAGTTTCCAAAGAGCAGAACATAGGGCACGTGTTTGAGCAACTCTACGGCAGCAACCATTATGTGCAGCCCTTCGCATTTGATTCTTCCACCTGCCACTCTGATTAGCAGCTGCAGCAGCCTCACTGGATAGCCTTTTCTTTACTTCCTAAAAGATCATAATAACTTATTAAAACCTTACTTGAACAATAAGTTGGGTAGCATAAATTAAAATGGAAACTAAAAACTAACATTAAGAACTACGTAAATCTATAACCCAAAAAAGTTAATTTCTGTCACAGGCATAGTGAATACCTTCTCGAGGTTGGGACTAGAGCTTCTCTCTTCATCGGGCCAAAGAATCCATGCTGCAATGCACATGTCAATTCCATCATTAAGCAGAACTGGTGATAATAACAAGCATGAGTTGTCAATAATTTCTAGACCCATGTCTTCCCCTCCAAGATGCATGCCAGCAAATATCTGAATAGACATTGCAGGACTCTTAAGCACTTGAATTTGCACTTTCAAGTTCCATGCAACTTTGCGGACACCATTTTTTCCCATTATATCACCAATTCTCTTCCATCTCAGTTTAGCCATCTCCAACAGATGCTCAGGGGGTAGGTTGTAATGTTTATCGCTAGATGCACTTGTTGATAAGAAATTATTTTTTCTATTGTCCAACCAGAGCAAATCCTTGGGCAAATTTACATAGTACACAGGAGAATTTTCCCAACAGATTGCCATGCCATGTATCTCAAAGGGGGCAACAGAATTTGTTTCTGATCGTCTGTTAAAGTGAATGTCAAAACAAAATTCCACTGCAGTCTCCCACAGCTCCAGGAAAGAATCAAATCCACCTGGAGTATTAACTGCATTTAGAGGACCTTTCCCGCAAGCACCATCTACAGTGCCAACACAAAGATCTTCATTGAGCCTATCCTGCATTCCATGATCCAGATATTCACTAACAGTTGCCATCTTTGTGCTTCTGCGTTGTTCAACTGCAGCATTGGCCTCGTTACCGGTTACAGCCACAGGATTTTCCAAACTTAAGTTGGTTTGCAAGGTAGTATCTAAGTTTACGTCTTCTAAAACCACTAAGTTATCAGCTGAGGACTTTCTCAGCTTTATTCCTTCATTAGGTGAAGATATTTTCTCCAAATCCTTGCTTGTTTCTGTCAGCGGCATGGCTGACGCGTGTTCTATTTTCCCAACCCCAACAAAATTGTGAGGAGAGTCATCCCTAACACTGGTACTTGCAACTTCCTGTCCTCCTGGACTTCCATTCAATATCAAAGGTTGAGAAATTTGTGGGACACTATAGCCAAGTGATTTAAAAGCTGCGAAGGCAGCAGCCCTGGCTTCTTCAGCTTTATCTAGAACAATTTTGCGTGCACCATTCTTGATCTTCTTTGCCACACCAAATTGCATTCGTCGCTGTGCTAAGCTTTCTAGAGACATATCAAACTTATCAATATAGTAAAAACAGAACAGAAAAGAGAAATAAAAACAAAGGCAACACAACAACTATTCATCAAAATAAAGTAACTACTTCAAGAAAGCAAGCCTAAGCCAGAGTCCCAAAGAAGAGAAAAACATAATGAAAATAATAGAATAATACCAAATTAAGGACACATCAAACATAGGTTTGAAAGTTACGACAGTGCACCAAAAAATGTATCACTGCAAAATCATAATCCCTAGGTAGAGAAGCCATATAACCAATGTATCACATCATAATCATAACCTATGATTAGGAAGCCATGTAATCAAAACCATTAAGAAGAAAAAAAACTTCACCTTGTGCAACCCATGAGGAAGATTCAAAAAGAGCTTTCACAATCTCAGGAATAGATGCCTCTGCAATTGCTAGAGGTGTGCGCAAACCAGCTTTATAAAGTGCTCTTGCCCGTGATCCCTAGAATCAAACATAAACTTGCAAATATGAGACAATGATAAAACTAAGATCATCGGGCTTTCTACCATACATAAATAATACTGAATCACCATGATGATACTCTTGTATACTCACATTACAAGCTAATTCAGCATTTCATAAGTTTTTCTGTCACAAATTGTCAGAATCAGCCATATAGTAGTACTCTCATTTGTTTATTTTAGGAATCTTTTATGATAAGAAAGATAAGTCTTAGCAGTCTTTGTAATCTCTATCTCTAGATAGATTTGTCTTGCATTAACTCCTTTATTCTTTCCATCTCCTTCGAGTTATTCTCCTAGATTACAACATAAATAAAGGATAATTGTCTATAAGAAATGAGAACTTATGCCAATGTCAGTCCAAAACATCCAACACACATATATGTTTAAAAATGGAGAATTGACTAACAAAGTCTATAACTTGAAAAGATAAAAATGATTACCTTAACATATGGAATAGTAGTAAGCTCTACAATCTCTGCTCTGACTCCGAAAGAAACACGATTTTGGAACTTTGCTACCAAGCCTTCTAGGTCATGCCACCCTAGCCTCTCACAGAACAGGGAAACCATTGATGCAAACCTGCCAGCATTCTCCTGTAAGGATTGTACCATGCCTTTTGCCACTCGAAAAGCTTCACAAACCTCACCTACCGGAGCTTCCTTCATTGAAGAAGTTACAGAACATGAATTTAAAACATCAGGAAATAAAAGAAAAAGTTTGCACAACTAATCTGTTGAAAGGAAGAAAAATATGAATGATTAGAGAATTACGTACGAGGAACAATCAATGTAACTACTAGACATAATGGGTCAAAATGAAAGGCAAAAATTTCATGGAATACATAGATTTGTGCCTCTAATTAACTATCATAATAACCATATACTACTGGCCCATTTATTCAATAGCAGTAATAAGGAAATATATGGCACTACCAATAATAGTGTAATTGACACGGAAAAAAGGAAGGCAAAGAGACCTGCGCTAATCTGGACAAGATGAGGGCAACATAAAATCGTTTGCACACTCGAAGTGTTTGCTCATCTGAAAGCATAGTTTTGTTGGTCCCAGATTGATTTTCAAACTTTCCACGTAACACCTTCACGTTATCTCTTAATCCATATGATTTGCGGATAGGTACACCATGTGCCATGCGCATCAAAAATGGTTCTGCTACTCCAACTCGATAACCAACAGACTGCATTTTCATTTAGCACAGAAGACAAATTTAGTTTCATATCATCAAAAATAGCGCTTGCTTATAGTAAGTCTACAATTTACTGTTAGTCTGTTACAAACAATGCACCCAAAATAATCAAAGATTTTAGACAAGAAGCAAATGCACCTGTTCAAGAGCAGACAATTCCATAAAGCGTTCATAGTACAACTCCCAATCTGGCTCAACTTCAACGTTGATTGGTGTCACTAAATAAACTAAATGCAAATCAGATGCAAGCACAAAGCCTTCTCTAGCCCTTGAAAGATCATCCAGCACAATCTGTGAGATAAGTAAAATAATTATACTCCATCTCAAGTCTCAACATAACAAATTTTCACCATGGGTATGATCCACAAGTACAAGTTCTGATTTAAAAGAAAAAGGAAAAAAAATGCTGAAAACTACAGGACCATCAAAGAGATATTTTGAAATTTAATAATATAAACAAAATAAGCTTTACCAGTGACTCCTCTGGGCAAAGGGAACTGCCAAAAGCTGCACGTCCTAGGGGAGTCGAACCATATAACTTGGTCTCATCATTCCATTCAAGAAATTTTCTATGACACAGCCACCGAAGAGAATCCTGAGCTGATTTCACCACATCTTGAAATGGTTTTGTAGAATTGAGAAGAGTACACCTAACATAGCGGTTAATATCATTGGCAGTTTGCACCATTCCACCAGCTACAACTTCTAGAATTGCATGAGTCATTCCATTCTTATCTTCAGATAAACAAGACTGCAACGGGGGGCAGCTTTCATTTAGAAGTCCTTTAATTCTTTTGATCTCTTCTGTCTTGCAAATAAGCACCTGTTTACATGTGAAAGTGATAGAAAGGAAAAAATAATTAAATAAAAGCAAAAGGAAAAAGGCTATGCCAAATACAATGAAAGAAATGAAAACAAACAGTTATAACAATTGAATTCAATGCAATTACTGTAAATGCAGAATTGAATAAATGACAAGACAAGAACAGGTATCAATAAAATTAATGAACCTACACTTTCTCCTTTTGTATCAATACCAGTCCGACCAGCCCGACCTGCCATTTGTTTGTATCTAGTCCCATCAATAAAATCACGGCCAATTCGTGGTTGTCGAAAAATTACTCTCCGAGCAGGTAAGTTAACACCGGCAGCTAAGGTAGATGTGGCAGTTAAGACACGAACAAATCCTCTACGATAGCAGGTTTCAACAACCTCTCTTTCCTCAACCTTTACAAAAATAAAAGTTCATCTTGACCGTTAAAAAAGTGATAGAACATACAAGATTGGACAATCAATAAGAAGCTCAAAAACTTATATTATTGTAATTTGTACAGGGTAATAAAGGAAACAAAAAACAAGTAAAAGTTGATACTAAACAAAAAAAAATACCAAAGATGAGAATTGGGAGAAGTACCGTGAGGCCTGCATGGTGATATGCAACACCAGAGGGAAGAGTTTCTTCCAATACTGGATCCAACCCAGCAGGACACCTTCGCAAGGCATCTATTGCTGAAGTAATATCCACAAACTCACTGTTATCACCATGGGCATTGACAGAGAATTTCTTGAGAAATTTTGACACGTGCTTTGCAGTTGATTCACATCCTTTCCGAGTAGAACAAAATATCAACACTGAATGACCCTCTTGAACAACCTGAAGTACATTCCATAAATTCAAAAGTTTTCAAGACTCAAAATAGTACCAAGGTAGAGATTTCCTGAAAAATAAAGTACAAAAAATACCAAGAACCCCAACCTCATTGCACAGTTCAACGATATGATCAGGATCTTTACCACCAATGTCAACTGCCTTTGGAAATGTTCTAACAATGTCCAAATTCTTGTCATAAATGGTGTAGCCAACTTTAATAAACTCCTCCAATGGAACCGGTCGAAAATCTGTCTGGTACAGTGCAGCCTAAATGTGCAGGGTGACAAATTAGTAACCACATGAGCATAAATAATATGGAAAAAGAATGGTCTGGCAACAAAATTCATCTACGACCCTGCAAGGGTAAGTATTTCTGGTGTTGAATTCTTTTTTTAAAGCACTGTTTCTTAAACTCTATTGCTCACTAACAAAAACTTGACAGGACAAAATTCTAGGTTATTTTAAACAAAATCCATCCAATTGAATCATGAGAAACTACTAGAAAGCCAAAAAATATTAAGCAAATAATATTCTTCTAATATTATCAAAAGTAATGAATCTATTGTGAAGCAAACATGTCCAATGGTCTAAAATCAGTTAGTTGTAAAGCGTGAGTGGGTGGGTGTTTGTGGAAGGAAAATGATTTACTTCATCAATCTAATTCCAGATGATGACCAATGCTCTCAAAGCATAAAATAAACCTATATGAAAAATATTCTAAGAACCATGTTAATACTAAGTAATGTAATGGATACATCCACTGGCCAACAGCTTCACAGCATTATAAACAATTGCCATGTGGACATCAATATCATGCAGGAAAAACATCCATGAGATCAAAGATATTAATGAACAGTTGAAAGGAGAGAAAGACGGAAAAATAAGGAAGTACTGATACTTTGTATATATCACTTACTTGAAGCCAGTCAGCAACAGCCTCCACATTTGGCATAGTTGCACTCATCCCTACCATTTGTAAACCATGAGCTGGATCAGCCTTACCACTACTGGAACCTGAACTTTCTCCACTACTTGATTCCAGCGTGCCTTCACCAGCTGCATAACGAAGTTTTGTCAACAGAAGCTCCAGTAGATAACCCCTACTCTGATCACCAACCTGTAATAAACCGTAGGCATGGAAACTATCAAAGTTGGTCCATCCAAAATGTAAAAGACTGAAGGAGAATAAGGGAAACTAGAAAAAGCTAATAAAAAAACAACGTGCACCATAATAAGGCCAACAAAAAGATTAGACGTAAAATACCATGTGCAATTCATCTATCACGATAATTCCAATTTCTGACAGACGACCCTCTTCCAGCAATCTGTTAATTAAAGAGTTCGCCTTCTCTATTGTACAGACAGCTACAGAAGTATCTTTAGGAAGTGTTCCACCACCCTGATTTCCATAATAACTACGAACTTGTTTTCCAAGTGGTTCAAGAAGGACCTCCAGATGTTCTGCCTGCAGAATGTATAAGCAAATAAGTATGACAAATTGCCCAAGAAGACTTGAATTTGTATCAGCTATTCTCTGCTGAACAAGTAATATCTGGTGCCCAACAACCTTTTCTACGCAGATTGAAACATAAGGAAGCACTAGCAGTGCTGCTTTTCCTGTAAATATCACCCGCCGCAACATCAAAATTTCTGCAACAAAGCTTTTACCAGCACTGTGGCAGAGAGAACAAGATTAGTATATATAATCCAACACGACATATCAATATCCAACTAAAGCCCATACAACCTTTCAACCACAGAAACAGGTACTGTAGCTAAAATGTCAAGACAAAGAGAGGAATGAGGACAAAATACAAAATTGACCATGACAAAACTTAATGACGAGTTCTAAATGCTTATAAAGTACCTTGTAGATGCACAATATACAAGATTTCTTCTCTGAAGTACACCATCTACCTGAAGGCAGTCAACCTGGAAAGGAGAGGATTACTATCCTGCTTTCAGTGAAGCAAATAAAATGCTTAAACACAAGATAGAAAGAGCCAAAACGAGATATCAATGTTTGAAGGTATAATCAATTTAATCCGCTTGAATAAACAAGACAAGTCTAAGTAACATAATACTGTGGACTGACTTTTAAGCAAAACCAAAAGTATATGAAATGAAGTACATAAAAACAGAGACTAGTAGCAAAAGTAAACAATAACACGAATAAATACGTGCGCACTTATCCAGGTAGCATATTTTGTGCAAAAAAATCAAGGCAGCGTGTCTAAGGATGGAACTACACAATGAATAACTGAATATCGACACCTTTGGCATGTGTTTAATAATGATTATCCAGAAAAGTGCAACTATAATCACAATTCAAATCAAAAAAGACCCCATGTTCTAGTTTAGAACCAAGAAAACAAAACCCAACAATAATTGCTGAAAATATCTTGTATAAAGGACGATACAATTATAATGCTGAATCAACCTATCCCAAAATGATCACATGACCCTTCATAGGGGTGTGTGTGACTTTTTTTTTTTTTTTTGGGGGGGGGGGGGGGATGCAAATCTTAATATATACCTGCCATGGGTAGAGTTGTTCAATTCCTTTCTTTTTATATATCTTGCATATCTCTGGAGGAAGCCAACTGCTTATACTTAGCTGGTCTTTACGTGCCACAAAACTCAGTGGAGTACTGGTTTCATTGCTTTCATCAGCACCAACTGACTTCTTTGCTTCATTAGCTGGTGACATGGAAGTTATACTATCATTATCTTGACTTGATAAATTAACTTCTACTTTGGGTGCCACATTAAGAGCTGCCCTTTCCAGTTTTTCTCCTTGCACCTCTTCAATTCTCTGTAGTTCATCACGATCTATCGGTGTATTAACAGTTGGGGGGGATATATGGTTAATAATACTGCATTCGGCCACTTCACTGACCTTCTGCAATACATTAGGGATACCTCCATCCAAGTTTTTGTCCTCAAATGAAAAGTCAAGATGCTTGACAGGCAGCGAGGACATTTTCTTATCCATCCCTTTCTTCTGCTTCATTGCTGACTCCAAAGAATCACTAACTCGCTGAAGTTTGACTCTGCTCTCACATTCATCAGGAATTTCCTTTGACTTGTAACCAACATTTGTAATTCCTAAGTTTTCTGTATTCTTTACCTCATATTGGCTCTTTGGATTATTAGTTTCTTCAACGACTTGAACAGATAATATATCACTTTGAGAGAACAAACCATCAGCCATCTCAATTGCTTCATTCCAGAAAGCTTCCCCAGGTGAAAACATAGAACTTCCTCTCATTGAGTGTGGTGTCCTATGAGCACATGCTTTAATAATTGATGAACCAGGTGTACAACATTCCATTGCATTTAGGACAGATTTGGTTGCTGTAGTGCACTTTCTTAAGCTTGCTTGAAGCTCATTGGAATTGTTGCTAGTGTTTACCTTAATGAACAAAAATTAATCAAACCATAGTCAGGAGAATTTCAATCATCAAAACTAGAGAAAAGTGGTCACTTACCTCTTCCGAAGGGTTGCTAAGGAATTTTCCAGTTTCATATTCAAGATTCTTCTTAATAGCACAAACAGTAATATCTTCTGTTTTTATCTGATGGGATATATGCCTTTTCTTGAATATGTTATCCCCCTCGCTCATCATAGATGGACTACCATGTCTCTTTCGGTCATTCACCTTTGTCTCTGATGGTGAATCAACATTTGCTGGAACTTCACTGCATATGAAGGCAATTAGAATAACAATAGGATTCTTTTTTTCTCTTTAGCAGAGTTAAAGAAAAGACAATATAAAATACTAGGGGGGGAGGCTAAAAATCACCATAACAGTTCTTGGAAATAAACAAGATACAACTATATTACTTACCTACAATACAAAGACAAAAAATCAGTAGCAAACTGTTTTAATTCTAGATTTTCCCTGAGTTGAATGGCACCCTCATCAGGACCTCCAAATGCAACATTTCCTGCTTCAGACAAGCCCAGAGAAATTCCCTTATGAGCCACTTCAAACACTTGAGATTTCACTCCTTCCGGTAACAAGTAGTGCTCATTTTCATGTTTGGAAGATCTATCAAACTCCGATGCCAAGTTCATTTTAATAGGATCCTTCCCACTAGTCGTGCATGAAGGGTGCACGACTTCATTATCTTGTGAAGTTCTTAGGTAATTGTCCAAAGTGCCTTTAGCACTAGGAGAACCTTCCATTGTTATTTTTTCATTCTTTTCAAATCTCCCAATCTTCAAACCAGGCGATTGGGGCCTCCTCTTCTTCGAAGCAAAAAACTGCATAGCCAATAACACAAAAGCAAACATCAGTCCAATCCTTTTCCTTCTTTATAAACTGTTCACCCAAAATTTTCTCAGGTGGGTTTTTCTTGCGAATACCAGCTTCCCAAAATACAACACTAGGTTATGAACAATTTATTCCTAGTTTATAAATAAGAAAAAATAATCAAAAAAGAACTTTATCCCGGAATAGAAGTAGAAGAAATTGAAGTATAGTCCGATTTCAAAATCAAATTCTTGATCTTTGAGTGTCAAATGAAATAACAGTGAAAGAAAATTAGGGTTTTGAGAAAAAGATATGATTTAGGAGAAACCTGATCGATGCGTGCTCGAGGCGAACCAGACGCCATTATTGGAAAAAGGAAAGATCGACCGAACTATTCAAAACCTGATCTTCTTTCTGCTCTTTGTTGTCTCAAATGCGACGTCGCCGGAGATTTTTGAAACGTCGAACTGGGCACCAACAAAGCCTGGTGGCGAGAGCCACAGCGAGAGCGAGATAGCGGGAGGCCGGGAACGAGAGCAAGTTCAAGATTTCTAATACTTGATACTGTTCATTTTGAATCGATTTCAAATGTAGTAATATTACGTATTTGCCATTGTGACCTTCATCTTTAATGTGTATTATTTTTTATGCACAGTTTGAATATTTATATTTATAATTTCTTGACATGATTTTTAAAAGAGTAAATTACAACCCATGGTCATCGAACTTTTAGGGCATGTTTATTTTGGTCACCAAATTTTTAAAAATTTTATTAGAGTCACTTAACTTTTATTTCGATTTTATTTTGGTCCCTTCTGTTACCTCATGTTACAAAAAGGTGAAATGGCCCGTTAATTTTTATTTTTTATTAAAATAATATACTTTGAGTCTCACTTTTAATTAAATTATCCATGCCATCATCATCTTCTTCAAATCTCATTCTTCTTCTTCTTTAAGAATAAAATTGATTTTTTATCATATTGTCTTCTTTTTTTACAGTTTTTGAAACCCTAAAAACCTTCGACATTCGCGCTGAATAAACATAAAGAAAGAGAAGCTTTGGGTTTTACTCAAATTTAAAGTTTGAGCTGAGTTCACTCGAGCTTGAATTCCTTCTTCTCTTGAAAAGTTGCAAATGTCGTCATTGAGCAGAAAATTAGTGTTTCTCATACTTCAATTTTTGGAGAAAAAAAATTCAAGGAGTCGGTTCATAGGTAAGCTCTTCACTTCTTTTTTTTCTCTCTATTTTTAATTAATTTTTACACATACAAACATGCAACGTATATTCATATTTGGTTTTTGTGTCAAGTGTACATAATATATGCATGGAGAAAAATGCTCGTGAATCTTAAGTTTCATAGTTTTTTTAGGTGTTATCATGTTGAAATTATTTCAGGTAATTTAAGATTCTTTATGGGCGGGAAAATGTTCCTTGCTCTTTAGTACATTATTTTGGTCTTAAAAAATAGTGATTTGTAGACAGTCGTATGATATGTTGGTAGAATAATTAGACTCGTAGTTTCGGAGATTTGGTCGAATTCAAGTAACATAAAAGAATGATTGATTTGTATTAGCATTTATGTGATTGTAAACTTATGTTTGAAACAATGTCATCTTCTGTATGCTTGAAAAAGAATCTGAGTTTTTCTTCAACATGAAGTTCTTTGAAGAGAAAATTCAGGCAAGAGAATGGGATGAAATTGAGAAATATTTATTTGGTTTTATGAAAGTCGATGAAAATTAATATTCCATTGGAGAAGAAGATGATGATGACATGGATAGTTTAATTAAAAGTGGAACTCAAAGTATATTATTTAAAAAAAATTAACAAGTCACGTCATCTTTTTGTAAAGGAAGATAACGGGAGGAACCGAAATAAAAGTTAGATGACCCTAGTTAAATTTTTAAAAGTTCAGTAACTAAAATGAACGTGCTTTAAAATTTTGGTGACCATTAGTGTACTTTACTTTTTTTTTTAATTATATAATGGGTATTGTCGATAAATATCTAAAATCATAACGGTTAGAAAACACAACGTTTAAACATAATTTTTAAAATTATAATTATAGGCAAAAGTTTTTCGTTGGAGGGAAATAAATCAGGAAATACAAATTGAATGGAATACTCGGTACCAATTAAAATAATTTAAAATTTAAAAGTGTATTTAATCATTTTGTGAGATAATGGTGTTCGATTTATATTTTAGGAAATATATTTAATCTCAGATTTCTATTTTTTTTTAAATCAAAGCGGCAATATCATATGAGAAAATTTGACAGGTTCCTCTGATATTTGCACATGTCTAATACCTAACTCATATATAACTAAATTTTTATATTCCTAAGAAATTTCTGAACAACCTTTAAACAATTTATATTGTTTTATGATTTATAAATCCAACTTTCAATTTTTTAGAAAATATATTTTTTGTTTGGATCTTTTTAAAATATACTAGTGATCTAATTTTTAAATGGTTTTGTAATTGATACTTATTTTATTAAGCATAAACTACATAAATGGTCCCTCGACTATGTTTCAATTATCTTTTGCGTCCTTAGACTATCAGAAGTTACAAACTGGTCCTCTGACTTAAAAAAAGTAACAAATTAGTCTGACACCGTTAAAAATTTAACCGATAATGATGTGGCAGTTAATATAAATTGATATAATCACATAATTAGCCCTTAAGTTCTACACTTATTTTAATTTGACCCTAACGCTAAAAATTAACCCACATAATTTTAATAATCTATCAATTTAGCCCATCTTCTTTTCTATTTCTCCTCTCCTTTAATTCTTCAATTCATTTTCACCCAAGATACATTTAAGAGCCCCAAATTAGAGCATGTAAAATTATATTCTATTTTTATTTAATATAAAAATAATTTAAAATGAAAAATAAAACTTCAAATCATACTCAATCTCCAACCTACAAACCTCAAAACTCTTCTCTTCACTTCCACCGGCCACACCCATTGAAGCTTTTGAGAAGATAGTTATTTGGAAAGTTGCCAACATGCGTCTTTGGGGCCTAAACAAACTCTCCTTTGTATATATGCTTTGGGTTTTCTATCCTACCTTACAAGCTAACAACTAGTCCATGTGTGATTTGAGACTTGAGTTCATTTAAATTGTTTGGTTCTTCCTAAACCATTATTCATTGCTTGGTTCGTGGATTGTTTTTAAGGGCATTCTGTGATAGTGGGACAGTTAACGGGTGGTTTTTTTTCTGGGATTGCTCACAAGTATTACCAAAGCCCTGCATAGGCTACGAGGTCCAAATATCGTTGCCATCGAAATCAATCGAATAAGCCGTCGAACCATCAAGTCAAAAGACAGGGAGGGAATGAGGTGGTAAGAGTGGGAGGGTCAGTCCCGACGGCTAACCTGTTGACCCTCAACTTCAGGCAACCATTCACACCAAAAGTAGCTTGTATCCCTTCTGAATGTGAGTGAACTTCAAACCAGGTTAACCGTTTAAATAATTTGCATACTTAAATTTATTATACCTCCTCCGCTACCAGTCCTCTATACGTAGGGTCTTTAAAATCTTCCTTACACAATGTTAATATGGAAGAATTTATTATATTATTTATTCAGCTATAAAATTTTCTGACGTGATTAATTGATGTTTTCTAGATCTATTAGTCGATTTTACTATGTGACAATCGTATTTACTTCTGCCGACTCATTAATAGTATTAATCCTAAGTTTGTCATGAGTCAATCCTTATCAGAAACGTACTAATGCCCATGCAGACTACAATAGAAAAAGAATTTTGAATACGCAAATTACTATTTACATTTTTCTCCTCAAACCACCAACTGCGTCTCTTCGTCCAAACTAGAAAGGACGAACCGTAAAAAAACTCCTAACATCCCACTTTTACCATCAACAAAACCTCTTAACCATAAGCTATAGCTCTTCTCAAACTACCAACTCTGACTCTCCGCTCAAATAAAAAAATATCTATCATAAAAAAATCTCACTTATCATTATTAAAATTTATTACCCATAAATCGCAGAAATAATACGATTCAAGTTGATTTTTTTTATTTCTTTGTTCAGTCCTATTCAAAGCCAATGTTTAAATTAGCACATGTTGAGTCAAATAATGACAATTCCATTAAGACACAGAATTACCGAAGTAATTTTTCAAGTGTCGACAAGTCATTTAAATTCCTTATCCTTTTAAATTATTAGGTAAAATATATTACATTCTCACTCAATTATATATTTTTGTTATAAACATTCACTTTTTCTAGAAAGTTACAATTAATTTGATTTTTTAATTAAAATTTTGTTACAAAATAAATTTATGCTTGGTCGAAATTAAAACAGATATATAAGGTGATTTAGTGAAATAATAATTATGTTCTTAAATTATATATATTTTATTAATTTGGTTCTAATTCAAAATTATTCAATAAATTTATTATTATTTTTAAAAAAATTATTAATGAAGTGATTATATCTACTAGCAGGCGATGTTGAGGTCACAATAGATCTGTTCCATTATATCAGTTGTCTTATAATGAAGTGACTATCTATTGAATGATTTTATCTATTGATTATCGATACGATGAATAATAGTATATAGTGTGACAAGTGGTTGAGAGTGAAATGTCAGATTTTTAAATATGAAGGGTTAAATTTATTGAATTATTTTAAATTAAGATCAATAGAATATATTAATTTTGAGATTAAAATTATTATTATATGAGATCATATTTCAATTTTAACAATTGATGTGTTTATAACAAAATTTTAATTGAATGACTAAATTATAATTGTTTTTTAAAAAGTGACATGTTTGTAAATAAACATATAATTGAATGACCGGCTCTATTTTATCCCTGTAACAGATCCGAGACCGGCGCTATACCTGTTGATTTGGGGTTTACTGCAGATGTTGTAACAATCAAAGCTTTTCCTTTTAGGTATCTCGCATTTCTCAGCTTGTAAAAATTCCAGTTCCTTAATCTGATCTGCATAATAATCAAAGCTCTCTTCTTTGTTTCAGTTTCCCAACATTTCTCACTGTTAAAGATCACATTTTTGACTTCTCAGTGGGAGTTCAAAAATCAAAATTTTTAATCTTTTTGATCTTTTGGGGTGCTTTGTTTTTGCAGAAAAAATCTGGGGTTTTTGTTCTAATGATGTCAATTCCATCTCCTTCTCATGTGGGTACTTCTCCTCATACTGATAACCCTACTGAAATGGGTAGTCCTCACATAGATATCCATCAAGATCTCTTTCCAGAGTAAGTTTTTAGCTTTGTTTCTTCATTATTTCTTCACCCAGTTGTTTTTCATTGTTTATATTTGCTCAATTTCTTACATAAATCTATTGGGATGAGTTTTGATGGTAATCATGAGAATTTGGGAGGTAAACTGTGTTAGATAATAGAAGTTCCTGTGTAGAAAATTAGCAAATTTATGTTTAAAATAGTTTGCATGTAAGGAATTGAAGAATTTGCAGTTAAGGGGTTTCATTTTTCTTTGCTTTGAGAAAGTCTGGAAAGCCCTAGTTTATTATGGTTACCAAATATCAGTGATGCAATTTTTGGGGGTGGCATTTTAGGGTTTTACTTGTTTCACCATTAGTTTTTGGTTCTGAAACTTTGATGTTGGAGGGCTGCATATGAATCTAACCTTATTTTTGATAATGAAAACATTACCTGCAATCGGATCGTCTTTCACGTGCCAAAACCGTCTACTATTGAACAATGTTCTTCTCATTGTTCGGGTGTATTCATCAATTAGTGAGGCATTGCAACCCATGTTGCTCCGGTTCTTCTTTTTTGGAGTACATGTGTTCATTCTTATTCGGACATGGAAATTGAATATAGTAATATACTACTAGTGTCATATCACAGATGCATACCTATATCTAACACTCGCATCCAAGTCTGTAACATTAGTAGCTTCAGCTTATGTTCATGTGAATTTTAAATTAATTTAGAAGACTTGCCTTCTTAAGTTAAATGTGCTTAATTGCTTTCTTGATCGCAATTTTATCCCAATTGCAGTTATTATGGTGGAGCAGCTACCGCTCCATCTGCGCCAAAAGTCGAACTTCCGGGAAATGATATTGATAATGGAAGTAACAAAGATGAACTTCCGGGACATGATAACCAGAATGGAAGTAACAAAGATGATTTTCCGGGAAATGATATACAGAATGGAAATAACGATTGTCCTCCTGTAATTAAAGAGAATGATATCTCTGCACCGCCAGCACCTGTTCCGCTTAATAGTTTCCCTGCACCAGCACCGGTTCCACCCGGTAGTAGCGGGCATGGTTTACCTTATGCTCCTATACATTGGCCGAATGCCGGCGATATTTGGAGCTGGAAAGTGGGGAGGAGAGTCAACGTTGCTGGCTTCTTCAACGATAGGTCTCTCGGTGTTCCAGAAAGTCTTCAAAAGCCAAACGTTCCAAAATCCTTTGCAAGCAAGCCAATGCTTGAACGTTTTATCCGGTCAAATTTCCCGGACGCAGATATTGATGCGTTCTTTGCCTCTTTTGTTTGGAAGATCCCTGCCCTTGTGGAACCTTCTACCAAAGGTTTGCTGAAAAACATTTAAGTTTTTTGTTTGTTGCTGCCTTTTTTCATCTTCAGAGAAAATTTGGTTTCTGACTTCTTTTTTCCGTAGGAAGTTAGAATGTTTTCTGTTTCATCCTGCAATTGTGACTCATGGTAAATACAAATGAAATTATGATTTTATCGACATTTCAACTTGAACTTTCATTGCGCTACCACTTGTTATAACAGTCTTCATCGAGAACTAATTTTTAGACAAATGATTTTTATCCTCAATTTGGTTTATATGCTGGCATTCATTAAATTGAATATACCCTGTATTGGACACATATCCATGTCCGACATGCACACTCAAGTTGAGTTACATAAATTTAGCCGTCCTCATCAAATATGTTAGTACTTTTTTAATTACTTGGGTTGCCCTTATTGAGGACGGTGTCTAGCTATGTGATAGTTAGGCTGTCAATGTATGTGCCAGCTCGGACTAGTAACATTTTCATCGCTTTCTGCTTGAGGAAGTGAACCTATACTCCCTGTGGACCGGCCTTAACCTCTCGTGCTTTCTCTCATTTAAAGGTTGGGAAGGTTTGAGCCAAGTTTATTGAAGAGGGGAAAAGTTTGTTAGCAGAGGAGTCTGATTTGGATTAAATTGGGTTTTACATAATCCAAGTCTAAGTGAATTAGTACAAGGAGTTTGCATAGTGTGGCGTTCGGCGTGGGGTGTTTTTCTCTCCGAACCACATACATATGGTGTTCGTGTGTGTTGCTTTGAAGTTACATGATGTTCATTTTCTTTTGATTGCTCAACTAAAATACTTCTCTTTTATGTGATGAATGACAGATCTCCCCTCTTCAGCGCCAGCAGAAGCAGTGACGGTGGAGGAAATGGAAGACGATAAAAAAGGAACCGACAAAATAACTCCCCGTCGAACCAATAGGAAGAGGGCTCCTCCCCCTCCTCCATTCATTACTCCATCTCCAACTCCGAGTGCCAGTGACAGTCAGAAAAGGCAGAAGACAGCTAAAGGATCGGCCAAATCTAAAGGATCAGCCAAACCTCAAGGATCAGCTAAAGCTCACGGATCAGCCGAACCTAAAGGATCAGCCAAGCCTAAGCGACAAACTCGCCAGAATGTTAAAGATTCCGTCCCACCCCAAGTTGAAATTCAAGATACAAATGATGGTCTTGATGATGTGTCTTTCTTAGACGATGAAACGGGAAGAGGTTAGAATTTGTTAATATTTGCATTTTCCCGAAAATGGTGTTTTGCTTCTTCAATTCATTTGCCTTTTTGAAATGGTTGCAGCGGAGTTCGACAACTACCTCAGTTCTTTGGATGAGATTCTTGTTCAGCCTCAGTCATTGTCTGAAGAACCAATTTCCGAACAGGCAGCGATGCATAACTTCTTTGCAGCAGAAGGCGAAATGGCTGAAGCTCGAAGGAAACTATCTTCACTTCTCGATATGGATTTCCCTTCATTGATTTGCTTCAAAGACCTCGACGAACTTGCCACTCTAGCATCCAAAATCCGGAAGGATCCCACCCTTACTGCCGAACAACTCGTGAAACTGAAGTTAATAGAAGAGATCCCATCATTTTGCGAGGTGTTCCTCGAGAATAGGGAAGTAATGGAGCAGGCAGACAAGTTCTTTGCAGCCCTCGAGGACAACAGGGCCAAGGTTAGTTCACTTAAACAAGAATACAGCGAGTTAAAACAACAAATGACGAATCTACAGTCCGAGGTAGATTCCAACGTAACGACCGTGCAAGATATCGACAACCAGATAGCACAACTCAAAGCCCGTCGTGCCGAGCTCACGAAACTGATAGATAAGAAGAAGAGGGACAAAGATGAATTGATATATAACCAGAAGTTGGTGGCAAACTCGATTCCGAAAGTCGTACATGAAGTTCAGATCGCTAATGCCAAAAAATCGGAATGGGAGCTAAAGAAGGAAAATGGAATGAGCCGTGAGGCCGAAATACTCGCTAAATTTGCTCCTCTAAAAGGGTTTTCACTTTGAACACCATAGGTATGGTACTGGTGTTTAGTTTCTAGAGTAATGATAATTGATAAACAATGGTAGGTGAGGAGAATGTTATTCTTGTAGTGCTTTGATTTTGTGGATTGTGATTAGCTTTATCAGTATTCAGTAGGGAGTTGTTCCCTTGTAATTTTGAGCGGTGAAACTTGAACTCACATACACTCTCAATTATTGTGTTTGTATTTTAACTTCATTTAGAATTTGGTACAAGGATATTATAAAACCTATAATATTATAAAACCTATAATTTGTTGTAGTTTGGCAAAATGACAAAAGATGCTCCCAACGTTTGCATGTTTTGTCATTTAGCACCCTATTCTTTTTTTTGGTCCAAATATGCCCCTAACGTTTGTCTGTTTTGTCATTTGGCCCCCTATTCTTTCTTTTGGTCCAAATATGCCCCCAACGTTTCATTCGTAGTCCAAATATGCCCTCAACGTTTCAATTTGGTCCAAATATGCCCCCGTTAGATGGAAACTGTCAGTCAACTGACGTTCAACAGCTGATGCTGACTGGACTTGCCACGTATTAAGATCTGCTGATGCTACGTCAAATTTTTTTTATAAGCCGTTGATCGTCAGTTTACATCCAACAGGGGCATATTTGGACTATGAATGAAACGGTGGGGGCATATTTGGACTATGAATAAAACGTTTGGGGCATATTTGGACCAAAAGAAAGAATACGGGGCCAAATGACAAAACAAGCAAACGTTGGGGGTATATTTGGACCAAAAAAAAGAATAGGAGGCCAAATGACAAAACATGCAAACGTTGGGTGCATCTTTTGTCATTTTGCCATTATAAAACCTATAATATTTTGAATTTGGCTATAATTTGTTGTAGTTTGAAAATTATTCTATTTTTTTTAATAATTTATGTAATTGAATAATGCTTTCTGTAATTAAACAAAATTTATAAAGGTTGTAATAATTTGTTAGGTAAGAATTGCAAGTCTTAAAAGTTATAATGTAAAAATAATTTAATTTATATTTAAAATTAATTTTTCAATGATATTATTAGTATACATGAAGTATAATTATTATTATTATAAAATATAAATCTATATTTTTTAAAGATAATTATTCTATACACTGGCGGTGGAAACCGAAAGTTTCCACAAGTGCCTTATTGCCTTAGTTTTAAAGTTTAGAGACTTAGTTTAGGGTGTAAAATTTAGGAGTATCGGTTTAAAGTTTAGGGATAGTGGTTAGAATTTAGAGTTATAATTCAAGGTTTATAAGTTAAAACCTAAATCCTAACCATATTACCCTAAACCATAACCTATAAACGCTAAATTATAACCCTAAACTCTAAATTCTAACCGCTATCCTTAATTTTTAAACCTCATACACTTAAAACCTTAAACCCTACACCATAAAACCCTAAAACTAAGACACTTTCAGTTTCTACCGATATATGATAATAATCTCTTTTTTTTAGGCTTACCTGTCAAATAAGTATCCAAACAATACACTTTTTTCCAGTTAGGTGCCCAATTTATTTTTCAGGCCAAATTAGGACCTAAAGTTTCATTACATGACCCATTAAGGTTCGCCGTTAATTTTTTCCGTTAAAAAACACGTATCATGTCCTAAAAATTCCAAAAAGTATATTAAAAATAAATAAAATTGATAAAACAAAATAAAAATATATCCTGAAATTTTCAAATCAATTCATCAATATATGAAAATAAGTACAGCAAATTGTTTGGGATTTTATTCATATAAAAGGTTGTGTAAGTTACAACACAATCATACTGAGGAGTTTAGTTGTGAATGGCAATAATATCCATGGTTTCTCCCAACAGAGGAATATGGGAATTCCTGTTAATAAGTTTATGGTGCAACTGATTTGCAGTCCCCATGTTTGCATTTGCATGAAGGTTGTTGTTTTTGATTCTTCAACTCATCCCCAGCCACAAGAAAAAATGCAGTGTGCCTGAAGAAAAAGACAATATAATGTCATCACGAATTCGGACAATAATAAGATGACAAGCATTCACAGTCACACACAAGCAAAGGAAGCGCAAAAATGAGAGAAGAGCTAATATGTTAGGTTACCTGAAAAAATTCATCATTTTGACTTTTGAATCAGCATCAATGTCTGGGGTGTTCTCCAGTGCCTTTTCCATATGATGTAACCATCTATCCGCAGCTTGATGTGTGACCGGGAACGGTCTATGGCGTCCGATTAATGCAGGATGGCCTGCCGAGTAAAATGAACCCCACTCCAATAAATTGTTAAGAGAAAGACTATAGAGGACAACTATGTTCTCCAGACCTTTTATTTTCTTTAAAGTATCTATGTCCAACACATATTCATATATGTGTGCGCGCCCGAGCATGGGAGTATGGTCCTCGAAAAATTAAATTGATAATAGTATCCAAAACTTACAACAACATAGGTGGACAGAACCCTTATTACCAAATGTTTACCATCTACCAAATAGCAATGAGAACTCGTTCTAGTACCCGGAAACTACATTTTCCTTGATTTATTGCCCTAAACAAGTCTTGAATAAGGATAATTTATCCTTCCATAAATTGCAATCTTGCATAAAGGAAGACTAAGCATGCCGCATATAGCTATTAAAGAATGATCCAAGTCCCAACAATAGGTGGTCAGCTTTTTCCTTTGTTTACCCTAATGTATCAAAATCAAGAACACTATGCAACTGCCAAAATATTTTAGGTTACAATTTCCATGGAGGCTAATTTGTAAGTCAGATAAGCATTATATTAATCTAAGCACTCGTATCTAACTCTCATGTCGAACTCATATCCGAGCATGAGCACGAGCATGGGAAGTAGTCCTAAGTACATGAAAAATTTAGAACATATCGAACATACTCGCGCCGAACAAATAGTCGGATCCGATGCACACACACACCCAATTCCGACCTAATAGCAGAGGTTAAGCATACATTTCGTTAAAGAAAGATCACCCGGAAAGGCCAAACCATAGAATTTATGTTGACTCGGTCTGATCCTCATCAATCAAGAAAGGGTTCAACTTTCTTCTACAGTTCTACGGTTGAATAATTGAAATTCCATATTCCAATACTTACCCAAAAGTATTTCCCTTTAGTTTTTTATTATTCAATTTTTATGTTCATAAAACAAGCTCCAAATCCACCAGGAAGATTTGAAAATATAATCACAAACACACACACACAAAAAAATGGTATAAAAAAAGGAAATCTAAAGAGAGAAAATCTGCTAACCTCTCCTCTGGGAATAAAGAGGAGGCCCTCCCATTCGTTGCACAAAGAATTCATATTGATTCTGAATGGCCTCTTCTTTCTTGGAATTAGCAAATATTGATCGAAACCACTCTTCTTCATCATCATAAACCCTAATTTCCAAACGCAGCCAATCGAGAAAATCACAAAAAGACCCAATTAACAGAAAAGAAGAAGAAGAAGATACCTAGTGTAGAAATTGGTCGAGAGGTTGATGAAAGTCTGGAGTCCCAATTTCTGGAACAAATTAGTTCCGTCAATGGCAAAGGCATCGGCAGCATCAACGCCGCTCCAAGCCGAAGCCTTTTCCTGCAACGACTGCATTTCACGGTGGTCGGATCTTGGAAACGCAACTGAGTAAGCGATTGGAGTTACTTTGTTGAGCTCGGCAGCTGAGTATATAACAGTAGTTCGTGCCTCGTGGTGGTCGCGACTCGCGTGGATATAACGCTTTGGGTTGAGAAAATGAGTAATCACCGGACCAGTGTTTGGGATTCGGGATATGAATTAGAGGGTTGGATTTGGTATTTGGGGAATGTATTCAGGAATCCAAGGCATAGTTAGCTCATAGTGTTGACAGTTAGGGGTAGGGGTGTTCATTTCGGATATCCGATCCGATCCGAAAATTCGGATATCCAAAAAATTCGGATCACCTATATAGCGATCCGTATCTGATCCGAAAAAACCGAATATCTGAAAATCCGGATATCCGAATTTTCGGATCGGATACTCGGATATCTGAATATTCGAAATTTATGAATTTATTTGATTATTTTTTTAATTTAATGGTTCTATCCATGAAAATTTTAGGTTTTCGAATATAAAAATTAATAAATTATTGAATATAAAAATATTTGTATCAAGAAATTTCAATTTTTATATATAACAAGTAAAAATATCGAATATAATAAAATTTATACCTATAAAAAAATTGAATTTTCGGATATCGGATAATCGGATATCCGATCCGAATGTAAAACCACTATCCGTATCCGATCCGAAATTTTCGGACATCCGATCCGAATTATCTGAAAAATAAAAAACGGATCGGATATCCGAAATTTCGAATCGAATCAACGGATAATCGGATCGGATCAATCGGATCGGATTTTTTTGAACATCCCTAGTTAGGGGTATGTGGGATTTATTGAGTGAGTAAAAATCTTTTCCCTTAATCATGATTCTTTATATGCATATATTTTATTAAAAAATATTTAAAAATTAAATTTTAAGTCATAACCTTAATTTCTATATCAGAAATTTTAAATCTTAAAAAATACACACCAACTCTAAGTCTTAACTTTAAACCCTAAACCTACTATTTTTAAATAGAGGCACCAATGGGGGCATAGTTAGGGGTAAACGATTTCCATCCTTATTGAGTTGAGGAGTTTGAAATAATTCGAGCTCAATTTGATTAAAATTTGATTAACGCTTGACTTGAGTTTACTCGACTCGAGATCATAGTAAATCGAGTCAAGTATGACCTAACTTGGCTCGATAAGTTTGTGAGCAACTCGTTATTATTTTTATAAATTCTTTTATGAATTTTGGTAGTTATCTTAAAAAAATTATGTTCCAAGAAATTTACCCATATATTTTTTATTTTAAATTTAACAATTATTTTAAATTTAATAATTAATTAAATTGTATTAAAAATAATTATATAATTAATAAATTAATATATAGATCTTTCAGATATCTTAGTAATGTTGTATTAAAAAATGTTTTTATAATTTAATTAATATTAATAAATACAAAATATTGATAACTAATAAATTATTTTAACAAGTATTGAATGTAACTATGTCCTTATATGTCATTTTGTTTGTTTAAATAATCAAACAACTATAAGCTATCGGTTAATTTTACCAAACACTTTTATACAATTAGCTAATCAATCTGGTAGTCAAATCAGCTAATGCAATCACCTACCAATTTATGTAATCCACTATCAATTATACGCTAAATGCCAAACATGGTCATTGTATAAATTTTAAAAATTATTATATTTTATTAATTAAACATATATTTCAGGTAAACTACAATGAATGCTACTCAATTGTGGGTAAAGTTTCATTTGGAACAATTAATCATTAAAAGTTAAGTGTATGAATCGAATTAATTCGAATTAGTCTGAGCAAAGATCTAGATTTTATTTGGGTTACTTCATTGCTTGTTGTCTTTATTTATTTGATTGTATTTGAGGATTTTCCAATGTATGATTTTCAGATAAGTCCAAGTTTAATCAACAGAGTTGGATGAAAGGTCAAAAGATCTTGGCCTCGACTAGCACCAAGAGGCTTGGACTTTTTTTTTGGGCCATGGTTTGGACTTCACTTGAAATACTTTTATATATATATATATATATATATAAATACTTATATATTTATATGTATGTGTGTGATTATTCGATCAAGTTGACTAAATTTTTTTTATATTAGTCAAGTTAATGAATCTTGTTTTATAACTTAAATTCATTTGATTTTTTTTTCAAGTCGAGTTTTTGTTCAAATTTAATCGTAAATATTTTATAAAGTTATGATATTAATTGATTATAATTTAATTGTAAATATATATATCTTCAAATCTCATTTTGAATACATATACCAGCTAGAGTTAAAAAATTTGACTCGAACTTAAAATTGATCAATTAATTACTAGTTTGAGTTATCCAAACGACTTTTCAAATCAAATCTCGTTTTTCACATCGAATTCTGCCATTAAAAAAAGCAATCATCTTTTCTGTCTATATTCAACTCTAAATTGATCTAATCAATAATTTCTTGTAAAAAAATATTTAAGTTTTATACTCCATATTGATATAGTTTTTTTTATTAATCTCGATTCTAATTCTAATTCTATTTAAAGTATAGGGGAAGGGGAACTATAGGAAAAAGGAGATAGTACTCCTAGTGAGTCTAGAACCATGACCTAAGGGAATATGATTAGGGATGGCAATTTGATTCGAATCCGATCCGAATCCGATTCGATCCGAAGGAATTTATCCGATCCATATTCGATTGAAAAAAATCTGAATCCGAGTAAAATGTCCGAGTCCTAATAGGAGATGGGTTGGATATGGATCATGCCAAGATCCGATCCGAATCCGATCCATATCCGAGTCTGAATCAAAATATTTAGGACTTTTAACTCCTTAAAATAAAATATAATGTATAATATTTACATTAAAAAAAAGACAACGTAAATAAAGTAAAAAGTTAAACTAAATACATTAAAAGAAACATAACTACATATATTTTTTAAACGAAAACATGAATGTATATATTAGGTAATTTAGAATAATAGTAAAACTAAAATTAACTTTATATATATATTAAAAGTGATAATAAAAAAAATAAATGTCTTAAGAATGTAAGTTAAATAATAATAATAATATTTATTATGATTTATATATATTAATTAACCTTAATATAGTGTAATATACTTATTTATACCATATGTATGTATAAATAAATATGAAAAAAATGCAAGATCAAATCATAGATAAACAAACAATAAAATAAATACAATGGAGGAACAAATAAATGTAAATATCAATGAATTACTAAAAATTAAGAAAGTTGGTGAATGAAATAGTAAGTAATGTGCAATCGATAAATAAAGTTGTGATATATTATGCTAAAATTATGAATTAAAATAGAAAGCAAATTAAAAGCATAAACAATAAACACAAAAAATTAAATGTAGTCAACAAATAAGAGATAAAAATGAACAAGTGTAGAATTAAATAGCATAAATTAAATGCGTAAGAAATTAAATATACAAAATTATGGACTGATTTGCACTAAAATAAAATTATTAGAGGGTCAAAACACAATATACCCTAAAGACGCTAAAATTTGTGAATCTACCCCTCAGACTTGGGTAAAGACTAGGGATGACAATTTAATCCGAATCCAAAAACTATGATCTAAATGCGATTGAAACAAATCCGAATCCGATCCGAAAAAATCCGATCAAAAAACAATCCGATCCAAATCCGTTTGAAAAAAATCCGAATCCAAATCCGAAAAAAATATCCGAGTCCGATTGTAACGGATTCGGACTTGGATTTTATACAATCCGATCCAAATCCGATCCATTGCCATCCCTAAATATGATGAAACAAATATGAGTAGCTTAATTAACCGACTAAATTTACTTGCTAAAAAAGGGTTTTTTAGCTTGTGTAAAATTATTAATTATTGGGTTTGATATTAAATTTTGTTGATATATATATATATATAATTTGATATAATGTATTGAATATTTTTTAATAGTATTAAGGTGATTACAAAGTAAGCTAGTATCTGTTCATATATATTTTTAGCCTTTTTAAAATGCACACCTTGTAGATAAAACGATTTGAACTTAAATATTTTAGGATGAAGATTATTCTCTTGTTAGGTTCAAAAGTATTTAATATTTTAGGATGAAGATTATTCTCTTGTTAGGTTCAAAAGATTATTTTCTTTAGTATGGGCGCTACAAAAGCCCCAGGTCCCGATGGTTTTCCAGGTTGTTTCTACCAGACCTACTGGGAAATAGTGAAGGATGACCTTATTGGGATGGTCCTTTCTTTCTTCAGAGATGGGGATATGTGTGCAGGGCTCAATAAAACAAACATAGTGCTCATCCCAAAAACAGCTAATCCAACTGAAGTCTCACACTTTAGATCGATTAGCCTCTGCAACTTCTCCCTTAAAGTCATAACCAAAATTCTGGCCACGAGACTGAAAGTTTTCCTTCCTGATATCATCCCTCCCTCTCAGTCAGCATTTGTACATGGCCGATTCATCCATGATAATATTATTCTTGCTAATGAGGCATTCCATGCTATCAAACGGGCTAGAAAGGGTAAGAGAGGTCTCATGGCTTTGAAGATTGATCTTGAAAAGGCTTATGACAAGGTAGACTAGGGCTTACTCCAATTTGTTATGAACAATATGGGTTTTGATGATTGGTGGATTTCTCGGGTTATGAATTGTGTTTCTTCGATCTCTTTCTCCTTGGTTGCTAATGGGGAACGAATTGGGGAAGTCCAAGCTGGCAGAGGGTTGCGACAGGGAGATCCTTTATCACCCTTTCTCTTCACCTTTGTCTCGAGTATCCTGACCTGGATCATCACAAAGGAAGTTGAGATGTGCCAGTTCACGGGTTTGAGAATCAAAAGACGGTGCCCAGTTCTGAGTCATCTGCTCTTTGCCGACGATTGTCTCTTGTTCTCGGAAGCGAATGAAGGAAACTGTGTGGCGATTTTCCGAATTCTTCAGCTGTTTCAATCTGCTACAGGACAATCTGTTAACTTCCAGAAATCTTCTGTCTTTTTCTCTCCAAATGTTAGCCGAAATCTTAAAGACCATCTCTCTAATGTGCTGAGTTTCAAACCTATGGAGGATGATGCTAAATATTTAGGTCTCCCGTCCTTTTGGGGAAGAAGTAAGAGAGAAGCTTTGTCTTTCATCAAAGAACGAGTTCAGAATAGATTGAAGGGCTGGAGAGCCAAATTTTTTAACATTGCAAGCAAGAAAGTCCTCATAAAGGTTGTGGCACAGGCCATTCCAACATATGTGATGCAATGTTTCCTTCTCCCAGTCACCTTTTGTGATGATATTAGTTCGATGGTTGCAAAATTCTGGTGGAACAATTGCTCTGACAAGGAAAGAAATATTTACTGGATGAGCTGGAAGGATCTTTGCCAACCAAAGGAGCAAAGAGGAATGGGTTTCAGAAACCTGAGAATATTCAACAAAGCTCTCATTACAAAGATAGCGTGGAGAGTGATAAAGAGCCCGGAGTCACTTCTTGCTCAGACTCTCAGGGGTATTTACTTCCCAAACAGAAACATCTTTGATGCCCCTAAATGTACCAATCCATCTTGGGCATGGACAGGAATTAGGGAAGGCGTGAAAACGCTGAAAGAGGGGGCTCTCTGGAGAGTTGGGAATGACAGATTTATCTCGACATGGAAGGATAACTGGGTCCCAGGCTTACCTCAGTTTCGTATTTCTACTCCAACCCCTCAGGACTCCCCGTCCTCATCTGTCAGCAGTCTTATCAACCCCGATGGCCGTTCATGGAATAGGTCAAAGATTCAGGATCTTTTTGATCCAATCGAAGCCAAGGCAATTCTCACCATTCCGATTGGAGGGCCCCAGATTAAGGACACGTTTATTTGGACTGGTACAAAGAATGGAGAGTACTCAGCCCGATCAGGGTATAGGTTTATTGAGGCTTCCTCCAAGGATATCTGTAGTCCCTCTCCTAGCGAGGATCCGAGTGCAAGAAAGGAGTTTTGGAATTCTATCTGGAGCCTTATGGTCCCCTCCAAAATCCGATCTTTCCTTTGGAAGATATGCCATAATATCGTTCCTACAAAAGGTATTCTGGCATCACGCTTTCATGGTAACTTTAATGATTTTGACTGTTGTCCTCGATGTGGGGAGAAAAGAGAATCGATCGAACACTTCATGTTCTTTTGTCCGTTTGCTCAGAGAGTTTGGAAGGCATCAAGTTTCAGCTACTCTCCATCCCTTGCAGGATTTTCTGGGTTCCCGAAATGGTGGTACAAAATAAATGACTTCCGCAAGCTTGGTTGCTTTGATGATGGTTGCGCTCTTATCGCCTTTCTTCTTTGGTCCCTTTGGAAGTCACGGAATGCTTGAATTTATGAGAGCAAGAAAGATAGGCCTTGGGAGGTTTGGCTTAGAGCGGAACAAGCTTACTCTGAATACCATCAAGCAACTTTTTCTAGTCATTCAGGGGAGCCTCACCCTAGGTTAGAACCTAAGGGTTGGTCACCACCACCCCAGGGATCAATCAAGATTAACTGTGACGCTGCCTTTGATTCACACTCAGGGACAGTATCAGCTGCGGCTATTGCGAGAGATAGCTCAAGATCTTTTCTTCAAGGAATCTCTGACTCTCTCGTTGCCCCCTCTGCGGAAGCTTTAGCCATTAGATTGGGTATTTCGATGGCTGGTAGGATCGGCTACGATAACATCATTATCGAAGCTGATTGTAAAACTGTTGTTTGCAGACTAAATGAAGGATCTTTGTCCGACTGAGCCACAACGGCCGTGGAAGAGGATATCATATTGTCTTCTAGATCCTTTAATTCCTGCTTTTTCTCTTTTGTTCGTCGATCCTGTAATCAGGCAGCCGACCGGCTAGCCAAACATGCTAAAAGATGTCAGGGTCAAACCTTGTGGGACCCTGACACCTTACCGTCTTTTTTGACGTCTGTGTAATCTTTTGAGGTGGAAATAAAGTTATCCTTTTGAACAAAAAAAATCACATCTTATGTATTATACCGACGCCAATACCAACGAAACAAATTTCAATCGAGTGAAAATATTTTAAATATAATATTTAAAATTAGTATTGAATTATATTTTTATTTGATGCAGTGGAATGATTTTTAAAACTAATCCGAATTTGACTTACATGATAATATAAAAATTAAAATGAAGAAATCTGGAAACTTAACCGACCATGACCCGCAAAGATGTCTACGTATTAATAATGGAGATGTTTCATTATATTACAATTTACAACAAGTAGAGTTGAGAGGCTGCAAATTTCAATGAACAACAGAGTCAACAATTAATTTAAAATTATGGGAATTCAAGCTCCGAGTGCTTCAATTTGCCATTTTCTAAAAAATTTCAAATTCCGAAATTAAACTAAATTATTTTATTAATCAAAACCATTAAAATATGAATCTCAAAGTCAGAAAGATGATTGTCACCTTTCCATAATATTATAATGATCTTAATCAAAGACCTTTTCTTCTTCATTCAGATCTCTAAATATTTAAGCCGTTCAAATAAAGAAATCAACAAGCAGCTAGCGATTAGCGAAGCCTTGTTTTGATCTCTCCAGACTCTCAAAGGTCATGGCAACAATGGCGGATGTAGGATCGTCGCCGTTGCCGTTGCTTTTCCGGCGACGGTCAAGCGGTGAAATGCAGAATTTGGCCACCGTTTCGAGTAGTATCTTGCCGGCGTTTGGAACCGTCGTCGATGACGGATACTTGAACCTCAAGAAATATGTCATCGTTCCTTACGATCATAGATACCGGTAAGTTAATTTCTTCTAGATTTATTGCTTGTTCTCACCGTCGTAATTCTTCGAGCTTTCATCGTTTAAAAAACCCATAAACGGTGCAATTAGAGTAGTTTGAATCAGATTAATTTAATACGGATATCCTCACTGATTGCATATTATTTGCAGTATTATGAATAAAATGATCGGAAATACCATTTCCGATTGATAGATTTTGAATCCATGCTGCTTGTTACATTCAGTAGAATTTGTCTTGGAAGTTTTAAGAACTGTACCAAAACTTTCTGAAAACTTTACCATTTGTGTTAAAAACCAATGGTAAAAATATGACATGAGTCCTTGTATACTAGTGAAGTTTGAATTTTAGTCTAAAATTAAAATTCCTTTTACTTTCCCTTTAATTTCTAATGAGATATGACACTATATACTTTAAACAAGGTCAAAGGTTCGAATTATAAAATTGTAAATAGAGCAGTTAGGTTAGGAAGCTCATTCTCATAACGAGCCTCTGCAGTACTCAATATGAATTAATCAACCAATGAGTTAAAATCAGTAGTTAAACCCAAAAAATTAATATTATTATTTTTACCAAAATTTGTCACCAATAATCCAATATATGTTTTTTCGTCAATCATATGGCGCGCCATATGAGGATAACCTAATCAACATGCTAAAATGATAAAATTTGACAAAAAAATAATGATTATATTCTATTTGCATTAAATTTTTAAAGGGATAAAGCATTATTTAGTCCCTGAATTTGAATGGTTTTCTGATATCAGTCATTAAGTTTTCCTGGACCACATTAGTCTTTGATTTTGTACTTTGGTGGTAGATATATTCTTTGCCATCGATATCGTTAACTTTGTAAGATTAATTCAAATTAATCCACTGATTTTAAGCTTCTTCTCTTCTCTTTTTCATTCCTCAATTTTGATCTCTTACAAATACGATAAACTCGTGAAAATTTCCCATCAAGTTTGACGTTGTAAAATGTTTCATTTTCTTAACATTGTGAATGTTATAAATTTCAGTGTAAATTAGTTGAATTTAATTTTGATAAAAATTGTTAAAACAAATTTTTGGAAAGAGAAAGATTAAATAATTATATCAATTTTAATTTTTCTACTCGAGTCTAATTCGATCTTTACTAACTTAAAAGTTCAAATTATTTTATATTCAAGTTCGATTTAATGTGAATCAAATTTCTCGAAAACTAAAGTGTGAGATCAACTTGTTAAAATGGTAATGGTGCAGATGGTGGCAAACTTTTTTGGTTGCGTTGGTGTTATACTCGGCATGGGCGTCGGTTTTCGAGTTAGCTTTCAAAAGAGCAGCAAGAGGGGGATTATTGGTCATTGATTTGGTGGTAGATATATTCTTTGCCATCGATATCGTCCTCACATTCTTTGTTGCTTATTTGGATAAGACGACTTATCTTCTCATTGATGATCACAAGAAAATTGCTTTACGGTATTTAATTTTTATTATTCATTTAATTTATTTTTCTTTTATTTTGATTTATATATATTTTTAATACAATGTAAATAAAAAAATCAGAACACCAATGGAATATTTAATAAGAAAAAAAAAATAGTTATATGGATACCTAATTACCATGATTCCGGGGACATCAGGCCGTTTGGTGCCCTGTCCAAAAATATTTTACTCTTTTAAATGTTTTCTTATGACATGTGGGGGTGTTATTAATTGGAATGAGTATAATGGTATTTTTTATTGATAATTTTATTTTAATAATTATTATATAAAACATTATTTTCGCAACTAGGTATATTTTTCTAAAAATGTTATATAAACATTTAAAAACTTCACACCCTTACTTTATTATTTGACATTACAAATTTATTTACCAATTGTTTAATTCGTAACAATATACAATATAGATTGTATAATCTTATAACAAACTAACCTCATGTGTGTTGTCAAAGATATAAATTATGAAATACTAAATTATCTCCCAATTTATGAATTTAAACTTTGAGAATTATAAAAATATATAATTATCTTGTGATATTTATTTATTTATTTTGTGATTTTACCATTCAGATATGTGACGAGAGCTTGGTTCTTTATGGACGTGGCATCAACCCTGCCATTTCAACTCATATTCAGAATTATTGTCGGCAAATGGCACAATGGTGAAATCTTTGGCTTCCTTAACTTACTCCGTCTCTGGCGTCTTTGGCGTGTCAGTGAACTCTTCAAAAGGTAAAATCATGTTTAAAACAATAACAATCGATATAAACATAAATGTACTGTTCTAAACTTAAATTTTAATAAAAAATTTATAATCAGATTAGAGAAGGACACACGATTCAGCTATTTCTGGACGAGGCTCTTTAAATTAGTCTGTGTAAGTATAATTTTCTTGTTTTTTTTCTTGGGTATAATCTTAAAAGTGTAATTCAATACATATATCATAAAATCGAGCGATTTTATTTGTTCGAACCAATGTTATACATATAAAAATCAAATTGCTCGATTTTATAATATATGAACTGAATTACACTTTTGATTATAGTTCCCTAGTTACTTTAATCAGGATAAAATTCATCTGCCTTTTTTGGTGCCCCTACATATGTCTCAATACTAAAAAACACTATAAAATTAAATTCTAAGCCCTAACCCTAAATTCTAAATCCTAAACCCTACACCATACTCTAAATTCCTTAAACCCTAACTACAACCCCTAACCTAAAATCTTAAACCCTAAACCCTAAAGTTAATTTTGAGCGTAAGACACATGTAATAGCACCGAAAAGGGGTAGATGTGTTTTCCATCCACTTTAATCCATCTAACCAAACATTTTCCAAGTAAGTTTGAATCTACTAAAATGGCAGGTCACGGTATTTGCGGTGCACTCGGCTGCTTGCATTTATTACTTTCTAGCAGATCACCACAAAAACCCAGTTAAGACATGGATCGGAAGTGTGGTTGGAGATTTTAAGCACAAGAGTGTGTGGTTAGGCTACACTTATTCCATGTACTGGTCAATTGTCACTCTCACCACCGTTGGTTATGGAGATTTGCATGCGGTGAACACAGGAGAAAAGATATTTAACATGATCTATATGTTTTTCAACATTGGTCTCACTGCCTACATAATTGGTAACATGACAAACCTTGTCGTCCATGCTGCTGTCAGAACCTTTGCCATGGTATTTTTTCCCTCCTCATCTTTGCATTTACAGAGAATCGATACCGAGCAGAGACCGGATGGAAATCGGCTGTTCCCTTATCATGCCCTCTTTTATATGCTATTTTAAAATAGTGAGTTTAGGGTCTAGAATTAAGGGTTTAGGTTTAGGGTTTAGAGAATTAGGGGCAGGGTATGTTTTTTAGGGTGTAAGGTTTAAGATGTAAAAATTAGAGTTAAGGTTTAAAATTTAATTTTTAAGTGATTTTTAATGTGAGACATAGAAAGGGGCATGATTAAAGGGCAGAAGATTTTTACCTTTGGAGCCAAGATTTAGGATTAGGGCAAAACATAAATTTTAAAAAGCGGTGGACAAATTTATAATTATTTCAGTTTTAAAAAATATATAAAAAATAAAAGTAAAAGAAAATTAATTTCCCCTATGAGGCGGCAAGAGCCTCTCCCATTGTCAATGCAGCTCCGTCCCTGATACCGAGTATATGACAAATATGGATATGGTTAGGTTTTTCTAAGTTTTTTTTTATGTATTCGGAGGATCCTTAAAAGGTAATATTTATACATATCATGTATAAAACATGAGTGTTAGACACAAATATCATGAAGCAAGTTAATTCCATTCACAATGTATGACCCATACGAACTCGAAGTTTCCATCGTAGCCTTGAAGTGTTGTTAGGGACAGACACATGATTTTGTGTAAGGGGTGTGAACTGTTAGAGAGCTATACTAGAAATTTAAGGGGTGTGAACTTAGATCATTGATAGAAAAAATAAAGAAAATACCTATACTATATGGGATTTTGAAATTTCTAGAGGGTGCGACTGCCCCTCCAGCACCCCTTGGTCTATTCCCGAGTATTATAATGGCTTACCTTTTCATGCCTCATTAATCTTTTGTATAATGTTAATGTTGTTATTTTTTATGCAAACATGCGACGAATAGAGCATAAACTAAGACCATGTCTTGACAGAGAGATGCCATCAATGAGTTATTGCGTTATGCAAGCAAAAATAGACTCCCAGAAGGGTTGAGAGAACAAATGCTGGCACACATGCAACTCAAGTTCAAAACGGCAGAGTTACAACAAGAGGAAGTGCTGCAGGACCTGCCTAAGGCAATAAGATCCAGCATTTCCCAACACCTCTTCCGTCGTACTGTCGAGAAAAGTTACCTATTCAATGGAGTCTCAGAAGACCTTGTTTCGCAACTGGTACCGATATTTCCACTTCTTTTATATGTTGTCGCAACTCGCACGGGGGATCCAAATTTAGAGCATCCCATTTTAGGGATGGGGTCGGGATGAGACGGATTTTTGTTCTCCTATGTTTAGACCTTGTCGACCTAAAATAAAACTTTCAACCTAAGAAACTTGCATTCCAATGTTTCAGTGTCTGTCAGTCATGAAATGGTAATCAAAGTCTGTCCACATTACTATAGAAAAACTATGGTATGATATCACACAGCTAGTTTTCATGGTATTTTCTTCTTACAGGTATCAGAGATGAAAGCAGAATACTTTCCTCCAAAGGTTGATATTATATTACAAAATGAAATACCAACCGATTTCTACATTCTAGTCTCCGGAGCAGTGGTATATCATCGTTCTTTTACAAATGTTGATGCCTACTATTAAACCTGATATACAGAACCTAAACTTTCTGAAACTGCAGGATTTGCTTACATACAAGAACGGAACGGAGCAGGTATGTCTTTGGCTAGGTGTATAATTTCTTAATGTTTGCATTTATAGACTTAGAGCATACTATTCCATATGTTAGTTTTTCAAGTTTTTACATGCATTTGGAAGGTCATTGGAGGAGCATGTTCCCTAATCCTGCCTAAATATGCATCAAGCACGAAAGTAGAACACGAAGTCGGAACAACAAATAATGTTCCTATTGACTTAGAAAAATGGGAAGGGAGCTACAATTACAGATTTTCTTTTGGTTTTCCTAATGTTTTTGGAGGCTGCAGGCAGACTCCGTTAGAGTACAACAATTTTCAGCATGTAGCAGAGATATTGATGAAAGATGAACACAGTTAGGATGCCTTGTTCGAATATCAAACGGAAACTAAAGAATAGATACGAAGCAAGTACATTATTGGCATTTTTTGCTTCTAGCCTAAAAAGAATGCACATGAAGAATTGCTGCATATACCATAGACCAGAAAGACAACATATGTTCATGAAGAAACCTTCTGATAGTTGATCAAGAGACCCAAATGCATGTTAATAATATAAGTGTGAAAAATACATAACACATTTCATACCTGTTATGTTGAAGTAAAGCATCTTTCTTTCTTTCTTTCCATATCTTGTCTTAAACTAAGTTACTGCTGTTCCTTTTCTTCAAGTTTTTGTCAAAACTAGGATCTGCAGATATGGCAGGAGAAATCGGGGTAATTTTCAATATTCCCCAACCATTCATAGTGAGAACCAAGAGGCTCTCACAGGTTATAAGGATAAGTCATCACCATTTCAAACAAATGGTTCAACCACAGAGTGAAGATGGGAAGATTATTATTGCTAACTTCATGAAGGTTTGTAAACTTCATAATCTCAATAGGGGAAATCATCCACATAGGGCCTAAAGCTGTTAAAAAATGTTTTAGCCAAGATTTTTTAATAGATATTTAAATTTGAATAAACAGTTCAATGATTGGTTTGGGATAAAAGTAAGCAATGAAACCTCCCAATCAATTCAAGGGCACTTCTTTACTCTGACTCCTCTATTCACAGTACTTGAAAGGTTTAAAAGAAGACATACTACAGGAGATTCCTTTCCTAACAGAATTGCTTGAAGAACAGAATCAACAGGTATGTTTTCATCCTAAAGTTGAACCAATTAGAGAAATGTAAGCTGGTTAGATATTATCATGTTCCTTTGCAGCCGCTGGAACAACAAACTGAGGAGCAACAAAACAGAGAAACATTGGATTCCCCAGACACAAATCCAGAAGGTAAATAAAAGCTCCATCGTTAAGGATATATAATAGAAGAAATTTCAAGCACAAACCACCCAAAATGTGGATGCACAGCCAAAGAACCATACTTTAAACTGATAGTTGCTAAAACCTCATAACACATTCACTTGTTTTCCCTAGATATATAGACTCTTGACTAACATATTTGAGCATATGAGCCAATCTGGTATTTTGAGGGGGAAATAGTGAGTCCATTGTATGCTTTGGATGATAGAAATTCCATACCCAGAAATGATCTTCTCTAGGTGAAGGTGAGATTAGTTTTCGAAATCTAGTCAACCTAAAAGTTCAATCTCATGAATTGCACACATACCAAACAATTTGTCAAATAAATCCACATGTATTTTCTTTTCATAAGTATATCTGTAGATGTTTCAACTTACCGATTTCACCGGTTTGCAGGAAGAACGGACACTTCCAGTGGTGCAAGCACCATCCGGGTGATAATTCATGGGCATCATCCAACCGAGGGAAAGTCTAGTGACAGATTAGGAAAGCTTGTATATTTGCCTGACTCACTTGAAGGCCTCTTCACTCTAGCAGGTATCACCTAACAACAAGCTTCTTAACAAGTGAACATTAGTTTGCCAACTTCCACTTGCTACTCTACAAGACTTAAAGGAATGGGAAAATGGAACAAACAGAACAAATAGAAAGATATAACACAACTAAAACTCATTCCTAAGAGAAGGTAATCAAGTACATGAAAACATGCTTAAAGATTTGATCTTGATGCAATGTGCATCAAACATGAAGCTAAGCCTGTTAAACCAATATAAGAGACTTCCATTTCATGTCACAACAACATAGACTAAAAACACTAAACATCCAGTATAGCAAATTCTAGAAAAGCTAATTTCATTGATTCATATGATTGGAAAGTTGACAACCTTCAGAGGAAAACATGTTCTTGCATGCACTAATATGGTGAAAAAAGAGGGAGAGAGAGAGAGGAGCACTAATGCAGGGAACTGAATTTGATTATATTCGTTTGATACAGAGAAGAAATTTGGAAAAAGAGGGAGCACTATTCTTATGGCTGACGGCTCAGAAGTTGAAGAACTGAATGCTCTGAGAGAGAATGATCACTTATTCATCGTTTAAAGGTTAAAAGTAATATTTGGAACCCAACAAGTGGTCTTAGTGGAAAAGAGGACGATGATCGAGACCCGGGTTCAATTCGCTTGTGTGCATTGTCAAAGGGTTAAGAATATGTATGAACATATATTACCTTATAATCACCTTAAAGACAAAAAAAAAGTAATATTTGATATGTTTTCCATGAATTTATCTGATAACTGTTCCTTCTATTCCTCCAAGCTTTTCTTAAAGCATACTTTATCTCTTCAACTATTCCTCAAGAGTTTTGATCAAGTTCACTGCAGATCTTATTTAAAGGTAAACATGATGTAATTTATAGGAGAAATAAAGTGTTTGCAGCAAGCTAATGTTAAACTTATCCCCCAGAATCCAACGAAAAGAACAAAGACAAAAAAAGATCTTGGAAGAGAAATATAGAAAAACGTGATTGTGGATATACAATAATACACTAATTATTTTTTGGCGTAATTTTCAGAATAAGGTAAGAATATCAACAAATTTTCAAAAAATAAGTTTCATGATTTACTCACCTTATCATCTAAACCGTATTCTCCCTTGCCATTTGAACATGCAGCGACATATCAGCACTGTTTAAATGAAAATTACTGTAAGTTAAATGACTAAATGCATATATGAAAAATTACAAGATCTGAGAAAATAACATTGTAAAATAAGTTAATAAGAATGGATTTATTGAATTGAAACTTATAATTCTCGAAAGTATCCAAAATTCACTAATAATTACGATGATGACAAGCGATCTCAGGAAATTAACTATAAACTGTACGATTAAATACTGAATTAAACGAAAATCCTCAGATTGCACTACGTTTTTTCAGATCATTTGAATAATGCAGGTAATAATAACGAAATGCTTTTCTTCAATCTGAATTGTTAAACATGCGATGATTTCAAATAAGAATCAATCATATAATAACAGGGAATATTCAACGTAGTTTGAAATTATAAACGAAATGGAAGTAATGAGCGGATGAAATGATATAAAGAAATTGAAGAAGAGAATGAACCATAGACTTTGGAGGCTGGCGGAGGAGGAGACTGAGCATCGGCCTGAGACGACGAAGTTTACCAACTTGCTTTCGCTATTTTCTGAATTCGAGAGCCAAAGGAGAGTGATAAGTTGGTTTTTATCCGTTTTATAGGAGCAATTTTAAAATACTTGGAATTCTTTGACAGTTAGCGCCTGGCGGCAGGTTGAATGCTTTGCTTTTACCTCCCTGTTTCTTTCCGTAATTATATAGTACTCGATACTGTAAATGGACGAGTTGTTGGTGTTCGAACCGTGACCACTAAGAATAACAACCGTTCCCTTAATTATTAAGTAAAGTAGTATATATTATTTTTAAATTTAAAATTTATGGGTGTTATATAAGTTAGTTTGATACAACATTTAGCTCAATTTATTGATTTGTGTTTAATTGGTTGTAAAAAGAAGTTTAATTGATTTTTTCTTTCTAAAAGTTTAAGAGAATATGTAAAAAATTTATATCTATTATTATAAACATGCTTAATTGACAAAATAATATTTAAATTATGAGTAATTTCATGATACATAGATTGTGAAAAAAATCACAACCATTCCTATTTGAATTAATCCATAATTTTTACACTAAATTATAAATCTAAAAAAATTAAACCCATGAATTTTAGAACAAATAATATTATGCAAAGTATAGTTTATTTATTAAATAATTTTTTCTACATCTCGACATTATAAATAGGGGTGAACGTTCGATCGAGTTGAGTCGAGTCAAAAATTTTTGAGTTATTCGAGTTGACGAGTCTAATTTTATCATTCGAACTTTCATTCAAAAAAATTTCGAGTCGATTCGAGTTGAAGAAATTCGAGTCGAGTCGAGCTTTCGAGTTTCTATAAAATTTAATTGTAATTATTTACCATGTTACAGTACGATTTGATTCTAATTTAAATGACTTTCTCTAATTATATAAGATATGCATGTATATTTATTCATATTCTTTCATATGTGGCAATATTTCTTCATATTTTTATATATCGGTATGTATATATCAATAAAAAATTGAGGGACTCATCTTAAACTTAAAAATAAATCCACTAATTATTATAAATTTCGAGTTATTCGAATTTCCATTTTACAACTCAAACTTTATTTGAATTTTTTTTTAGTCGAATCGAGTCAAGACGAGTCGACTATTTTATCCTCGAGTCAAGTCGAGTTATTCATTTTTTCGAGTCGAGTCGAGTTTTGCTCACCCCTAATTATAAGTATGAATTTTATGTTCGGCCTCAATGGTTGGTGAAAAAGATGTAGGCTAAACCCATTAGATTTTTTTGATCGTATAAGCCCATTAGATTTACTTGGCATGATACAATATCAAATCACGCATGTCCCACACACGTGCGAGGCTGTTTCCCCGCCAAAAACACCATAACCTTCCCGCCAAGAAGAACACTGGTGGTAATTAACAAAGAGGAAAAAAGTTGCCTCTGAGAGAACATATCGGCTTCTTCTTTTTCAGTGAGAGTGAGAGACGATAATCGAATAACAGAATGTCGGGATGGGACGAAGGAGCGGTTTACTACAGCAATCAGGCTCAATTCACGGAAGCCTCCGCGGAAGGGGAAGCGGCCGCATCATCCTCCACGACGAGCCGCCACTCCATTCTCCTCAAATTCAAGGAGTTCATCAGGAACTTTGAAAAGGAGAAGAACGTTTTCCCGTATAGAGAAAGCCTCGTTAATAATCCTAAATTCCTACTGGTCCATCTCGAGGATCTTCTCTCCTTCGATTCCGATCTCCCTTCCCTCATTCGCTCCGCTCCCTCCGATTACCTGCCTTTGGTAAAACAGTCTTACGAACTTCTCTTAGTAATTTCATCAAAACATGTTCTTTTAGCTTAAGGCTGCTTCTTCTTAATAATTGGCGCAGTTTGAGACGGCGGCTGCGGAGGTTTTAGCGGGTTTGAAGATGAAAGTAGCGGGAGATTCAGGGGAAATGGTGGAGCCACAGACGGGCGAGGTTCAAATTTTTCTTACATCAAAGGAGGATTCCGTTTCTATGCGCTCGCTTGGGGTAATTGTTTGGGATTTGTTTGATCTATTAGTATTGAACGAATGAGTTATTTTCGGTTTCTGACCCAATTTCTGTTATTTAATTAGGCTCAATATATATCAAAACTAGTTAAGATATCTGGAATTACAATTGCTGCTTCAAGGATTAAGGCAAAGGCTACTTATGTGCATTTAATCTGTAAGAACTGTAAAAGTGCTAGGGTGATTCCCTGCCGTCCAGGTCTTGGTGGGGCAATTGTTCCGCGATCATGTGACCATATTCCACAGGTTTATTATTCTTTATAAAAAATCGAGTTGTTAATATTACTTGTTTAGTATGGGAGATTTGATAGCAGTTATGAAATGTCTGTAGCCTGGAGAAGAAGCTTGCCCTCTTGATCCGTGGCTCGTGGTTCCGGATAGGAGCAAGTATGTTGATCAACAAACCTTGAAACTGCAAGAGAACCCAGAGGTAAGGGTCTTGTTTTTAAGAGAAATAGTGAATAAAAGAATTTATAGAATTGATTGGAATATGCATTCGCCTTACATTTGAAGGATGTACCTACTGGTGAGCTTCCGAGAAATATGATGCTCTCGGTGGACCGACATCTGGTTCAAACAATTGTACCTGGTTCAAGGTTGACTATAATGGGAATTTATAGTATCTTTCAAGCTGCCAATTCGTCCACAAAGTAAGTCAGTATGCCTTTACTCTTTAGTTGAATGTTTTACCGTACAGTTAGCTGGTTATTTCTCTTCTAATTGGAATTATATTCTGATATGATTTCTGCAGCCATAAAGGTGCAGTTGCAGTTAGACAGCCTTATATCAGGATAGTGGGAATGGAGGAGACAAATGAAGCAAGCTCCCGAGGACCTGCCACTTTCACGCAAGAAGAGGTAAATATCAGAGTGATCACGAATATTGTTTACTTAAGAAGTTGCATCTCCACTTTACTGTACCTTTTTGCATTTGCATCGACTGTATGCTTGATAGTCGATAGTGCTATTGATATGTTACGATGCTTGCACCTTATTTTTGAACTGAGTTGATTACTGAAATTACAATGGATTCCTTTTGTCATCAATGCAGGTAGAAGAATTCAAAAAATTTGCCTCAAATCAAGATACATATAAAGGCATATGCTCCAAGATTGCTCCCTCTATATTTGGTCACGATGATGTCAAGAAGGCTGTTGCTTGTCTTCTCTTTGGAGGATCCCGGAAAGTAAGCTTGGTATCCTTAACTTCTATCCTTCAATATCCCTATTATCTACTGTCACCATAACTGGCTTCATTAATGTGTAGAATTTGCCTGATGGGGTGAAGTTAAGAGGTGATATTAATGTGTTGCTTCTTGGTGATCCATCTACTGCCAAGTCTCAGGTTAGTTGCATGTATCTTTGATGGCTGAGGTTGCTGAAATAGACTGTTATGCTTTGCCATCACCTTTTCCCCTGTTCTACATTTCATTTTAGGGTATTTATCTGGAATATTTTATTTGAAGCTATTCCATACTGTAGTTTCTAGTGCTTCTCGCGTGATTTGGCTCTTATTTTATGGTTACCTTGTACAGTTTCTGAAGTTTGTTGAGAAGACATCTCCAATAGCTGTTTACACTTCTGGAAAGGGCTCATCAGCTGCTGGTCTTACGGCTTCTGTTATTCGAGATAATAGCTCTGTAAGTTCTTGATGTGCTTTGGAATCTGGTGGAGATAATTTTGTTTTACTAGCTGCTTTTTTAAGGAAAGTTTCCTTTACTCCACCCTTTTAAATGCAAAAAAGTTTCACATTGTTCATGTATGAAATGTCAGCGAGAATTTTATCTTGAAGGAGGAGCCATGGTTTTGGCAGATGGAGGTGTTGTATGTATTGACGAGTTTGATAAGATGAGACCAGAGGATAGGTAAGTTGAATTAATGCTAAAACCTGTTAGGCCTTAGTGCCTTACTATGTGTGATGCTTATGAGGTTTTGGTCTGTATTTTTTAGGGTTGCTATTCATGAAGCAATGGAGCAGCAGACAATATCTATTGCCAAAGCTGGAATTACAACTGTTCTCAATTCCAGAACTTCAGTGCTTGCCGCTGCTAATCCTCCTTCAGGACGTTATGACGATCTTAAGGTCTGTACCTGCACATTTTCCCATTTTTGTCAATTTCTCGAAATTATGCTTGGTATTCCTTTGAAGCAACTGAAAGAAATATAACTACATTGCAGACAGCACAGGATAATATCGATTTGCAGACTACAATTCTTTCAAGATTTGACTTGATCTTCATTGTAAAGGATATCAGAATGTATGACCAAGACAAGGTAGTCTGGTTATTTTGCTCACCTTAGATTTCCTCCCACAGTGACATTTAAGAATTGCTTGTCAGAACAGTTATTTCTTGATCACTAAACAGTAATTCTTCTGTTTTAGTGCTCCAAGGATAAAACTAAAGCACTCATAGTTTTAACATGATTTCCAAGTGCTTCTACCAAGGGCTTTGAATTCCGTCATCCTTTTACAGGTTATAGCAAGTCATATAATAAAAGTTCATGCATCAGCTCAGACAGCATCCAATGATCGTAGAACTCCTAAAGAAGAGAATTGGCTGAAAAGGTATATGTAAAATAAAGTCACTTTTTATTTTTGATAATTAAAGTGAAGTTTCTTGAACATATCCAACATGTATACTACATTGTATTTGCTGCTAAATCAAGTTAAATTTTCTAGGTATATACAATATTGTCGAACAGAATGCCATCCTCGCCTTTCAGAAGCTGCATGTGCTAAACTCCAGAGTGATTATGTTGATATCAGAAGGGTATTCTCAAGCTTTAGTTCCATCCCTAATTTAACTAGCAAAGGAGCCCTTAGCACCCCCATTAGCATGAGGAGTTAGAACTTCAGATCTCGAGTTTTATGCTTACTAACATTAGTCATCAACATGGGTTACTATTGTAGGGAATGAGGCAGCAAGCGAATGAGACCGGAGAGAGTGCAGCAATTCCCATCACCGTGAGGCAGCTGGAGGCCATCATAAGGTTAAGCGAGGCTCTTGCAAAAATGAAATTGTAAGTATCGCGAATGCTTGAATTGAACTCAAACAGGAAGTTAACCTACTTCGGTAATTTGATAAATATCTACCAGCCTATTTTGATATAAACCCTTTTTAACAGTTGAAATGTATCTTAGGTCACACGTTGCCACTGAAGGTGATGTAGCTGAAGCATTGAGACTTTTCAAAGTTTCCACCATGGATGCAGCGCGATCCGGAATAAACCAACATATTAACATCTCTCCTGATATGGCCAATGAGATCAAGGTTTCTAGACATTTTTGCTAAACTTGTTCTTGTACTCTTGTGATCTTATGTTAACAAATTTCGATGAATATATAGCAAGCGGAGAACCAGATAAAGAGAAGACTGGGAATTGGAAATCGCATATCGGAAAGAAGGCTGATTGATGATCTTACTAGAATGGGGATGAATGAATCAATTGTAAGCACTAAGCAGTTATCTTTAAAACGGAGTCATTGTTATATTTGTTGAACATACTATTCATTAGGGTTTGTTAAATATTTGGCAGGTAAGAAGAGCCATTCTAATCATGCACCAGAGAGGTGAAGTTGAATATCAACGAGAAAGGCATATTATTGTTCGTAAAGTATAATCTTGCTGTTGTAATACTTGGAAGCAAAGTTATCACCGGAGCAATCCTCGAGCCTCGTATTTTTCGGCAAGACGAAGATCCAAATTCCGATTGTGCTTGGTTGTCTTGATCTGGAATGATCCGACTAGCAAAATGTTGTGTATTATATATGAATCAAAAGCCAATAGATTGGTAGATAAATTGAACATTAGGGGGTGAAACTGAAAACCCTTTTGTTGTTTTTTGTTTATACTTATTTGTAAGATTTTTCGTTTTTATTGTTCACTCACAATATTTTTTTAATTATTATTAGCGATTAGAATATTTGTTTAATGTAACAAATCAACCCAGGCAGAGAGATTTTCAACCGAAAAACAAACAGGAATGCAAATGCAAATTTGAAAATTTTTATAAATTTGTAAAAACCTAAAAAAAAACAAATCTGTAGTTCAATTTCTGATCGTTTTCGGCCCTAATCGGAGTCTGCTACGTCAAATAATCCGCTCTATCTCGTCAACGGAATGGGTTTCAGGGGGTGCTGAAACGCCTTGTTTTGGTGCCACTAGTAGCGTCTCGCTCTCTCCCCTGAATGCGGTCTGAATTGAATAAACGTAAACAAAGGGAATTGAATCAGAGGCCAAATACTACTACAAAAGTAGTTTTAAAAAATATAAACACTTGTGTTGTGTTGTTGTTTAACCTTGCTCTGAACTATGTTCCCCCAGGCATCGCCAGTCAAAGCGTAGCGGATGATGAACTTGAGGATATCAAGAGGGATGTACGTAACAATGCCGAACACCCAGATGGCTCCCGCCCATCTCCACCCGATGCCTTCCATTCTGGCGAAGCCCCAGTTTGCATACACCGTTATCAAAGTCGCCACCTTGTTTAACAAGCAACATCAGAAGTTGTTTTAAATTTGGTTTTTTTGTTACAATTTCTTGATTCTATGTACACATATATATATGGACTTACCAATTGTGCTAAGATGAAGGCAACGATAAGCAAGAGACAAGGGCGCTCGACGAAAGACCAGCTCCTGGACCGTGTGACGAAGATGAGTGCTTGGCTGACGGAACTGACTTGAAGGTAGAGAGCTGAAGTAAGTGCTGCCTGACTATTATTGATTGGATTCACACCAAAAGTCCTCTGCAAAAATCAAACACCATATTGAGCATATTGTATTTTTGTTCGGGGTACAAAGAATTCTGAATTTGATGCACTGACGGTGAAGAATTCCGTATCGTGAACGAGCCAGAAAAAGAAGACGGTCACAATAGCCATGTAAGTTCCGAGGACAATCCCGGTGGCAAATATTTCGTCCAGCTTCCACGAGTCGGGCTTTGGAGATGGCTTCACTCTATCCTTTGAGATGGTCATGATGGTTCCATCGTTGAGGATTGCAATGATCAACACCATGAACGGCGAGAAATCGAACTTCCAAATGAGTGCCACCAGCATGAATCCCATCACAATACGTATCGTGATGGACACGGCATAGATGGTGTAGTTCTTCATCCTTTGGAAGATGGATCTACTCGTCAACACTGCACTCACTATCACACTCAACCCTGGCTCGGTCAACACTATGTCGGAGGCACTCCTGGCTGCATCGGTCGAATCAGCCACTGCAATGCCGATATCCGCCTTCTTAAGTGCCGGGGCATCGTTCACACCGTCTCCAGTCATACCAACTATGTGGTTCCTTTCTTGCAGTCTTTTAACAATCTCGTACTTGTGCTCTGCATACAACAAATTTGATGTAATAACACAATAAATGAAATGGTTGAGACTTGAGATCATTTCATTCCAAATTCAAGAGAATTACCAGGGAAAACTCCTGCAAATCCATCAGCTTTCTCGATGAGATCATCGATCGGAATGTTAGCAATAGACTCATCCTGATACTGGCTGACTAGGCAAGAAGATGGATACATATTGGTCCCCATTCCAAGTCTCCGACCAGTCTCTTTACCGATGGCGAGCTGGTCACCGGTGATCATCTTAACATTGACACCGAGTTCAAGAGCCCGTTGAATAGTCTCTGCGCTGTCATGCCTCGGAGGATCGAACAGAGGCAATAGTCCCACAAACTCCCAAGGTCCTCCTGTGCTTTCCTTTGTTTTCTCTGGAATTGTCTGTGAAATATACACAATATGTTCATTAGCCAAATGAAATTTTTTTCATATGGACTCAACTATATTCTTACCTGTCTAGCCACACCTAATGACCGAAGGCCACGGTTGGCATAGTTGTCGATGACACCGAGCGCCTTTTTCTTCAAGCCCCCGGTCAGCCCGCAAAGATCAATAATCTGCAACGAGCCAAGATTAGAATTTCGGGTTTAGAGACTAGAATTTCGAGATCAACAATGACTGTGGCTGCTTGTGTTGTATCTTACCTGCTCAGGAGCGCCCTTGCTGGCACGATGCCACTCGCCGTTGCTGTCGATGTAGGTAATGGCAGTGCGCTTATCAACAGGGTTGAAGGACAGGAAGTGTACCTCAGTGATTCCAGCCCTTGCCTATTGATTCAAAAACAGCAAAATTTCGAAATCCGAATGAGCCGAACATCGATATTTCAAGAAAAATGTAAATGCAGGGCTGCATGAGATACCTGTTTGGGGTCGCTCAACATCCCTACAATACAAGCATCGATGGCGTCCTGGTTTTCAACCCGGGACGCCATCGCAGCTATCAGCATAAGGGTGTCAACATCGACACCGCTTGCGAACACCTCGACAAGACTCTTGTCAACTGTTAGCTTGTTGAGGGTTAGAGTCCCGGTCTTGTCACTGCACAATATTTCCATCCCCGCCATTTCTTCAATGGCAGTCATCCTCTTAGTAATGGCTCCTTGTTGCGACAACCGGTGGGATCCAATAGCCATTGTTACAGACAAAACTGTAGGCATTGCTATTGGGATTCCTCCGATGAGAAGCACCAACAGGTTGTCGATACCGTCTCGGTAATTCCTATGCTGAATCGGGTACATAACTATGATCTCAATCACCATTCCAATACCAATAGAGAAGATACAAAAGTTACCAATGGATGTCAACACCTGCAACATTAAAAAATGTCATGTCAACAAAACTGTTAGCTATTTAACGTCGGGACTAAAACAGGAGAACTATGTAACAGAAGGGACGATTTTGCCGAAAAATATAGTTTGTGGACCAAAATAGAACAATGGTAATAGTTTAGGGAACACCGCTGTAGTTTTCCCTAATTATTATTACATTGTGTGAAACATGTTCGGTTTTCGGACCATAAAATGTACCTGTTGGAAGTGACCAACGTTGTTGGTGCTGTCAACAAGGTGAGCAGCCTTCCCAAAGAAAGTATGGATACCGGTGGCAATAACAACGGCATCGATCTCGCCTTGTTTGCAGGTGGAACCAGAGAAGACATGATCACCGGGATTCTTTGTAACCGGTAGGGACTCGCCGGTGAGAGCTGCCTGATCGATTTTAAGAGTATCGCCGTCCAAGAGGCGAGCATCTGCCGGGATGATATCTCCTAGTTTAACACTAATTATATCTCCGGGTACCAAAATTGATGCCTCTTGTTCACTCCATTTCCCATCTCGCAACACCTACAAAGTGCACGATAACGTCGTATAAAATTATTGGCGGAACATATATATATAAAGGGTAGACCTGTAAACGAACCGAACGAACACGAACGAGGGTGTGTTCATGTTCGTTCGTTTAACTTTAATCGAACAAATGAATGAACAAGAACATAAACGAACACAAAATTTCTTGTTCGTGTTCGTTCACTAAGGAATGTAGCTTGTTTGTGTTCGTTCATGTTCGTTCGTTTAAATGGCAAACGAACATAAACGAATACAAACGAACACAAACATACATATATAATTTGTTAAATATTTAATATTTTTGGTTAGTTTGATTAATTCAGTTAATTAACCGATTTTAAATTGAATTAATCGATAATTGAAATTTGAAAAAACTCTTAATCATTAGCCGAAACCTAAAATTATCTAATAGATTAACCAATTTTGTTTCGGTTCGGTCGGTTAGTTAGGTTTAACCGAATAATGAACACCCCTAGACATATATGAATAAATTTAAATGAACAAGCATAAATGAACGAACATAAACGAACAAACATAAATGAATGAACATAAACGAACGGATTACCGAACGTTCACGAACATAAACGAACGAACAAACCTTTTATTCGTGTTCGTTCATTTAATTAGACGAACAAAACATCTCGTTAATGTTCGTTCGTTTAATAAATAAACGAACTTTCCGCCGAACGGTTCGCTGAACGTTCGGTTCGTTTACGGCCCTAATAAAAGGACACGAAAAAGGCAGATGAATTCTATTCGGGTGGGAAGGAAGAAATAAGTATACCTTTGTTTTGGGTGCTAGACCAGCCATCAAAGCAGCGGCGGCATTGCCGGCGGTGTTTTCCTCTATAAAACTAATGGTTGAATTGATGAAAAGCAAAGTAACTATACCAACGAAATCCGGCCAGTCAGGAGGCTTGCCACCGCCATTGGCCAAAACAATGGCCATGATGGCGGCAGCCTCCATCACCCACGACAGCGGATTCCACATAAAACCTAAGAACTTAAGGAATTTGCTCTCTTTTTTCTCTTCAAGCTTGTTAGGACCGAAAATGTTCAGCCTCTTCTCTCCTTCTTCTGTTGTCAAACCTTCTCTCGTGCATTTCAACACTTTAAAAACCTCTTCCACAGGGATTTTCTCCTACACAACAACAACAAAAACACATCAAAAACCAAACCCAACACCCAAAACAAAAAAAGGGTTTTTCTTACAAGATCAACAGTCTCGTTTTTGATTTGCTCCAATGAGATATCACCATCGGAAGCCATTGGATTCAGACGATCAAAAACGAAGAACCAATTCCAAAAGAGGTCTCCGTTTATAAGAGAAGAAAGAAGAAAACTCTTGAATCAAAACCCTTTTTTTCCCTCCTTTTTTTTTCCTTTTTCTTTTTGTCTGAGTTTCTTCTTTCTTCAGGTCTAACCTCAGTCTTCCCTGTCCCCCATAAGACAGGGATGAATGTAATGAATGAGAAGAGGTGATCAGTTCTTTTCTCCCTCTCGCAAAGGGATTGAAATGTTTTTTTGCCTTGAAAGTTATTTATTTATTTGCTTTTATAACTATCTTTGGAACAGGAACCAGGAGAGGGAGACAATAATATCTTTGAAACAAAGCTGGTTTATTTTGATGTTGGAGATTCCGTGGTCTGCCATGAGTTTCGGGGTTTTAGTTTCGCGGGTTTAGCTGTTTTATTACAGTATCTTACAATAGATATGGTTTTTAACGGTTTATGTCAAGGACAGGTGTCAACTCCGCAACTGCTTTTCTTCCATCTTTCTTTCTGTCGTGTTTCTTCTAGTTACGATATCTCTTTTTTTAGCGACAAAGTTTTGATTAGCCGCTAAAAAGAAGTGGGAAGACCAAACAAGTACAACAGTGGTGGCTTTTTATAGGAGATGTGCAAAATATCAATTTGTTAGATAAAATCGATTAAATTAACTTCCTTCATGGGTTTTATTTAGTTGGTTTCGAATAAATTAGTAATGCTATTTTTTATACTAATATATTCTAATTTAATCTACTGTAAAAAATGAAATAATGGATTTGTTTTTTTAATATGTTTATTCAACCTAAAATTTGAAGTCAAATTGATTAAAATTTACTATTCAAATTGAATTAGGAGTATTAAAAAAACTATAAAAATCAACTTGAATTTGGAGTATTGTTATTACAATTGATATTTATAAATATTCGATCTAAATCAATTAATTAATAAAATTGCAACTTAAATTAGGAGTATTGTTATTACAATTGATATTTATAAATATTCAATTTAAATGAATTAATTAATTAATTACTGATAATTATAAAAAAATTATCCAATAAACTTCTAGTTTTGAAATATTTTACAATATATAAAATTAATTAATCAACAATATTTTAAACTATTTTACAATTGTATAATGCTATACTTTTAAGGCTATTTATTTTTTTAATATCTGGTAAATATCTCGATTAAAAGAGTTAACTAATTTTTTAAAAAAGTTTGAGAACCTTTTAATTACTTGTTGACCGGCATATAACACAAATTGACCACATCGAAAAAATCATCCGTGTAGACCGTTACATCAACAAAAAATTATTGATATAAACATTTATTAATTGTCCAATTAACATATTTAACAGTTAAAATGGAATAAAGAAATTATTTCGTTAAATTTCACAAGTAGAATACAATTGGATATAAAAGATCACGAGGGACTTTATTGAATTTCTTGAAAAATATATTAGACCTATTCTGCCAATAAGTCTTAACTAAATAACTTAATAAATTATTTTATTTTAAAAGAAAAATCTTTCCCGACGAAACGGAGCTAGTTCATATTAATTTCACTTTCATATTAGGGTAAACTAACCACCAAACTATCAAACTCATCAATTAGACCACTAAATTTATTAAATTAAGTTATTTTGACCACCGCTATTAAAAAATTAACAAAAGGTAACAAAGGGATGACATGGCAATCTAACAAAAATTTGAAAAATTACACATTTAGTCCCTATTATTTACTTATTAAATCAATTTAATCCTAATTTTATTTTAATTAAATAAAATTAATCACCCAAATACTGTAATCATCAACAATGTCTTCCATGAACATATGCCTTCATACTCATCATGTCATGTAACTAATTACATCATAGCCATCATTGGTTATATCTAAGTTCTACAAAATCTCCATTCAACAAACAAACAAATGTAATGGAACCAGAGGCTGTTATGTATGGATTATCCATCTTGCTAAGCTCACTATCGTAACACTATTCATTCAAAGCTTGGGGACTATAAATCATCCGTATCCGAACCATATCCGGACACGGTTATGGAGATATGACAAACAAATGACCCTTCAAACACTAGAAATAACTTTTAAATGAAATCGAACATAAACATGTATCCTTATTCAACATTCCAACCGAATGCTGACTCCAAGTAAACATAGTAACATAGTTCAACTGTGAACCACGCTGACCAAATACCCCCCTCAAAACTCGAAAGGACTTTACACTTCAAGCTACTAAATGCTCTCCTTTGTCTAGAAACACACAAAGCATGTGCACTTTCAAGCAAACTTCATGTCATTTTAAAAAGAAGTAACAGCCTCCAAACAATCATAGTTATCTTCTTAATGTAATCCAGATCTCCACTATTCCTATTGGCTCAACATCACATGTCGGCGGAATCATATAGGTTATGACTATTAGCTAATAACTTCAAGTTCATTGATTCAGAACAACACTTTCAGATTCGGTCCGTTCGGATGAACTCAAGAAGGTCACTCTCAAGCACATAAAGATCATGCAAGTGAAAGCAGCTTAACATAACAAATAATAAACCCTACATCAAAAAGTGATATTCATTATCAAGATTCAAGCAGCCAAATGAAGATAAAATACGAAACTAAAAGCAGAACATATAAATGCTTGAACTATTTCCAAAAATCTCATCAAAATCTTTTAATTCAAGAAACCCGTCACCCTTGGTGGTTCCCTATATTAAACATCAGAATGTCTGCAAATGAACTTGAAAAAAAACAAAAAGCTTGCAATATAGAAGCTCACGGGGCTTAGAACCCTAGCTTGGTGCGGCGCCAATGCCTGCGCTTAGCATTGTACCTGAAATTCAGAAACAAAAGAAATTCAAAAGAACCCATCAACAAAAGATCTGAAAATAGCTTAAAAGTGAAACCAAAACAAAAACTTGTAAACAAATTTAAGCGAAAATAGAAGAAAATATATTGACCTGATGGTGTTATCAGTGCGCATACGGATCCAGTAAGGGATGGGCCTATTCTGCCTCATCTTCTTGGCCAACTTCTTCTTGATCCTGAAAGTCTTGTGTGAAGGCTGCCATGTCAAAACAAACAAATCCAAACTATTCAGAGGTTTACTTTCAAAACTCAAGCTTTTGTTACAATAAAGAGAGATAACCAACTATTTCCGTGCAAAGAAAATGAAAATAAACAAAAAAAATAGAGCAACTCAAGCTTGAAGCGAGTGAATCCATTGAAGGAAGATGGCGAAAGGGAAGAGGAGATTACCATGATTTCCGGTTGGGAATTTGGAGGGAATGCGGCGCCAAGGAGAATAGAAGTGGTTCGCGTAATAAATTTGTGGTATTTTAGGGTTTACCTTGTTCAGCCTTTCATGGACTGTTAATTTTTGGCCCAAATTTAGATGGATTTCTTCGATTTATTGTTTGGGCCTTCTCCAATAGGATTTCTTGATCCGAAAGTTTAATGTTTATGAAATTACCCTAAAATCGAAAACAATATAACAATACAAGCTATAACGGGTGAGTATTCGATCGAGTTAAGTTTAGTAAAAAAAATTAAGTTAGTCGAGTTGAAGAGTTCTATTATATAACTCAAATTTTATTTTAATTTTTTTCGAGCCAAATTGAGATTATCAAATTCAAGTCGAGTTGTTCGATTTTCTATTCAAATTTAATTGTAAATATTTATAACGTTATGAATTATGATATTAATCGGTTTTAATTTAAACAAATTTCTATAACTATATATGATATACATATATATTTCTTCATATTTTTTCCATATGTGATATACATTTATCAGGCAGAGTGGAGAGACTTGACTCGAACCTGAAAATCGATCCTTTAGTTACTAAAAATATGAGTTATTCGAGTCTCATTTTATAACTAAAACTTTATTTGAATTTTTTTCAAGTTGAATTGAATTTATAGAATTACGATTCAAGAAGTCGGGTCAAATATTTTACATTGAGTAAAATATGCACTTTCCCTATTTTCATCTCTTGTAACCGAATATGCAGGCTTCTTAGGTGCAGAGATTGCAACACTACTTTCGTTCTTCAGAATGGAAAAAACCTCTACCATTGACGGTCTATCCGCAGCATTTTCCTGCGCACACACAGAAGCGCCACTTGCAGACATCGAATGAGCTTACACGACGAAGACGAATCATCGAGTGAAGCGTCGAAAAACTCTGCTCCTCGACCTTGTTTCCACAATTCATAAGCCTGGAATGACTACGGCTACACAACTTGGTTTGACTATTGACTAATGAAACCTCTCAATTCCAACTCCACTTTAATGGTAAATCATGGGAACTGAATGACCCCGAAAAACCACAGATCGGCCTGCCTGCCGATGGAGTTGAACGGAAAACGGACTTTGAAATCCTAGCATATAACGATGAACCCTAAACTCATATATTTATTTGATAAAAAAAACTCATATATATAGAGACAAAGTCAAAAGTCAAGATTAAGGGGCTAGTGTATAATTTGACCATAAAAATGAGGGACAAAGTTTAAAAGAATTAAAAATTAAGAGTTTGTGAATTTTTCATTGTATTTTTACCATCACGGTCAGTCAGCAGGATTTTCCTACATGCATAGCAGTTCTACTTGCATATATATAATGAGCTTACAAGATACCTTAATTTTCAAAACTATTAGATGGGTTTCAAAACCCTAAACCTGGCACATTTCTTGCTTCACAAGCCATAGACAAATGATAACTTGTTCAACGATAAAATCTTATAAGCATAGATTCAAACATCAACATCACAGTCTAAAATTTAGCTAGTTTAACACATGCCATTTCCACTACTAAATATGTCCTTATTTACATATCTTGTAACTGAAAATGCAGGCTGCATAGGTGTAGAGAATAGAGATTGCAACACTGCTTTCGATCTTGAGATTCGTAAAAACTTCCACCATAGACGGACTATCTGCGGAATTTCCCGGCACACACAGCAGGGATACTTGCATGCATCATTCTTGCCTACCTGAAAGAGCACAAAAGTTCAAAAAAAAAAAGTGACAGATTTTTACATGAGAAAACCCCAGAAGTAAAAGAAACCAAAGAAATGAGGCAAGAAAAAAACATGGAGACACATGAGCTACAAGCCCAGTGTTTGTCATGGGCGCCAAGCTTGGCGCTTTCAAGTATTAGACAATATACGGTTGTTAATAAGAAGGTCGAATGTTCGATCCATGTTCAACGCACCAGTTCCGATTGCAAATTGACAGAGTCTCGATGCAATCAACTCAACTCTCTCATCTTGAGCAATGTGACTGATCTGAGTTATATCTCCAGGACCGCCAACTCCTATCTTTTGCGCAACTCTTGCTAAGATAGCTACCAAGTAGGGACACTTTTTCGTTTGGACTCCAACAAACCTATTGGCATAAAAAATCCTAGCATATTTCCAAAGACTTCCTTTCGACGCCACGGCTTTCTCTTCCGGTGTTTCAGGAAACTCATAGTGAGCCCGAATATATCCAATAGTTTTCAATGCTTTCTCTGTTACCGGAAAGCGTAACATGTCCATTATTTGTGAAATACTCAAACTCAATTTTTCAGCACAACTCATAAACAGCGGATATGCATGCATTCCAGTAAAAGCTAAATGCTGTTCAAAGAGCATTTTACACATGCCTTGATCAATTTCCTTCAAATCTTTCATCCCAACTAAGAACGGCGCAACACTAAACTTCAGAACATTATTCGCATGAATCATATTTCGAATCGCTTTGACACAATTCGCATCCGGTTTGAAGAACATGGGGAAATCTTTCCGATAATAACTGCTAAAGCTTCTAGTAATATGATTCCATGATTTAAGGTAATTCTCATCGGATTTGGTAACTAATCTTAGAGCCGATGCACAAATATAACTCATATAAGCTTCAAACCAATCATCATCCATCCCTCTCGGTCTTTCGATATTCGAGCTAGTACCAGCAAAGTATAGATTTGTACTATCCAAATTGTCAAATGTAGTGTGCTTACCGGGATTTAGATAAACATCTTGTTCAAAACACAAGGCGGATGGATTAATGGCGGATCTAAGACCCCAGGCACATTGGAAAACGGCTGCAATCCCTCTAGAACTTACTCCGGCGCAAAAAGTAGCACTAACCAGGCGGAGAATATCAGCTCTTGTTGTTCTGTCCAGTTCGTCCCATCTGGTGAGTCTTAGCCTTCCGATAGTCTTCAGATCGTCATCTTCCCAAATGTCTGAGCCTGGAACATCATGAGGGTGCCGTAGAAGTACAATTCCCTCTAAACTTTTATAAATATCTCTTCCGTCAAAAAGGTTGATGTCCACGCATCTTTCTTCTCGAATCGGAGTTTGAGCAGCTTTGCCTTGTTTGTTTCCATCTTTTCCAGTTGAAGCCATTTTCTCTGATGAATTAGGGTTAGAAAATCTCCTGAAACAAAATGAATTGAACAAGTAGTATTTAAATATCATTAATGGATCCGATACAAAAAATAATCTGGCCCAATACAACAGATTAATATTTATAGGCCTAGACTAACTGACTCAAGAGATTAATTGTTTTAAAATTTTGGAAATATTTTAATAAATTTCTCTAATAGTTTTAAGGTTTAGGGGTCTAGTTTACGATTTAGAATTTAAGGTTTGCGGTTAAAATTTTGAAATTTATAAATTAAAGCATAAATTCTTTCCATATTATTTTAAAAACCAAATCCTAATCTATAAACCTTAAACTTTAATCCCTAAACTCTAAATTCTAACCATCATCCCTAAAATTTAAATCCATCCACTTAAACCTATAAACTCTATCCTTAAACTAAATCCTTAAACCCTAAAACTAAAATACTTATAAAAAATAAAGAAATTTAATATCCACCAGTATTAAATATATAGACATAAATAATAACATTTTAAATTAAATTTGATCCAATATATACACGTAAATTTTCGGTTATCCACGTCATTCCTCCAATTGACATTTTAAATCAAGTGACGAGAAAGACTCATGATATAATTTCTCTTTCAATTATAACACTTCACTCCCTCAATTAACATTCGAATAGGAAACAAGTGGTTGAAAACTTGGACATGCCCGTAAATAAAAATGAATGCGAACGAATGTATTTATTTTTTAATCTACTTATTTATGGGAAAAATATTTGGCAGTGAAACGAAATTTTTTTACAAGAGCTTTAATTTTAGGGTGTCAAAGACTGATTTTAGGGTTTGAAATTTAAGGGTTTAATGATAAAATGTAGTGTTTAGGGTTAGAATGTAGAGTTTAACTTTTAGGATAATATGATTAGGGATTTAAGTTTTATTTAAGTTTTAACCTATAAACATTAAAATTTAACCCTAAATTATAACTACATCCCTTAAATTCAACTCTGACAATTAAATCCCTAAACAAAATCTCTTAACCCTAAAATTAAGGCGCTTATGAAAACTCTGATCCTTATTTATATTTTAGATATTTGTACTGTAAAACGGGAAAAAAAGTAGGTGTCTCAAGAGTTACTTACATATTCAAGACGATTCAAGTTTTCATTGCATCCATAGATATTGGAATTCCTCTTGCCACTTATAATTTGCAGAAGTAAAACTCCAAAACTATAAACATCGTACTCGGTCGAGTATATTCCGTTCTTAACGTATTCCGGAGGAACATAACAACTGCAGTGAATCAATGAATCAATAACAATAATATGGATGCAATGCATAAGAAATAAGGAAAACGATCTGATATGTTCCATTTGCGACCATCTGGTTTCTGTCACTGTTTGCTTCAAGTTCCATCCTTTTTTAAAAACTAGGCCATGCCAAAATCTGATAATTTAGGGTTCATTTCACAATCTAACAAAATGTTTCTCGCTTTAATAAGAAACTCGACATCAATTACCGAAACTCGACTTCTCCAGTCTAATATAGATCTGCATCGGTTAAGTGTATGAACAATGTATGTCATTTTTGCATAAGAAGTTTAGGATAAGTTGATAAAACCACCAACAGGGAATAACAAGTCATAAAAATGTTGTTAACAGTACCATAGAGGTAGAAATCCAAGCTTTTGTTCTGCACATGCCATTTACACTACTAAATCTGCCCTCTCTTGTAACTGAATATGCAGGCTGCTAAGGTGTAGAGATTGCAACACTGCTTTCGTTCTTGAGAATGTAAAAACGTCCATCATAGACGGACTACCTGCAGCATTTTCCGGCACACAGCAGGGCTACTTGCATTAATCTAATGAGCTTACACGCCAAAGATGAATCTTCCAGTGACTCATCGAAAAACACTGCTCCTCGAACTTGTAATTTCCGATGACAAGACATCATTCTTGTCTACCTGAAAGAGCACAAAAAGCCATAAAAAAGTGACAGATAGCAATATGAGACAGCATCAGAAGTAAAAGAAACCAAAGAAATGAGACAAGAAAAAAACATGGAGACAATGGAGCTACAAGCTCAGTGTTGTCATGGGCGCCAAGCTTGGCGCTTTCAAGTATTATATAATATATGATTGTATCCACGTTCAACGCACCAGTTCCGATTGCCAACTGACAGAATCTCGATGCAAGCAACTCAACTCTCTCAGCTTCATCACATTTCATATGAGCAATGTGTCGGATCTGAGTTACATCTCCGGGACCGTCAACTCCTATCTTTTTCGCAACTCTTGCTAAGATAGCTACCAAGAAAGGACAGTTTTTGGTTTGGATTCCAACAAATTTACGGGCATCAAAAATCCTAGCATATTTCCATAGACTTCCTTTCGAAGCCACTGCTCTTTCTTCTGGTGTTCCGGGAGACTCATAGTGAGCCCGAATGTACCAAATTGTTTTCAACGCTTCCCTGGTCATCGGATGGCGCATTAAGTCCACTACTTCAGAAGTAGTTAAACCCAGTTTTTCAGCACAATTCACAAACAGGGGAAATGCATGCATTCCAGTAAAAGCTAAATGCTGTTCAAAGAGCATTTTACACATGCCCTGATCAATTTCCTTCAAATCTTTCATCCCAACTAAGAATGGTGCAACACTACATTTCAAAACACTATTTGCTTGAATCATATCTCGAATCCCTTTAACACAATTAGCATCCGGTTTGAAAAACATGGGGAAATCTTTCCCATAATAACTGTTAAAGCTGCTAGTAATATTTTTCCATGATTTAAGGTAATTCTCATCAGATTTGGTAACTAATCTTAGAGACGAAGCACATATATAACTCATGTAAACATCAAACCATGCATCATCCATACCTCTAGGTCTTTCAATAGTGGTTCTGATTCCAGCAGAATGTAGAGTAGAATTACGCAACTTGTCATATGAAACGTGCTTACCGGGATTGAGATAAACATCTTGTTTAAAACACAAGGCGGATGGATTCATGGCGGATCTAAGACCCCATGCGCATTGGAAAACGGCTGCAATTCCTCTTGCACTTACTCCGGCGCAAAATGTAGCACTAACCAGGCGGAGAATATCAGCTCTTGTTGTTCCGTCCAGTTCGTCCCATCTGGTGAATCTTAGCCTTCCGATAGTCTTCAGATCGTCGTCTTCCCAAATGTCTGAGCCTTGCACGTCAGGGTCCCTTGGAACTACAATTCCCTTTACTCTTTTCCATTGTTCTAATATTTCAGGGTTTAGAAGTTGTCTTACTTCTTCAGATGAAGACATTTTCTCTGGTGCCGTCGCAAGAACGACGGTGATAGTTTGAGAAGAATGGAAGAGAGTGCCGAGTGGGTGTGTTGAATTAGGGTTAGAAAATCTCCTGAAACAAAATGAATTGAACAAGTAGTATTGAATTTTCATTAATGGATCCGATAGAAAACGTAATCTGGCCCAATACAAACAAATTAACATTTACAGGCCTAGACTAACTAACACAAGAGACGAAATGTTTTAAAATTGGCTTATGGTATCATAATAAAGTTTAAAAAAATAATTAAGTCTCTAAATATATTTTACCCAATTAAACTCTTATATTTTTTAAATTTTTTATTTTATTTGAAAATTTTTCAAAAGTTCTAAAAATTCTAAAAAAAGTTTATAAAAATTAAAAAAAAACTGTAATGTCAATGACATAATTGTATTGTATCACTAGACAGTAATATTTTGAGAAAAAAAAATCGTTAAAGTTTGTTAAATAACTTAATTGATGAAAAATTGAAGTATAAGCTTAATCAGGTGAAAAAAAGTTTAGGATTTAAATATATTTTTTAAAAATTTTAAGGCCTTATGATACCCTTAAACCTTTAAATTTTTGGATTTTTATTTTAAAACAACAACAACATTGGAAAATTAAATTTAGTTTGATATCCACTAATTGGTCTAGTAGTCAAAAATGTTCATATGAATTTGAATCTATTTTAAAGTCTATTTTTGTATATATTCATTAAAATAAAAAAATTTGTCATGCTCGACGAATACCGATGAACATCACTAACGACGAGCACTGATAAACACTATTAATTTACCTTTTAACTTTTAAATAATTTATAATTATACGGTGAGTCATTTAAATTTTAATCTTTATAAATTAAATTAATAGTGTTCATCGCTGCTCGTTGTTAATAGTACTCATCTATACTTGTCGAGCGTGTCAAACTCATCCATTAAAACATCTCAAAATTGCACTCATATTTGTTTATTTAAGAATGTGTCGCGTTGTGAATTCAAAGAGTAGTTACTGACAAATATAAATTTATATCGTATAACAATAAAATTAAAAAAAAAACACTCAAATAATTCAACTAGCGTTTTCGACGTTGGTATTCGCCACCGCCCACCGCCATCAGAACTATAACCCTATTAATTCCAAGTTCCTGGCCAATTTCCCTATTCGATCCCCTAAAAATGCATCTTCAATATTTTGTCCGATCCCCGACTCACCAAACCCTAACCGTAACCCTAAAATCCACACAATCCCTAACCCTTCGCCACCTAAAATCCTCTCTCCTTCCGAATCCGCAATCCATCTCCTCCTTCTACTTCGTCCTCAACGGGAAACCCCTCTCCGATTCCACCCTTCTCCCGAATCCCCAAATTGCCCATCTTTCCACCCTTTTTCTCCTCCCCCGCATATCTGGAGGCGGAGGCGATGGCGGTGCCACTGGAGCCGAGTCCCGCGACTGTTATCTTAAGATGTACGCAGAAAAGAAGCCAGATAAAATCGACCCTAATGAGAAAAGGCTTGGTAAGTGGCTCAATTGTGCCTTATCTTATGAACCCTTAAGAGAACCTTGTGTGATTGATAAATTAGGGAATATTTTCAATAAGGAAGCTCTTGTTGAAGCGTTGTTGGGCAAGAAATTGCCCAAAGAGTTTAGACATATAAAGGGTTTGAAAGATATGATTAATATTAAGTTGTCGATGATTCCCGGGAAGCAATCGGATGCCGCCGATGGTGCCGCGTTCCAGTGCCCGATAACGGGGCTTGAATTCAATGGGAAGTATAAGTTTTTCACGTTGAAGAATTGTGGGCATGTTGTTAGTGCTAAGGCTTTAAAGGAGGTAAAGTCATCAGCTTGTTTGGTTTGTCATAAGGAGTTTGTGGAGTCTGATAAGATGGTGGTTAATGGAAGTGAGGAGGAGGTGGCAGCCTTGAGGGAGAGAATGGAGGAAGAGAAAGCGAAAACCATGAAGGAGAAGAAGAAGAGGGGAATTGATGTTGTGGATGGGAAGAAGGATTGTGGTAAATTGGAAGGGGCTGAAAATCTCGAGAATCGAAAGAAATCGAGCAACAGTGGGGTGAAGAAGTTTAGAGCAATGGATGTGGCACCGGCGAATGCCACCAAGGAAGTTTATGCTTCCATATTTACGTCTTCGAAGAAGTCGGATTTTAAGGAAACTTATATGTGTAGATCACTCCCACTTGGTCGAAATTGATGAGAAGAAAAACAATGGTAATCAAAAGAAATAAGACTGAAGAAATAATAATGGTAAGTTGTGGTTGTAATATGTTACAGTTCAGAGCTGCAGATGCTGTGCCGGGCGCCGGCAGAGGCTACTAAGGAATGTTCACTTCTTTGAAGGAAATATTGACCTGTAGATTACATCCCCTTGTTAAAGGGTGATCTGTTGGCATTTTTCTTTCTTTGGTCATGAATGAATATTATTCCTTGTTTACCGAAACAGAATTGAATTGTACTTGTTTGAACCTAGAAATCTGGTAAATATGTAATTTCAATGGTAAAATGTTATTGATATGCTTGATTACTTTGTTGTTGTGATGGGTTTTCGAACAATGTTATCTTTTCCATAAATAACATCTGTTAGTTTAGTATAAATACCATATCTTTTCCATATATGAAAGGCAAAAGTTTAAAAATAGCCCCTAATGTTTCATGTTTTGGTCAACCACAGGCATTGACCGTTAGTTGACTAACAATTTTCATCCAACAATGATGAAATTTGAATGGAAAATAAAACGTTAGGTTGTTGTTTGCACCAAAAAAGAATAAGATTAAAATGACCCAAAAAAAAATGTTAGGAACTATTTTTGATCTTCTGCATATATTAAACTATGCTTCAACTTACTTGAGGCTTCATGAGATGGTGAATTGCTATGTTACTTGTAACACTAATATGTTTGGGTTGAGATGGTCACGGACCTCTGTAGTTTCTAATCCGTTAGTTATTTAATGGGTTGAACATCGGTAGTTATAAAATATTTTTAGACAAATAACTGAGATAGTGCAATATCGGTAGTTTCTAATCCGTTATGTGTGATGCCCGTTTAATATTGTTCGGAAATGTTTAATTTATTTATTTTTCTTTGATTATACCTATTTTTCCATTAAAACTTTTTTACCCACTTTAGTATCTCTATTCACATTAATTACCTAAATTAATGAGCTAAAATGGAAGAAGAAAAAACGAGTAATATTAGTTAATAAGAATATAACGTGTGACAAATAACATTATACATGTACAAACAAAACACATATGATATGTGTTGTTATAGGTCAACATCATTTTTAAGGCCATAACTTTTTGAGATAGATTAGAATGAAATTATAGCTCTAATTATCGAAATGAGCCAAAAACCTTTTGATATTGAAGTGTTAAAATGAATATATTTTTTATAATAAAATAATAATAAATATTATCAAAGTAAATGTTATAATTTAAATTCATGCAAATATAAATGAAAAGAGTATTTTTATTAGGATTAATATGCTATACACTGGCGAAAGTTTTCACATGCGCCTTAATTTTAGGGTATAGGGAGTTAGTTTAGGGTATAAGATTTATGTAGTTTAGGTATAGGGGTTTAGAATTTAAGGATAGTTGTTTTAATTTAATGTTTAGGGTTATAATTTAAGGTTTATAGGTTAGAGTTTAGTTTTTAGGGTAATATGGTGATGATTTAGGTTTTAACTTATAAACCCTAGTGTATAACCCTAAACCTTAAATTAAAACAACTATCCCTAAATTCTAACCCGCTACACCTAAACTCTATACCTTAAACTAACTCTCAATACCCTAAAACTAAGGCGATTGTGGAAACTTTCAGTTTCTACCGTATGTATATAAAATATTTATTTTTTATTTATTTTTCAAGTAAAGAACATTAATTTTAAGAAGATAAATTGCGAATAAAACCTAAAAATAAAGTGAAGCGACGAGGAAATCAGCCCACGGCCCATCAAAGATTTTTAAAAATAGGGTTACTTTATAAATCCCTCGGCTTCACTAAAACCCTCGATATTCCTCCGCCACCCAGCTTGAAGAAGAATAGCTCTCGCAGTCTCGCTGCTCTTCTTTTTCTTCACTCTTAAGGTTAAATTCTTCTCTTCGATCTTAATCTTTTTCATTCCAATTTATTCATTTGATTTTATGTCACTGAAGAACGCAGCATTCATTTTGTTTAGTTTTCAGCGTTAAAAGGACCTGCTAAATTGGCTTTCTTTTGCTTTTTTCCCCTTTTACCAGGAAGCTAAATCTTCGATTCCAATTTCAGCCCAAAAATGTCAGGGTAAGTGGCATCTTCCTATATAAATGTTGAAGGCTAGGTTAATTGAATAATAGATTTATGTCTTTAAACTTGCATTATCATTTTATTTGGGTTTAATTTGTTCTAGTGTGGAATAATTTGCTATGGTATATTTTGTATGCTGAAAGGATTGAACTGTGTTTTATTTTTAGATGATTTACCTGCTTGTTAAGTTGTTTGAATTGTTTGTGTTCTTTTAGTTAGTGTTTTATTTTAGATCATGCAGTTTATGTTTTTATGAAATATTTCCATTTTGGCAACACTGTTTGAGGTTATGTCTATTTAGGGTATGATTTTGGTTGTATTATTTCATGTATTTATGATGTACTCTTTGCCCGATAATTTGCAGCGAGGAAGTTGCAGTTGCTGCTCCATCTGATGTTGCAGCTGCCATCTGTGAGCCGATGGACATCAACTCAGCCTTGCCCCTTGTGATTAGGAAGTCCCAAGCTCATGGTGGGCTTGCACGCGGTTTACACGAAGCAGCCAAGGCGATTGAAAAGCACAATGCACATCTTTGTGTTTTGGCCGAGGACTGTGACCAGCCAGATTATGTTAAACTGGTTAAGGCACTCTGTGCTGACCACAATGTTAAAGTTCTATGTGCGCCTAGTTCAAAAACTCTCGGGGAGTGGGCTGGTGTAAGTTAAAGTTCCTTTCTCATTTTATTTGAACATAACTTAATTCTATTGTTTATCCTTTACTTGATCAATGAGATCACTTTGACCACCTCGGATGCAGTTGTGTAAGATAGATTCCGAGGGCAAGGCAAGGAAGGTAGTTGGCTGCTCTTGTGTTGTTGTCAAGGTATGAACATGTATACATGGAAATACATTCTGTTTTATTTGCACAATATTGTTTAGTCGATCCATTTTTGTTCCGTTTGCCATATTTCAACTCTAGACCCGTTATAGTCTTGCAAATGTTATTAAACAGTTTAACCATTCATAATTTATGATAGTTCTGGTGTATCATCTCTTTTCTGCAGGATTATGGCGAGCAACACGAGGCCGTCGAAGTTGTTCAGCAGCACAAGGATTAAGCCATTGGAGGATGGCTTACTTCTGTTGATATCTGCTTAGTTCTTTTTGTCATTTTATGATTTTTTATAGTAAACTTTAAACAACCAAAAATATTATTATCATTTCTCTAATCTATTGCAATGCTCTGAACTCTGCTTGGTGTTTCTCAAGTGCGGTACTTTCTTTTTTTCTTTTCAATTGATGTGCTTTACGTTCTAAAAAAACATTTATATGTTTCTTCGTACATTCTAAGAAAACGAGTGTTTGTCCACTATTTTTAATGCTTAAACGAGTATTTGTCTACAGTTTAATTTTTCAGCTTTTGTCAACGGGCGTTGTAGCCCCGAAAATTGTTTGCACATTAAATTTTAATTTTTGTTACAAAATGGTTATTAGTTGAGTGATGTGTCAATTACAAAATTTAGAATGATAGAACATTAATTCTTCATAGTGACACATTCAATTAGTTTAGTTCGAATTTATCATTCATTATTAATGTCTAAATTGATTAGATGTGTAAATATTAAGGATTAAGTATGTCGTTATACAAATTTGTGTAACTATCAGTCTGTCACACCACTCGGTTACTGACAATTAATAGCTTAGTGACCATTTTATAATATAAAATTAAAATTTAATATTTATTATATAATTTTTAAAAGTGTAGTGACCATTTTGTATTTTTAAGATAATTTGGTGATCATTTATGTATTTTACCCTTTTCTAAAGAGGAGAGTGAAATGATTTTGAGAAATATATATATATATATATATTTTAAAATAAATATTTTTTGAAATTCCAAATTTTAAAAATGGTTAAACATTGAGGTCAACTTTCGCTTGTATTCCTAAATTAATATAGATTTTTTTTTAAATCACATGTCACTTTGCGAATAATATATAATATATTGTGAGTTGTGACCACATTTGATTCCGTCACAAAATTTATTGAATCTTAATAAGAATTTTATGTATATAATCAAAAATAGAAACTTATATACTCCTACAATATAATATTAAAAATTGATTTTTTTACCAAAATTATGTATGTGTTTTATTCGAGCAATTGGAGAAGAACATAGCACATAAAAGAAATGGTAAACTATATAAATGACCACCATACTATTATAAAAATCGTTATTTTATTTTATTTGACGTGATAATTAAAAAAATAAGAGTATAATTACACATTTGATCCTCGTTACTTATACACACTCTATTTTAATTAAAATTATACCCTTATTTTTTTTTAAATGTCACGTCACCCTTCCGTTAACCTCTAACGGCTAGTGGTCAAATTGCATCTAATTTAATAGTATCATGGTTTAATTGCTTCGAAAAAAAAGTAATGTGATCAAATCGCGACTTTTCTAATAATATAGTGGTCATTTATGTAGTTTAACCTAAAAGAAAAGAAATAGAGTGGGCAGCGAGGGAGTTTTGAGTACGTGTCGAGTAATGATTGTACAGGTGATTTAGTGAGTAAAGTTTGATACCCTACATTTCCCTCTCTGTACTTTACCTTTCTCTTTTTGGCATGTTGAAATTAAGAAGGGCAATGAAATACAAAACTGATTGCCATTGCTATATACAGCGTCTGAGGAAAATCTAAAGAGACTGAAGACTGAAGAGATATTATTAAGATAAAGAAATACTCCGTGTTTTGAATGGAAAAGATTAAGGCTTTTGGGTCTTTGTGGGAGTGATTCATTGGATTATACAGAAAAACCCTAACCCTTTCGTCCCCTTTTTTTGCAGGTATTGAGAGTTGGTTTCAAAAGAATTTCTGGAAATGGATGATCTTTTGACAGAAGAGAGTGAGCAATCGCGGGCAATTGTATGCCGAAGCCATACTTTTTCCCGTGGTTGCTCACTTCTCTTCTGTCGGCTACTTCATCTCTTTGCTCTGTGTTTCCGTACTCATTGACCGACTAATTCGGATAAAGTTTTACATATATTTAATATAAGACTTCTCAACCTAATTTTCTCTTTTAACAACTTTAGAATTTGAACACGACTTTATTTAAGAAACTTAGTATATCGATTCTAGTCCGCTAGACCAACTGATTGTCGATAATTCTTCGTCTTCTTCTGCATGTCATCACAGATCATTGAAGAACTTTGTTTCTTTGTAACCCTTTTGTTTGTTTGACCAGCAAGAACTTCAAATCCCCATTTTTTTAATGTTTCGGGGTTTTGGCAAAGGAAGAGACCGATGATATCTACATATTTTGCTGGCGTTGTACTATTTTTTTCTGGCTTTTAGTATTCCATATTTCGTGTTTTTTTGCTGTTTTTATTCTTGGGAATATTGAAATGATTAAAATAACAAGATTTGTTTGATGGAAGCGTTGAAAGAAAGCGTGACTTTTGATGGTCCTTTTTCTCTTAGAAGAGAGAAACGGAATGCTTCTTAGAAGATAGTACGCCTGCTTACTGTTCTTATCTGAAAGGAAATTCATGTCGGTTTCTTCGAATTTTTCCCTTTTTTTTAAAAACCCTGTTCATTTTCATGGAGACCATGCAAGGTAAAGACTGTATTATCACAATTCACAACTGTTTCTTAGTTTCTTACCCTAAATCGGGCTCTGGGTTTGGGGTTTCCTTTGTTTTGTTGATTTCTGCCTGTGTTTGCTTGAGTTTTGACCTCGAATGTGAGCCCAAGAAAACAAATAAAAGATGATAATTTCTGGGTTTTCTTCATATTCTGATAATTGTTTCTCTTTTGATTTTATTGTATTAACTGCTTGCAAGGGTTTTGGATCTGGCCTTGTTTTGAGTTTTGAGATAAGAATCTGCACTATTTTCTTCCATCATTGAATCAATGTGTAGCAGCTGAAAATTCCAGATTCAAGTTAGTATTTCATTCATTCAGTGGATTTTGCTCTAATTTTATACTTTTTGCCCCTTTTTTGGAAGAGCTTCTCTATAAAATCCGGCATTTTTATTATATCTGTAGTAAATATGTGTTGCAATTCTTTGCATATGAACTACATTGTTAGCTATTGTGAAGCAATCAACGAACTGTTTCAATTGCACACTTGTTAGGTCATCTTCTTATGTCGAAATTGAGATTTTAAGCCTATTTTGTGGTTTCATCTTTCTTCAATTAGCGCGTAAATGGTTAGCAACCCATGACAGTTAAGCTTATATTCATGAGTTACATGTATATAGTATATAATAATATCTTTGGGTTTGAAATGACTGCATATTTCTAAACGAAAAGCAACGAATTCTAGCGAGTTCATTGGAGGTAACACATTGTTGTCTATGACCATGCAATATGACTTAGGGTGATTGAAAATTTGTCTAGTGGAAGATTTAGATTCTTTTTGATACTCAGATATGATTCAAATTAGTGATCCTAAGTTATTTTGGTGCTAGTATATCGTAGTTTCTATATGTATGAAAGGTAGAATGAGATGAAAGTTATTAGTTATGAAAGCTAGAAAGGATTCTGAAGAATCCCTTTCAATACTTTGGTAACTTATGCTCTTAGTTGTTATTTTCTGTGGCTACATTAACATGTCTCTTTAAGCTTTTGAACACCGTATTTTAGTACATGAAATGAGTCATTTACATCTTAGTTAATAATTTTTATATGTTCTATTCAAACCCTTAGTGATTGTCATTTATCACAGTCTCTTGAACATGTTACACTAGATTCTAATCTTGAATAGGCGGACTCGCAAATCAGTTGTTGAATACTCGAAAATCAGTTGTTGAATGCTGTGTATCTGGCTACACTGCAACTTTGATTTAACAAAGAAAATCAGTTGGGGATATATGGTAGAAATTGATAGTATATAACTTGAGAAATTTTGGGTGAATCCAAAATTTTCCTACGAAATCTTTTTTTTCGTTTCAGTTCTTTACAATTTAACAACTGCATTAGTATTGAGAACATTTTTTCCTAATTCATATTATCTTATATGTACAAATGAGGTAGGTGTTCTACTTTCATCCTCCTCTTCTGTGTAACCATGTCAACGAGGTAAAGCTGAAAATCGAAAGCCATGTTATTATTCGGAGGCCACTTATATTAGCATAAGACCTAGGATGATGAACTATTATTTCTTTAAAAATAAAAAAGAAATAGTGAAAACTTACATGACCATTGATCGTGGTGTAAGTTTGTACCTCGTATTCAATTTTCTTGTTTAGCTTTATATTTATATTCGACTCCTTTGTTCATTTGATGCTCCAGCCTCCAGAAGGACAGGTATTCCTCACATCTGGCTAAAGACATGTTGCACCAGAAACACCGATCGTTGCCACATATATATGTCCGATAACGAACAAAGGTGAATTACTCACCTTGAGAATTTGATCTGATTTATGTTTCGAAGTTGTGGACATGCATTTGATCAACATGGTTAAATGTTCCATGAAATTTTCTTTGTTAAATCAAAGTTGTATATGTATCATGCATGTATGATCCTCGTCGGTGTCAAATGTTTTCTTTTAGGGTTTTGCTAGGGCATTTATATATATAATGGACTCGTTTTTAGGGTTTTCGTGTTTCTGAAGTGTATACGCTTAGTTGGTGCTTGAGTCTTAAGTTATCTCTCATTTGGTTTGAGGGTGCACTTCAAAACACCTTGGCTTATGTTTTGTTTGGGGTATAAATTCCATTCCTTCTTGTACAAAAATGATTTCCCATTTTTGATATTGCACTTTCAGAATTTGTAAGCATAGTGCTGTGTTCCCCACAATCATGGAGGGAGAAATAAATGTTCGATATCAAAATCGAGTGGCTTACAATTCTCATGGAAGAGTCTTAGTAAGTCATCCTCGGAATGCAACGGTGATGCCGGAATTTTTCATAATGACGGTGTAGGATAAAAACAAACCCGATGTGGGTTAAGGCATTAAACTCTACACTTTAAACTTTACGTTCTAATCTTAAACTTTAAATTCAATTTTTTAATGTTGACACAAATATAAAAGCACCGAAAAAGACGCGGGATTTTTATTGTTGGTTTGAACAAGCCTCTCTTGATTTGGAATATAAATGCAGAAAAGAGCCAGAAAATAAGACAAGAGAGTCACGAGCTTAACTGACAGAATCCACGGTTGCTGGATCCTTCTACAAACTAACCAGTTGAGAACTGATTCAGACAGGCCAACGCAACAGTTAAAGGACCACATGAACACGGCTGACTCAGTGACTCACCACTCAGTTTTTTGTTGGGCAGTGGTGAGAATCAATTTGCTGTCAATTTGAATCCATCCATATTTCATTACTCAACACCCCATGGCGTATCCAAAAAAAAATTTAAGAGTGCGCACAAATCAAAATATTTTTAGAGGTGAGTACAAATCATAAAAATCTCAAAAGTTTAGGATTGGCACAAATCATAAAATTAAAGACTAATTCATAAAAGTTAAAAAAATTAAAGACAAATGTATGAACTTTAGATGAGCCTGTGCCCACTCAATCCTACATGTGGCTCCGCCGCTGTCAACATCGGTGAAATTGTACAGAATGCCTATGAACTATATACTTACGGGATAAAAATCCCCTGCCCCTTCTCGGTGCCCCTATTTATGCCTTAACAATAAAAAAAACACAACAAAATTAAATTTCAAGCCCTAATTCTAAATTCTAAATTTTAAATCCTACACCATATACCCTAAAAAATACACCATACCTTAAATTCTCTAAACCCTAGCAATAACCCCTAACCTAAAATCCTAAACCTTAAACCCTAAACCTATTTTTGAGTGTGAGGACATAAATAGAAGCGCCAAAAAAGGTAGAGGATTTCCATCCATACTTACGTATTAGTATCCAAAGTTTTTAAAATCTGACTAAATATTATTTTTTAATATTTTTCAAATAAATCCATTAAAAAGTTTAAAAATTCTCTTTAATTTTTTTTCTAGGATTTTTATAAATTATAATAAAACTCTTGCAACTTTTAATAGATTTTAATTAAATCCCTTAAAATTCTTAAAAGTTTTAATTAAACAACTGTATATAGGTATTTATTTTCCAAAATGACAATAGTAGCAATCAAGGGACCCATAGTATTAGATTTGTAGATTCTTAGCAAATAGACAAGTAGATTTGATTAAGGCGGCAAAAAGACAAGTATCCGGTGGAATAATTGTAGCCGTAGGAACAATAATAATTCAGACCCAAAATTAGACAGCGTCACCTCATAATTGAAGCCGTAAAACAAAATGAAATTGATGTTTTATTCTTTTCAAAGCCATATAAATAAAGAATTAAAGTTAATTGTGGGGAAAAGTCGGCACACCGTGGAATTATTAAGAACAAGATAAGTGTTCCCGAATTTGATTAGCTTTAGAAAAAGTTGTAAATTTGGATACGGCAATGCAAAAGGCTTATATGATAGTGATGTGATAATATCAATATAATTCAAAGAGAGAAATTGAAAAAATCTAGTTGCAAAAAATAGAGATGAAAATCCTCTGCTCTTTTTCGGCGTCTTTACTTATGCCCTCACACTTAAAATTAGGTTTAAGGTTAGAGTTTGGAATTTAATTTTGTTGTGTTTTTAGTGTTAGGGCGTAAGTAGGGCACCGAAAAGGGGCAGATGATTTTTATTCCAAAGGTAGATAGTAGGTTGAATTTTAGGGTATAATTAAATTCGATTCGATTTAATTTAATTATTTGTTATTTTTATAACATTATTAATAAAGGGTGCTTACATTATTGATTATTATTGTTACAATTAAATTTTTAGATTTGAAAATAAAATAAGTAAAATTTGATTTGATTAAAAAATTAAAATTTTCAATTTAATTTAACTTAAAGAAACCTTTCAATTATAATTTTATAAACTTGATATAAAATATAATTAAATAAAGTTCAAATTATAAAATTGGGCTTCAATAACTACAAATTTTTTTTTTTAAATTTGAGTCGAGTCCTTAAATTCGTGCATTACATATGAAAAAAATGAATATATATATATAATTATAAAAAATCATTTAAATTATTCAATTACTAACATAGTTGGTCTAAGTATTAAAGTAACTTAATATCACTTAAGCATGTTTTAAAGTCGAGACTTTATGTATGCAAAAGATTATTGTTGGGATACTCTTAATAAAAAGACATTGTTACAAGAAAATACTAATTTACCAACAAGTGTTGGGTGTATTAGTAAAATATATTGCACTCTTAATAAAAAACACAAAAATATATTTTAAAGACGATATTATTAGGAATAGCGGGCATCGCACTCTTAACATAAATCATAAATCATAAAATGAGAGGAAAAAAAATTTTTGTACCTACGAAGACATGATGAAAATTATCAAAGATTTAATTAAAGAACATGACATCCTCTTTTCTTCAAATTCCGACGAGGCAAATCAAGCGGGCGTCGGGTTCTCGGCCGGCGACGTCCAGACGATGTCCTTAAGCGCCGGCCGGAGCTCTTTACTGCAAAACTGGTTGTACTCGAGTGTATCGCCGTTGTCTTTTTTAACTTCCACCACCAGAAACGACGGCGTCACGGCGAATATGTCAGCAGCAATCCCTAATTTCCCTTTCCTCCCGCATTCTTGACCCTGCAATCTCACACTCGACTCACTTTTCTTCACGTTGAACTTCACCGACTTGGCCACCTCTTCGAGTCTCGATATCACGCTGCTCGCCGGCCTCGTCGTAGCGAATCTCAGCTCCTCTTTCTCTTCCTTTCTCCTCTCTTCGAACAACGGCGACAAATCAAATCCCTGAGACAAAGAAATGATGTGAAAGGCGTTCAAAGTCTCGGGTTTTGTCGATTTGTCGCCGTTGAAAGCTTCGAATTCAAGCTCTTCTTTAGATCTAACTGTTTTGGGGACAGATTTTTTGAACCAAGAGGAGTCCATGATCTTTGATATAGTGATTCGTGAACTTGGATTGGGATCTAAAAGCTTAGTGATTAACCTACGAGCTTCAGGGGAAAACCATGGCGGACACTTGAAATCTCCCCTGTAAATTTTTTTATACATTGCCAACAAGTTATCGTCTTGAAATGGTAAAAATCCGGCGAGAAGAACGTAGAGAATCACTCCACAAGACCAAATATCGGCTTTGGATCCGTCGTAGCCTTTCTTGGATATAACTTCCGGGGCAACGTACGCCGGTGTTCCACACGTTGTGTACAATAACCCGTCTTGTTTCAAATGTTCGGCGAAAGCACTGAGTCCAAAATCAGTGACTTTCAGGTTGCCGTGTTCGTCTAAGAGCAGATTCTCTGGCTTCAAATCACGGTGGTAAACGCCGCGGCTATGGCAGAAATCGACGGCGGAAATCAGTTGTTGGAAATAAAGTCTGGCGGCTTCTTCTTTGAGTCGACCTTTGGCGATTTTGGAGAAGAGTTCGCCGCCTCGGACGAGTTCCATGGCGAAGTAAATCTTGGATTTACTCGCCATTACTTCATGCAAATCGACTATGTTTGGATGTTTCACCATCTTCATGACGGAAATCTCCCGCTGGATCTGCTCCATCATCCCGACTCTAATCACCTTTTCTTTTCCGACGACTTTCATGGCGACGCTCTTTCCCGTCGGAAGATGCCGGGCGTGGTAGACTTTGGCGAAAGTTCCGTGACCGAGCATTCGACCAAGCTCGTATTTTCCATGGAGCAAAGCCGGTTGATCGGTTTTAGCTTTCTCCGCCATTTTTTATAAGCTCGAGCTATGTAAATAACTTAAAAGAAACAGAGAATTAAAAGCAGAGATTGATATTAACTAAAGTTGAATCGATCACCCGTCTTCAACGTGTTTCCGGTGACAATTCCGGCCGCCGACGGAGCGTTTACCGGGAGCAGAGATCTCAGGCGTTCCGAACGATGCTCCTCTCATATCTCTGCATTCCCCGCGGGGATTTATTTTCTCTCTTTTTCTCGGAAAGAAAAGAGTTTTTGTTTAATACGAAAGCTTTGCTCTACCTCTAACGTCAGGAGATAGAAGCAATTGGCTTAGTTTAGTTTTATCTGTTTGTGGATAGTTGGATACCCATTTATATAGCGCTGGGATACCCATTTTGTCCCTCGATTGATCCAACGGTTATGTTTGGAAGCTCGCGTGAATGTATCTTCATCAGGTATGGCGGTGATTGAGGCAATAGGATTGTGACACGTGCAGAGATTTCACAATTATGAGTAGTGGCTGGCTCTCGTCAGTAAAGGAAATTGTGATTATCGGGATGATAGCCTTTTGCGCTATTGGGTTAATGATACGGCGGGAGACCGTAAAAAGTTGTTTTTTAAAATTTAAATTTAATTAGGTTTAATTTATAAAAAAATCTATTGACACGTAGGTTATGTTTGACAATTACCAGATAGTTGATAACGAATAATTGATAGCATTGACTAATTTAGTTAGCGGATTCTATTAGTTGATTTTATAAAAGTGATTAGTAAAATTAGCATAGATAATAGTTGTTTGACTAATTGAACAAATAAAATAACATATAAGAATAATATTATACTCGGTATTTGTTTAAATAATTTATTAATTATTAATATTTTATATTTATTGTTTTAATTAAATTATAAAAATTAGTTTTTTAATATCATACTAAGCATATACGAAAAGTATGTATATATTAATTTTTTATTTGTAAAATTAAGTTTTTAATATAATTTTAAGAATTATTAAATTAATATGTATATATTAAGTTTTTATTTATGAAAATATATTTTCAATATATTTTTTAAATTTTATTAGTTATTCAAATTTATGTTATTTACTAAACATATAAATTAACATATTTAATTGGTCAAACCTCTAAAAATACTTCAAACCTCTCATTTATTAATTTTGTGACTAAATTTTAAACATTAGTTTTAATTATTAATTTTAGGGTTTAGGGCCATCATTTATTACTAGGATTATCAATGCACATACACATTGTAGACAAAAATAGTTTGAACTTGTGTGTTCTATGATAAATATCATATGTTTTTTTATTATGACACTTGTTCGATTCAATCATGATTGATATATTAAATTAAAAACAACTAAACATTTCAACAATCTTTAGATGAAGTGGTTAAAGCTCTCAATTAAAATCTCGTTTCTTAAGTTGTGGGTTCATAATTCAGTAAGAAATTTTTTTTCTCTCTACTAAATAAAATTTGTTTAGAAAAAACAACTAGACATTTGAAACCATATATCCCACAACTTCCACATGGAAAATTGGGGTATATTTATCATAAATACGAAGAAGACTACTTCCAAACTGCAGTTGTAAAGTCTACGCATGTCTGTAGGTTCAATATTATGAAGATTCTCTTCACTCAATACTTATCAACTCATCCATTATAATCCAATTCAAATAAATTAAGAATTGATAGTTTAAACATTTTTTAATACATTTTAATATTAAAAAATAGGGTCACAATCCGAGTGACGGGTGGGAAGGATTCATATGACACTAGCCAGATAATTTGGCTGAATATTCTCTTTTAAGAATTTATTAAGAAAAATATCCTCTTCTAAATAACATTTATGAAAATATTAAAATTCTAAAAGAGAATATTCAGCCAAATAAGCCTTCAATGTTTTTATTTTTATTGTTGTGATATATAAAAAAAATTAAAAAAGAATTAACTATAAATTTGTCCCCTTCAAAAATGTATGTTTACCTCCCAAGTCCCAACTATGACAAAGATATTAAAGGGTGTGAAGGGTACCATTTTTTTTACTTTTGTCCTCTTATATAATTTTTTAAAATAATTTATTTACAAATTTATCTTTTATTTTTAAATATTTATATTTTACCTCCAACCTTAAATCTTAACTCCATCCATACTCCCAATCTTTAAACTTGATTTTATCCATGTACAACTTGGTATAAACTAATTTCAAAATTTGTTATCATAATTTATTTTTATGTAAGTCAATAAAATACAAAAAAAATAATCATTAAATTTATTTCAACTAATATATTGAAAATAAATAAAAAATTAAATATAATTTATTTTTATGGTTGGTGGGTAGTGGTGGGCGTGGCAGCCAAAAACGAAATAAAGTGCTGACTTCACTGATGTCACTCGCCTCTTACGGTAGCCAATGCGAAATGTCTGCACCACTCGAGTCTACAGCCGGCCATCTTCGGTTCTTACTTCTTAGCACCTTCCCAAGGAATTTCCTATTTTCTTTATCAATAATTCAACTGATTTAATCAGAATTATCACATGATCAACTTTAAAATAACTCCAAATTTCACTATTTTCATCACTTCCAGATCACTTATTTTATACTTTTAAATTGAGTTGGCGGTCGCATTCACAAATTTCCACTTCTTATATCTTTTCGTCCCAACTCAAGTTGTGTTTTTTTAAACTGAAACTCTTTATTAAAAAATTATTTCTCTCACGTGGTTGAATATCAAATTTAAAATGGGTAAACTACACAGTTGACCACCGAACTATAGGGTTGGTGTCGATCTGACCACTATTTTTTTTTCGTCTCAAATACACCACACAATTATTTAAATGGTGCCACGTTTGCCACACGCCGTTAAAAAAAAACGAAAAAATTGACGGAACTGTTAAAAAAATTGGTATAAATACACATTTTGTCCTCTATATTTATACAATATATCAAAAAAATTGGTATAATTACACATTTGGTCCCCCTACCAGGATTCGAACTCAAGACCTCTAGGTAGAGAGGCTGTGTGCTTGCCACTGAACCAAGCACACTTTCGTGCTAAAGGGTCATTAATATATGTATTTAATGATTGTTAATGCCCAGAAAATTAAAGACAAGAAAATGCAATTGCAAGGATTCAAACCAGGGACCTCATGGTTGAAAGGACATGTGCTTGCTACTGCACCAAGTGTATTTCTTGTGATACAAAGTACAACATTTAAAATATGTCTTATATAGATTTTAATGCTTGAATTGAGAAATTCGAATGAAATGAAATGTAGTTTTAAGAAATTCGAATGTAATATTTTTATGATCCATAAAAAATCTAACCCAATTAAATAAATTTAATAACTAAATTAATATTATTTTAAAATTTTTATATTTTAAACTAAATTTAATATATTTTTCAATTTTAGATTTATTTTTATAATTCCACGTATATAATCGTTGAATTGAATTTTTTTTACTTAATTAATAATTTTAATATTTATTAAAAATTTAATCGTGAAAATAATATTAACCGAATTCGAGGGCAAGCATATCGTGAAAATAATAATTTTAATATTAATTTAGTTATTAGATTTATTTAATTGGGTTAGATTTTTTTATTGATCATAAAAATATTACATTCGTATTTCTTAAAACCACATTTCATTCCTTTTCTCAAGCATTAAAATCTATATAAGACATATATTAAATGTTGTACTTTGTATTACATAAAATACACTTGGTGCAGTGGCAAGCACATTTTCTTTTAACCATGAGGTCCTTGGTTCAAATCCTTGCAATTGCATTTTCTTCTCTATAATTTTCTGGGCATTAACAATCATTAAATACATATATTAATGACCCTATAGCATGTGTGCTTGGTTCAGTGGCAAGCATATAGCCTCTCTACCCAGAGGTTTTGAGTTCGAATCCTGATAGGGGCGATTTTGTTCCTTTCAATTTTCCATCTCCAATTGGGTGACACGTGTCACCACCTGATTGGAGGTGGAAATTAATTAAATTAATTAAATAAAAATAATTAAAGACTTCCAATAAGGTAGTGGCACGTGTCACCATCTTATTGAATAATTAATTTATTTTATTAGATTAAATTTAGGACTAAATTGATATATTGTATAAATATAGAGGACCAAATGTGTAATTATACCAATTTTTTTGATATATTGTATAAATATAGAGGACCAAATGTGTATTTATACCAATTTTTTTAACAGTTCCGTCAATTTTTTCGTTTTTTTTTAACGGCGTGTGGCAAACGTGGCACCATTTAAATAGTTGTGTGGTGTATTTGAGACGAAAAAAAAATAGTAATCAGATCGACACCAACCCCATAGTTCGGTGGTCAACTGTGTAGTTTACCCATTTAAAATATAGTCTTACAAATATATAAAAACAGTTTAATAAACTTATTCTAAAAAACCTTCGACATATTCATAGGGTCATAATATAGATATATATGAATACTATTATTATTGATATGTAATTTATTATTTATTAATTCTAATTTAAAATTTTATAACGAGATCATTATTAAATACTACTATTCATTACTGTCTTGAACCCGCAACCTAAGAAAAGAGAAGTGGGTTAACTGAGAGCTTTAAGTCTTTAAGCACATGCTCTAAAGTTTGTTGACATTTTGACAATACTGCTACACTAATTTAAATAACCTCTAAAAATTTTGGCGCTTTTACCCTAATATTTATCTAGTTTTCGGATCTAGCACCAATTTATAGGAATTTGTCTGATTGGTATGATGAGTTTTATTGAAAAAATAAAAATTTATAGAACTTGTCATACTAGTAAGACGGATTTCTTAGATTTTTATAAATATCCCTTATTAGTTCCAGTTTAAAAAATAATTCATGAAACTTGTCGTGATAGTACGACAAGTTTCACGAGTTTTATTTTTTTAATGAAGCTCAACATACCAATTAGACAAGTTCTTGAAATTGGTGCTAGATCCATAAATATTTTTATTTTAGTGTTATAAAGGTAAATGATGCTAAAATTGACATATTTCAGTAAAATAACCATTTTCAGTCTTTTATTTTTTATCTAAAATGAAATTCATTAAATCGAAAAATAAAGATTTTCAAGCACGAAGGTTTTAGGTAAATATAAATTGCAAATTTAATTTATATATTTTAATTTATTAAAGTATTATTTATATTTTTTTAGTTTTAAATTTGTAGTCTTTACTGGAACAATATATAAATAACATGATTAAATTACAGAAATTTAAAATAATAAAATTTGACAAAAATAACTAGATCTACAACTCATCATGAGGTGAATAACAAAACTTGACAAGAAAATTAACAATTAATGTTTATTTTTGAGTTATTTTGTCCAAATATTATGTTTTTAATATTCTTTATGGATCTGACAATATATTAATTTTCAATCTAACATTCAGTGCAGAAATTCATTTGATTGTATGATGGAATAAAAAATAAAAGGGTAAAGTACATAAATATCACTAAACTATCTCAAAAAATATAAAATGATCATTAAACTTTCAAAATTTACATAATACGCATTAACAATAGAAATTTTAGTTTTTGTTACAAACATGACACTGAGTCGTTAACTGTCGTTAGTCGGGAGACGTGACAATTACAACAATTTGCATGATAATATATTTAATCTTTAATATTTATACATTCAATCAATCTATACATCAATAATTATGATTAAATTAAGAATAAGTTGATTGAATGTGTCAATGTAAAGGAACAAATGTGCTATTATTCAAACTTTTGTAAATGTCACGTCACCCACTTAACGGCCGTTAATGGCTGAATGACCATTTTTGTAACAAAAACTAAAGTTTAATGCTTATTATATAATTTTTAAAAGTTTGATGACCATTTGATATTTTTGGAGGTAATTTTGTGACCATTTGCGTACTTTACCCAAAATAAAAACTCATGGATTTTTTTTACAAATCTTAAATCTAAATCATATCTAGAAGTATGGGAAGAAAGAAAGTGTTCCTAATAGTAGGGGGTTCATTATCGAATTCGATCTGATCCGAAAATTTAAACCTATAAAATAGCGATCCATATTCGATCCAAAAAATAAGATGTCTGGATATCCAGATATTGTATATTCGGATCAGATATTCAGATATCCGGTTATATATATATATATAATATATATATTTTTTGATTTAAATACTTTTTTCCGAATTTGACAGTAGTATCTATGAAAAATTTAGATTTTTGAATACAAAAATTAACAAATTTTCAAAAATTAACAAACTTTCAAATATAACAAGATTAAAATTTATGGTTTTTTTATTTTTTGAATTTACTGATATAACAATCATTAAATTACTAAATACAACAATATTTATATTTATAAAAATTTGAATTTTCGGATATTTTGGATTTTTGGATAATCCGAAATTTAGAATATTGTGATCCGTATCTAATTTAGAAAATAAAAAATCAGATCTGATACCCGATTTAAAAATAAAATCAAAACGAATATTTGAATTTTTAGATTGAATTGATAAATAATCAGATCAGGTCGGTCGGATCATATATCTTTAAACACCCTTACTTAATAAGTATAGGACTCATGCCATAAAAAAAATATAAAAGAATAAAGATGAATAACTTTGTATGGCCAATATAACCTAAAAATACAGAAGTAAATATGATAAGCTTGATCAATCGTCCAAATATACTTTCTCAAAACTCATGAAACTTTGTATGGCGTGGGATTGATGTACAATTGTAGGAGTGAAGAGAAAGATTGGGAATCTGAAATATTTGATGCGATGGTGAATGATGATAGCATATCTGTCTCCGCCTCAGTCCATCCACAAGTTTTTCTCAACCCTACCGTATCCGTATCTCTTCGTCTTTTCTTCTTCATCTCTCGTCTTCCAGAATCCACGCTTATCTACATTGTCCATCATGCACTGCCGTTGGATCAGATAAACATCTTTTCCACTTCAAAATCAATCCAATTCTAATAAAGGAGCATGACGGCTTGATTTTAGAATATTTTAATATAAAATTAAAGTAAATTCTTAGCTTTTTGGGATTTAAGGATGATAAGAGAAATAGAATGGCGAATTAAGAAATAATTTTGAGGGTGAATATACATAAAATTTTAAAATTTTAAGGTAAACACAATTTATACGATTAAAAAAAATTGATTTATTCATAAAAAATGAAAATTAGAATTAAATGTGTAAAGTATAAAAAGTTTAGGATGAACACTTGCTGATTCTGATTTAAGGGTGGATCCGCCACTGGAACTAAATGAATAATCCTAGTGACCATAGGCGGATGATAATGAGGATCAATGAGAATCTTTCAAAATTTTAAAATATTTTTATTATGTTTTAGAATTTATGAGTATTTTTAATTAAGTATAGTACTTAAAATTTTTAAAAGTTGCCATTAAGTTATTTTTTGTTGAAAAATTTAGTTGGACACATTTTCTTTTGAAAAATTTAAATTAACCTCTTCAAAAAATTTAGATTTTCTAATTAAAAAAACGTCCAAATTTCAAAAGAAAAATTAAATAGATTTCTTCAAATCTCATTACCAAGATCCTCCCCTGTTAATGACAAAATATGATATATATTATTTTATGAGTCACATTCAAACAATATTATCTGTGTTTTTATTCAAAATCTTAAAAAAAATTAAAAAAATTATGCAGCAACGGAAATTTTCCGCATATTCTTTTAGAAAATGTGACCACATCTTTAATTCATTTTGCTGCATCACAAAATAGTTATATATTGACCCTATACAAAGTATATAGAGTTAGGTAAGAAACTAATCATTTATCTTCAATTTTATGTTAATTTAATTTTATTGTATTTTTACTGAAAGAATTTATATTTAGATATTATAAATAATATTATTAAATCTTAAACACAACTGTTTCATTAAAAATAGTAAGATATGAAAAGAAAAAAAGAGAGTAGATAATATGTCTTAATGAAAATTTATACTAATTTTGAATATAATAATAATGTAGGAAGCATGAGATAACTAGCATAGGATACTTGTACAATTTTAAGTTGGATATGAGCCAATACCTGCCAAATGTATTGGATCAAATTGGTTAAAGATAGTGCCAAATATTAAATAATGCACCATCAAAAGTTTCTTTTTTTCATATTCCTTTTCATTTATTTAATATGATCAATATTGTGGGATTTAACTTTTTTAAGCTTTCTGTTAACTATATCTACAACAAGAGATTAAAATTCTCAGTTGATATCTTCTTCTTTTTTAAGTTATGGGTTTAAAACTTATTAAAAGTAAAATTTTTCGTCCCTTAAGATATGTTTAAAACACACTAACAAATTGAGATATGTTTTATTTTGTTGTTGAACATAATGGTTTCGGCTTTTTCCCCTTATAATAAAAGCTTAAATTACATTTTAGGGGAGAAATGTGATCAACATATTCCAATTCTAGACTTAATTACACAAAATATACATATTTACAGTAAAAAAATACTATAAAACTATTTATTACTATTAATTAAGGAAAAAATAAAAATGACAAAAAATACCCCTAACATTTACATTTTTATCATTTGGCTCCTTATTCTTTCTTTTGGTCCAAATATGCTTCCGACGTTTTATTCATAGTTCAAATATACCCATGTTGGATGCAAACTGTCAATCAACGGCTTATAAAAAAAATTTTGACGTGACATTAGTAGATCTTAATACGTGATAAGTCCAGTCAGCATCAGCTGTTGAACGCCAGTCGACTGACAATTTCTATCTAACGGGGGCATATTTGGACCAAATTGAAACATTGGGGACATATTTGAACTACAAATAAAATGTTTGGGGCATATTTAGACCAAAAAAATATGAGACCAACCGACAAAATATGCAAACGTTAAGAACATTTTTTGTCATTAAAAAAAAAACAGAACAACTTGGAGACCAACATGTGATGCATGTAATGTAAGAACCTAACCTAATATAGGCTCATGTGCCGAAGCTCACTTAGGATCCTTTTCTGAACTTTAATTGGTTCACTTGCAGCCTGCAGGCACATTGTCCTCCACCACCCAATTATATTTTACGATTTTCGATATTTTACGATTTTCTATTTTCACAGTTTTAGTACTATTTTCGCCCCGTAAAATTTTATAAGTTCACCTCCCTTAGAATTTTATAGGTTCGCCTCCCTAACATAAAGTTTTGCCTCCGCCTCTGTATACAGGTGTGCGGATATATGGCAGGTTAAAGTAAAAAAAACAAAATTTTTTGATGAGGGAAAAAAGAGATTCACAAAATCCCCACACTTCTTTCTTGAAAGCTACTTACAAGTTCATTGAGTGGCTAGTTTACAAGTTGCCTACAGTAACCGAGTAGTTTAACTCCCATCTCTGCTTCAAAAGAAAAGACACAAGAATAAATCAGTGCTTAGTATTAAGCTAACTTGAGCTTGAGAAATGGCAGAAAAATGAGACAGCTTGAGTTAGTAAAGGACTTGCCTTTGAGAAGCATTGAGTTTGGGATGAAATGCAGCTCTTTGATATTTACATTTCCCTTTTCATGTATTGGTTCTCAACCAACAACTCCTACGCCGTCTTTTTCTTGCCGATTCAAGTAGTTGTCGGGCGTCTCTAGCCTCTCTTGGAGTTTTTGTTGATATCAGAATCAATTTACATTGTTGCTTTTCATAGAAGTTTGTAATATGTTTTTTGATTCGTTCTGCAAAGGGCTCGACTTCGACTTCTCGTTTTCCGCCGACTTTTTCATTTCTTGCTCAAGCTGCTTGCAGTTCTCATCATGAGCTTTGATGAACATCCGCACAAAATTGAGTAGAGTTGTTGTAACTACAATAGACAACAGTAGTTTAGAAAAGTAACATGAAATAATATAGATTATAGAATGTCCATTGAAGTGGATATATGAGTAAATGATTTCTGAAACGAATCGGTAAACACAGGTTACTGATGCATATCCGACAGTACTAACTGGAAATAGATCTTCATTCTTAGAGGGAAAAGAAAGCACATTTGAAGCCTCAGAAGCTAATGAACAAAGGGAGATATAAAAGCATTTCCTTAATGTCTTATGTGGTTTTCGTACTAGCTTAATGTCGAAGGTTTTACTTTTTACATCAAATACCTTGTTCAAAGGAACATTTAGCTGGATCTTCTCCGAAATAAAGAATCAATGCATCTACGTGTCTACCCTGTCGATATAAAACCCAGATAGTGATGGTTTAATATGGTGAATGGTGGTAAGAATGCCATTGTTTGCAACAAAAGCAAGAGACATACCACCCCAGCGTATAATGAAGCCAGGGATCTCACTTCGGCTTCAGCAAAACAAAGGAACTCCTTTAATTTCTGGAAAACAAAAGAAACCATCAAAAAGAAATATGCATATTATATATATATCATTTACACATGCTTATGTGTATGTATAACACAGTTATTGTCTTTAAATACCTCGCGAAATTTATCTGACACAGGTCCATCATTTTCAGAACTCGACAGCTCTTGAACAACTTTCTCCAATCCTTTGCTTATGGCTTGCATTTCCTCTGCCAAAAATTTCAGTTGTATCTAGATTGGATCCACACGTTAGTGACAAGATGCTAGCTCTAACTCGAACCTATTAGCATCAAGAACAAGTAACATACCTTTGATGCCGGTTCTAAACTTGAAATATCTTTTGAAAAATCTAGTACAACCGGAAGCTTATCAGCAAGCACCTACGGTTTATTATTCAGAATTATTATAATCAATTCTCTATGTTAACTTTTTGTGCATAACTACCGGATTAAATAGAATATACGCTTTAAAATCACCACAGGTTTCATAAAAGTTTTAAAGAAAACAAGAACATGCTGGTTATGGTCGCAAGAAATACAAAATATTGATAACACTTAGTACCTTACAAAGGTAATGCATGAGAGTCATCTTATTGTTCCGTGCTCGTGTATCTGTTAGTTTAAGAAGACTGTCCAATCTAAACCCGATAGCAGCACCTAAAGCAAACGCATCGACATAGACAAATCAACATGTGAAGCTAAAACTAATCGGTCATATGACAGCCAACTGAAACTCGATAAACTCAATACTCGAATGCATCTTAAGATATGAATGTATGATATTGCATTAGCATTAGCATTGTACTAGATTTTTCAACTTTGTTGATTTTTATGCCTTCTAATAATGATGATATGAATGTATGATATTATATTAGCATTGTTCCATTACCAGCTAAATCGTAGTTAACTCACCCCTTGCGGTTCCCTGATTCAAAGCATTTCCTAACGAAAGAATTGTCTGCATTACTCTCTTCAATTTGACAGAATTTCTGACCTGATAAAAGAAGTTCTAATATAATGCGATGTCAATCATTGGATAATGAAAGCTGTTCCATAAAAAAGAAAACAAGCAAAAACTGAATAACTTGCCTCCTCTGCTGTAGAGTTTACAATATTAAGGCTGCGTCTGAGGTCAGAAACCTAAAGGATGGTTTCAAGGCCAGATAAATAACAACGAAAAGCGAAGAACATTTAGCAACACTGGAATTTGGATACGAGTTCGGATCAAACCTGGGAGCGAAACTGAATCTTGAAAGAGAATACCCTAAGCTTGGATTCAACTCGGGGGACTTCCATTAGCTCCAAGAAGAACTGTTTTCAGAGGTTCATGAAACATATTGATCCATTAATGATGCAAAAATTAACCAAGTAAAAACCGGATTGGCTAGTTCTAATTTCCCTTTCCGGTTGATGACGGGATCTAGCAACCAAATAAACAATGCATAAAGAAACAGCTATAAAATCCTCCATACCTGTTCACATTTTCCCAACTTATCTCTGTCTCCAGTGTAGCCCTGAACAAGGAGTTAGGTATGCAATTAAACTCATGGAAATGACAATAGCATACGATGTTTTGACTGCACCAAAGGCACAGACATGATTCGAGGAGAGAATCAAGCCCACTTTTACTATGACAAAGGATCCTAAATTCAAATAAGAACAACTCATTTCACCTTCAGTAGTTCCATCTCCTCTTTGGTAGGACAAAATTTTATAAGGTTATCAACTTGGTCAGCATCTAATGTTGATTCCTCCAAAGCGAGAACCGAACTCTGAAACAGTTTATAAAATAACATAAGGCTGACGAGAAAGAGAATCAGATTTGAATGAAAAACAGATTGTTAATGCAATTTGATATTTGTGCTTATTGACTGGCCATATTGTCAGACTCAACAATATCTAAACATAAGGTTTTCAAGCAACAATTTTAGATAAGTAAATAACTGCAAACTATAAATAATAACATTCAACCTACCATTAATTCAGGCAAGGGCACTTTCACTTTTGAAAGCATGATTTCGCAATTATACGCACGTCTGTGGTCAATCTGCAAGGAGGAACGGTGCTAAAACAAAAGCATTCTGTATATAATAATAAGGTTCATCATTTGGAAATCATCATCAAACAGCACATGGTATGAAGTCTTAGTTCATGTATGAGTATCTGTCATTGCTTATCTGCACCAAGTTTCCAATTTGGAACAGTATTAAAATGCTTTGTATTTTCTTCGGCAATGATGCCGATAAGCAATGACAAGCAGGTGGATAAAAACTGTGTTCAGTATTTAATAAACGAAGACAAGGGTTAAATTGTTTAGTATGTTAGCTTAAAGTTGAAGATGGATGGTAACATCTAAGAAACAATAAAATGAACCTTAATGAAATATTAAAATATGCATTACCAGTTGCACTTTTTCAGTTTTTGGTGTTTTCGCTGTACGCGAGCTTGATTTACTACGACCTGTATTAGGAGCAGCTGCCGAGAATAGATTCTCTAGCTCTGATATGTCGATCTCAGGAGCCCTATGAAGAGTGTTAACCGTTTCATAAGCTTAAAAAGACACTGGAAATTTTAAAAGAAAAATCCAAACTTAGCAGAGCAGCACATACTTGGAAGCTTCACCCGTTTTTTGTGCTTCAGCCCATAGGCTTCCCTGCACGGCTCTAGATAACTTCAACCAATGCAATGGCTTTAGTTTCTTGTCGTTCTTTGAATGACCGCGTGACACAAGTCTGTTTTTTGCATTTGCTGATGAAATAAAAGGTGGTGGTGCAGGAGCTGAAGGTCCACCACCTGCCTTCTTACCAAAAGGAGCAGGGGGTGGCGGGGGTGCTGATGATGAACCAGTATTAGGTGGGGGTGGGGGAGGTGGGGGTGCTGATGATGAACCAGTTGAGGGTGGGGGTGGTGGGGGTGGAGGTGCTGATGATGAACCAGTTGTGGGTGGGGGTGGTGGGGGTGGGGGTGCTGATGACGAACCAGTTGTGGGTGGCGGTGGGGGTGGTGGGGGTAATGTTGATGAACCAGTTGAGGGTGGCGGCGGGGGTGGTGGGTGTAATGTTGATGAACCAGTTGGGGGTGGCGGTGGGTGTGGTGGGGGTGGAGATGATGAAACAGTTGGGGGTGGTGGATGTGCAGATGATGAGACAGTTGGAGGTTGTGGTGGGGGTGCAGATGATGAAACAGTTGGGGGTGGTGGATGTGCAGATGATGAAACAGTTGGAGGTTGTTGTGGTGCTGCTGCTGATGAAACAGTTGGAGGTTGTGGTGGGGGTGCAGATGATGAAACAGTTGGAGGTTGTTGTGGTGGTGCTGCTGATGAAACAGTTGGAGGTTGTTGTGGTGGTGCTGCTGATGAAACAGTTGAAGGTTGTGGTGGGGGTGCTGATGATGAAATAGTTGGGGGTGGTGGTGATGAACCAGTTGGGGGTGATAGTGGTTCTAGTGTTGGTGGGAATACTGATGATGCACCAGCTGTGGGCGATGGTGGGGGCGGGGGCGGGGGTGCTGATGATGAAGTAGTTAGACTTGCTTCTTGAATAGAATGAAGAGGAGGTAGTGAAGGTAGAGGTGCAGGCGTGGAAGCTGCATTTTCCTTAAAAGGTGGCATTGTAGGAGGAGGTGAAGGAACCTCAAGAGGTCCATCTCTACCAGCTTCAAGTTTACTCAAAGGAGATGCAGAAGGAGGTGTTGGTGCTGGACTTGTCATTAACCCAGCTAAAATTTCCTTCAAAGACGGTGATGTTTCTGGAGGTACGCCATTGATAATTTGATCTTCTTTAACAGGTGGTGTAGCAGGAGAGGCCACTCTGACTACGGGATCCTCCTTGGCAAGTGGTGTTTTAGAAGGTGGAGATTTAGCAGGAGAGGTCACTCTGACTGCAGGGTCCTCCTTGGCAAGTGGTGTTTTAGGAGGCGGAGATTTAGCAGGAGGGGTTTGTCTAGCAGCACGGCCCTCCTTGCCAAATGCTGTTAAAGGAGATGCCACAGGTGAAGCTACTACGGAAGCTGGAGAGGACTCGGAAGAGGAAGCCTTGGAAGGGTGATCATTGGCTAATGCAGCAGACTGGTTATTTTGTTGATGTGAAACATCAGACTGATTGAATGGTTCAATTTGAGAGCCTTGGGGCTTAGCCTCCTTACTTACAGGTGACTTGTCTGAGGGCACAACCAGATTCTTCAAACCCATAGTTCTGGGACTCCTCGGGCTACCTGGTAATGCCGCGAGTAGTTTTTCTTCCCAAAGTGTTCTAGGACTAGTTCTCCCTTGCTGAGGGCTGTCGACACTGTTATTTGAGTCACTGTCATACTTCTCTTGGGCCATACTTAATGCTCCTATTTGTTGCAGCATGTTATATGCGTCTGACTTGGAATCCAACCAGTCAACATTATTAAACATTTCTTGAACTTTGGAAAATGCTTCTACAGGAAGTCCTTCTTTCTCTTCATAGCGAAAAGGATCCGTGGGAGTATCAGAAGCAGCAGCATCCATATCTGAGAAAAGAATCTTCACCCACAGGGTAACTTCTATTAGAAGAAAACACATGCACACGGAAAAGAAAAACTTACAAGCAAAATATACAAAGATATATATATGTGTATATACACCTCAGCTCTAAATTCTTTGGGAAACTGCTCCTTAGCATCCCACAATATATCGATTTCATCTCGATTGAGCATCAAAATGTTTGATCTAATAAAAGCTGTGTTAAACACAACCCTGAATATCATCTTCTCTCTTTCCTTGCCATTCAAGTTGACACACTCAACCACAACATCATCTTGAACATTGCAATTTATGTCGATTTTAACAAGTGCACATTCTTTCTGCAATAGAAACAATAATATGTTACGCAATCTAACAGCAGGCACACACATAAGAAGATGTAACAATATTCGAAAGCATATGAAGCAAGATGTTGGCATGCATCTAGATATAGTATGTAGATTAACGAGAATGAAAACTGATATAAAAAGTGGAGAGATGTGATACTACCTGCTTATAATACCGGACATATTTGCTTCTTTTAGGGCTTGAGTACAAAAGTTTCGGAGTTTTTTCAGCAGCAAGAAGAGGATCCTGTCCATATATTCTAAATATCGGACGACAGCCTCCATCTCCATCAATGTTTGGAATGTGTCTAAGAATGATGCAATCCAAGGTGAGAGCTCGATCTAAAGGAGGCCAGTCTGCAGCCACATTCCTCCTCGAGATATACTGTAGATACCTCAATTGTGAAGGCATTGGATTCAGGGATGACAACACCTGCAAACGCTCATTTGGAGCTTGCCGGTATATCATGTCCAATGTCTTCTGCTCTCCGCTGTACTGCTTCCTATATAGCAGCAATGCAGCCAGCACGAAAGCTAAGACTGGCCAACCACCCTTCTCGCAATGCATTAGTAGCAAATTGTTCTGATCAAGTGAGAGCCAGCTTTCACAAGATTTCATGAAATGATGGAGCACCTCCATTGAGATTAACGGACAGCCTTCATAATGACAACTGTAATCCATAATCGTCATATCGTACTCGGATAGTAATTCTGTCATATAGCTTTTCTTTTCTCCGTCGTGGAAATTAAAGACCAAGAATGAAGCCTCAGGGAAGTGAGTTGGAAGATTACCAACTATTCCCTTCATGTGGACTTTGTAGTTTTCTTCTTCCCAAGAATCAATAGAGAAGCAGCTATCAAAAACTATTTGCCACAATACCACACAATTGTCAGGCACTTACTATTTCAAGTGATGAAATTACCCTAAAAGAAATAAACCTAAATTATGTTTTTATACTCTTTTGCTCCTACACTTTAAACCCAGAATTCAAAATGCAAACTTTTCATTTCCTTCCCAAATTTTCTAACCAACCAAACAGAACCCAAAACCTAAAAAGCAGCAATCTTTTCAAAATCCATCTTTAATCACTCTAACACTAATCATTTCAAAATGCAAACTTTCCATTTACTTCCCAAATTTTCTAACCAACCAAACAGAACCCAAAACCTAAAAAGCAGCAATCTTTTCAAAATCCATCTTTAATCACTCTAACACTAATCATTTCCATGTCTCAAAAAAGTTGAGAGATTTCAATATAATCATTGAATTTCTATTTTTAGCAATCCCAAATCCCAATTATATATAAAAAAGAGGGAAGAACACGAATTGAAGAAGAGAAAAACGTACCATGAACACGTTCACAGATCTCCAGCAGGCCATCAGGCGGCTTCTTGTAAAAGAGTTTACGAAGCAAACCCATAGCTTTCCAGAATCCTGGAACGTGGAAACACAAATAACAAAATCAGACCCCGAAAAAGCTAAAACAAAAAAAGAAAGAAAAAAAATACAAAAGAAGAAACAAAAACAAAAAAACCAGACCTTGTCCTTGAAATAAGGAGTTTGTTGAGAGGGCATTGTAAATTCTATCGAGGCTTCAACTTTGCAGCTGCCATTAATGACGTGGACACGGTCTCGCCCCGACATATACTACAACATTTTGTCCTGTATTTTTTTATTTTATTTTTTCATTTGGTTATATGAACCGATTATCATGTAAAAACATGATAGCCATTAATGTCAGCTGAGGAGTTTAATATGAATGAGAATGAGTAGGAAACAAAGGGTTTAGTTTATTTTTCTAAATATGCTTTGAATTGAGTGTCCTCTGCTTCTGGAAACTCGGTGGTGGTCTGGTTCTGATGTGAGTTTTTGTTTGGGAAGAAGCTTTGCGGGAGAAGGAAACAAAGGGTTTCGCCATCTCTCAGAGTGCTGTATAACTTAATTTTTCAACCACGAATGGAGCTTGAAAATCTTAGTTCCTTGTATATTTATATCGGCTGCAGATAAATGATACGAAGGTTCTAATCATCATCCCAAAGGAGTTTTTTATTATAACCATATTTATATGTACAATACACTAACGGTAAGAAAAATTTTCACAAGCGCCTTAGTTTTAAGGTTTAAGCTCTTAGTCTAGGGTGCAGAGTGTAGGGATTTAAGTGTAAGGGTTTAATTTTTAGGGATAGTGGTTAAAATTTAGAGTTTAATGTTAAAATTTAAGATTTAAAGTTTGAAGTTTAGTTTTTAATATTTAGGATTTAATTTTTAACTTATAAACTCTATTTATATTAGTCTGCAACTTTATAGAGGAAGAAGATAATAGTTCATATAAGAGACTAAAATAAACAAAAAGTAAAATCTGGTATATCTAATGTGCATCTCACCTCTTTTATTTAAATTATTTTACGTTTTTTAATAAAATGACATGTGGCGCGTTCTGATTAGCTCGTAAGAATTTTTTAACGGAAGTTGACAGATAGAGCATATGAGATATGAGATCACGATATTTAGTTAAAGGGCAAAATGTCTTAAAAAAAATATTTTACAGGACAGTTCGAAAAAAATACATAGTTTAGAGGGCAAATATGTGCCTTTAAGACTTTATTTAATTTTGAAACATCAGACTCTATTAAGTAGTCCCATTAGTAAAAGTTGATGTTGTTCCTTTTAAATATTTCAAGTTCGAACAGTGTAGTCTGCACGGTATATATGATCATTTTCAAAAGACGGGTTTTAAAATTTTATTAAATCAAAATAGTTTTAATAAAATACATGCTTCGATCAGATATTTATATAAATGTTTGAAAGCCAATAAATTTGTAGTAATATATTTCAAAATTAAAAAAATTGTCAACTAACTAAAATCAAAGGCTTCAAATTCAATGACTATGCTTTACGAGATGTGAGCTTATTTAGATAAAAAAAATACAAATATTTATTTAAAAAGATTATGATAATTTAAGGGGTTTTATTAAATAATCGGATAAATTACAGTTAACATTAGTGAATTAACGTTTTTAAGTGACCAAAACGCTAGTGTCTTAACAACAATTTAAGAGTTTATTTTCTCGTTTAGATAATTTCTACTTGTTTGATTTATGTATTTATTTTCTACATGCTAGAATGATGTTGGCGAGGAATAGAATTCGCTTGCCTCTTAATATTTTTATATCATCAAGTATTTTACGTGTATAATTAATTTTAGATCATCGTAATTTTATAAAATTGATTCTGTATATAATTGATTTTAAAGTAACATGATTTATGTTTGAGAGTTTTTTTCTTAAAAATCACAATTGTGTAAGAATATAGTGTAAAAATCACGACGAAACCAGAGACGGACCCAGGACTTTAGATTAAGGGGAAGAACCTATAAATTTCTAGGAGGGCAAACTTATAAAAGTCTATGGGGCAAAAATAAATTTTTAATAGAAAATACATAAAAAAAATTTAAATTTTTTCTAAATGATATATGATTTTTAAAATTTTAAGGAGCGGTTGCCCCAACACCCCTCGGTCCATCCCTGGACGAAACGCAAAAATTACTTCTACCTTACTTTTTCTAAAATCACATTTGAGATCCAAATCACATTTAAATTTTTAGATCCAAACATATTAACACATATATTTTCTCATTCAATCGTGATTTTTAGAACTAAACGCAAAACAAAGCATGCTACTTTATGAAACAATTGCAAGAATATTTGAAATTAAGAGTAAAAGCATTATCTATTTCTGCAAATTCAGAAAACTGCACACCTACTTGAATATAAAAACATAAACTGTGTCCTCTTAACTTCAGGGTAACACCAAAAATAAGAAGAAAAAGAAAAACTCTATTACTTGATTCTAATGGCCGTACTTTTGGAATTCCCACTCGTTGTTATCAAGTGGACAAACTTGGCGAGTTTTCAGCCATCTGCCGATGCAATGAAAGTGGAAGGCGTGATTACAGACACCCCATGCCACCGTGCACTCCTCGCCGCTTGTGGCGGCACTGGCTTGACCGGATTGACATTCGATGCAAAGATCCATGATATGGTTCCTGCAAATTGCGCAGTTATCAACAGCGATATCCCATGCCCAGAGAGCCACGGCGCTCCACTTCTTAATCTCAACATGTTTCGGTTTCTTGGTACACGCCGCCGGTGAAGGTACGCCGGTTTTCGCATCTGCCATTGTCGCGTCGGTTGATATTGGGAGAGGTTTCGGTTCAAAGGAGCGCACCAGAGGAAAGAAATCAGAAACTTGACGACGAAGCCTTGAATTTAATTTCTTCCTTTTTTTTTGAATTCAGAGGAAGCTATTAAATCTGTGTATTTATACACGTATAGCGTATTCAACCAGAGCTAGGACTACGAACTTGTATATGAAAGACTCTTTGGGACTCTATCCGTACCCCAGTCGGATTCGTTTTTTAAATTTATACTATAATGTATTGAATTATATTTTTATATTATTAAATCACATTAAAATTAATGTAAATATTAAAATATATTAAATTGTACATGCAAAAAATTGTACAAATAGATTTAATATGTATAATATATAACAAGAGAATATTTCATGTACGAAAGGTAGAAAATTTGTTTTGTATAAAAAATACAATTCATAGTGCATTAAATATTAACTCATATAATGATATAATCAAACAAGTATCACATTACATTTTTAGGGGAAGGACGCAATTTCAAATTTTAAAGACGACGTTGTTAGGAGGAACAACCTTACACTTCAAACACTTAAATCATAAAACAGATATGCATATTAAAAAAATAACTGATATAATAAATATTTTTTAAATAAGAAAACATCAGATGCAAAAAAAAAATAAGTTTGGATTAGCTATCTAGAAATATATACACGGGTTTGGACAAACTTTGATATTCATATTTTAGATCAAATTAAATTTTAAAAATAATATACACTAATACCCAATTCAACTTGACCCAATCCAGACCTCTATTCCTCAAAGAGCAAATGGTATTAAAAATAGTAGCGGGTAAAACTCAACTAGAAAAACTGAATTATTAGACTTAACTCGACGCAAAAAAATTCGGCTCGTTTTGACCCAACTTAAATTAAAAAAAATCAAATAAAGTTTGAGTTATAAAATGAAAATTCAAATAACTCGAAATTTTTAGTAATTAGTTTATGATTTTTCAAGTTCGAGTAGAGTATGTCAATTCTGTCTGATATATTATGTATATCACATGTGAAAATATGAAAAAAATCTATATGTTTATTGTTTATGGATATAGAAAGTAGTTTAAATTAAAATCAATATGTATTATAATATTATAAATAATTACAATTAAATTTGTGCAAAAACTTGAAAACTCGACTCGAAAACTCAAATAACTTAATTTTTTTTTACTTGACTCGACTTTATCAAACGTCGAACCACTTTAAAAGATATTAATATAGTTATATTTCTGATTCCCAAAACATGTGAATGTGTTCATTGCATTTGATAGCCACAGTGAATAGCCATAGGTAAATTATTGGAGATTTATATGATCTTATTATAATTTTCACTTTTCACAAATCTTATAATGCCTCCAAAGAGCAATTAACAGGGGGGTGCCACAGTTAAGGACGGTGGTCGAGCAAGGAAAATGTGCATGAAATCAGTGTACATCATGCAATTCATGCTTTTAAACGAGAGACTAAGAAAATAAGAAATGTCACGACTCGTAGCATGATAATCCACGTAATGTATTAATATCCGTGGAACTGAAAAAGTAGTATTCTTGAAGCTTTCCTCTCATCCTTGCGCCGTTATTTTATTTGGCCGGCGAGAATATTAATTTTAGTGTCGATAATTAATTATCGATGTTTTTTTCTCTTATTTTTTATATTTTGTTTTTATTTTTATATTTTTGTTGGGTTTTTTTCTTTAAATTTTTATATTAAAATCTCGTTGTTTTAGATTCTTACTCCTTGCATATATTGTTACGCTTGTTTTCTCTATTTTTGTGGCACGTTTTTCGCCTGCCTTTTTGATAGATTTGTGTTCGTGTAAAATTTCTTATGACGCTCGATTCTAACGTACGATTGTCAGTAGTCGTTCAGTAATTTGATCCGCTCTTGTGGTTGTTTGCCGATGCATTCAAGTTTACTCAACGAAGTAACTTGCAAGACTGTTGGTTTCACTCGCTATTCTCCATCACTTATCAAGCGTCTAGGGGATTCACTTTATCTCTTGTGTGTTGGCAACTCTCCTGACTTTTTTTCGTTCAATAAAATCTATGTTTTTCTATTTGAATAAGAACATTATTTACCGTCATGGCTAAGTTTTTATTCTTTTTAGAAGGAGGAGAGTCATTTTGGCTTTTTCTCTTATTCGGTATTATATTAAAAAAAGTAAGGTACACAATTGAAGACCTACGAAAATAAACACAATTTTATTTTATTTTAAAAATTTAATCCGATTCGCAGTATATGGTAAATAAGGATGGAAATCGTCTGTCTTTTTATTATGCCCTCACTTTAAAATAGTGGGTTTAGGGTTTAAAGTTTAGGTTTTAAGGTTAAATGTTGTGGTTAGGGTTTAAAGAATTAGATGTAGGGTGTATTTTTTAGGGCGTAGGATTTAGAGTTTAAAATGTGAAAATTAAGGTTATGATTTAAAATTTAATTTTTAAATGATTTTTAGTATGAGAGCACTGAAGGAGTATAATTAGGGGGAAAGGATTTATACATGGTAAATATAGGCATATATATGGTATACATGTGGTATATATGGTTTTAACAACTCAGGTTTTAGAAAACTAGTCTAACCCCATTGTACACCCAAGAAACAAGAAGCAAGAAGGACCCAAAATCCAATAAATAAGCCATGGATGATAAACAAACAAATGCTAGCCTTTAGTGTTAGAAATTGGAATAACTTGCGTGGATTTGTTATCCACAAAAAGGGCGGTTTAGCCAGCCAGAGACACACAGACCACAAGACTCTGTAAACTTGCTCTTTCTTTGTCTTTGGGAAGGGAAAGGTGACTTCTTTCCGTCATTTCCAGTTCCCATGGCTTGCAAAATCTCGGATTCCGTGTTCCTTTGCTTGGTACCTTCTGAAATTTCTCAATCCGTGTATAAAAATATGTTCTTTGTTCTCACTTCTGAATTTCGTTCCTTTGTTGGTTTGATTTTCAGGGTCCTTGCCAAAGGCCGATTAGGAGTCGAAGAATTGCTACCCATTCTTCTACAGGTACTCAATTTTCTTACTTTCTCTTTAATTTTGTATGTTAAACTAAAGAAATTCAATTTGTTGAATATTTGGTGATTTGGGTTTTATTAGTTTGATGTGATTCTTAAGATAGTGTTCTTGCCTATCCTTTCTTTGAGCTGCATTGTCTGTTGACTATGACAATTCGATTACGAGTTAATCAATGCTGTATCTCAGCCTCTTGCATCATAATGTTATCATGCTGATTCTGATAATTACCGAAGTAAAATAAGTGAATGTTTCGCGGCGGTACTATGAAGATACCAGGAGGTTTAGAACAAGTATGAAGGGATACATATGTTGCAAACTTACATCAGCTAAGCTGAAAAAAGGGTCGGTCATGAGGTACCTTATTGAACAAATTGACAATAATTAAGCCGCCATGTGGATGCTCTCTTTAAGTCTTTCTCTCTAGCTTCTTAAAACTTGCTTATACTTTGAAGTTGAACACTGAAGGGCGATATGCTCGATTGAAAAAACTATTAAGACTCAAGTGGACAAGTTGTTGGTTTCTTGTAATTCAGCAGATGCCATTTGAAGTGTCTTGTCTAGTAAATACAGGTTCATGAACTTGTTTATCCCGAATACGACATAAGTTTCTTATTGTTTCATAATCAATGCGGTCCTTTTATTTTGTATGCAAACTTACATCAGCTAAGCTGAAAAAAAAGGTCGGTCATGAGGTACCTTATTGAACAAATTGACAATAATTAAACCGTCATGCGGATGCTCTCTTTAAGTCTTTCTCTCTAGCTTCTTAAAACTTGCTTATACTTTGAAGTTGAACACTGAAGGGCGATATGCTCGATTGAAAAAACTATAAGACTCAAGTGGACAAATTGTTGGTTTCTTGTAATTCAGCAGATGCCATTTGAAGTGTCTTGCCTAGTAAATACAGGTTCATGAACTTGTTTATCCCAAATACGACATAAGTTTCATAATCAATGCGGTCCTTTCATTTTGTATGCACCATAATCTGGTACAGCCTCAGAGTTTTTAGCCTTCCCACTTGTAGGATTACCACTGTGTGTAGTATGAACCTATATGCTATTGTTCTGTGCAATTCCCTCTTGTTTACTAACATTACAGTTTTTTAATGCCTTTTTTTCTCCCTTTAGCAAGTATCTGTCATTTGAAGTGGGACAACCTTCTCCTCAAGGGAATTAATCGTCAAAAGGGTATAATTCCCTTAAGAAGGAATAAAGTCATACAAGCTGTGGCAGTTCCAGTAAGACCATCTTCAGCTGACAGTGCCGAGAACAGAAAACTGTTAGCGGAAGAATATGGATTCAGGCAAATTGGAGAACCACTTCCTGATAATGTTACATTAAAGGATGTAATAGACACCCTTCCAAAAAAGGTAAATTTTTATAGATTCCTCAGGCATCTAACTTGCTCAGATCATTTGCAACGAAATCGGTCCAAAGTATAACGTTTTGCCATTTTGGACATATTGCTGAGTGAATTCTTGGGTCATATGATTTTCTGTATGAGCAAGATTGTATAATGATCTAATTTTGTGAACCCCCAGTAGTAGTGGCCAGGCCTCCAGGGGTTCACTTTCCCCTCCTCGATGTCCTAGGTTCGATACCCAATGTAATGAAAAATGATCTAATTTTATGAAAGAATTGCGCTTATGTTTCTTTCATGGTTAATAAAAATAAAATAATGTATGTTATAGTGGATCAGGTTGTTCAGACATTTTAGTTATTTACGCCTTATTATAATACTTTTACCGAAGTGAAGTTATGAACTTGAATATGTATATGCTATTACTTGACTAACAAATCTCTTTATTGATTTCTTCTCTGTCTCTCTTGTTCCACAAAATTTTCTTCTTAGGTGTTCGAGATTGATGATCTGAAAGCATGGACTTCAGTTCTGATATCTGCCACTTCCTATGCATTGGGAATCTTCATGATTTCAAAATCCCCATGGTATCTACTTCCTTTGGCTTGGGCATGGACAGGAACAGCAATAACTGGGGTACATTTTTTTGTAGTGTCTTCATTTTCATATTACCCTGTATTTGTTATAAAAGCAAATCTGGTATAAATCTATGTTAACTTCTTTACTGTTTTCGTTTTTCCCTGCCGTTTCTTTAGTTCTTTGTTATAGGCCATGATTGTGCTCACAAATCATTCTCGAAAAACAAATTAGTGGAAGACATTGTGGGAACTCTGGCCTTTCTACCGCTAATATACCCATACGAGCCATGGCGGTTTAAGCATGACAGGCATCATGCAAAGACAAACATGTATGTATGACATTTTATTGTTTGATTATTATTTTCTTAGTATCCCTGTTGCAATCAAGTTTTTTTCAATATCATTACTCCGATACATCAGCATCTAGAAACACTTGCACCTGTAGCACGTTACATTTTCCCCTTTTAATATTTCACATTAGATTATTAGCTCCTTCCTGTCATGTTACCCTTGTACATCCGCTTGAATTTCTACCACAAATTTCAACATCCTTTTCTCTTTCACGCTCTTCTTTTATTAGTAATTTTACTTAAAAAGTTTTTTTTTCCTTATTAATATCTGTAGGCTACAAGAAGATACAGCTTGGCATCCTGTTTGGCAAGAAGAGTTTGAGACTTCTCCTTTTCTACGCAAAGCAATTATGTTCGGTTATGGTCCATTTCGGCCTTGGATGTCCATAGGTCACTGGTATGGACGCGAAATAGTTGGTTCATTTTATTTTTAGACTCCAGTGTCCATACCTTTCTTTAACGAGTTCGGACATTTCACTTCCATTCTCTTCTGTTCTTTGCTTGACATATACATGTTCAATGCATAGGTTGATATGGCACTTTGATGTGAACAAGTTCAGACCGAATGAAGTCAATAGAGTCAAGATAAGTTTGGCTTGCGTTTTCGCATTTATGGCAATTGGATGGCCATTGATCGTCTACAAGACAGGAATTGTGGGATGGATCAAGTTTTGGCTAATGCCGTGGTTAGGCTATCACTTTTGGGTAATGCTACTTCCTAGTCTCGTATGGTTATATTTTATGAGCTCAAATATTGGCCAAAGTGATACCACCGATCTATATGCAGTAGTTATTTAGGGGAATGTCTAACAACTTTATACTTATCATGTTTTTTCAAATAGTTGATTCACAATGGTGCACGAGTGATTCGATTATGCAAATAAAACTTACTTATGTTTTCCTCTGAGAGATTGGAATTTTCTTAAAATTTTACAGATGAGTACTTTCACAATGGTGCATCACACTGCTCCTCATATACCCTTCAAAAATTCAGAAGAATGGAATGCAGCTCAGGCTCAGCTGAATGGAACAGTGCATTGCGATTACCCTCGCTGGTAAATATATCAAAATTTACCCCCTTCTATCGATCTTTTACTTGAGCTATACACACTGTTTATTTAATCCGATTCCATGCCCTCGAAGACTCCTGAAAAATGCCTAACTTTATGTACTCGACAGGATTGAGATCCTCTGCCATGATATCAATGTCCACATTCCGCATCATGTTTCTTCAAGGATACCAAGTTATAATCTACGAGCAGCCCATAGGTCGATTCAAGAGAACTGGGGACCGGTATGATGCAGTATTTTGATTTTGCTTAGTTCATCAACCATTGTTTCCAGGAAAAAAATGACATTGTTATCATATGTTAAGATAGTTTCCCTCGAGAGATGCTAACATGTGTTCTCTTTTGCATGTTCGTGTTCGTGACAGTATCTGAACGAGGCTACGTGGAATTGGCGATTGATGAAGACGATAATGACAGTGTGCCATGTTTACAGCAAGGAGCAAAACTACGTTGCTTTTGATGAACTTGCACCTGAAGAAGCTTCTCCAATTACATTTCTGAAAAGAGTAATGCCTGATTATGCTTAGACCTTCTTCTTCCTTATCTTTTTCAACACTTTTGGGGCCATTGACTTTTAGGTTCCATACATAGCAATTTATAATAGTTGATGGATTTCGACTGTTACTTGGACTCGGACTTGAATAAATTCGAGTATATTTAAAAGATCATACTCTCATCCATGTTTTTCGAATATACGTCGAATAAGAGTCGAAATAATGGAGTTCACAAAAGCTCTTCTTTTATTCAGTGCTAGTGGTGATGATTATTAATAGAAACATTACTATTATTATCAGGCATTGTCATTCTTTTGGCATAATTGTTAGTTACAAGTGCCCCAAGCTTTAGCTTGCTTCATTCATACTTAAAAAAAAATGGGTGCTAATGTGTGGACGGCAATAATCATTCCTCTCATTAACTAAATTCAAGTTGTTTCTATAATAAATTTATAAGTTATTCGATTCGAATTAGTCGGTCAATAGATCACATACCGTTATTCATAAAAAAAAATGAAGTTGATTTCGTTACATCACTACTTTCATGATAGCATTTCCCTCATTTGTCCCATAAAAATTTTGGTTAGAATTTATGCTTATGGCATGCCATTATCATTCACAGCTCTGTTCGATATTTTCTGTAGTAAAAAAAGGTTAAACTTCATCCAGATCCTTCAATTTTAAGCAAATTGCAACTCGAACACAGAATAATTAAATAAAGTATTTTTGTATTGGTCCCAAGTTTCTTAGTATTATATTAATCATTAGTTTTTGTGAGTGAAACAAAAAAAAACATCTAAAACATATACTTTATAAAATTCTATCAAACAATAATTTTTAGTGGAATGGTAGAGAATTCATATATAAATTCTATTAAACACAAGTTTGATGCTTAAATTATAGTTTTTAGTTAGGCAAAATGATAAAAGATGCCTTCAACGTTTGCAGTTTTGTTATTTGGCTCTTATTTTTTTGGTTTAAATATTCTCTTAACGTTTGTTTGTTTTATCATTTGGCCCTATATTCTTTCTTTTGGTTCAAATATGCCCTTAATATTTCATTCATAGTCCAAATATACCCCTGTTGGATGTAAACTGTAAATCAACTGACGATCAAAGGCTTATAATTTTTTTTTGACGTGGCATCAACAAATCTTAATACGTGACAAGTCCAGTCAGCATCAGCTGTTGAACGTCAGTTGACTGACAATTTTCATCTAACTGGGACATATTTGGACCGAATTGAAACTTTGGGGGCATATTTGGACTATGAATGAAACGTTGGGGGCATATTTGGACCAAAAGAGAATATGAGACCAAATGATAAAACAAACAAACGTTGGGAGTATATTTAGACAAAAAAAAGAATAGGAGGCCAAATGACAAAACATGCAAACGTTGGGGGCATCTTTTGTCATTTTGACTTTTAGTTATTTATTTAAAGATTATATATAAGTATAAAAATAATATTATTGTAATAAAATTAATTATAATTTATAGTAAAATAATTCCATTATTTTCAATTGAATTATATCCGGTTAATTTGTGACACTAAATTTAATCAATAAATCAATCGATTTCTTGTTGCTCAGCGTCATCGGCCATTATGGCAAATGATTAAGATTTTGCTTCAACTTTTAGAATGTTTTTTCTATAAAAATTTTGCTGTCGGATTTTGGCATGCTCAATTAGGTATAATGGAGATTTTTCTTTAAAAAACTATAAGTGCATGTATAATTATAAGAAAATGTATTTTAGGTGCGGACAATAAAAAACAAAATTTTCATAATCGAATTTAATTCGGGGTTTAAAGATGTAGTTTAGATCTTAGAGTTTAATTTCAAAGTTTATAATAGAATTTAAATTTTTTAGTTTAGAGATAAGTTTTAAGATTTAAGAATTTTAATATTAGATATTTGAATTTTAACTTTTAGAGTAAAATTAAACATGCTTGTAAAAAAATTGACATATGAATTTATTAATTACCATGAATGATATTACAAATACAATGCATTAAAATGAGAGAGAGAAAAAAGACAAGTCCACAAAAAATCTCATACAAAGATGCAAAAAAAAAGCAATCTCATGAAGATTAGCATACCATCAAAATTCAGAAATTTTTAACCAATAAAGACGCTTACGAGATGAAAAAGGAGTAGTGAGCGAATAGAACTACCAAACATATTGCTCCACTACGCCGTTCTAATTACATCGACTAACAAACTATCAAACGAGTGAGAATCAACCTTTTCTATGACCTCCGACAAAATCAAATCATAAAACTAGTGCTATGAGAATCTCTATACGAACATCAAACGACCACTACAATATGTTAAAATCGTACCAAACGACAGATAAAACAAATCACAAAAGTTGATAAATATGTTATAAAGGCAAAGAAAACACGTGCCCCATTAGTATAAATTTTTATTAAAATTGAAAAAGCAAGAAAATAATGAATATCAGTGAGACAACTGATAAAAAAGTTTGTGACTGACTATGCAGAGAAAAACCAGGTTAAAAAAATAATTAATATAAATATTATCTAATAATTAACTATTGTAAAACATAATTAGATTAATAACATTTTTTATTATAATGTAATATCTGTTTAATTTTTAGCCCTTCAATAATGTACACACTCCGTGCATACATTGCGCTTGAACCCGACTTATTTGGATAAAATACATTATTCTTTACTATTGGACTATACCTACCAGGGGCGGAACATTGGGGGCTTTGGTCCCCGCCAATTTTTTTCATTAGGAGTATGATAGATTTTTTTGGAAAAAAGGTAAAATTACCTTTATAATCTTTTCAAAATTTGTAAAATTTTAGTTTGTCCCCCCTAAAAAATTTTAATTTTATTTTGATCCCCTTCATAAATTTTTAATTTTTTTAAATTTCATTTTAATCCCCTTTATAAATTTTTAGTTCCGCCCCTGATAACTACGAAATTTAAATAAAATAACATTTTAATCTAATATAAAAATTCAAAAGCAATATTAACTTTGTGTTAGGAAAAATATTTAAAAATGGAATTTTATTTTATCATTACCAAGTAGTATTAGAAAATAATGATAATGATTATAATGCTGGTAACTACCATAATGAAATGCACAATCTGCTCGAAACGACATAACCAAGTTGGAGAAATTAAGAATAATTCAATGATAATATCCATATTGGAGTAGGCGATGGTTGTAAAAATCAGATAGAAAATTAATGATGTGAAAAATATAAAATTAAAAGATTAAAAATCTGAATCTTATTAATTACAAAAATATAAGAGTTTTATTTTAGATAAACAATAGTTGAATCAATAATTGACACTCCACGATAAATATTTTATACACAGATGGTTGAAATTGAAAGTTTTCACAACCGCCTTAGTTTTAGGGTATACGGAGTTAGTTTAGGATATAAGATTTAGGTGTTTAGGTGTAAGGGGTTAGAATTTAGGGATAATTGTTTCATTTTAAGGTTTAGGGTTATAATTTAGGGTTTATATGTTAAAACTTAAATCCTCGCCATATTACCCTAAAAACTAAACTCTAAATCTCTAACCTATAAACTCTAAATTATAACCCAAAACCTTAAATTGAAACAATTATCCCTAAATTCTAACCCCTTACACCTAAACCCTATACTCTAAACTAATTCCCTATACCCTAAAACTAAGGCGCTTGTGGAAACTTTCAGTTTCCACCGCCTGTGTATAGGATATTAATCTTATATAATAAACAAGCCAAAATATTGATTTAGTTTCATAATTTGCCCGCTCATCTCATCCCCTTGTGTCATGGTGACAAAAGTAAATATTATATCTCTTGGGACCCGGATTCGAGCACCAGTAACACATGATGTACATTAGCGTCTTTAAAAAGACTAAAAAAATTTGAACAGATACTACACTTACATCACACCATCGCATTAAAAAAAATCATAATTTGCCCAAATTTTATAAGAACTAACTGTTTATACTGTGTATTAGCAACAAAAACATGATTAACAGTTCTCAACACTCAATGAAGAATCATTAAACTCCCACTAAAAAATCCTTGATAGTAAATAACACCAACCCAGATTTTATTTTCTGTAATAAATTCTGTGCTGAATCCTTCTTTGAAGCTCAACTTGTCAGTTCTTTCTGTTTCAAACTGCCACAATTTCCTTCCCATTAGTCCCCTTGTCTCTGCTTTTCTCTTTTAAAAACCTGTTCTTCAGTTCTAAGACAAAAGTGATTCACTTGAGTTGTTTGTTTTGTTGGCTCTCATAGACCCCAAAGCCTCATTTTCCCCCATTTTGCCGATTTCTTACAGGTTTTTCTTTGGGATTTTTCTGCTGATCCTGAGAGCTAGAGGTATGGAGTTTTACATCATAACTAGCTTTAATGGAGTTTGCAGAATTCGGACAAGTTTGTTTGCATGTTGACTGTAAACTAGTTGGTTAAGGTGGTCTAAAGTTTTAACCTTTTTTGCTGAAATGGGGTTTGGTTTCTTTGGTTCTTTACTCATTTTGTCACTCTTGTTCAAGCATTTTACTTGTCAACTACCCAACACAGATACTTTTTATGTCTCTGATTTCTTGACCAAAATGGGCTCAAATTCTTACATGTCCGACAACTCTTCTTCTTCTTCTGTTTGTTCATGGAAAGGGGTACAATGTGATGCCAATAAGGAGAATGTTATTGCTTTAAAGGCTTCTGGTTTAGGCCTCACTGGTTTAATACCTGATTCCACCATTGGAAAGCTCACTAAGCTTCAGTCTTTGGATCTTAGCAACAACAAAATCACAGCTTTGCCTTCGGATTTGTGGAGTTTAGGCTCACTCAAGAGTCTTAATCTCTCTTCTAATCAGATTTCGGGGTCGATTTCGAACAACATTGGCAACTTCGGTCTACTACAAGTTGTTGATCTTTCTGGCAATAATTTCTCTGGGGAAATACCTACAGCTATAAGCTCCCTACTTGGTTTGCAGACTCTTAAGCTTGCTGGAAATGGATTTGAAGGGAGCATTCCAACAGGTATTTTAAGTTGCCGGTCTTTGGTTTCGCTCGATCTCTCCTCGAATCGTCTTAACGGTTCCTTGCCAGACGGTTTCACTGCAGCATTGCCTAAGCTAAGAACTTTGAACCTTGCCAGAAATGAGATTTATGGCAAGGGTACAGATTTTGCAGCATTGAATTCTCTTACAAGCCTCAACATTTCCGGGAACTTGTTTCAAGGCCACATTTCTCAGGTACAATTCAAATGGTCTCATTTGGTTTATCTAGACTTGTCTGAAAACCAGCTTAATGGTGAAATTTCCATAAATCTGAGTCAAGCTCTTAATCTTAGACATCTTAATCTTGCATACAATCAATTCTCTAGACAGAAATTCCCGAGAATCGAAACGCTTTCGAGATTAGAGTATCTCAATTTGTCTAAAACCAGCCTTAGTGGTCACATTCCTAGTAAAATTTCACAACTGAGTTATTTGCAGACACTTGATGTTTCATCAAACCATCTTAATGGTCGAATCCCATCACTAATTCCCGAAAGCCTCGAAACATTCGATGTCTCACACAACGATTTGAGCGGAGATATTCCGGTTTCTGTCTTGGCAAAGCTCCCATTGATGAAGAGATACAACTTCTCTTACAACAACTTAACCCTTTGTGCCTCAGGGATCTCCCTTGACAACTTTGAAACAGCCTTTTATGGTTCCTTAAACAGTTGTCCCATTGCTGCAAATCCTGTCCTTTTCAAAAGAAGAGCCAATATACACAGAGTTTTCACTTTTAACCTTGCCTTAGCTTTGACCCTAGCCATGGTCTGCTTGCTTGCTGCTTTGCTTTTCTTAGCCTTTAATTGCAGAAAGAAATCAAGAATGTGTCTGGCCAAGCAACCTTCATATAAAGAAGAACAAAACATGTCGGGCCCCTTTTCGTTCCGAACCGATTCGACCACTTGGGTGGCCGATGTTAAACATGCAACATCGGTCCCTGTAACGATGTTTGAGAAACCATTGATGAATCTCACATTTGCAGACCTCTTGTCTGCAACTTCAAATTTCAGTATAGGCTCCCTAGTATCAGAAGGGAAATTCGGGCCTGTTTATCGAGGATTTCTGCCTGGTGGAATCCATGTAGCTGTTAAAGTCTTGGTTCATGGATCAACATTGACAGACCATGAAGTTGCAAGAGAACTCGAGTATCTCGGTCGGATCAAACACCCCAATCTCGTCCCACTAATCGGATATTGCTTGGCTGGGGATCAAAGGATTGCCATTTATGATTACATGGAGAATGGGAGCTTGCAGGATTTGTTACATGACATGCCACTTGGTGAACAAGGCAACAATGGGGTACAAAATGCAGGGTCTGATGAGGGGCTATCAACGTTAACAACCTGGGGATTTCGACACAAAATAGCCCTCGGCATTGCACGAGCACTGGCGTTTCTTCACCACGGCAGCTCACCTCCATTAATCCATAAAGATGTTAAAGCTAGCCGTATTTATCTTGACTTCAACTTGGAGCCTAGACTGTCAGATTGTGGGTTGGCCAAAGTTTTCGGAACCGGTCTAGAGGATGAAATTGGTGGTGGATCACCTGGATATGTACCACCAGAGTTTTCTCAACTGGAATCCAATGCCTCGACACCGAAATCCGATGTATATTGTTTCGGTGTTGTTTTGTTCGAGCTAGTCACAGGGAAAAAGCCGATCGGAGACGATTATCCCGATGAACCACAAGCAAATTTAGTTACTTGGGTGAGAAGGTTGGTGAGGGAAAACAAAGGTTCAAAAGCCATTGATCCTAAAATCCGTGATACAGCACCGGTGTACCAAATGGAGGAGGCTCTCAAGATTGCATATCTGTGTACGGCCGATCTTCCGACAAAGCGACCGAGCATGCAACAGATTGTTGGACTCCTCAAGGACATTGAACCTGCAGCATTTTAGTTTTTTTTTCACCTTATGCCACCATTTGAGATCATGTTGCTTTTATGCTTTATATTTATACAAAGTAATGAAACAATCTGGGAGTTGTACGAAGTAATGGAGTCTTGACTTGTGTTCAACACTCGAGTTGTTCGAATAACTTATAAATACAAACAAATACAAGTGTCAATGCTTACACTTTGACGAATTTGGATGAAGGTGAATGGATAATTAAAGGTTTAACCTTCTAAGTAGCTCGAGAGCTAAAACTAACGCTGACAAGTGCATTTGCTTTAAATGAATGGGTAATAATGGGGGAATAAAAATAGTCAACCACTTTTCGACGCCCATATTTATGCCTTCACACTAAAAATTAAGTTTAGGGTGTAGAATTTAGGGTTTAAGGAATTCAAGGTAAGATGTACTTTTTTAGGGTATATAGTGTAGAGTTTAGAATTTAGAATCTAGGATTCGAGATTTTATCCGTATTTAATTTTAATGTTTTTTTATTGTTGAGACATAAAAAGAAAAACGAAAAGGGGCGGAAAAATTTTAACCTGAACTGTAGCAAAATGCAAAAAAAGTTATGTCCTAAAAGGAAATTTGTTGAATGTTAAAGATGAGATCCGTTAGTCAAAGTATCAAATTGATATTTGAATATTAGAAGTATAAACCACGAAACGATTTTTTTTAATAAAAAAAACACATTTTCTATTTGAAGAAAATGGCAAGTTTATCGGCACAAAACTTAATTTTAAAGGAAGGTGAAGAATTCTAGGTTATATTTGTATAATTTGAGGTATTTTTCGATAAAATAAATAATATATTCGGGTTTAGAAAATTAAAAATGAGTGAATTGAAAATTTTAAGTCTAACAATAGTTGACAATAATAGTAGATGACAACCGACAGTGATCGGCGACGGTAGTGAACGACAACCGATGATGGCTAATGACAGTGATGAGCATCGGTTGACAATGAGTAACTTTGGTTGGATATAGGTTGGAATTGATGTTTTGCCTAAAATTTAAAGGTCAAATTGATATTTTATCTAAAATTTAGAAGTAACATTAATATTTATTTAAAATTTAAGGGTTAAATTAAAAATTAACTCATTTTATTAAGTGACTAAAATGTTTTTTTTTTTAAGAATTCTATGAACAAAACAAAAGTAACATAAAATGATTGCAATACTTTACCTATATAAAGTAAAGCTAGGAATTCATTTCACCAATTTGGAGTAATCGTGGGCTACTGTAACGCTAGGGTCTGGTTCACTGACGGTGGAAAATATTGATTCTCGAAGGTGAAGCGAGCGGTAATATCGATGAGATTGTGAATTAGATTCTGGAAAATTATGTCTTTTTCGATGCACAGATCATTCATTTTCATCATAGTCAGCTTAGAAATGCTTTAGTTTTTTGACAAGTTTCGTTTTTTACTTACAAATACTGCCAAACGGTTGTCAAGTGTCGCCATTGTTGCTTCTTTTGGCTCCTTCTCTTTTAACTTAATCTTCTCTCTCACTCTTCTCTTTTATTTATCTTTGATTTTCAGCTACTTTCAGTCCTCATCTGGGCTTAGATTTTTCTTTTATTCCCGGTTGATCTTTTTGTGTTCTTCATGGCGCATACTCTTGGCCTTACTCAGCCGGCAAACATCGAACACCCCAAGGTAAAGATCCCATTTTTGGCTGGCTTATTGGGTTTTAGATTGAATGTTTTGAATTGAATTCTTTTTTAAAGAATTGAACTTTGATCATGGATTGATTCTTTATAAGGGTTTATAAAAGTTGATGTTTTGACGTGATTACCTTTTTTTGATAGTCTAATGTTTGTGAAAATGCTTGAAAGATCTCTTTTGCTGCAAAAGAGATCGATGTGGCAGAATGGAAAGGGGACCTACTTGCAGTTGGGGTCACTGTGAAAGACATGATCAAGGATGAAAACTCCAAGTTTCAGAACTCAGTTTTGAAAAAATTAGATGGCCTGTTGGGTGGTCTCTTAGCCGAGGCCTCTCTTGAGGAGGATTTCACAGGGAAAACAGGCCAGTCCATGGTTCATAGACTTCCAAGCCTTGGCTCCAAAAGGGTTGGTTTGTTTGGCCTTGGACAGTCGGCTTCGTCTCCGGCTGCTTTTCGTGGCCTTGGTGAGGCTGTTGCTGCAGCTGCTAAGACTGCTCAAGCTAGTAGTGTTGCCGTCGTACTTGCCTCTTCAGAAGGCCTCTCAACCGAGTCGAAGTGCAGTACTGCTTCGGCTATAACATCTGGTAATGCTCTTTTGATTCCTTAGTATCATGATTCATGATCTATGTCCTTATTCTGAAGATTGGAGTTTATCTTAGTTGAATGGTTTGCATTCCGATAGGGACTGTGCTGGGAACATGTGAAGATAATAGATACAAATCCGAGTCAAAGAAATCACAGCTTAAATCTGTGGATATTATTGGTCTTGGAACTGGACCAGAGATTGAGAAGAAGCTTAAGTATGCTGAAGTTGTTTCTTATGCTATACTATTTGGAAGAGAGCTTGTGAATTCACCGGCCAACGTGCTTACCCCTGGTTCGTACAAGCATTATTCGTGTATCTTTTCTTTTAGATAATCATTTCTTTTTGCAGTTAATTCTAAGGATGAGAAAAGTTGTAAAATTCGAACTAATGTGTATTTTCATACCTGCAGCTACACTAGCAGCAGAGGCTTCAAAGATTGCTTCTACGTACAGCAATGTTCTGTCCGCAAACATCTTGACAGAAGAGCAATGCAGGGAGTTGAAGATGGGATCTTATCTCGGAGTTGCTGCAGCATCTGCAAATCCTCCTCATTTCATCCATTTGTGCTACAAACCCCCGAGTGGACCTATTAAAACCAAGTTAGCATTAGTTGGAAAAGGATTGACTTTCGACAGGTAATTTCATAAATACTTACATCGGCATATTCTAGCAGGAGTATATTTTATGATTCAGTTACTGCAGGAAATATCCAGCATTGTATTATCAGATTTTGAATTCTTCTCTTATATGTTCTTAGTGGTGGCTACAATATCAAGACTGGACCTGGTTGCTCGATTGAAACCATGAAAGTCGACATGGGAGGTTCTGCAGCTGTTTTTGGCGCAGCAAAAGCCCTTGGACAGATCAAACCTCCTGGAGTAGAGGTAATTCATTTAGTTGCTCTCCTTTTCAAGATTATATTTTCAACGCTGGGGAAAGGATGAGTATTCTTTTTTTTATATCATGTTTTATATGTTTATATTTGGTGTCGTTTTTTTCCAATTTATGCATTGAATCTAATCTCTCGCTTTATAAATTTGTCCTAATATGCAGGTTCATTTTATTGTTGCATCTTGTGAAAACATGATAAGCGGAACTGGTATGAGGCCTGGAGATATTGTCACAGCTTCAAATGGAAAGACAATTGAGGTATACATGAACTTTAGGTATTGTGACATTTATAATTGGGTACTTTCTTCGTTGCCTTTAATAAATAACTTGCTGCTCACCATGTGAATTGAAGGTTAATAATACCGATGCAGAAGGTAGGCTTACACTAGCTGATGCCCTGGTTTATGCTTGCAACCAAGGTGTTGAGAAGGTAAAGCCGAACACCGGACATTGTGAATTTGTATAAGAATTGTAAACCTGGTACTTTTGATTGCTTATTTTGCATGGATGATCAGGATTACATTTTTCAAGACTTGTTAACTAACTTTGCAGATAGTTGACCTGGCAACACTAACCGGGGCTTGTGTTGTTGCTCTTGGTCCCTCAATTGCAGGTATACATATGACTTTTACAATTCCTGGAAAATACTTTTCTGAACTTATCTTTGGTTAGTTTTGGAAGCAAGTTTACTATCATATTCTCGATAACAATCGAGTTTGGAGAAACAAGAGGATATCTTAACGTTTAACACACACATACATGAATGGAATTCTGCATTTGCCTTTTAAATGTTTAAAATTGAAACTTTTATATAACAATTTTCTTCTCAATATTGAAAGCATTTTTCTTATTCATACATTGCATTAATCATTTTCATTGGTTGTTCCGCTGTCAATGCATTGGAAACTTTTCTTTTAGGTGTCTTCACACCCAGTGATGATCTAGCAAAGGAGGTATTGGAAGCTTCGGAGGTGAGTGGTGAGAAATTTTGGAGGATGCCATTAGAGGAAAGCTATTGGGAGTCAATGAAATCAGGAGTTGCCGATATGGTAAATACCGGTGGTCGTCAAGGCGGCGCTATCAATGCAGCTTTGTTCTTGAAACAAGTACGTCAATTATAACATCTGTATATTTTTCTCACACTCGACAGATATTGCAATCTCCTCGATCGAACCATGTTATGGAATTTCATTGTTTTTGAAACTATGGTTTTGCAGTTTGTTGATGAAAAGGTACAGTGGCTGCACATCGACATGGCTGGGCCGGTCTTGAATGATAAGAAGCATGTAGCAACAGGGTTTGGCATCTCAACTCTGGTGGAATGGGTTCTGAAAAACTCTTCTTAAATGGAAGAAGCTCGGGCCATGCTCCGTCGTCGATGATGGCGTAAAACAGGAGAACAACCTGTTTGAGGCTGTTGGCTTTTTTAAGATCTTTGAATAAAAAAAACATGTTGTGAAGGAAGGAGGGCTAGTGGGCTAGTGTGTGTGTTATTTTTCTAGTTTGTTTCTATGAAGTTAGAACTACATAAGCCTTTTTACCAATAAATTTCTTTTAATGGTGATTGTGTTCTAACTTGGTTTATATACTCCAATTTTCTTTTAGCATTTTTAATATGGTTCATAGTAGTATTTGTTCCGTTTTTAATTTTTTATTTTAATCATCGATATCAATCAATAATGAATCTAGATCCAGATTAATAATCCAGGAGTTTTGTAGAAGTTATGTGGGGACGGACTTCTTAATCTAATTTTTTTCATTAACAATGTTAGAAGATCTTATTTAAGTGATTTAGTGTCTCATTCTATTAAATTAACTAATTGTTAATTATTTTGATAGATTTTATTTACACTTTACAAATAAATTTTTTTGAATTCTAATTTCTTAAAACAGAATATGATTATTCTTTGACTAGTAATTACAGTTTTGTTACCTAATTTTTTTTCTCTACTCCAATCGAGCCGCAAGAGTTCTCATCCATTTTTTTTAATTAGTCAGTGGCGGTTTTAATTTTTATATTGGTTATCGTCTGCAGGATTTATTAGTAACCTGCTTTTTATTTTTTATTTTTTTATATTTTTAATAAAATCTCTGTCCAACATAGCTTAACGTTCGTTTGGTGCAGTTACAGTGATCTTCGCGGCGTTAGTTTCTGATTTTAATTCTGTCAGTGTTCATAGAAAGATAGATCCCCTCTCGGTTGATAGTTGTTTGTAGATGTGATCAGACCTGGGTAGCGGAGCAATCTACCTGATAGTTTGATTCGCTCACCACTCTTTTTGATAAGAAGATTCAGAAATACTTCTAGATTTTATCGGTATGCTATTATCTATAAAAGTATTTTTATTTTTGCTTCTTTAGGTTGTTTGGGATTTTTATGTACTAAATCTCATTATTCTTCACTTTGGATGCTTTGTATTTAAGATATTTTCATGGTTATTAATAAAATTCAGTTGTCATTATCAAAAAAATATAATTATTCTTTGAGTTCTCTTAATTATGATTATTAATAAAAAAACAAAATATTATTAATTTTATTAAAAATAATGTAAGAAAATTTGATATAAATAAAAGATATTACTTACCATTTATAATCTAATTTTATAAGAAATAAAAAATCTGTTCCTTGATTCGCGATTTTCTTTGTTAATAGCAACTTAATTATTCATTTTAGACATAGAGTTGGGGCAAACACGTAACACATGTAAACCATCAAAGTCGAGCCGATCAAAATCAAGACTTTTGTTCATGGTGGCAATGGAGGGGAAGCCTCCCTTTACAAACCTTCATTAACAAACTACCATTCCTTTCGTCACAATCCAGGAAATTCAACTCCATAGTATCAGCAACAATTCAAAAACAGTCCTTTTCTTATTTAGTTTCCATTTTCCAGATCCACAGAAAAAAAGAAGAAGAAAAAACCATGGCGGCTCGTAGTTTTCACGTCGCATGGATCTTCTCCTTGTTTCCTCTCTTCTTCCTTCCATCTCACTGCTTCTACCTCCCTGGTGTTGCCCCTGAAGATTTCCAAACGGTCAGTTTCTTCACATGCACGCTTGCATGCATGTATGTATGTATGTATGTCATGTTAATTCATGCATCATCATCATCATCATCATCATCATGTATTATGGATCTTTGGGTCGACTGGAATTTTCCATTCTGTTGTTGGGTTTTATTCAGATCTGCATTTTATGATCTCTCGAATCACTGTTTTGGTTTAATGAATTTTATGGGTTTCAAAGTTTGTATTTTTTCCCCTTTTTTCAAAGCTGCCTAATATTTGCTTATCAACACGACATGTTGGGATGTTCTATAGTCAGTTTTGCTTATTCGAACATTTTTTAAACCTTAAATTCACAATAATTAACCCTCGGGGATCCTAAAATCATTCAATTTTCTGTTTTCTCCATTAATGCAGGGGGATCCTTTGAACGTGAAAGTGAATAAGCTGACTTCAACTAAAACACAACTCCCTTATTCCTACTATTCATTATCCTATTGTCAGCCTGATCAAATAGTCGACAGTGCAGAGAATCTTGGGGAAATCCTTCGGGGTGATCGAATCGAAAACTCCCCTTATACGGTGACTCCGTGATGATTTCTTTATGTTTTTTCCCCTCACTTTATCTTGGTTTTCCACTGATTGAAATGATCATCGAATTTGCAGTTTAAAATGAGAGAATCACGTATGTGCAATGTTGTGTGTCGAAATGTTCTTGATAAGAAATCTGCAAAGGCTTTCAAGGAGATGATTGATGATGAGTATCGAGTCAACATGTGAGGCTCTTATTCATGGAAATCTTAATTATAGTATTCCATTTCAGAATTTCTTGTTTGAGTAACAATGGATGTTTTTATGATTTTTGTTTGTGATAAGGATTTTGGATAATCTCCCATTGGTTGTTCCCATAAGACGGCACGATATCGAAACTGCTGTAGTTTATCAGCATGGATTTCATGTTGGTCTCAAAGGGAAGTATGCTGGGGTAAGAATGCTAGATTGGCCAAATTCTTTTTAGGATAAATTTTTAGTACTTTTTTTTTACATTGATGATGCAATTGCAAACAATGCTGGTTTGTTGTTGGTAATTGCAGAGCAAGGAAGAGAAGCATTTCATTAACAACCATTTGGCATTTACAGTCAAGTATCACAAGGATCCGTTGGTCGATTCTGCAAGAATTGTTGGATTCGAGGTCAAGCCATTCAGGTTATTACTTTTTTCTATGTTCATTAACAATTTGGCATATTTCTTTTATCAATGGTGTTTCGAATTGTGTTGATACATGCAGCGTTAAACATGAATACGAGGGTGAATGGAACGCGAAGACACGCCTAATAACCTGTGATCCTCATGCAAAACGTGCGGTAACTAGCTCTGAGTCTCCTCAAGAGGTTGAAGAAAAGGAGATCATATTCACATATGATGTTGAGTTCCAGGTCAGGTCATGTACCTCTATGTACATTGAGAATGCATGTGTATGTTACTCGAACTGTGATTGGTATGCTCGAGCAACATCGGTGCTTGCTGCTTGTTACGGTTTGGCTGGTCTATCTGATGTTTCTTCTTGCAGGAGAGCGATGTAAAGTGGGCATCTCGATGGGATACCTATCTTCTGGTGGCTGATGATCAGATCCATTGGTTTTCAATTGTTAATTCTTTGATGATTGTTCTTTTCCTCTCCGCGATGGTGGCGATGATCATGTTGAGAACTCTTTATCGGGATATCTCCAAGTACAATCAACTCGAAACACAGGAAGAAGCTCAAGAGGAGACAGGGTGGAAGCTTGTCCATGGGGACGTTTTTCGGCCTCCAACAAACTTCGATTTACTGTGTGTGTATGTTGCAACAGGGGTTCAGTTCTTTTGTATGATTCTTGTTACCATGACCTTTGCACTCCTCGGCTTCCTATCGCCCTCCAATCGAGGTGGATTAATGACTGCCATGCTTCTACTATGGGTCTTCATGGGACTGTTCGCCGGTTACGCATCCGCTCGTCTATATAAGATGTTCAAAGGAACAAACTGGAAGAGTATTGCACTCAAAACTGCTCTTCAATTCCCCGGAACCGTCTTCGTGATCTTTTTCGTCTTGAATGCATTGATTTGGGGCGAGAAATCATCCGGTGCAGTGCCATTCGGAACTATGTTCGCTCTCGTAGTTTTATGGTTCGGCATCTCCGTCCCACTCGTGTTTGTAGGAAGTTACGTGGGCTTCAAGAAACCTGTAAAGGAAGATCCTGCGAAAACGAATAAGATCCCGAGGCAAATCCCGGAACAGCCATGGTACCTACACCCGGCCTTTTCGGTCCTGATCGGGGGCATACTTCCCTTCGGAGCTGTTTTCATCGAGCTCTTTTTCATCCTAACTTCAATATGGCTGCATCAGTTCTATTACATATTCGGATTCCTCTTCATTGTATTTCTCATTCTCATTGTCACTTGTGCCGAGATCACAGTTGTTCTATGCTACTTCCAGCTATGCAGTGAGGATTACAAATGGTGGTGGAGATCATACTTGACATCGGGTTCTTCGGCACTTTACCTATTCCTCTATGCTGCTTTCTACTTCTTCACAAAACTCGAGATCACGAAACCGGTATCCGGAATCTTGTACTTCGGCTACATGCTGATCGTATCATATGCATTCTTTGTACTGACCGGTACAATCGGTTTCTATGCTTGCTTCTGGTTCACCAGGCTCATCTACTCATCGGTGAAGATCGATTGAATCCGTTTTCACGCAGCTCGAACGAAATTTCGAGTTTATTTCATCAAGAGGATGCTCAAAACCAATCCAAAAACAGAAACAGAAATGCAGGACATGTTTTGCTTGTGGACTTGACGACCATTAGATTTTTTTAATATCTTTCTTAGCCTTAATCCATGCTAGTTACTGTGGTTGGTTATCTTTTACTTGTTTAATTGGTTCCATTAGAGGTTTAATTAAGGAATTGTTGTGTTCACAGTTGATAGTGTTTTTGTTTGTCCTGCAATTCTATCAAATAAACAAATTTCATAAGTTCATGTCTATTTGTTGTATGCTTATCAGGTTTAATAAAGGGTAAGCCTTTATAAAATATTTACAAGGGTAGTCACCTAACTATCGCCCATTTTCAGTTTTGGCCACCCAACTAATTTTTCATCAAATTTGTCACTTCTCTTAGATACCTTTCATGTTTTGGTCCCACCGTTAAAAATCTAATAGAATTGCTGACTTGACATTTATTTATTTATTTATTATAGTATTTTTTGGTCCCTCTTGTCAAACCTTATGATACATTAGTATTTTTTATTCGACCAACTACAAGGGGGCCAAAACAAAAAAAATGATAGTTGGGTGACCAAAATGAAAGGTATATAATAAGAGGTAGAATTTTGACAAAAAAAATAGTTAGATGATCAGAAAAAAGTGATAGTTTAGTGATCACCTTCACCCGTATAATTTTCTCAATATTTTAATTAGAGAGAGAAATAGAGGCGGCTCTCTTCTTCCTGATCTTTTTGTTGTAATGTTTATGGTAAATTATATTATAGGTCACTTAATTGTAAGTTTAATAACAAACTTGTCCTTTACATATAAGTGTAATAATTTATTCAGTTAGATATTTTTTTACGACAAATATGTTATTTTTCTCTCTAAAAGTTATGATTTTAATTATTTAGTTTAAAATTTTTTGTGACAAATTAATCATTCTACTAGTAAAATTTAAATAAACGACTTAATATAATAATAATTACATATAAGTGTAAAATTTAAAACTTGTATTTAAAAGTTTCATTAGTAAAGTGATTACGCCTGTTGCGTGTAAAAGAGTTTATCGCAATGTAGTGTAAGTGTACACGTCGCAAGTAATAAAATGATACGGAGTATCGGATATCGTCTCTACGGGGACTAAAAATATTTCTATCCTTAGATTGTTGCACAAGAAAATAAATAAGTTTAAATGATTGTTTGGAGAAATCTTGAGTAATAACTAAAGTAAAAAAAATAAGGTAATTAGATCGAGAGAATAGGTCAGTATTGATTTGCTCAGTAGTGCAGGTGTTGCATTTTCCAGAGGAACTTTCGTTGCTTCTGTCGTCGATCCTGTCGCGGTAGAGGTCTGTCGATGTCGCAGCAGCGATCAACAACTTCGTACTTCAAGTTTGGCAAGAATCCATGTTGTGACTTGTCCTATCCCTAGGCTCAAGTTCTGTTGGTGAACACGTCTTTGATGATACCTCGCAGCGTGAACCAAAGGATGAACGCCAATGTTTGTGAATTCTTCTTTATTCACTTAACCTTGTACTTATTCCTAAGCCAAGATAGTTTAACCATAAACTGAAAAACACGTATTTACTCTTTTCGTATGCTTAACTCTCCCGATATTAAGAAAATAGATAACCTCACAATGTTCTCCCGATACTCTTATGAGATGTTGAAAACCATAGTAAATAAACTTTAAGCTTTTATTACTTGAACAATATAATCCTTACAACTACTTTATAAGATCAACCCTTAGTCCTAGGGGAAGTTTAGAACATGATGGAGAGAGAGAAACAACTAAGGTTTTGGGGGAAGACAGCTATGAGCTAGATATCCCTCTCTAGGTCAGATTACATGTCTTTATATAGGCTTTGGGTCTAAGTTTTCTAATATGATAAGAATACAAGTTTAAATTAAAGTACAACTCTATTAAAGACTAAATTTTCTGGGTAGATGTCTTTAAAAAATATGGGAGTAGTTCACGACAGACCTCTATCTTCAAGCTCCACTTCGTTTTTCACCACACTATCCTTGTTGTCGTCATTTCTGCCACGGCAGATGTCACGACAGGCGGTGTTCTACATCCTTTGACTCTAGCTCCGCAACTCGACTCTACTCCTTTGCTGCCCCGGACGCTGCTGCAGCAGATGTCTAACAAAATGTTGTTAGTATTGTAACTTGTAAGCTCAACTAAATACACAAGGAGTTCAAAACTCATACTGAGTTTGCTTAATATTTTGTAAGTTCTTCTTATAGGCATCTACAACTTCAGTTGTATAGTTTTCACAATAGATACATATTCTGAAGCTTCCTTTCCCAAGTTTCTTATGGAAACAGGATAAGTTTGTTATTTTTTTCCAGTTGCTGGTTTGTATTCTGTAACTAGTTTGCTAAATCAGATATATATATTTGTAGTTATTTTGAAAATTCACCAATGCTTGATAGACAGCAACAGTTAGAAGCAGTTAAAGAGAATTTATCAAACTTTTTAGTCTTAATATTTCTTCATGCAAGCCTTTGTTACAACTGCAATTCCAAATCGGAAATATCTATATGTATTTATACATTGTTTTTAGATCTTCTAAGCAAAAGTACAACATAAAAAAAAATAACATCACTCCAACTCTCACACAGCATTGATTACATATCAATCGGCGTCTTCGGCTGTGAAATCAGGCTCAGGAGGCTTTTGTAGTTTCACCAACTCCTTTGCACTCTTAGCAATCCGGTTCCGATGAATGCCGCGAAGTGCATTTGCAGCAAACTTGGAAGCTAAGAAAGTTGCACGGATGCTGTACGAGCCACCACCACTGTTGTTGCGGGTTCCTGCTTCCTCTTCTTCTTTCCGACGAAGCTCCTCCAGGCTCTTCCTCTTGGAATAACGCCGCCAAGCGGCTTGGATGAAGCATGCTGCCCAGGTCCTCCATTGCTGTGAATGAAAACGGAACGTATGTTGTACCTGTCTGCTGTGAAGACGCCTGAATTGACCGGCAACGAATTTTAACTCCTCGGCTGTAAGGGCAAAAGCTTCGACCTCAGTCAAAGCCTTCACCGTCCGAGTAGATGTTGGAAGGTTAGCACCGGTTTTGGGATCCAATGCCCAGGTTAGAAGTTCCTCTCCACAGAAATCTCCCTCTTTAAGCATACTGTGGTTGAAAAACCCGCTCCTTCCACCATCTGTTGTTATACTCTCAAGGCGGCCACGAATAATGAAAAGCATCTCATCAACAGGGTCCCCCTCTCGGACTATGTAAGTGTTCTCAGTAAACAGGCACGGTTTCAGCCGTTCACAAATGGCATCAAGTAATCTCTCATCCATACTCTCAAACAGCGGAACCTAAAACATACGCAAACAGAGGAGAAGGAAACGAAGTGGAAGGTAAAGATCAGATCTATATGCAAAAACGGAACTGAATCGAGATCATGAAATTACAGCAAAAAGAACTTGTTGAGACAGAGAGTACAACACACTTGTGATCGCTCGCATATATAATGCAAACATGAGATTTATGTCGCGGAAAAAGATGTATTCCATATGCCTTAAAACAAGGATGTAGATAGACATGGAAAGTAAAAGAAGAAAACAAAAAAAGGAAAGATACGAAAAGGAGTAAACGAACTCACCCTTCTAACCAAAGCCAAACACAGGTGCCTCTTAATATCCCTCCTCAGATCCTTTGGAAGGCTTTGAACCAAGCTCTCTTCATCAACACCGCGTGTTTCCAACCACTTGTACTGGTCATAACGCCTTACCCGTTCCCTCAGGTCCTGGGGAAGCATACGATGATGCATCCACTGCTCTGAATCACGCCTTTTAATCCTCATTTCTTCTAGCCGAATGGTGAGCGACTGAAGATAGGTCTGTTTACAACATTGAAAACAACCAGAATGCCACGATACTGTCAGATTAATTGTGCTTCTACAGTCTCAACTAACTAATTAGTACAACAAAGTATGAGCTAAAGTCCAATAATTCACCTGCATGTTTCCAATCAGAAGTGCAAAGAGGATGAGTCCGAAAATAGCAAGAGCTATGGAGAATATAACCTCACCAGGATAGGTGCTAGTTTGTAGTCCCTGGCCAAGGGTACTGCAAATAGATTGAAGAAAGTACAGAAGAATCTTTGTAATCAGCAATGGCAAAATTGATAAAGTTAAAACAAACACAATAGTCAAACAGCACATTTCCTATTTTCTCGAATTAAAGTCATTTAGGAAATTGAGTAAGAATGCAAGTTCAGCACAATAATAAGTTTTGTGCATAAAAAACGGAGATGTCTAGCCATTTACCATCATAGTGCAGAGTACAGAGATGGAGTTTCAACAAAATGATAAAGTTAAGTTTTGCTCATGAACATAAGTTAAACACAAGCATAGAGAATGTATAATAACATATAATTAACTATGTTAGAAAAAGGAGAAGTCATAACAGTAGGCTTGCTATGCAAATAACCAAATATCGAGTTAGGAAGTGTAAAAGCACTAGGGTCACATGCATTTTATTTCTTTCTTTATTATTTAGTCCAGCAAGTAGCCAAAAGATCGGTGACGATAGGAAGATATGATTTAAAATAGAGTACCGAAGATAGCAAGAATATAAAAGAAAATTTCTGAAATGGCACAAACTCATGATCCAAATGTAAGTGGGTGGATGTAGCTTAGAGTTTTCAGTGTTCAATCAGTAGCCTAGTGTAATAGGTGCTGATTTAACATCGAAGTCGATGTTAATAATAGATCGTAGATAACAGAAAGCAGAAAATAACCTAGAGTGCATATATTTCATAGGCATTGCCAAGAAAACTTTCCACAACAGTGTCTTGCAAATTCTCTTTCATGGAAATACTTCTGGAAAGATTATTCAAAGCAAAACTATGAAATTAATAAATAATTATCAATGTCTAGTATGAATGCAATTATCTGTTATAGTATATTCCAATATACAGTCCCGCAACATAATATGACTAAATTCACTTATATTTTTCTCTTCTCATTATATTATATATAAATTAATAGCAGTTAGAAGGAACATGTTTTCCCACCTCAAATTCTGTAGACCCCACCATAAACAGTAGCAGTATTTGGAAAAGAACTTTGTTGATGAAACAATACCAGATGACAAAGCCTGTGTGAAGATTCCAAAATCAAATGGAGGATTATTATTATCCTCATCAGCTGGGCACCTTTCTGTAAGAACAGAGTCTCTGATACTATTCCATTTGTTATAAACTTCCCCCTGCTGATGCCCGCAGTATAGGAAAGTTTTAGTGCAATTACTACGACCAATATCATCGCAGGCATTCTGCCAACATGTATCATTTCGTTCAACAGCCACCCAGTACCAGAATGCCCCTACTATCTGAATCATTTTAAAAAAACACAGATCAAAACATAATTATGCAAGTAATCATATTTTTAACAGAACAAGTTAGCATGAAATTGTGCCCTATAAATCAAAAGATAGCATAAAACAAACGGGGTGGAGAAGAAAAAACAGGTTTCAATAGTGAAATAAAGATGCATATTTAATAAGCACTTACATGACTACAAAGCATATATAATAGCAAATAATATGCAGCTCCAGCCCAAGCAGTTTCAGCAAAGACACCTGCTGTCCTTTTCATTTCTGATGTTAAGGGCATAACTCTAAGAAATCGAGGGAGATATTGGAGCAAGACAATTAAAAACAAGGCCTGTTTTGTTGCTAGTACACCTGAAGCATTTGGACTACGAAGAAATCGCCAAACAACAATCTGCATTTATGAACAAATTAATGAGAAAACTGTAGGTGCTTTTGATCAGCCAAGCAACTAGGATATATGCAACAGTGACAAATCATTAACATTATTTCCAAGTAGAGGTAACTACTACTCCAAAATATGATGATGCACATTTAATCTTAACTTGAACATTCATAACCAACACATTAGAAATAATATAACATAGTGCATACATGCAACATAAATTGTCAATTGCCCCTATGTTTCACACATAAAATAATAGAATCATGCGGAAATGAGCGTGTCAATGTAAAAGAAAACAGAAACGTGCATACAAAGAGAACATAATAATAAGGCAAAACAAGAAGAAAGAATGAACAATACTACACAATTAGATGGAATTGCTCCCACATAAATCATAAATAAATATGACTGAGACACGCCAAACATGGATGCATGAGAAGGAAGAAATCAGTAAAGAAACGTATAATACAAGAAACAGAAAGGTAGATGCATTAGAACCAATGATAATATGGAGCATTCAGCTATTGAATGCCTAAGGAAACAACTTTAAGACCTGTGGTAATGGAAGTACGGCAAGAAAATCAATGACGAAATATTGCTGCAAGTATCGCTTGGCTATTTTTGCAGGATCAATCACAAGTTCACCCCGTCCAAAAACTCGAGATGACGGTGCAATGTAAGCTGTACGGAACTGAAGAGCCATGCGTAGAAGATAAAAAACATCTATAATTGTTCGCAAAGTGGTTGCTGTAACTGCTAATTTTTTATCAATAGTGAGACACTTTTCAGAATCGTTAATAACTGGAAGATAGAAAAATAGAGGGTCCACTGATACTGCCAGAATACATGATATGAAAAATAATTTATTGCATAGCAAGAGGAATTTATCCTGAGGATCAAATATTTTCTTCTCTGATACTTTAAGATCCTCGGGAAATACTGCTCGAGAAACCCCAAATCCAAGTGAGCGGCCAATTGACTTAAGTCCTTCAGATCCCTTTTTGATCCCCCTCTTGAAAGATCGAGATGTTTTCTTGTTTGCATGTCCAGAACGGCCTAATCCCTCGATGTTAAACCCACAATTTTTCAATCCTGTAGCAGAGGGTGATGATAATCTAGAGTCCAAGTCATCCAACCTGGAGAAAATAGAAAGAAACACTTAAAAGATTATATGTCTTCACCATAAGCATCTGTCTGGCAGCAGTAGCTATCAGCCTTCAACTCTAACCACTAAAAATAGAGAAGGGGGAAGAGAATATTTAGAATAATGCTTTCAGTACCTGACAAACTTCTCTCTTTGTCCACTCATATATTGAGCTTTATAACCAGAATCAAACATTTTTTACAACGGAGTGCATAAATATATCCTGCAATCCAACAAAATCATTTCAATCAAGTGCCAAAAATTAGCAAGGTTTCTTGTGCTATCATTCATGATCCAGCAGTTAAGCAGCTACATCCATCAAATAAAACATTTCATAAAACATGCTCCTGAAGATCTTAATTTATGCAGTTTTCATCAAATAAACATGCTCCTGGAGATCTTAATCTATGCAGTTTTCATCAAATAAACATGTTCCTGAAGATCCTAAATTGATGCAGTTTTCATCAAATAAAACATCACTCTATGTTTTAATGTTATACACTTGTAGAACTGAACTAATCCATATTTCTCAAAATCACAAATTACCATCCTCTTTTTAAATTTCAATAAGCCAAATGCCTCTGCCCTTGCTTTTTAGAGGCTAAACCAAATTTTAACTAATACACACCCCCTTATACAATTACCAAAAGCCGCAAATTTCATCTATATATCCTTTTCTAATCCTTACTATCTTTATTAAGTTAAACAGCTAGAACTTGATTAAGCTAAACCTAATTTTAACTGATGCACACCTCTTCTACAGTTACTAAAAGCCGCAATAATTTCAATAAAAAACTCCACCTTCCCTAATTCTTCTATCTTTAGCAAGTTAAATTGCAAGAAATTGATTAAAATATCTAGCTATATTACTGGATCCAAAAAGAAGTTTGTAAAAATAAGATTTTCCTCAAGTATTAAGGACATTTTCAATCGGTTAAAGAATCACATTTACTACCTTCAATTTATCGCTCAATCGAACAAAAACTTCACTCAAATGTAACAAACGACTAATTAGAAAGCAGAGTTGACTTCTAGATTCGGAACTCTAAGTTAAAACATAAATTCATCGAAATCAAACCAAAAAATCGAAAATTCCCTAAAGTAAAACTAAAAAAAAAAATCAGAAAAAAATCAAACTACATTTCAAAACAAAGAACGCCAAAAAAGCAGAGATTTCATTATAAAAGCATAAACTAATCTAAAATAAAATTAATTGTGAAGAGGAAGAAAATACTTACATAGGAATCCTTCAAATCTACATAAAAAAATTAAAAACTTGAAAAATAAATTAAGATAAACAAAAATACATTTACAATTACGCGTGACTGAAGCTGAAGGAGAAGAAAGTGGGAGAAAAATGGAAGACGACACGAAGATGAAAATGTTATTTGCCGAACGAAAGAAAGCCAAAAAGGAGAAGGGGGGACAATTTTATGAAATGACCAAATGGACCCTTAGCTCAGTTTATTTATCATATATTCATATGATATGAGGCTGTTGATTTTGACGTCCTAAACCGAACCGGTTCGTTTATTTATTTTTCTTTTCTCTTTTTTTATTTAACAGAGAAGTAACATTTTTATGTTAGAATTTAAATTCATATAAGATCAGATTAATATATATATTTTAAATATAATTTAAATTTAATAATTAATTAAATTATATTAAAAATACAACTATATAAAAAATAATATATAAATCATTCAAATGTATTTAATGATATTATATTAAATAATAGTTTTCCTGATTTAATTAATATTAATAAAAACTAAATATTAATAACTAATAAATTCTTTTCTAATGACATTTGTTGAAATTTTTATAAATTTGTATATAATTTTATATAACATTATTTCTTCGCCCGCACTGTCATGGCAAAAAGTAGTAAAAAGAAAACATAAGTATATAGCAGACTCTAACGAAAATTAATAACAATTCCTTAATGTTCCTATTTAAACGATTTGTAAATAAAACCAAAACCAAAAATTTATTCTTTTAACTTATTTTCCGATCTTTTTTTATTTTATTTTTAATCCTTTGGTAATACATATATATCTTGTAGACTAATTATTTGAAATCAAACTTTTTAAAAATAATATATTTTTAATTGATATCACTTGAAAAGTTCAATAAAAAAATATAATTAAGGAAGAAGAAAAAGAAGGGTAAAGTGGGTTATTTTCCTTATAAAAATAAAAAGAATAAAGTTTAAATAAATTAAAGATTAGGATCTAAATAAATAATAAACTCCATTATATTTTTTAATAAAAAGGAATATTTGATGAACCAAAATCTTTGATAAAAAGGAAAGGAATATTTGATGAACCAAAATCTTGGTATGGATCGGAGAGACAAACTTATTTAGAGTCGACCCATGTGATTATCATATATTTATAAACATTTTTTTCACTCTATTTAGGGTCGTCTAAGATATTTTCGGGATCATGAGTAAAAACTCGAAATAAACTCATATAAAACGAAAAATATATCATATTACTTTGAAAAATTAATTTAATAATTCATTAACAAACTATAGAAACAAGATTAAACTTTATCAAACATATTGTTTTTATTATTTTGTTAAATAAATATTTTAAATATAATTAACAAATACCCTAAAAAGCGTATAAAATATTATTTGATATTTATTGTGAATTGTGGACCTTTGTTGGATGTGGCACTCTGAGCGAGAACTCATGATATTATCCTATGAGCCGGGCCTGGCTCCACTAAAATACTAAAACTTGAAAAGATAATTTAAGATTCATTGGAAGCCTTAAGCTTGTATGGGCTAGCCAATATCCAACCAGTCCAGCCCAAATGTGGGTTAACACTTAACAGAACTAGCACCGGACTATACTTTCGCATAAGCATCACCCTTTATTGCGCTATAATCACGAGTAATATTGTATAAGGAGAAAATTAAGTTGAAAGGGTCGTCCTAATAACGAGACGTTAGTTTTTTTAAATAAAATTAAGAGTTTGAATTTTGACATTGTAAATGGAGAAAATTGAATTGAAAATGTCTCTCTCATATTAGACTATTGCAAAACTCGATTCGGCTAAGCAATTAAAAACAATTAATTAAGTTTTATTGCTTTTGTTTGATTGAAAATAAAAATCGGTGTGTTGAATGCTTATTTTGTTTGCAAGTAAAGGTCGTCATTTGTCTGGTGTTAACTCTCCTGGGTTAATCTATTTTAACTAAAAAAAACTACCATATACCGATTTTTTTTATATTGATACTTTAATACTAATTACATATTTATTCATAAAATTTCATCCTGATTCCGACCCTACTCGTATTTAAATCTAAGTAATATATTGCGACAATAATCAACTGTTTTGAAACGAACGCAAGTAATTGAGGTAAATGTGATCGTGTTGAATTTGCCATGCAAAATAAAATCATAATGTAATTGGATTATTCTTTTATTTTTTTAAACGGTTTAAAGGTGATTACAAGTTAATATATGTGCATAGATATTCTCAACCATTTGATAATGTGTATACACTTTGTAGATAATTTGATTTGAACTCATGTCTTCTAGGATGAACATTATCCGTTTTTCTACTGAGACACTTATTGGGTTCAACTCTCTCATTTTTAACTTGAGTATATTATGTACGTTCGCACGCGTGTCATGTACTCGTGCTTTTCTGTATATTTAAGTATAAGGACAAGCTGAACCCAATAAGTAGATCTAGTGGAAAAGTGGATGATGTTCAATCTAAGATACTCGAGTTCAAATCGCTTTGTCTTCAAAGTGTGTGTGCATTGTCAAAGGGTTGACATTATCACTTCACTTGTACAATATACAGAAAAATATTTAGATCGAACATGTTTAAACGCTCAATATCAAAAACACAAAATACAATAAAGTTTTGTGTCAAATAAACAATAAGAACAATCGACATAACCCTAAGAAAAAGAAATTTCCTAAATGAATTAAATTAGATATTTCTAAAAATAATAAATTAATTATAGAGTAATAATAATATTTATAGGAAAAACAAAACATTCATATGAGTCCATAAGTCTTTGAACCGCATCCGCATGTGTCCAACCAACACGTGAAACTCTTGAACGAAAGCAGCATCAATTATCTTTCTATCCTAATTACCATTACCACTTATATGCTACCAAAAATGGAAAACCATTATCAGCTGCCATCATCTTCAAAAAAAAAAAAACCTACAAGAGCTAGAATTGGGAAAATAAAACTGGTGGTCACTCAACTATCACTATTTTTTTTATCAAAATTGTCTCTCTTGTTAAATACCTTTCATATTTTGGTCCCCTGTCGTTAAAAAACTAACGAGAGTGCTGACATGGCATTTTTAAAATATTTTTTTAATATTTGTAAGCATTGTTTTAATTTTTTTGTTTTCCTCAATAATATGGTGGAGACATGTGTCACCATATGATTGGTTGAATATATATAAATAAAAATAATGTGGGGAAGAGAGAGAAATGATTAAAAATATTTTAAAAATGTCAGGTGAGCGCTCCCGTTAGTTTTTTTAACAGTGGGGGATCAAAACAGGACAAGTATCAAATAGGAGGGACAGTTTTGACGAAAAATAATAATTAGGGGACTAAAACAGGAAAACTCTGATAGTTGAGTGACCACTAGTGTAGTTTTCCCGCTATAATTTAACATTAATAGAGATAAAAAAAAGTTTAGTCATAATGCCAAAAAAATAATCATAATGTTTAACTGAATAGTCATTTTAACTCATTTTTGAATCAATTCGACCTCTCAACGTTTTATTTTTAGGTCAAAATACCCCCTCTACGGATGAAAACTATCAGTCAACTGACGATAAACAACTTGAAATGATGCGACAAACCTACATGCCATTGCACGCCGCGCTAAAATTGTCATATAAAGAAATATGCTATCTTTACATAATGACACATAAATCAAAAAAAATATTTTTTTATAAAATTGTATAAAATATAAAATAATTGTTATCTTTTGACGCGCTATTCTGTCGAGTCATTTAAAGTTGTTTATTGTCATTTGACTAATAGTTTTTATCCTTAGATTGGCCATTTTGACCCAAAATGAAACGTTGGGGGGTTAAATTGTTTAAAATAGGGGGCAAAATGGCAATTCAGTCAAACGTTAGGGGTATTTTTGGTTATATGCTAAAAATTTATTATGTCTTTAAATCTAAAAATTAGAAGAGACAATATTTTATTTAATTAATATTTAAATTAAAAGGGATCTATAGCACTGTTTTGCAAAAAAAAAAAATTGAGTGGGCAACCAGGGACGGAGTCGAATGAAATGTCAATAGGGACCAAATTATTAGATTTTAAAAATGTATTGAGTATTTAAACTCGGAATTGAAGGGCAAGACCAAATTTATCTAATATTTAAATTTATAAGGATTTAAATTATCATCAGAGCAAAAAAAAATAATAAGACAGAAATTAAAATTTTAGAGATTTTTAATTAATAATATTAAAAAATATAATTTTAAATATAAATTGTTAAACATTCGAAGTGACCAACTTAAAATTTGTAGAAAAATTAAAATATATATATATATATATATAATTTTTAAAATTATGCTCCATCATTAAAAAAATATAATTGATTTTACACTATATAAAACTCCACCACACAAAGATACTCATTATCTCAGCACCATTCACAATTAATGGAAAACCCAGAGTGTGCAATGCAGTATCTTTTCTTAATCTATACATATATGCGTGTGTATGAGTAGTGTCTGTCAACTGCCCCACGAGCACCATATGAAAAAAGTGTCCAAATGGACTCAACTTTCATGCTGCTGCTTTGATGTAAACTTTGGAAGAAATTAGGTGCGGCACCACTCGACTTGATTTTAAAAGAAATAAACTTTTTTATTTGACTTGATTCAAATCGTAATTTTAGGGATAGTTGTTTAAATTTAAGGTTCAGAGTTATAATTTAGGGTTTATAGGTTAAAACCTAAATCCACACCATATTACCATACAAACTAAACCCTAACCTATAAACCCTAAATTATAACCATAAACCTTAAATTTAAACAACTATCCCTAAATTCTAAACCCCTACACCTAAACCCTTATATCATATACCCTAAACTAAGTCTCTATACCCTAAAACTAAGGCGCTTGTGGAAACTTTCAGTTTCCACCGCCTGTGTATAGAATATTTATCTATATATATGTGTGTGTGTGTGTCGTATATGATTATAGAATGATGTTTAAATTGGAACCAATTATTTCCGTAACATTACAAATGATTACAATTAAATTTGAATAGAAACTCGAATTGACTCGACTCGAATTAATTTTAAATAAAGTTTGAGTTATAAAATAAAATTCATCAACTCAACTAACTCAAATTTTAATGGGTAATTTGAAGATCCCTAATTCACACACAAAACAAGATATTTTACTCAATTTGATTATCGTGAGATCCACTAATTGACTGAGTGATGAAATATGCTCAAATTGTTTCATCTTATATGAGTTTGAATTATGACATTTAAAATTGAGAATGTAATATTTCTCTATTTAATCTAAAAAAATTGATTATCACTAGAGATTTTCATGGGTCGGATTAGTTGAAAATATCTACAACATCAATATTATATACTGTGGCGGATCCAGAAATATTTTATAGGATGATCACATATAAAATCTAAAAATTTATTTTATTTTGATTTTCTTTTCTTTCATTCTATCCTTTCACACAATCACGCAATGCCTAAATATTAACAATTCAAACTTAATATATATTTTAAACATGACCTTTTTTTGCTAAACATATTTTTTTGTAAGAAAAAATCATCCAAATTTGGGCATACCTTCGAATTTAAATAAGAATCGTATTACGGTTTAACTTTTAAGTACTTAGGTTGATTTGCATCAATGAGGCGACACGAATTGAAAAATCGGTGTTTAAAATAGGACGTATTCTGCAGGTTAGTGGTCACGAGTGTAGTTTATTCTTTTACCTTTCGTTAAGTGATGGATTATAATAGGATTAGTAAAATTCGACTTAATTTTAAAAAATATTTTTTTTTAAATTTTAAGTTATTCGTGTCAACTCGAGTAATTCATGTAAATTTTCAATTTGAATTAAATTTGATTTTGCCAACTCAAAATTTTACTGTTTTACGATTTATTACATATCATTTTTTTCTTCAATTCCTCATTCGTTTAAAGTGTGTTTATGACTAAATTTGAACCTCCTAAACCACTACATAACATTTGTTTATCTTCAATCCGTATTTTTGAAAACAATTTCTTCCTTTTATACATTTTAGTCCCTCAACTTTACATGATATTTTTCATTTCTTTATTTCCTCACACGTTTTAACTTTTTTGTAATTTAGTTACTTAATTTTACATTTTATTTAATTTAGTCATTCAACTGTAATTTTTTAATAATTTTTTCTTTTCATTAATTCTTTGACTCTTTTATATTCTCATCAATACTTTCTCCTAAAAATTTATTATTTAAAAATAACATTATAATTGTATTTTAGAATTTTGGATGATATTTATTTTATTAAATAGCATAGATTATAATTAGTCCATACTATAACATTACAAATAATAATACTTAAATTTGTTTTATTCAACTCAAATTTAATAGACTCGACTCGAATCAAAAAAATTTAAAATAAAATTTCAGTCTTAAAATAAAACTCGTCAACTCAATTAACTAAAAAATGTTTTATTCGACTCCACTTGATTGATTTCTCACCCCCTAAATTATGGGATAATGGAGCATCACGTGGAAGGTCCCTTGCCCCGCCACTTTGCAAGATTAGGCCCATTAGTCCTGCAGGTAGTGGATCTTCGTTCACATGACCCTTGCCGCGCCACTTTGCGCTTGTCAAACAAACCCGATGCCTTCAATTTCAACAATAAATTGATGGGATAATTATATTTTCAGTACCCCACCTCTACTCGTTTTCTATTTTGGTACCTTATTTATTTTTTTGACAAAATAGTACCTAATGTTACGTTTTGTTTCTATTTTAGTACCCCGCCGTTAAAAAATTAACGGAAGGTTGATTAGGAGACAAAAATTCACACGTGGCATGCTGCCACATCATTTTTCTCTCCTAGTCAACATGCCACGTATGATTTTTTTCATAATTTTTGTTAACGTGGCATGTTGACTACGATAGAGAAAATGACGTGGCAGCATGTCACGTGTGATTTTCTCTCTCTTAGTCAGCCTTCTGTTAATTTTTTAACGGCGGGTACCAAAATAGAAACAAAACGTAACGTTAGGTAATATTTTGTCAAAAAATAGGTAGGGTACCAAAATATGAAAACGAATAAAGGTGAGGTACTAAAAATGTAGTTATCCCTAAATTGATATATTAGGGCGAGATCTTATATAATTTTAAATAAGGTTAGATGTTCGAATTTTGAATTTTTTATTTGTTTTTGAAATGTAAATTTTGGTATTATAAATAGAGTAAATTAAATTGAGAGAGTGACTCTCATAAAAGTTTTTACTGTACTCAATGTGTATTAATCAACTAATAAATTAAATATTGATTATTATATAAAATATGATAAATTAATTATTCTCCCAAGATTTGACATGAATACATGTGAATACTTAGGTGTCCATTTGTGTTTAAATATGTCGTATAATATTTTATTACTATGTCATTTCGGACTTCGTTGTTTATATATGTGCGTAAATCTATACAAATTTAAGATTAGACTAAAATACTACATTATAATTGAATCAGAATGTTAAAATAAATAATTGCTTAGCAAGCCTGGCCTAATCTACAATAACATGACAGTTGACCAATGAACTATTATCGATAACTAGGGGTGGGAGAAAATATCCGACCCAAAAACCCGACGACCCGAAACTAAAATATCAGGTAATTCTCGAAAAAAAGTTACTCGATCGGGTCGGGTACTTGACCCGGCAAATTTCTCGGGACACGGACCGAAAGTTTTCCCTTACCGGGTACCCGACTCGACCCGATAAAATTTAATATATATTTTTATATTTAAAATTATATTTTTATTTTATGTTTCTTAATATTTTCACTCTAAAATTAAGTTTAAATCCCTACATTTTTTCTATGTTTGTATTATATTCGTTTAAGTTTTAAGTTTAATTTTTTTAAAAAATATTTTTGTGTTTAACATGTGATTTTTTTAAATTTTAAAATAAAAAAATAGGAACCAATTATCCGGATACCCGAATTTTACGGGTACCCGGATATAATGGGTCGGGACACGGTCCGTTTAATGAGGTACCCGGATGAACCGGGTACCCGGTTTTACGGGTACCCGACAATTTCCACCCCTATCGATAACAATTAAAGTATAGTATATATATTATGAATCATCAGTTGATCTGATGAGATAAAATTTTATATTATATTTATATCTTAATTAATGTCAAAGTGCTTGAATTCGTATATTGTGAGCGGAACAAATTAGGATAGGAAGATCACTTTTAAATTAAACATCTATAAAATTGAATTTCGATTAATCAATTAATGAATCGAATATTAATCAATATTACATGGTTATCTCTGATTTGCTTTTATCTTTAATTTCAGACCAATCACCAGACATTGCATGTGAAATCATAGGAAGTTGTATGATAACTAAGCTGGAAAGTTTTTCTTTATTTTAGCCATAGCTTGATTGTTGGGTGACCTGTAGATTCATGTGACTTAAAAACAACATCCATTTGACCTGACGAAGGCTCCCACAAAAGGGGGTGCAACACATAATGAGTCCTTTGAATCTTGAAGGTCAAATTTACATGGACCTCCTTTTCTTTTATTCCATGTTTGTCAAGAATTTGTGGACCAAAATGTTATTAATACGAGATTCACAAAAAAATAATAATTGAATTGATAAATATTTTATACACACGCGGTGTAAACTGAAAGTTTTTACAAGCGTCTTAGTTTTAGGGTATACGATGTTAGTTTAGAGTTTAGGGGTAGGGTTAGAATTTAGGGATAATTGTTTCAATTTAAGGTTTATGGTTATAATTTAATTTTTATAGGTTAAAACCTAAATACTCGTCATATTACCCTAAAAACTAAACACTAACCTATAAACCCTAAATTATAACCATAAACCTTAAATTAAAACAACTATTCCTAAATTTTAAACTCCTACACCTAAACCCCTAAACCATATACCCTAAAACTAAGACGTTTGTAGAAACTTTCAGTTTCCACCGCTACTGTATAGGATATTAATTCATCATAAATTTGGTGAATTTTTATTTTCCTCGGTAGTAGAGACAAAAACTAAAGCATAGCTTGGGAGAATGTGCCCCCAATTTTTCTATACTAAAAATACAATAAAAAAGTATATCTATTTAGATCTTCAATATTCAATTTATTCAAACTTTGTCTCTTTATTTCATGAATAATTATACTTTAACCCCTAAGAATTTTGCTTGTATAAACATCAAGTTGAAGCAGAGTAAAAATCTTCTGCCCTTAATCATGCCTCTTTATATACCCCTTACTAAAAAACACCTAAAAATTAAATTCTAAGCCCTAACCTTAATTTCCATATCCTAAACTCTAAATCGTAAAAAATATATCCTACCCCTAATTCCTACACCTTAAACCACAAACCCTAAACTCATAATTTTAAAATGGAGGCACCAAAGGAGGCATAATTAAGAGTAGACGATTTACATCCGAAATTTACACATACATATCGCCATTGGTTCACATATTTAGTCAATGATTTAAACTCTTCAATCATCAACCACCACATTTTGATTAAATGGATTTCTTTGCAGCATTATGATATATATTCAATGTATTTCCCTCAGTTGCAGCAGTGTGCAAGATCTAAAAATAATTGGTGTTATGACTATTATATTCCATCTGAACATGCTAAAAAGCCTAAATAGATAAAGATTTGATCCGAATGTAAGTAAAATAAAACAAAAAGTGCTGGGGTTTTTCGTCTTTATGATAAAAATACAAGCTTGCAGACATGAAAAAAGGTTTGGAAAAATGGCAACTTTTGCACAAAGCTTTTCGTGTTCATGGCTCACAAGCAAGCCAATCATTCAACTCTATCATGATTCAGTCTTAGGCAACAAGGCAACATGAACAGTGTTGTATTTATACAGATGCTACAGCTACAGCTACAGCTACATAAACTAATCACAATCCAACACCTGCAATTCTCCTGTTTATAAATAATAATAATATTCCATGGAAAAACTGGGGAACACATATTATATAAACTGCTAGAATTTCATGGAAATGTTTTGTGATAAAAGGGTGTTGGAAACAAAGACATTTCATAAATGGTGGAGGTCGCTGTAAGGGTTACTAGTCATATTGGTGCGTTGCCTGTTTAAATACAGCTTGGCTGCTGCTAGTTGTTCCCCTCACATTGTAAAGAACACACCTTTCTTTCTGGTTTTACAGTTTTACTCTTCAAAAACGCTTGCCATGGTTAGTTTCTTTATAGCTTCTTGTTCAAGTTTTGCAGTATAAAAATGGGGTTTTGAAATGAGGAATGTTTGTTTCTTACAGGCTGAGAAGATGAGCTTGACTGTTGCTGATGCGGTGGACTATAAGGGTTTCCCGGCGGATAAGTCTAGAACTGGTGGCTGGGTACCTGCAGCTCTCAGCTTAGGTATGTCTGATCTGAAACCTGTAGTAAACAGACAAGAAATCAGGCAAAACTGTTGAGTGTTGAGTTTTGGTGTTTTTTTTTCAGGCATTGAAATATGTGAGAGGCTAACAACAATGGGGATAGCAGTGAACCTTGTGACTTACTTGGGTGGAACCATGCACCTTCCAAGTGCTACATCTGCAAATGTTGTGACAGACTTCATGGGGACCTCGTTTATGCTGTGTTTACTAGGCGGATTCCTCGCCGATTCGTACTTGGGTAGATACCGAACAATCGCGATATTCGCAGCGGTTCAGATGCTTGTAAGTTAAGAAACCATAGTTTTTTAAGTAAATTTTACTTCAGTTTGCATATATGCTTAATGGTGCTGGTGCTGGTGAATCAGGGGTCTGGCCTGTTAGCTGTGTCTACAAAACTGCCACAACTGCGGCCACCACCTTGTCACGCTGCCGACGTAACGCAATGCCAACGAGCTAATAGCTTTCAAATGGGAATTCTGTATCTTTCACTCTACCTAGTAGCATTAGGGACCGGTGGCTTGAAATCGAGCGTTTCAGGATTCGGAACCGACCAATTTGATGAGAAAGATGAAAAGGAGAAGGCCCAAATGACTTATTTCTTCAGTCGATTTTTCTTTGTTATCAGCACTGGAACTTTGATGGCTGTCACAGTGCTTGTTTACATCCAAGATGAAGTTGGTCGAAGTTGGGGCTATGGGATCTGCTCTGCTTCAACATTTGTTGCACTCGTGGTGTTCTTTTCGGGAACGAAACGATACCGATACAAGAAATGTTCGGGAAGCCCCGTTGTTCATATTTCCCAAGTTGTTTATGCTGCCTTCGGGAAAAAGAAAGCTAAACTCCCTTCTGATGTTTCCTTGTTGTATGAAGATCTCCCTGAGGCATCACGAGTCCGTCACACCGATCAGTTCCGGTATGCAATTTGTGATACCGAACATGTCTATCAATCGGTTCAATGTAATATGAGTCGATAACCGCTATCTTTCTTTGTTTTTTTATGGTTAGCTTCCTGGACAAGGCATCAATTGTGACCGAAGATGATTACGGTCACAACGGTTCGTTCATAGTGAACCCTTGGAGGCTTTGTCCTGTTACAAGGGTAGAGGAGGTGAAGAAAATGATCAGGCTACTACCGATATGGGCGACGACGATCTTATTTTGGACGACATACGCGCAGATGATCACTTTCTCGGTCGAACAAGCAACCACTATGGAGAGAACCGTAGGAAATTTCGAAATTCCAGCTGGTTCACTTACTGTCTTTTTTGTAGGAGCCATATTGATCAGTTTAGCAGTGTATGATCGTTTCTTTATTCCACTTTGGAAAAAATGGAAAGGCAAACCTGGTATGACAAACATCATGTTAGCATATTATTATGATATTATCCACATAATTGCATGATCCGATCCGACACTAATGATTCGGTCAATATCTGTCCACAGGGCTTACAAATCTGCAATTGATAGCCATAGGCCTCTTCCTATCAGCCTTGGGAATGGCAGCTGCAGCCATAGTCGAGGTGAAACGACTATCGGTAGCCAAGGACCACACCGAAAAAACCACCCTACCAATATCCGTGTTCTACCTTGTTCCGCAATTCTTCTTGGTGGGTGCAGGGGAAGGACTTATATACACCGGTCAGCTGGATGTGTTCATCACTCAATCCCCGAAAGGAATGAAAACGATGAGCACCGGCCTATTCCTCACCACTCTTTCGCTCGGTTTCTTCTTTAGTAGCTTGCTAGTTTCGGTCGTGAAGGCCGCGACCGGAAGCGGAGGAAAACAAGGATGGGTGGGACAGAACATAAACAAAGGAAGATTAGATTGCTTCTATGGACTTCTAGCTGCATTAAGCTTCATTAACTTTGGACTATTCCTTGTGTCTGCAGCATGGTTCAGGAGGAAAACAGCTAAACAAGCCCCCGAAACCGAGATTGTCGTCAAAGAATCGACGACAATCGAAGAGAAATGCTAGTTTTTCCATACTATTACTGGAAATTATCATTTGGACCAGAGTATTGCTACATAAATATATATTGTCTGCAGCATCATAGTTTCCTGGTTAGCTTATGGTGCAGGAAAAACAAAACTGTTCACTGCAATTGTAATTCAAATCCTTGTGTACGTTTCTGAAATATTGATATGTTTGATGTAAAAATAAAATAAAAAATAAAAACCAAATGGTTCTAAATCTAAGACAGACCAACTTGTTTCAGACAATACTTTTCCTTGGATTTCCTGTCCATTTTAAACAATCTTGTCATGTTTTGATTCCTAGTTTCTCCATTAGCAATATACCAAAGTTTATGGTAAAGTGGTAAGTGCACCACCAAAATCAAATCATTATAAAAGTGGTAATTGCCAATTGGCAATTGCACCACATACATGTTTCCTTTTTGGCTTTCTTTTTAGGGTAAATTACATAAGTTATTGCTCAACTTACTCTTAAACTTATTTTGATCATTAAAGTTTCAAAACGTTTAATTTACTCACCGAGGTTTAGACGTTAAACGTTTTGATCACTCATTCGTTTTCTTTTCGATGACATTACGCTCTATCACGCCGTCCACCATTCACCCTGTCGCCGGACGTAGATGGTGGTCGTTCGTTCCTAAATTTTACCAGTCGCATTGTCTTCACCCCCTGAGTCCGAACCCGACCTCCAGTTTGTCGAAAAGTGCTCCGAAGTCTACGAATCAGCCAAAAACTTTCTGATTTCTCTCTCGTCGATCTCTCTCTTCCGCTGTCCGATAGAGCATGTTTCTCAGTGTGTCGCGCTTCCTTCGTACCGATGAAGTTCCCCACTGTTTGAATCTTGAATTAGTTCCTTTGTTCGCCGATAAATTGCCACAACATAACGCCGTCAAAAAATTAACAGATGAGTGACTAAAAACATTCAATGTCTAAACTTCAGTGAGTAAATTGAACATTTTACTACTTTTATAATCAAAATAAATTTAAAAACAAAATAAATTTATGCAATTTGCCTGGATTTCCAAAATGACAACATCAAGCATTTCCAAAGCACACAAGCTTTATATTAAAATATTAAGAGTATCTTACCAACCACATGCAATGTAGCAAATACTATAGAAATTCCCCCAATAAACAAAATTAAGAAATCAATAAGGTAACCAAAGGGAGAAAGTACTATATTAATATAACATGAATATAAAGCTAATCTCCCACTGGGGACTGAACTGACTATTACTTTTTTTCTTATAAAAAATAACAGAGAAAAGGATAATATAGAGACTGTAATGGTGAAGAAACACCAATAACAGAACAACACCTGGTTGTGATTTCCTATATTGTCCACTGAATCAGAACAGCAAGTTGATAATAATAGCATCTAAAATTCCAATCTCCAATAAAATCATGTTTGATTTTAATCCTTAGATATTTGAAACGGTCAAACTCATACCTAGGGTCAAACTCTAGGAAGAAGCCTACCTGTATTCTTCGAACAATTTTTTTTTTTTATTTACGATATTTTTTTTATGTCTCAACACTAAAAACAGTGACGGAACAAAAAAATTATATAATGAGGTCAGAGTGAAATATGAGGTATGGAAGATTCTTATACCTCTACAATAAGTATTGTTGATCTCGTAACCCCAACAAACTAAGTGGGTCAAATCTAATATTTCATATGAAATTTTTTATATTATCTCCTTAAAAATCATATACCCAATAAATCAATTGAGGTCAATTGCACCCCTAATTTATCATTAGCTCCACCCATTATTAAAAAATCAAATTCTTTAGTGTGAAGCATAAATAAGAGCACCGAAAAGAGACAAATGATTTATATTCATTTTATTTAAACTCAAATGTGGTGGTTAATACAAAATATGTTCTACATAGATATGTTCATTTTGTTTGCCTTTGAATTTTTATATTCGGGTGCCCATAAGGATGCAGAACTTTATGTTAGAAGACGAAAATAAGTTTCTAATAAAAAATACATAAAAACTATAAATTATATATGAATTTCAAATATTTAGTGGACGGTTGCCCCCCTCCAGCCTCCCGTTCTATCTCTGCCCATATTTGAATAAACACTGCATGAGAAATGAAGCTGATTGTGAGAGAAATGACGGTGACGGCGAGGCTGAGAAAAATCCAGATGGAGACTTAGTTGTAGGAGAGGATGATGTTTTTGATGACATTGTCGCTCAAGGAACCGCTTTTTCTCATTGTTTTCTGAAATTTTGGGAGATTGAAGAAGAAGAAGGAGGAGTTTGAAGGAAATAAAAATAGAAATAGAGTTATGGTTTTGAATTGAAACATAGCCAAAAGATGGTAGCTTTTTGTCACGGGCTTATTCTCTCAGACTCAATCCGTGCGGCATTAGCACTTCCGACACAATGCTAGTAAGTCTTACTCTCACAACGCTATGGCAAAACAAGTGAGAACTTAAGAAAGAGAAGCTTTATTAAACTTAGGAGAAAGCTTACAAGAGAGTATACAACTTATGAGTTTTTTTGGATGATTTACAAATGACCCTAACTAGCCTATTTATAGTCTCCAACCTCCTCATTGGACAGTGGAGATTGATTTGATCTAACGGCTATAATGTTGCCTCTCAAAATATCATCACAAGGGACTACAACATTCTAGATAAGTCTACCGTTACCTACATCTATCTCTAAGACTCTAAAGTATTCTAGATTATTCTAGAGTTGTCTTTATAGATCTACATTTGTCTATAGTCTTCTAGAATGTTTCGGAGGTGTCCAGACTAGTCTCCGAGCCTTCCGAAGTTGTCCTGATGCTTCCCCGAGCTTCCCGAGCATTCTAGATCCTTCTGGGTGGGTCTAGATGGTTGTGGAGCGTCCTGGAACCTCCTAGAACCTTTTAGAGACATTGAAAGAAAGTTGTAGGCCTCTTTGAGGCATTCTAGAACTTTTCTTGGCTCATGCTTTGCCTTAAAACGCTCATGGGTGCATTGTGCACGCATTTGGCCTCGGTTGGCCTCGGTGCTTAAGGATGGGGCGTGACATCTTGCTCAGTGAATCTATGGGCTTTTTTGCATGGTTGCATGCATATATTGTATTTTATTTCCTTATGAAAGTAAATATATATGTAAGTAAAACCCATAGAACCGGTAGAATGTGACATATTTCTTTATGTAATTCAGATTCGAAAAGTATAATTTATAAATATTTATAAATTTATTTAAATAGGAAGTCTGACTAACTTATTTATAATTTTTAGATAAATAAGTATTGTATGAATCCAAAAAAAACCTACAATTGTACAATTTGACCTTACAACCCTGCAAAATTTTGAGAACAAGTTCTCCCTAATAACTAATTTTTACTAATCAACCCCCATTTAGAAAGTAGAGAAGGATTAGAAATAAACAATCTTTCTACGAGTTAAAAGCCTTAATTTATAATAAAAAAACATCAATTTAACATCATACTTAATCTGCAAAACAAGTCTTTAGAAACATAAAATTGGCATTCCTGCATTAAGTGACTGAGCTAGAGGGGGTTGGGGGTAAATTGCCCCGTCCCCAATTTTTTTACCTTTGTTCTTATATACAATTCTTTAAATTAAATTATTTATGAATTTACCCCAATTTTCAAATATTTATAGTTCGCCCGCAACCTCAAATTTTAGCTTCATCCTTGTCTGCAATATTTTGTTAATATGAGAGTATTGTTTAAATAAAACTCTTTTGTTGGCTTCAAATGATCACAGCTTAGACAATGTTTGGCCTGTCAACTAATTGTTACCGTGGTGCACCCTAGGGCCCAATCTGCCGCACACCTAGGGGCCATATCCAGCACCCACGTCCGAGACCTTGGGGCCGAGCTTCCAGCACCCTGTGCCACGCCCAACGCATCCGAGGTGCCCAAGTTCATCCGGCCCATTCTGCCGCACCCTAGGGGCTACGATCCAGCCGAGCCATCCGCCCAAGTGGCCTTGCCAAGCACCTTGGGCCTGTCCAACCGAGCAGCCCGTCCTACCGCACCCGAGGGCCTGTCCGAGCAGCACCCGAGGGCCTGTCCGAGCAGCACCATTCTGCCGCACCCATGGGCCTGTCCGAGCCGTACATAGCAGCACACCCAGCCGCACCCATGGGCATGTCCGAGAGCCTATCCGGATTTCCATCATCCATGGCCATTCAAGCCCATTCCTTGGGGAATATCTACCCCTTTGACCATGGTATTCAAGGCAAGGATCAAGCATCCATTTATCCCTCAATTCATGGAGAATCAAATCCATTTCACAAGGAAAGAAGACCTACCAAGATGGAAGGAATCATGGATAGTATTCACTTGCCTTCATTAGGTAGATTAGGCCGATCTCGGCCATCCATTGTAATCGATAGTGACCGTTAGATCGGGAGGTGCTAGGCTATAAAAAGGGCCTCACCCCTCACTTGTAATCGTCCTGAATTCCCTTTGTTTTCACCTTTCTTTCATTAATAAAAGAATAGCAACGTCGAGTACTCTTTTCCCCCTAACTAGGCTTAGAGGGGGTTTTTAACGAGGCTCTTCGTTTTGCAATCACTCGAGCCATCTCATTTTCCCTTTCTTCGCAACGCTTCTGCTCACCTAGCCAAGCCAAGACTTGACTATAAGGCTTACTTGGTCTCTTTCGAAGTCCTTTCCCGACCAAGTGCCGCACGAGCTAGCCATATAAGCCTAGCCTCGTGACATAATGCAAGGCTTCAAGCAAAGGGATATGTGGTGCAATGATAATGCATATTCCGTTACGTGTTCAATTCACGTCAGGTTCAATTCTTAAATCACTGATAAACCCAAAGATATTTTGCTGGCTTATTTGAAAGCAAAGGAACGAAGCTGTATTTTGCAACATAAACTCTTTGTGCAGAAAATTTGCAGTTAAAGACGCTACTGTGGACCCAGAACTTCAATAATTCCATGACCAATAATGTCAATACTAGAAGGCAACCAAGGTATCAATCAAGTCGGTTGGGAACCACCGTTGTCGGAGTGGACAAAGGTTAACGTCGGTGGCTCGTTCAAAGTTAACAGAAACTTGGCTTCCAAGGTTAATTCCGGTGGCTCATCAAAGTTAGAGAAACTTAGTTTTCGGTTTAAAAAAGAATCATGGGCATCTATAGTATCCAATCTAAATTAACCGATCAATAAGTTCAATACCAATAACTATACCAAAACTGTAATCTAATTAGGGATGGCAGCGGGGCGGGTTTTTGGCCGCCCCGAACTATAAGATGTTATACTCGACCTTGTCCCGATACAATAACCCTTAAACCCGCCCCCGCCCCGAAAAATTTAAAAAAATTTAATTTTCGCCGACGATAAATATTAGATTTGACCAATCTTCCACCAAAATCACAAATTATAGTTTCAAGGGACTTCAAACTTATATAAAAAAAATAAAATAAAACCAATTTTAAATTATCCAAATGTTAAACTACATATTTAAAAGAATAAACTTGAATCATTGACCGTTAGAATCAAATATATTAAAACTTGAATAACATCTAACAAAATTTTACAATAAGTACGAACCAAAACAAAAACAAAAAATAACTTAAAACTCATAAAAGTGTTTAAATATAATGATATTTTTTATAAATATAATAAAAATATATATAAAAATATAAAAATGTACCAGGGCGGGGCGGGAAATTTCTAGCAAATATCCGAACCCGCCCCGCCCCGACTTCATGCCTTTCACGCCCCGCCTCGATCCCTGAAATTTAAAAAAAATACTCGATCGTGTCGGGTCGAGGCACCTCGAGTCAGGTCGGAGCCAAGTATTTTTGCCATCCCTAAATCTAATCTCTCATTTATGCTCGAGAAAACAGCCCTCCAGCCGAGGGCGATAACTAACTCTCCATTTGAACAAGAACATTACTCTTAACCTTTTAGAGCATGTTCAAACTTCTTTCCACACCATTGTTACCAAGAACGTCAAACGACCCTCCGACCAGCGACTCAAAATATAAAATAAAAACGGCGCAAGCCGCAACTTGGGACGTGATTCAGAACGGTTGTGCTAGTTTTGAGAAAAGTGACGAGAAAGAAAGAAGTAGAAGAAAGTCTATGAAACGACAGAAATTTAAAACACACAAACCCTAGCTGCTGATTGTGTTTTAAACCAACACGTTTTATAAAACAAACTCAAATACATGGGCCTTCTTTTTTAGACTTAATTCAAAGGGGGAATTAGGTGTTCAGCCCTTAAGCACTTAGAGTTCATAGAAATGGCCCAAAACTTTTTAAATTTATGAATTAACCTCAAAAGTTTTACAAATTTTCAATTTAATCCAAGGATTTAATATTAGTATAATTAATTATGTAGCCCATCTCATCATACCGAATTCAATAAGGTTACGTTCCACATTCCTGTTTTCATTCCCCGTTTTGTATCGTAGTGCATTTTCGTTTCACGTTTTGTATCGTATTGCGTTCCGGGTAACTATGGACCACACAATACACAAAATAATAGAAAATCTGCTGTTAACATTATAAAATAGATGAACAAAACATTAGATATAAAACTTCGATATAACAGCTGCTAGAACCATAATTAGACCAATTCTAACTACATCAACAATCCAAGTTATAATCTTTAATATCACAAACTCAAATTACGTCGAAACCTAAATCTTAAAAGAGCATGACACACCTCAAATATTTGACCAATTAAGCTTCAAATTACATATATTAAGATTACATAACATGCAACTCTAAGCAAAAGGCTAAATCCTCAATTGAGTTCTTTTAAGGCTACAATACTCTTTAAGCAGCAGCAGTCAAAAACAACATAGTAGAGCAACTGATATAAAAGGCGTTTCCGCATTAGTTTACAAACCACATGTATGCTTTCATGATTTGGGCCCCGAAGACTGGTACTGTTAAACGAGTCTCCATTTATGATGGCACTACATAAACAAATTGATAAGCATTAGAAAATTTTGATTACTGCTGGTATATCCAACAAAAAGGTTCAAGACATGAACATTGTGAAGCCAAATATCCGGTATAGTAATTGGGTTAAACCCAAAGTAGTGTTTTTCCGCGGGTACTGGTACCGACGTGTTTCGGTGTACCGTTTCAAATTCATCGTTGATTTTAAAATATTTTTCATATACATTATATATAAAATTTTAAAATATAAATCTTAAAATTACTATGTTCAATAACTTAATTAAATGAATTTTTAATTTTTTTCCAAAACGGAATCTAAACTGCTTGCTACCGGTACGGTATTGACTACACTGATTAGACCTTCGACACAAGGTAACATCATGATGTCAAACAATGCATTTAATTCATTTAACAAGTATATAAATGTTCTACTAATATCCAAAGCAGATGGAAGGCATAAAAAGAAACATACTGTATGTGGATGTATCAATCTGCTCAGGAAGTTCCTTTATATCAACCTCAAACCTCTCTTGGACCTACAATGGATTGAATAAATAGGTCAGAGGATGACAAATCATGGACAAAACAATGTTTGGAAGTTGTGGACCCAAACCTGATTGAGCACATCAGAATCTGAAGCCGATGAAACGAATGTAATTGCAAGACCCTTGGTGCCAAACCGACCAGCTCTACCAACCTACCACCAAAGAACCACGAAACATCATTCAGTATGTGCAGAAAAAAGGAAACAAGAGTGGAATGCAATTAAAACAAACACTACCCTGTGCAGGTATGTATCAGCAGAATCTGGCATGTCATAGTTGATGACAATGTTAACGCGTTCAATGTCAATCCCCCTTCCAACCAAATCTGTAGCCACAAGAATTCTTTTATGCCCCTCCTTAAAACCCTTGTAGCGAGTTAATCTACAAAACATTAATTAGCAATACAACCAAGGGTAAGAGATTTGGAACCAAAGATAATAGGAAAAGCTGAACCATATATCATATGTATGCAAGAACCATTGACAAGATAGGAAATCGTGTTTAAAAAAAATCCACAATTCTGATCTACAGCATCCACTGTAGCAGAATACACAAACTAAGCAATTGAACCACCATACTTGTTGCATTAAAAAAAACATGATATGTACAGTTTGAAAAAATGAGTTATGCATGATATTTACAGTTTACAAGAATATAAAAAAGGTCTTTATGTCATTTGTTTTACAAGAATATAAAGTACACAAGTCAAGGTGGAAAAAATGAGTTATGCACGATATGTACAGTTAACAAACCTTTCTTCCTGGGACATGCCAGAGTGGATGCATATAGATGGAAAATTGCACTCCACAAGTAACTTGTTCAGCTCAGCTGCTCGGCTCACACTTTTGACAAAGATAACAACTTGGTTGAAGTCCAAAGCATCAAGGAGGTCATTCAACTTGCGGTTTTTCTCCAGTTCACTCAATTTGATGTAGTGCTGTCATTGGAATCATTTTGATGTTTAGATTTAAACATATACAGATTAGGGGATGAAAATAAGTCAGCTTCTTGAAACATACCTGCACAAGACCATGAAGGGTCAACTTTGCCTCGTCGTCGACATAAATTTCCATTGGCTGAAAGGAACAAATGTCACAGTAAATCACATTAGGGAGCTTCTTCAAGCAAATGGATTCCAGTACGAAATGAACTATGGATGCAGATCCCTTGAATTGAGATTCCAGTCCATTTGCTTTGCCTCCTGGGAGATTGTTACTTAGAGCTAGTGCTGTGCTCCCTCAAAAACAATGATTCTATTACATGATGACACTGCACCCCAGACAAGGAAATATTCAACCCTTCTTTACTACCCAAGTCCTACTCTAAAAGCCCAAACCCTAAATAGAAAACAACTAAAAAATTAAGCCAAACTAACAACCAGCTCATACAAATCCACTACTACAGGAATCTAAAGACAGCAAGCCTAGGACTTCACACCACTAACCTTCCCCATTTGATCTGCAAAACCCATAAACGACTAGCAGACGCCACTGCATCCGAGACAAAGGAATGGCAAGTATACGGTGATGGACCACCAGATGTAAAATTTTAAGAACTCTCTGAGAAAGCTGCGTATAAATTAAAAAGATACTTCTAAATTCAAGTAGTATTGGCCATGGGACATTACATCTTGCATGAATTTCTTGCAAACCGGACGTATTTCTTTGCTGAGTGTGGCTGAAAACATCATAACTTGCTTATCATGAGGGGTCATCTTGAAAATTTCCTGCACATCTCTCCTCATGTCTGTGCAGAAGATAAGTAGAATTAATATTAGAGGGAATAACACAAATTACTCAACACACGTACCCAGCTTCAAGTGAAGTAAACCATACCGAGTGATTCAAGCATCTTGTCGCATTCATCAAGAATGAAATGCCTCACATTCTTCAATGAAAGATCTTTGTCTCTTGTCAGAGCCAAAATCCTTCCAGGAGTCCCAACAACAATGTGAGGGCATTCATTTTTCAGCAGATCTTTGTGAACTTTGATATTGACACCACCATAGAAGACAGCAACCTTGATATCAGGCAGGTAAGTACTGAACCTCTCGAACTCATGACAAATCTACAAGTTAAAAGGATAACAAAAATTAGAAGAAATAAATCATACAACTTAAAAGAATACAAATGGTAATTTTATGACCAGAAAGATCTTACCTGGTAAGCTAACTCCCTTGTATGGCATAAAACGAGGGCAAGAACTTGTCCTGGACTTGGTTCAATTTGCTGTAACGATGATAGAACAAAAACTGCGGTCTTCCCCATTCCAGATTTAGCTTGGCAAATAACATCCATACCCAGTATAGCTTGGGGAATACATTCATGTTGCACTGACGAAGAACCAAATAAAATTGTATTTGAAGGAATCCGCGGTAAGTAAATATAACTTCAGTGATCCTTTTAATTGAAACTTTACGATAATGGTATATTACCTGCAAAAACAATGCATCAAACGGAAATTTTAGACTGACCAAAAAAAATTCCTATTAAACACACAGGAAAAGGGCACACATCAAAATCAAACTTTTTATTCATACAAGTCCCAAGCACGGAGAACAATAACATCATAATTTCATAAACTCTAAAGAAAACAATACACGATCTTGACATCTAGGGATGGATCAAACGGAAATTTTAGACTGACCAAAAGAAATTCCCATTAAACACACAGAAAAAGGGTATACATCAAAATTGAACATTTTATTCATACAAGTCCCAAACATGGAGAACAATAACATCATGATTTCATAAACTCTAAAGAAAAAGGAGTAAGAAATTTGCCTTCGGACGGGTGCTCAAACCCAGAGTCAACAATGGCCCGAAGAAGCTCTGGTTTCAAAAGGAAGTCTCTGAATCCAGAACTGTGAATCCCAACATATCCCCTAAAAAGACAAAAACCGCAAAGAACTCACTTCTTGCATAAAATTAACACTATTTCATGAAATCAAACATATCTGAATTAAAAAAATAAAAGAAAAAGAAAGAAAGAAAGAAAGGAAGTCGAACTCACTTTTTGACGGCCTCGCCATTGGCTTTAGCAGCGACAGAGTCCGGGGCTTTCTCTTCTTCTTCCTCGTAGTCAAGAAGCTCTTCCTCGTACGCATCGTTGTCCCTTGTTTCTCCCATTAATCTGGAAAAAAAATCCAAACCAAACAGAAATTATTAGAGTTTTGAATCGAATAGTAGCTTAAAAATTAGGGTTTTCAAAAAAGAAAATCAAAGAGATTATAGAGATTTACCTTACAATTGAGGTTGTAGAGTCGGGATCTGAAGAGTGTGCTGCAAATTAAAGGGTTAGATCTTAAAATTAAAATAAAATAGATATTTAAATTTGAAATTTGTAGGCAGAGAATTTCGAACAGGGGGAGATAAAGGTATAGCGGCTACGCTACGACGACTAATCATTTTTATAAGCAGCGAAACTTTAGTTCCCGAAAATGCCATTGTTTGGTTTCATTAATTACTAGAGCTCAGCCCATTTTGATTTTTGAGCCCAAAAGTTTCTCCTTTTACGGTAAAGAGAAGAATTCAAAAAAAAAATGACAAAATATTTTTAAAATAAATTACAGGTTTTAAAGGAGAAGAATTTGATCATGGAATTTGGTTTAAAATATGTATTTAAAAAAGTGGAGTGAATAAAAGAAGTTATGTCAAATAAATTATTTTAAAATAAAAACAACAGTTTATTAAATGTGTAAATTATAATGTTTAAATTATTCATAATCTTTAAATTAAAAGTAATTGTGATCTTCCAAATTTTAAGATTCAAAGTAACAATTTATATATATATATTTAGAAGGGTTTTATTTTGATGCACAAGCTATGTAAAATTTTTTTTTACACAATCCTTTTATAAAATTTAAAATCTAAATCACAAACCCTAGCAACCTAAAACCTAAACCTTAAGCCCTAAACCCTAAACTCTAAATTCTAACCATAAACCTTAAATTATATACCCTACATACTAAACCCTTAAACCCTAACCTAAAATCCTAAACCCTAAACCTTAAAATTAAAGGGCTTGTGTAAACTAAAGTTTACACAAGCTTGTGCATCAAAGTATTTTCCTATTTAGAATAGATACTACTTGTAATTACTTTAACTTTAAAAAAATAAAAATCTTTTAAATATTACACAAAGCGTCAATTAAACTATATACAATATTTTTTTAGATTTTTTTTTAATTTAATTAGTCAACTTATCGTTTAATGTAAACAAACAATTTTTAAATAAAAAATTATATTTTTTAATATGCTGGTAAAAAACAACTTTTTAATATGATTGTTTTAATTTAATTTTAATTAATACGATTAGTATTATGTTATTGAGGATGCAAATTTAACATGTTTAAACGTATATTACCTCATTTTGATGATAGTTGTATGTTTGAATGAAAAATCATTTTACGGCATCAACAATCTTTAGAGCAAGTGGTTAAAAATTTTCGGTTGACATTTTTCTCTATGAGATTGTGGAAATAATTTTATATTTTATACAACTTTATAAAATTATTTTGAGCGATGTATTATTCTATAAAGTTAACATATTTGTCTATATAACATCGTTATATTAGTGTGTATTGTCATGTAGATTTGTCACGTTTTTTCAAGCTAATTAATGTCAGCTAACTAACCATTTTCATACACATAAAGTCAGGCCTGTAAACGAACCGTACGCACACGAACGAGAGTGTGTTCGTGTTTGATCGTTTAATTTTAACCGAACAAATGAACGAACACGAACATAAACGAACACAAAATTTATTATCCGTGTTCGTTCATTAAGGAATGTAGCTTGTTCGTGTTCGTTTGTTTAAATGGTAAACGAACATAAATAAACACCCCTAGACATATGTGAATAAATTTAAATGGACATAAACGAACAAAAACTTTTAATATTAGCCGAAACCTAAAATTATCTAATAGATTAACCAATTTTGTTTTTGTTTGGTCGGTTAGTTTAGTTTAACCGAATAATGAACACCCCTAGACATATGTGAATAAATTTAAATGAACATAAGCGAACGAACATAAAAGAATATAAACGAACGGATTGCCGAACATTTCTTAAACATAAATGAACGAACAAGCCATTTGTTCGTGTTTATTCAATTAATTAAACGAACAAAAAATCTTGTTTATTTCAGTTCGTTTAATAAATAAACGAACATAAACAAAATTTTCGCCGAACGGTTCACGAACAGTTCGTTGAACATTTGATTCATTTACAGCCCTAAAAAAGTTGTTTTGAACAAAAAATAATATTGAAAGTTAATATAATAAATAATTATTCAATTAAATAATATAGTGTTTTTATAGGATAAATATCCTATACACAGGCGGTGGAAACTGAAAGTTTCCACAAGCGCCTTAGTTTTAGGGTATATGGTGTTAGTTTAAGGTTTAGGGTATAAGGTGTTAGTTTAGGGTTTAGGGTATAGGGTTTAGGGGTTTAGGTGTAGGAGTTTAGAATTTAAGGATAATTATTTCAATTTAAGGTTTAAGATTATAATTTAGGGTATTTAGGTTAAAATCTAAATCCTCACCATATTACCCTAAAAACTAAACCCTAACATATAAACTCTAAATTATAACCTTAAACCTTAAATTAAAACAACTATCCCTAAATTCTAAACCCCTAAACCCTATACCCTAAACTAATTCCCTATATTCTAAAACTAAGGCGCTTGTGGAAGTGTATAGGATATTAATTTTTTTATATTATGCCAATAAAAATGCTTGTTCTTAAAAGAGAACTACCACCACTACAAAAAAAAAACTACTACCAATTTGCTAAATATTTTTAAAGTATTTTTTTAACAGTGATCACCGGCAATGTAGAATTTTCTGATTCCTGAGATTAATTTTTGAACCTCCATCAAAATCAATCATATCATCATAGAAAAGAAAAATCAAGAGCAAAGCAAGAGCGGGAAACAAAAGCAAACTTCGCCAGCAAGAATTCAAGTCAGTTCATTGTCTTTCCTATTTTACTTCATTTCTTCGAAAAGTACTAAAAAAGAACCCACACCACAAAAGCACACTTCTTTATAAACTGGGTCCATCTCCTTCACTCTCAATTCAACCCCTAAACCCACAGAAAAGCCTTGATTTCTCTTTCTGATGCTCTGCAGAACCCGTTAAAAGCTTCTTCTTTTGATGCCTCCAAGCGGAACTCTCAAGGTTGGAAGTTTTTTTTCTTGCACTTTTTTTTTCAAGATTAGTTTCGTTTGAAAGGTTTTATTTGAAAGAAAATGGGAAATGAAATTTGGGTATTTCAAGAAAATGGGAAATGGAATTTGGGTATTTCAAGAAAATGGGATTGAGTATTTTAAAAACCAATTGTGTATTATTGTCGATTTTGAATAATTTTCTTTTGGATTTATGTTCTTTGCTCAATGTTTGATTTGATGTACTTGGTTGATCCTTTAGTTGCACTGTTCTCATGTAATATGATTTAATAGAAGATTAAAAAAAATTGAATTTTCATTTCCCGATAGATAGAAATGGGATTGTTGCCGAGTATGATTCTTTGTTTTGCCTAGTTGTTGAGAGGATGTAAGAAAAACTTAAAGTCAGGTTAATATGTTGTGCAAGATTTTGTTTCAGGAATTTGCTTGATATTAATCCGTAGCAGTTAATTATCTTAAATCCATGGAGTCAGAAGTAACTGAAAAGGACACTCTGGTGACACAAGTGACACAAGTTAGTGTTGGTGGATTTGACAACAATGTCAGAGCCAAAGATCTGATGGAGTACTTGGAGAATGAAGTTGGAGTTGTTTGGAGGTGTAGATTGAAGACTTCATGGACTCCGCCGGAGTCCTATCCCAACTTTGAGATCCCCGACACTTCAGTAATCCGAAGAACGGATGACTATAAGAAGGTGGAGCCCCATGCTTTTGTTCATTTTGCTTCCCCTCTAACAGTAACTTGGGCTGTGGATGCTGCTGGTCGTACAGAGCTTGTCTTCAACAATCAGCTATTGAAGGTTAGTTTGGGGCCTGAAAATCCTTATTACTTGAACCGGCGAAGGAGGAAAACTATACCCTTTAAGTTACCTGATGTCTCCCTGGAGATTGGAAACCTGGCTAGCCGAGATGAGTTCTTTGTTGGATGGAGAGGACCTCCTTCTGGGGTTGAGTTTATTGTGGATCCTTTTGATGCCACCTGCAAATTTTGTTTCTCTATGGATACAGCCTTCTCCTTTAAAGGCACAACCGAGCATGCTGTCATAAAATGTGACTTTAAGGTGGAGTGCCTGGTGAGGGAAATAAATGAGATCAAGCAGTACACTGATCCATCATGTTTAGTAGTGATCCTGCAGTTGGCTTCTTCACCTTGGGTCTGGTATAGAACTGCTGATGATGAGATAGAAGAAACAGTTCCATGGGATCTGTTGGATGATGATGATCAATGGATCCGGACCACAGATTTCACCCGTACTGGAGCTGTTGGTCGTTGTAATACATACAGAGTAAAAGTTCGTCCCCGTCATGGTTTAAAGCTGAAAAAGGCCATGGATTTTCTAAGAGAGCGAAGAGTGGCTGTGGACTACCTTCGAGGGCCTCTTAGGGTCAGTGATGAACCTGATTTCGGGAGATCCATGTCAGGTCCCTTCTATCATATTGGTTACAAGGAAGGAATCCCCTTTGAAACAATGTTTTTGGTAAATGCTGTAATGCACAAAGGCATATTCAACCAGCATCAGTTATCAGAAGAGTTTTTTAACCTACTGAGAGACCAATCAAGCGAGTTAAATGTGGCTGCACTAAGGCACATCTATTCCGATAGACGTCCAGTAAATGATGCGTATAAGAGGCTGAAAGTTGTTCAAAGTTGGCTGCTGAAGAATCCTAAACTTTTTAAGAACCCTAAACAGTTGGATGATATTGTTGAAATCAGAAGATTGGTTATTACTCCAACCAAAGCTTATTGTCTTCTTCCGGAAGTTGAGCTTTCAAATAGGGTTCTCAGGAAATACAAAGAAGTAGCTGATCGGTTTTTAAGGGTAACATTTATGGATGAAGGCATGCAGACAATGAATGCAAATTTGCTCACCTACTATAATGCTCCAATTGTAAGGGATGTGACATCTACCTTTTTTTCTCAGAAAACAGGAGTGTTCAAAAGGGTGAAGACTATTCTAACAGATGGATTTTACTTGTGTGGTCGCAAATACTCTTTCCTTGCTTTCTCAGCCAATCAATTGAGAGACCGTTCCGCATGGTTTTTTGCTGAAGATGGGAAAATAAGTGTGCTTAAGATTATAGGTTGGATGGGGAAGTTTACAAACCGAAATATTGCTAGATGTGCTGCCAGGATGGGTCAATGCTTCTCATCGACATATGCAACAGTGGAAGTTCCTTCAGCAGAGGTCAACCCTGATCTTCCAGATATAGTGAGGAATCAATATGTGTTCTCTGATGGGATTGGCAAGATCACTCCTGATCTTGCAATGGAAGTTGCTCAGAAATTGAAGCTGGACCTAGATCCTCCTTGTGCCTATCAAATTAGATATGCCGGTTGTAAAGGGGTTGTGGCTTGTTGGCCAGAAGAAGGTGATGGGATCCGTCTTTCTTTACGGACTAGTATGAATAAGTTCCATTCTAACCACACAACACTCGAAATCTGTTCTTGGACAAGATTTCAGCCTGGCTTCCTGAATAGACAAATTATTACATTGCTTTCTACACTGGATGTACCAGACGAAGTATTTTGGGAAATGCAAAATAGCATGGTTTCTAAATTAAACAAAATCCTTGTGGATACTGATGCAGCGTTTGAGGTTCTCACCTTGTCATGTGCTGAGCAAGGGAATATTCCAGCAATAATGCTCAGTGCAGGTTTCAAGCCTCAATTGGAGCCTCATTTACGAGGCATGTTGACTTGCATAAGAGCATCTCAGCTTTGGGGTCTTAGGGAAAAAGCTAGGATATTTGTTCCTTCGGGGAGGTGGTTGATGGGTGTCTTGGATGAACTAGGAGTACTAGAACAAGGCCAGTGCTTTATCCAAGTGTCAAATCCATCTTTAGAAAAGTGCTTCTTGAATCATGGCTCTAAGTTTGCGGAAACAAAGAGAAATTTACAAGTAATTAAAGGGTTGGTAGTTATGGCTAAGAATCCATGTCTTCACCCTGGAGATGTAAGGATTCTAGAAGCAGTCGATGCCCCTGGCTTACACCATTTGTATGACTGTCTGGTTTTCCCTCAAAAGGGTGAGAGACCCCATACAAATGAAGCTTCTGGAAGTGATCTTGATGGGGACCTTTATTTTGTCACTTGGGAGGAACTTCTTATCCCCCCCGGGAAGAAGAGCTGGCCACCCATGCAGTATGACCCTGGTGAACCTAAATTGTTGCTACGCCCAGTCAACCATAAGGTAACTATTTCTTGTTTTTATTCATATACGTTCTGTTTCCTGAATAAAATCCTCGCTTTGCTACTACAAACATATCGTTTTCTTGTATGCTGCTTGAAAGCTAGTATCAAAAGGAAGTAAGGAACGCCGCAATCTAAGACATACATGGTTGGGTGCTTAAATATATGAATATATGTTTCTATTTTATGGTTCTTTTTTGGTCTGATAATCAGCTCAGTCTTTATTGGCTAAAGGACATTATACTGTTAGGCTTTTATCTATTAGGAGGAAGGCACTGTGTTTTTGAAATGGTTTATTTTGTTATTGGTAAATTCTGTGTTACTATAATTTTCCATAGGGAGATATCAGAAAAAATGTGGTGACGACGAGTAAATTCTGAAGCATAACATATTACAAAAGCAAGACAAGTGTTTTGTATTTGTATCATGAATTCATGATGAATATTTGGAATTTTGGTGTGTAAAAGATAATCTTCAAATGGGAGAACCTAGAGTGAAACTGTTGGAATAAAGTAGATATATCCTTGTGTAAAATACATCAAATTAGGCAGGATAAATAGTTTAGGATTTGTAACCTGATGAATGAACTATTTTGAGTTCCAAGTAGGTGAAAGATGACAACTCTTGACTGTTTTCTTTCACGTTTACTCTGCAGGACATAATAGATTTTTTTGCAAAAAACATGGTGAATGAGAACCTGGGGAGTATTTGCAATGCACATGTGGTTCATGCTGACCTTAGTGAATATGGTGCTCTAGATGAGAAATGCATACGGCTTGCAGAATTAGCGGCTACAGCTGTTGATTTTCCTAAAACTGGGAAGATTGTGTCAATGCCTGCTCAACTAAAGCCAAAATCCTACCCAGATTTTATGGGTAAAGAAGAGTACCAATCATACAAATCAAGCAAAATTTTGGGAAGACTATATCGTCATGTCAAAGATGCGTATGATGAAGATATCTCTGAATCTTCCGAGCTCAAACTTGATGCTAGTGACATCAATTATGATGCAGATCTTGAGGTTACGGGATCTGCTGACTACGTTGCTGATGCATGGGTTAAGAAGTGCTCCTATGATGGGCAGCTGATTGGACTTCTTGGACAATACAAAGTTAAGAGGGAAGAAGAGGTTGTAACTGGGCATATCTGGTCCATGCCTAAATACTCGAGTCGGAAGTTAGGGGATTTAAAGGAGAAGCTCAGTCATTCTTATGGTGCCCTGAGGAAAGAATTCAGGCAAATTTTTGAGAATATGGACTTGGATTTCGAGCAGCTTAATGAGGATGAAAAGAATGAATTGTATGAAAGAAAGGCGTCTGCATGGTACCAGGTCACTTACCATCCAAAATGGGTAAAAAGGACATTAGAGCTACAGGAGTCTAACGGTGCTGATGGCATGGTGATGTTGAGCTTCGCTTGGATTGCAGCCGATTACCTTGCTCGAATAAAGATTAGGTCCCATGGGACCCAAAATGTTGACTTTGCTAAGCCTGTAAACTCTCTAGTAAGGTACCTGGCTAATCGAATCTGACCAGCATTTGGCAATAACTTCTTTTGCTGGATCAGGATTCTAGTTGGCAAGGCCACTCTGCCATTGTTCGATTTCTTATGTAGCATCTTTCTGTTGAACTGTTACCTATCATTGGTGGTATGTTTGGAAGTTTGCTTATGTAATTACATTGTCGAATTTTCTTGCTTTTGCTTATGCAATGATAGAATTAAGTGAAAAATGGCATGTGATTTTGGATGGTCCTGAATTATATTCAGAGTGGCTCCAGTACCACTAATGTGCTAGAGCTTTGATTATTTTATGGTCCCATTTTCCCCTCTTTATTGGTAAAGATTTGAAATGATTGCATTGATTGTATATTTGTATTTCTCTTGTTCTCAACCTAAAATGTTATAAAAAGTATAACACTTTAGGTTGCTCGGACAAGTTCCGAAATTTACCGTTTTTTAGCCTTAGATTAAGATGTTGTACAGTAAAACTACCCTGGTTGACAGATCCAATGAACTTTGACGATGGCTGATGTTTCTCCATTTGTTTCCAGATGTAGTGCCATTCCATACTATGCTTGCTTTACCAGCAACAGCAAAGTCTGATCTTTTAGGGTTTGTATTCAATACGAATATACTTGATCTTTAAAAAAATATATATTAAAAGGGTAAACTATAACAGAGGTTACTCAATTATGGGTAAAGTTATATTTGGGTCACCAATTATTAAAAGTTACACTTGGGTCACTTAATAATTAAGTTGACATATTTTTTTAAATATGAAGAGTGACCCAAATGTAACTTTACCGATAATGAAGTGACCTGAGTGTAACTTTTAATAATTGAGCGACTCAAATGTAATCTTACCCATAATTGAGCTAAATGTAACTTTTGATAATTGGATGGCCCAAATATAACCTTAACCATAAATGAGTGACCTCCATTGTAGTTTACTCATTTTAATCTTGTCAGTCCCCAAGTTTTTTAAGTATTATTAATTTATCATATATATTCTTTTTCTCCGACTAAATTTTAAAAAAATTTAACGTGGCGAATTGTAGTATATATTTTTTTTGTTCAAAACATAATTTTCATTCATGTCAAAAGAAATGGTACATCATCAGAAAAACCATAGGTCCCATTCGCGTACGTAACGTGCAAACAACCGAGAAAAAACAAGCAAAAGATCATACAAGACCTGAAAAATCTAAAAACAAATCCACAAGCCGTAAGACTCTGTGGGAACCAACAAACAACGAAAGAAAATTAGCATATACGAGATGCTGAAACAAATGTAGCGTCCACTAGTTCAACCAGGGATAGCTTCAAACAACAACCGAAAATAGGTAAGCACAACAGCGATCTATTAACTATCAGTCGAGATTTGAGACAATAGAAATACGCTCGAAACTAGGTGAATTATAGTATGTCTGTGTATAAATCCTTGGGAATGTAATCATACTATTTAAAAAAAAAACAGGAGTCAGCTAACATATAGTACAACAATCCTTGGAACTTTTGAGATGCAATGAAAAGGCAATATCTCAAAATAGACCGGAAAGGTTAGCTTGTTTCAATCAAACTCCTTGATATATATATATATATATATATATATATATATATATATATATAAAATATTCAAATCCAAATACATTTTTAGGATCTAATTGTAATTTGTATCAACATTTACCCTTGGTCTACATCCCGATTGTTCTCTGAGCCCCACATTTGTTTAACTGATCTAATCCACTTCTTCTTCTATTTTACCTTCATTTTTTGTTTTATTTTCCCCCAAACAATTCAGTAAAAACTTGAAAACGGAATATTTAGAACACAGAAAGAGAGGCCCTTTTGCCTTTTGGTCGAATCAATGACCAAAGCAAGGCCGAAATCAATCTCTTTCCAGAAATTAAATTTTACATTTTTATGAAATAATCCATTTCCACTTCTAAATATGCCGTTTTCAATGTATTTATTTTGCTGAAAGAAAGAAACCCTTCATCCCATTATCTTTCCCTCTTTTGTTTCTTCCTACATTTCTACGAAGAATCCCAGGCGAAACAGTTGGGAGGAAAGGTATTAACTTTTTTGTTTGTTGTTCTCTCAGGAATTTTAGTATTCTACTTTCTGGAATTAGGGTTTTTTTCTTTGGGGATTTTAGATGCGATCTTCCGGTCATCTTCCATCTTGGATCTCTGCACTTTTTGGCTGCGTGGGGTTAGTTTTTCCTTCTCATTTTTCTTACTGTTTATTGTTTGAGTGGGTGTTATCATGTTATTCCTCTGATTCTTGACTTTCTTTACTTATAAGACAAAGAGTTCTAATGCTTTGTTTTATGTAGCTTTAAGTTTGCTTTTGATAGTATTGAATTTTGGGGCTTTTTCTTGGTGCTTACTTGTTGTATTAAAGCTTTAAGCTTTTTCTTTTCGATTTCGGGGCACTCTTTGTTTGAAGCTCTGGGTTGCTGATTGTATGTTACTAGGGTCTTTTGTTTTGATATATTGATCATAGGTGTTATTTATTAGCTTAGACTGTGAGATGTTTTGGGAAGAAACCTTGTTCATTTATTGAGTTTTCTGGAGCTTATTTACATGCTCTTACTTGTTGTATTAAAGCTTTAAGCTTTTTCTTTTCGATTTCGGGGCACTCTTTGCTTTAAGCTCTTATGCACCTGCCCTGCGTTTATTTGTTGTTGTTTTTGTTGATAAAAATGATTGCCAAGTTTGCAACGTTTCAAGTGCAACTCCTCTTTGGTTATGTTCAACACAACACGTTTCGAAGTTGGTGGTTTTGCTTTCTGTATGCTAGATCCAGGATTTAGTTGTTATAGTCGATACCCCGACTGTACATGTGGTTAATCCTGGTTTGTAACAGAACAGAGGTTGTTTTGGATGCTTTGAGCCATCTAAAGGTGTAGCGATTCAAAGCTTGAAAGGGAAGAGCTTTTCTGAAGATTTCTGGAGTAGCAGTACATGTGACATTGAATCTAGTGCACTCAAGTCCCAAAGAAGCATTCCATCAATCAGCTTATCGAGTCATTCCCTTGACCTTTCTGGCAGCACTAGCCATCCTTCTGAATTTGTAAATCATGGCAAGTTCAGATATGTTAACTTCATATATGCTACTAAATAAATTCGAATAGCATCCCATTCTTTCGTATATTCTCATGTGCTATTGTAAGATTTTAATACTGTTTTACTCTCTCGAAAACAATCATCCTATTTTGGGTAATCTTATTCGTGAACTAAAACTTCTCGATGGCAATTTGTTTTTGCAGGCCTTCAACTTTGGAAGCAAACAAGGCAACAATGGCTTGGAAATAAAAAGTCTGAGAAGTGTGCAAAACGTCGAGAATCCACGTTCGGGTTAGAAAATTTCATTATTTTCCTAACTTAAAAGTTATACCTTGACCCTCTTAAGTAGAAAATAACAGCCGTTAAAAACCAAGATTTTGTTTCAACCATTTTCATATTTTTCTTTTAAGACCGTATTGAGTTCATTGTTTACGTATTGCAGTTGCAGTTGCAATTGGAATGTACTCTATCATAGTTTACGTGGGAATGATAAGCCATTCCCTAATCCAGTTCCACTCTCTGTAAGTTTACGCTGCCGACCAAATGGTTTCCGATTAAAAACCGAATAGTTACTCCAATTCTTCTTTTGGTTTAATGACAGGAATTGGTTGATTTCCTAGACGATGTTTGGGAGCAAGAGGGCTTATATGACTGAGCAGAATGATGCTTCCCCTGTATATCAATGTATTGTAAGCTTTACAAATCATTTTGGATTGAAAATGCAATATTAATCATCCAAAAGGAAAAGAAAATGCAATGTTCCAGTATTTCCCATCAGTTTCTTTGTGATTAAAAATAGCCATTTGTGAATATATATATACATGTAGGGGAAAGAATGCCCCATAAAAGATGATCTGATTGGAAAGGCCATAAAAGTGTTCGGTCGAATACGAATACCGGCACCTAAATAGCGTCACGATCCACTCCGACTTGTCGAGTTTTTCGCTGTTTTCTGTGCTACACTGTTTCTCATTATGTTATAATATAATATATGCTCTAATGGTTGTTACTAATACTAAGATTAGTAGGAGTGGGTAATAATTGAAAGTTGGAATGAGTCAGCATTTAGAAGCATTCATCAGATTTGACTAGGAATGGAAGATGGCTTTACTTGCTTTTGGCTCCACCCTGTATTAATAAACATTGAAAACTGGGGGATTAAGGCCCTACACCTTACTTTATTGATAAGATTACAATTATGTTTTTAATGATTATTTTTCTGGTTAATGAAATTGGGTTATTAGGTTTATATATATACATGTATGATGGAATAGTCATTTGGATATGTTTCCAAAATTGATGAGTTACAGTAGGATTGTATTTATTAATTTAATATAAAAATATAAATATAATGCATAAGTTGTGGGGACCAAATTGGGTTATTAGGCTCATCTCAATCTTTCCTCCTTTCAGCAGTGTCTGCTGTCCCATGCGCTACTACACGCAAGAATGTATGGCATTAGAATCGAGTCCAAATTTTGAAGAACTCAAACTTTGCTAGATAAGTTACATTAAAGGTCGTTTAGTTATTGATATATTTACAAATAAATCATTCTTCTTTTAAAAGTAACAAACAAATTGTGGTAAGTGATCGGAAAGAGTGTCAGGATGATGCAATGTTAGAATTTTTAAATAACAAAAATTAACTTTGTTGAATTGTTTTGAATTAAGATCAAATTAATATAATGCATAAGTTGTCGGGACCAAATTGTTATTATACAATGTTCTTGTTTCAATTTTAATGATAAAATCATTTGTTTATCACGAAATTTTAATTTCGATTGATTTGTTTATTCTTAGACCTATAATTAATTGACTGAATTGTTACTTTTAAAAAATAGTGGCATGTTTTAGAAGAAAAGTGACTTGTTTGTTCCTAAACCAATAATTGAGTGGCTCAATTGTTATTTTTAGAAGAAGAGTGACATGTTTATTACAAAATCTATAACTAAGTTACCGCTAGTGTATTTTACCATTTTATATTTGATTTAGGTTTGAGTTAAGTGCATCACATGCCTTTAAAATATGACACTCGTTTTAAATTGGTCTCTAAAATTTTAAACATTCTAAATTTTTAATTTTATTTTTAAACTATGACCTTTATACTAATTTGGTCCCCAGACTTTTGAGCATTTTAGTTTCATCATAAGTTAATAAAATCGTTATAAAAATGGTTAATTGTCATGAAACACTAATGTGTGCTATGTAATAATATGATTAGAGATGGCAAATTGACCTGAGACCCGAATCGATTTTACCCGATCCAAGACCCGATATTGGCCTAAACAGGATGATCCGAACTTGATTCGAAGCCTGAAACAAACCGCATTGAATTGAAATCGACCCGATTTTTAGTTGAACTGATATAGACTCGATCCGATTTTACCGAACAAAACGACCCCAATTTGATTTTCAACCGAACCGAAGGCAACCCGAAATAAAAAAAAAACTGATCCAGTCTAAAAAACCGACTTAAACATATCGATCTCCTATTTAACCGATCTTGACCCAACCTGAAAAATACATGACCCGTAAATACTCGACCCAAAAATCAATCAAATCGATGTAACCCGATCCGAATCACTATAGACCTGAATTAAAACTAAACCATACCAGATCCGCCCGAACAAAATTGAAACCGAATGCAGCCAAAACCGAAACTTGACCCGAATCAAAATGACCAGAACTGAACCCGATCCGAATGACCCGTTTATCATCTCTAATTGTGATGTGATATAAACACTAATTTAAAGATGAAATTAGAATATTAAAAAAATTAAAGGTAAATTTAAAATGAAAGTTATAGTACGGGATAAAAATATAACATTTAAAAATTTAAAAATAAATTTAAAATGAAAATCAATCATTTAAAAGTTTAAAAACTAATTTAGAATTAATTTCATAGTTTTGAAATGTACGGCGCGATTAACTATTTAGGTTTGCATGGTGTTGCCGCCTTACTTGTATACACTGAATTTATACTTAAATAGAATCAGGGAAGAAACTATCCAGGTTTGCATGGTGTTGCCGCCTTATTTGTGTCTTTCCAGGGACGGAGCTAGGATTTGAGGTTGAGGGGGGCAAAACATAAATTTTAAAAGGTGGGGGGCAAATTCACAATTATCCCAATTTTTTTCAGAAAAATATAAAAAATCAAAGGGTAAAAAAAAAAAATTTTCTGTTCTTAAATAGAATATATAGATTTTACAATATTAAATTAAAAAACTCAAAAAGGAAAGCTTTTAAACTGGAATCTCCGAGATTCAACAAAATTAAATTATTGATATTCATTTCTATGTGTGGCATTTCCTTTATTATTCTCATGCTGCACGGGATATGATATACAACCGGATCCATCCGTCCAAGATACGTACAAATATTCGGATAAAAAAAAGATACGTACAAAATTACCAAGTTGGAACTATTTTTTTAATAGTGAAATTATTAACTATTATACCTAATATATATACATATATAGTAATTTTTGCTTAAAAAGAATTATGCAAGTGAAGAATTGAAGATTGTGAGGTTGGCAATGACAAAAGGCAGCTGGAAAATGAGTCACGTTACATGTGCATTTTGTGTTTTTAGTATTACACGAGTTGATTAATTTAGGGTTAAAGATTCTTCTTAGTATTTAATTTTTGGCTTAGTCGTCAGAAAGATGTCTAAATTATACTCTTTTTTTAGTTTTGTGCTTAACATTTATTTCGGATCATTTTGGCGTGGAAGTGTCTAACGTTTTCTTCCGTAACTCAAATTAAATTTTCTCATAACGAAAGCAATAACGACTAGTGGTGGTTGAATCGGTGGTAGAGTGAGAGTGATTTAAGGGTTTAGAGTTTGAGGTTTTAGAAAAACTTAAGTTTTTTTAACAACTGCTAACGGGACGAAAAAATATATAAGTTAAGCACCTCTCTAACGGTTAACCATTAATTTTTAAATCCAAAATTTGGATTTGGATAATGTTTTTCCTAACATGATATATGTATGAGTTGGAAATTTATGAACTTGGTGGAATGAATCTATCTATACCTAATTATGAAGACAAGGGACTCAAAATCACATGTATTGTATTTATATTTTGTACCCAACCAATGTACTCTAACTATAAACTTAACTTAAAGGATAGTTGCTCGCCCTTGAAGCATAGTTGTTCCAGTAGTAATGGATGATATAATTTATTCAGGTGACTCGAATTTGAGTATTAATTTTGTACAATATGTGCGCTTTATTAAAAAAGAATAAAAAAGTAAGTAAATATTACTCTTGTATCACACCAATATATTCCAAAAAAAAAACTTAAAAGGCGAGTTTAAGAAGCTTCCCCCACTCACCTAAATATACCCAAACCTCATCAAATTTGTGTATCTTAATTTCAACACGTGCATTCCCAATTCAACTCGTCTTTTTATCAACTTCCAATATCCTCCCTATCTTATCCCAAATATTTAATATTCCTAAATTGCAAAATTGTGGCTAAGAACGTATTCCTAAATTTAAAAATATTTTTTTAAATATTCTAATTTAATACTTAAAAATGATTAATGGTACTTTAACTTATATTATTTTTGGATCAAATTATGAGTGTAGTCCTCTATTACTTAATGTTAAAATTTAACCATTACACATTTTTTCGGGAATAGTCATTGTACTTTAATCTGTTAGCTATGAAAATTTCTCAGTGTTATTTTTCTTTTTCAACCTGTTTGTGAGAGTGAAAGCTTACTGATGGACAAATCTGTTTGGAAACAAAGCTCCTTTATCGCAGAGTAGACTTGCTATTAACGTCAGTTTATCTGTCAGTCGCGTCGGATTTGCCGTTTAGTTAAAAGCAATGAAACAAGTCTGCGGTAGTTTAAGACTGAAATTGGCACAATATCGTAAACTGGCGGCCTCACTTTTAACCAAAACAAGAGAGACTGAGAGAGCTTCACCACTACGAAGACGCGAAGATACCACAATCGCCAGTGCCTCAGTACAAAAGAATTGATCTACTTCAAGAGTTAGCCAACCTCAAGGCTGAGAAAATGCTTTAGTTCTCCAAGTGAAGGCGGGTTGCTCAATTTTGTTTTGTTTGACGGATTTCTTCTACGTAGTATAATTTGATCTATTTACTTTTATAATATCATTAGTTAGTTCAGACAACTAAAGATGTTGACTATTCATGTCGAAATGCTAACATAATTTTTTTAAGTATTTCATCTAATTCTTTACATCGACATGATTTTTTTTGTTTATGTATTAGAAGAGGTATTTTTTAAGAAAAATTCTTGTCATTATTTTCATTTTTAAAAATAATTAAGGGTGTTTAATATTTAAACTAACTAATGACATTACGAAAAATAAAGGGACATAATGGTATCAAATTAAAACGCAATGACTAAAACCAAAATTTGAGTATAATCGAAGGTCCAAAACTAAAACTTGAAGAGAGAAATTAAAGTTATTTTATTCCAACACATAATATACGGAGACTGACAAAATTAAAGATAAGTTTATTTAAGTGTCCAAACACATGGATAGCGCTCATGTTCGATGGAATCATGTTAAAAAATTTGAAGTTATTTAAGATTACAAGTCTTATTTTATGATTAAATTTTTTATTTAAATTTTTGTTCGAATCGAGTCAAATTTATAAAATTTAAGTCGAGTCGAATAGAATTGAGTTTTCGAGTTTCTGTATAAATTTAATTATAATTATTTGTAATATTATAATACATATTGATTCCAATTTAAATTACTTTTTATATCTATATTAATAATAATATAAAATATATTACTTAATATTTTTACATGTGATATACAGACTCGACTCAAACTTAAAAATTGATGGATAACCAAAGAGAAATACAAAACCATCAACGGCAAAAAGCGGTAAGCGGTATTGGAAAAGTGGGGAAGAAGAGAGAGAAACCTAACAGGGAAACGAAACCCCGAATTTTTAGATCAAATACATTGCATTTGGTTTCTCTAATGTGTATTGTCATGTACCCAAACCTCTCTCCTCTCATAATAAAAACCCACCCTTTTTTTTCCTTTGTCACCATCTTTCGTTTCTTATTCTCCCCTCTTGCTTTCTTTTTCTCTCTTTTTGCCCTATCTGATAGGGTTTTTCGTCTCCTTCTAGCTCTAATCTTTCTCATGCATTCCTGTTTTCAACCTACATACCTTGAAGTTTCGATTTTATTCCTTGTTGGGTCTCTCTTTTTTGCTCTCTTTGGAGGGGTTTCGGGCGGGAATCGGTGCGGATTTCACCTCCCGGGGTTTTTTCAGCTGTACTCATGTCAAAGGTCGTTTCTTTTAGTGGTAAGCTCTTTACCTTGCTGGTTTTCAGTTTTTTTTTTCTTTCTTTTTTGTCATGTCTGGAATCTGGATATCTTTGATTTTCGTTTATGATGAATTTGGCTTGTGGATTGGATATGATAAAGTTATACCCTTTTATGCGAACAAAATTTATGGATTCTGGGGTTTATATTAGGGATGATTAATAGTTTTCGATATATTTCAATATTGGGTTTGAAGACTTGGTTGTAAGTTGTTGAATTTATTTTGATTTAGGGGAAATAACTTTAGTTGCCTTTAGATGAAGATTTACCTTGGAACTGATAGTTAAATCTGTTTATGGTTTTTTTAATCTTTCAACTTGGAATCTATAGAGGTGTTTTGCTTGTAGATCAGGCTGTTTTGAATAGCTCTCTTTAGTTGCTTGTAGATCAAGTTATTTCCCTGTTTCTCACCAACGGTTTTAATCTTGGTTCTCAGGAACTGATAGTTTTTTCCCTGGGGGGTCAATTTACCCTAACCCCAAGGAGTCAAGTCTCTTTTTCTCCCTTGGACATCATGTGGATGTGTATTTTCCTCATCAGAAGAGGTCCCGCATCAGCGCCCCCGTTGTTTTCTCTGGAGAAAGGTTCGAGCGGAAGAAGCCATCGATTGAGATTCTCCCTGATGAATGCTTATTCGAAATCTTCAGACGATTACCTGGACTCCGAGAGAGGAGTTCCTGTGCTTGTGTTTCCAAGCGTTGGCTTTCACTTGTGAGCAACATCCGCAGAGATGAAATTAATGACAAGGGTGGAGTTGTGTCTGAGGTTGAAGATGAAGATGTTGAGGATGATGGATACCTCTCTAGGAGTCTGGAAGGGAAGAAAGCAACAGATGTTAGACTTGCTGCTATTGCTGTCGGAACTTCTAGTCGTGGTGGATTGGGAAAGCTTTTTATTCGAGGAAGCAATTCCACACGTGCTGTGACTAGTGTTGGACTCAGGGCCATTTCACGCGGATGCCCTTCTCTAAGGGTCCTTTCATTGTGGAATTTGTCTTCTGTCGGAGATGAAGGCCTGTGTGAGATTGCTGATGGGTGTCACCAGCTAGAGAAGCTTGACCTTTGCCACTGTCCTGCAATCACTGATAAGTCTTTGATTGCCCTTGCAAAGGGCTGCCCTACTTTGAAGGATCTGGCCATTGAAGGTTGTGCAAACATTGGAAATGAAGGTCTCCAAGCCGTAGCACACAGCTGTCCAAAACTGAAGTCTATTTCAATCAAAAACTGCCCCCTTGTTGGAGATCAGGGAATTGCAAGCATATTGTCTTCAGCCTTATGTACTCTTACAAAAGTAAAGCTCGAGGCCTTGAACATTACCGATGTCTCTCTTGCTGTTATTGGTCACTACGGCAAAGCAGTGACTGATCTTTCTCTCACAAGCCTTCCAAATGTGAGTGAAAAGGGCTTCTGGGTAATGGGTAATGGTCATGGGCTACAGAAGTTGAAATCTTTTGCAGTTACATCCTGCCGTGGTGTAACAGATTTGGGACTCGAGGCTGTCGCAAAGGGTTGCCCAAATTTGAAACAGTTATGCCTCCATAAATGTGCTTTCTTATCTGATAATGGGTTGGTGTCTTTCTCCAAAACAGCTAGTTCACTAGAGAGCTTGCAACTAGAGGAGTGCCACAGGATCACACAATTTGGGCTTTTTCGTTCTCTCCTCAACTGTGGCGCAAAGTTGAAGGCATTATCTCTTGTCAACTGCTTGGGTGTTAAGGACATAAACCTGGGATTGCCTCCCGTGTCCCCTTGCAAATCCCTTCGATCACTTTCCATCCGTAACTGCCCTGGTTTTGGTGATTCCAGCTTGGTTGCATTAGGGAAGTTGTGTCCTCAATTGCAGCACGTGGAGTTGAACGGGCTTCATGGAATAACTGATGCTGGGTTTCTTCCATTGCTTGAGAGTTGTGAAGCTGGTTTGGTGAAGGTTAATCTCAGCGGTTGCGTGAATTTGAGTGACAAAGTTGTCTGTATCATGGCTGATTTGCACGGTTCGACTCTAGAATTGCTGAATCTTGATGGTTGTAGGGTCAGTGATCCTAGTTTGGTTGCAATTGCAGAGAACTGTCAGTTGCTCAATGACCTTGATGTCTCCAAGTGTGCTATCACTGATTCCGGAGTTGCTGCTCTGGCTTGTTCTAATCAGATCAATCTGCAGATCCTTTCCGTGTCTGGTTGCTCTAAGGTCTCCGACAAAAGCTCGCCTTCACTCGGAAAATTGGGTGAGACCCTTATTGGTTTAAACCTACAGCACTGCAAGGCAATCAGCAGCAGTACAGTAGACCTACTCGTAGAGCAGCTATGGGGGTGCGACATCCTTTTCTGAACCACCAACGTATACAGGCCCCTCCAACGCTCCGCGTACTGCAAGTATCGATTTATCAATAAAACAAGGTCAATCAAGAAGCCTATGAATACCCTTTGTGAATAGCCACAGTTTCTTTAGTTTTTGGGTCCATCAGTTGTGGGTCTTCTATCTTCCAGAGCTCGGGTTCTCCCTTTTTTTGCAGGTATCCTTTTATAGGAGTCCTGTTATCCTTGAGAATGCAGTTGCTGGGTTCTGGATTATAGTCCTATAGTTCGTACATTTGCTGGTTCTACCGAGTCTTTCACGTTTCTGAACTCGATGTTCTGCACGTGATGGTTGGGTCCTTTGTTTTCGTCGATGGCAAATTCAAAGTCTTCGAGTCATCATAGTCATGGTTGCTTCCGACAGTTCAAAGTTGGGTGTCTAGCTTTAAATGGGTTTTGGCCATGGCAGCAATGTAGATAATCTGCCATGACAACTCTTGTGAGTTGTTTTTTCCCTTTTTTTCACCAAAACCCCACTTTTCGCTAGTTTCATTTGCCTTTGAACTGTTGTAATCTGGAAATGTTGAATCCGCCATTGGAGGTCGTCTATGTTCCTGTTCCCACTATGACTATAAATAAAAAATTTGATGTATTTAGAAATGATTGCTAATTTGATATGATCCATGGAGAAAAAAATCTAGAGTTGTTGGGAGGTATCAAATAAAGTGGAAAACATAATCTTCTTTTGTCAATAACCTTTCACTATCCTAATTATATAAAGATTAACTTTGGATTCTAATTTAAGCCTTTAAATAATCACCAAATGTGGAAGCATTATCCCCTCAAATACATAATATTAAGAAATAAAAAATAAGATTAATATCTTATACACAAGCGTCTTAATTTTAAGGTATAGGGTTTGTTTAGGGTATAAAGTTTAGGTGTAGGGGTTAGAATTTAGGGATAGTTTCAATTTAAGGGTTATGGTTATAATTTAGAGTTTATAGGTTAAGGTTTAGTTTTTAGGATAATATGGTGAGGATATAGGTTTTAACCTATAAACCCTAAATTATAACTCTAAACCTTAAATTGAAACAACTATCCCTAAATTCTAATCCTTTACACCTAAATCTCTAAACCCTATACCCTAAACTAACTCTTTATACCCTAAAACTAAGGCGCTTGTGGAAACTTTCAATTTTTTCCACCGCTTGTGTATAAAATATTTATCCTAAAAAAATGAAGTTAAAACAATTTCATAGATGGAAAAACATGGCAATTTACACAATGTGGCAGACTCAACTTTAAAACGGATTTTACTTCACAATTACTTAGCAGGTTTGGTCCCAACAGCAAACAACTTTAGGAGCTGAACAAACCATCCTTAAAACAACACAAATTAGGCCGACTTTTGTAAATGATTGACATACAGTGTTCCAAGTCCAGCTGCCTTTGCTCTCCGATCACTGGCCCTCAATCCGTCTCAGGCTGACTTCCACCTGAATCAGCTGTCGAAACTGCTTCTGGCTGTTGGATTGGAGATGATTCCTCATTTGTCGATCCGTCTGAGGCTATATTTCCCTCGGTTGTTGCTTTTGATTTAATCACCTTTTCCCGATTGGATGCCTTCGATTTTGGTTCCTCGTTTTTTGCACTGTACAATGTAGTCTTATGAGAAGGCAGTTTGGGAAGTGATTTCCTCTGTGGCTTCTTTGCGTGGACCGGAGAAGTTAGTTTGGCAGATATCCTCTGAGATGCTTTCTCATCCAGGCTTAGTCTGCCTGATTGGTGACCGTTATTGCTGTTACCATCAACATCTGAAGCAGTCGAGTTTTTTCTCCTACCAAGCTTTGGAGATTTAGCTCTTGTAGTTGGTATCTGCGCCCAAGTAATAGAAAAAACACCAATGTTGTAAATCATGGCCATATAGCAGATAAAGAGATAAAAGGAGGCATGCATAAAATTAAAATACAAAGACAGAATCTGCCAATGCAAATTTCTATACTCAAAGGACCATCTAGCCTTGTATATATATCAGAACATTCGACTAACCTTCTTTAGTTCCACCTTTGGAGGTGGCGGTCCCTGATAGAAGCTTGGCATCGGAGTTGCTTTGAAGTTCAAAGTCTTCCTAAATACCTTAATCTCAGCCTCTTGAGTTTCCTGCAGAAAAGTTAAATATCATTAGGATAAGAAATTAATCTGGACCATAAGCCATCATATTCACAAAATAACACCTTAGACTTGGCCTGCAGGTTGCTCTTTTCTGCTTCCATTGCATGAATCTTTTCCTCAAGTTTATTGTAGAACTGCGCAACACAACAACAAAGACTTAAAAGTTAGTAAAATTGTTGCAAGAATAGACAATGTAAAATCTGGGGAATATCATATAAAGCACCGACCTCTTTCCTTTTCTCAGCCCGTTCATCACACTTGAAACTGAAACCATAATTTGGAAGAGTACCAATCTTTTGAGCTTTAGCATCAGCTGCAGTGGGGCTTCAATGAAGCAATTGAGGATAAACAGAATGCCAGTGAAAAAATGAAAGCTTATAGACAACATTGGAAAGAAAACTCAAACCGTGACCCATTTCAACGCTTATAACAAAATGTTCAAACAGACAAGGATACGATGACTCAGTGTCTCCTTCAGCTTTATTTGGTGGTCCTTTCTTCAGAGGCTTTAGCTTGGGTTTTTCCCTGCAATAAACGGTAGAACAGTTGTGAAAATGCAGGAGAACAGATCTTTCATCATGCAGCATGTAAAGTCCGATACTCCAATTCCAGGGGCAGTTAGAGAGCTTCCCCTCTCGGTTTACATAATCAATAAGAACGGCAGAAGGTTGCATAAAGAAAGACAAAAGAAATTCAAACAAAAGTACAAGTAGTACGTACGTATTGCCTTCAGAGAAGGCTGCATCATGTTTTCCAGGATGCTGTCGTAGGCACACACACAGAGGAAAATAAATAATCAGAAAGGCAGGAACAGTGATAACAAAAGAAAAGGAAAATCCACAGAAAAATAAATAAGTAGTATTGTCATTGTGAACCCGAACCTGGGATCCATTAGCTTGTCTTTCATTCAATGATCTACTCTTAAGAGGCTGTTTCATACGTGAATTTGCAGCAACAGAACCACCATTAGGAGCTGTCAACGTTGCCTTAGCAATCTTTCCGTCTTTACTTTTCTTCACTAAAGCTGGAGAAACATGTTTGGGACCAGAGGGCTTCTCAGTCTTGGTCTTGCCTTGAATCTTATGAGGTTGGGATTTCTTCAAATTATCTTTGATTTCCCCTTCCTAACAAGAAAGACAGTCATGCACATGAAATCAGTCCAATGGTAATTACTAAAAGACTCAAACAGAATGTAAGGCCTACTACCTTAGAATCAATCAATCCGATGCTTTCCACATAGTCATTCGACCCTTCTTTAGCTTGCTCGGTTTTTCCATTGTCATCCATTTCATTCTGCAAATAAGTCTCGAAGGTTTCATCGACATTTCCATTCACATTGTCCGAAACACCACTGTTGTACTCATCCCCAGACACCCGAAGTTGCATACAAACACCATTTTGATCGGCACCCTCAAGCCCACCCGCAGACAATAGATTATCCGAGTCCATCACACACTATAACAGGAACAAAACAAACTAAGGGGCAAGGCCAATTACAGATAAAACAAGCAGCCAAAAGGAATTAACACATAAACACCATTTTGAAGGGCATTTTCAAGCCAACCCTCAGACAATATATTATCCAAATCCATTAAGATGAATAAAACTAAAGAGCAAGCCTAATAACAGACAAATTAAAATGAACCAACACTTCCAGTAATTTTAAATTCTCATACCTAACAGCTATAAATTATATAAAATTTAATAAAATTTAATAATTTCCATTGGTCTAAACTATCCACATTTATCAGCTCAAAAGGATAAAATATCGAATATGAATTTCCCCCAAAAAATATATATTTCCACATTTATCAGCTCAATTAGATCTCATATCAGGAGATAAACAGCAAATTAAAATCGAATTCAAGGCATCAGGGGTTGCATTTGAAAAATAAAAAGGGAATCGAGTCAGTGAAAAACCAGTAAAATCGATGCTTTAAGTAGAGTACAGCTCCAATGGATACAGAGATCTTCAAAGCCACCGAACAACTAGCACATTTCGCTTCAAATTGATCTACTCTTTGGAGAAAAAATGAAATATTTCCCTCGGTCTTTCTTAGTAACCAAACAAACAAGATTTTCCTTTCAAAAAAAAAAAAGTTTTACTAATTTTCTTTCTTACCTCGCGAAGCGTGCGATAAATCAATACTCCATCACTATGAAGCTAAGAATGCAGATTTATGACAGAAACAGTGAAGAAAATGTAAAGGATCTGAGATAAGGAAGATAGTGAGATACAGTGCAGATTAGAAGATCTAAGCAATTCAAAAATAATAAAATAATCGGAATTTAAAATTTTGAGTTATTTATTTATTATTTTTATATTTTGATTTTAACTTTAAGGCTTGAAATTTGAAACGTCTAATTCTGTATGGATTCGAATTTTGATATAAGAATATAATATCATACTATTTTATTATAAAATATATCGAAGTTTCACTTATACATTATGGGTAAAAATATATCGAAGTTTCACTTATACATTAATTTTTTAGTCCTACCCCTAAAGTATAAACTATACCCCTAAACTTTAAACAATAATCCTTAAAATTAAAAGACATGTATAAATAGTTTATACAGCTTGTGTATTAAAGTTTTTTTTCATTTATTATTATAAAAAAAACTTCAATACACATGCCGTGTAAACTAAAGTTTACATAAGTCTTCTAGTTTTAGGGGTTAGGGCTGTAGTTTAAGGTTTAAAGTTTAGACTTTAAGGTTTAGAATTTAAGGTTAGTGTTTAAAATTTAGGGTATTAAGTTTAATTTTTTTAAGTTAAGATTAGAAATATAAGATTTAAGTTTTATAGTGTAAATATGCATATTTGTGTAAAAAATATGTGTATCAAAATTTTACGAATAATTCGTTCATATATATATATATATAATGTTATAATGAATATCGGTCTAACCACCTAAAAAGAAATTAAGATAATAATTTCCCCCTTTCTCAATTATCATTCAATAATTAGCTACACATTGTTCAAATAATAATAATTAGCTACACATTCTATCAAAAGAAAATAATTAGCTACGCATTAGAAACTAGTACCCGGTAAAAGAACCAGTCCAACTTAGCAACTTGTATTTATATATATCGACACAACTCAATATTGGAAAAGATATTTAAAATTTATAAATTTAGTAGAACCAATCATGAATTATATATTTATTAGGGAGAAAATTTTTAATTCTACTATTATTTTAACTTATTTTTCTTATTTTTAATATTTTAGTGGGGTCAGCCTATACTAATCCCTTCTAAATACTTCCCCTATGCGTATATATGTATGAACCCTCAAGTTTATAAGATAATGTATTAGTATGGCAGATCCATGTATATTTTAAGGTAGACAGATGTTCACTCTGAATTTTTTATGTTTCACATATTTTACATTATTTTTTTTTATTTTTTATGTATTAATCTTTAAATTTTTAATTTTTATAAATTGTGTCCAGTCTTGAAAATATTTTCTAATCCGCTACCGCAAGGCATTATCAATGTTGGAAAGATTAGGGGAAGTCGTTGTCCGAAAGGAAACATCAAACATTAGGAGATTGGTCGTTTATATGAAAATTGGAAGGGGCCTGGGGAGGCGGGAGGGGACCATAGCAGAAAATACAATGGAGAATTATAATGCTTCACTGCGATGATTCCTTTGTGATAATAACTGGTCGGAGTTTTGAACTTAAAAATCCAATAGAAAATAATCAAAATATACCTTCAGTGCGTTTAATCACGTGGTGATTTTGTATGAATAACACAAGGTTTAGCTCAAGCTTGGGTCCATCGGTAGTTATGCGGTACGACATGGTATGGTGTGGCACTAATTGAAAATGTTATAAGATTTGAAATATAGAACTGGAAATGTGATACTGTTTGATAACATTTTCGGTACTTACAAAAATTTAAAATGAAACGATGAAAGTTTCGATACTCGAAGTTAAAGTTTCGATACTTACCACCAATCAAAAATGATATCAAACAATGTAACATTTCCAATTCTATGTTTCAAATCTTATAAATTATAATATTTTTAATTGGTGTCACATTGTACCATGTCGTTTGTTAAACACGCCCTTGCTGGGTTTACACTATTTTATCAACGTTTGGATTTCTTCTCCTCTGTCTCAAATTATTGTTCTCGTCCATCGGTCTCCCCCCCCCCCAATAATATATATTGGCAATCTCATAAAATAGACTAGGTATATTACATTAATCATTATTGAATTTTACTCTTAAATATATTTTGGTCACTAAAATTTTAAAATTTTTAATTTATTCATTGTAGTTTGGATATTGAATATTTTTTGTCACTAAAGTTTAGATAGTGATTGTCATTCTTAAACCCTAAACGATTGTAGATAGTGGTCGTTCGGTCTTAAATTCTATCAGTCACTTTGTCTCAGCCCATTGAGTTTGAATTCGATCTCTATTTGTCGGAAAGAGCTCAAAAGTTCACAAATCGACCAAAAATTTTATGATTTCTCTCGTCAATCTCCTTCATCCGCCGTCGGATGAAGCTCGTTTCTCAGTATATTACTTCTCTCGTGCCGATTAAAATTTACCGTTCGGATCTTAGAAAAGTTCCTTCGTTCATCGATAAATGGACGTCGTCGAAAACTTAACGAGCGAGAGACCAAAAAACGTTTAATATCTAAATTTCAGTGTGTAAATTGAATGTTTTAAAACTTTAATGATCAAAATAGGTTTGAGAATAAAATTCAGTGATGATTTACGTAATTTACCCAAAAACATTACATTAAAAAATGGAAGAGCAATGTGTCTTGTTCGCCGGTAATTTACAAGATCGTTAGTTTTTTATATATATAATGTACATGTCCATTTTATAATTTGTGTTTTCAATATTCGTGACAATAATTCAAATTTAAATTCTCTTACCGAAAAAATAATGTGACTTGTCATTATTTGTACCCAATATTTGTTGGTGAAAGGCTCGTTAATTAGCAACAAGCTTTGTTCAATAAGAACCGTTAGAACCCAATTGTCAAGTTTGGTCTGCCTCAGTCGACCCAGCCTATGTTTTTGCAAGCCCAAACCCAGCCTATGGTTAAAACCTAAATTCTAAATTTTATTAGCCTAAACTTAGACTCTAACATCTAAACTTTAAATTTTAATTATAAGCCTTAAATTTTAAAATTGTACACTTAACCTCGTAATCTTAAATTGGGTCTCTAAAGCCTAAAATAAAGACATTTGTAAAAACTTTTTATTTTTACCGCCAGTGTATATATATATAAGCTTATTTACGGAAATATATTATATATGAGAAAATATTTCATGCATTGACAATGAAAATAAAAAGTTTTATGAGTGACTTAATTTTAGGGTTTAGAGATTCATTTTATGGTTCAGGATTTATGGGTTTATTTTTATGAGTTTTGAACTTAAGGGTTTAGGGTTTAGTGTGATATAATATGTTAAGGATCTAGATTTTAACCTATAAACTCTAAGTTATAACTATAAATCCTAAATTATAATCACAACCCTTAAATTTAAACACATAAATATAAACCTCAAATTGAATACATAAATTTTAAAACTAAGTTATTTGAGAAAATTTTTTGTTTTGTGTATAAAATAATTATACATTATTATTTAGGTTAAACATTATCTCGTTTATAATTTTACAAGTTCTTTCAAAGAAAAATCTTACGTCACATCTCTCATTTCCCTCTCTTTTTTGATATTAGACTCTTGATAGGTTTGATTTTGCATTTAGATTTATCTATATATTCATATTTTGTATATTTTTATTGCATGCGAGCTAAGCATAAAGTAGTGCAAATGTTATAGTTCTAGTTTTATTTTAATATTTTTGCTTAATTTTTAAAGAAAATTTCAAATTAATGAATGTATCTTTTTATATTTGATGCATCTCATTTTCGTTTGAATTTTGGGTCTCAATTTTTCATTTTCACATCATTATCCGTGTCACATCAAATTGTCTTTTCATCCAGGGTGGATATGTTTAGTTGCCATCTATTAGATGTTGAGGCAATTTTGAATGAATAATCCCTTTTAGATTATTATTTGGAAAAATGACTCTCAAAAAATATTATTTGGCAAAATGACCCCAAACTTGCCACGTCGATGAACTTCGCGTTGTGTAGAACGCGATGTTTGATATCGCATTCTGCACAACGCGATTTTAGTCTACATGACCGTGTTGTTTGTGTTAATGTGCATTCATCTCTTAAAAAATCCCGCGACCTCGCGTCCTGTAGAACGCAATATCAAACCTCACGTCCTACAGAACGCGAGGTTCACTGACGTGGCAAGTTTGGGGGTCATTTTGACAAATAATACTTTTTGGGAGTCATTTTCTCAAATAATAATTTAAAAGAGATTATTCGCCTAAAATTGCCACATGTTTAGTTCTTTCATTTTTTTATTTATGTACATAATACATTGTATTTGTTCATTTATATAGAATACAAGTAACTATCATGGAAAATTATTAAAAATTCAGAGTCCATCCTTGCTCAGACTCTCAGGGGGATTTACTTTCCTAACAGAAATATCTTCGAAGCCCCCAAATGCTCCTATTCGTCCTGGGCTTGGAGTGGAATTAAGGAAGGGGTAAGGATATTGAAAGAAGGAGGTCTCTAGAGGGTCGGGAATGGAAGGTTCATTGCGACATGGAAGGACAATTGGATCCCTTTGTTACCTAAGTTTCGAATTTTCACCCCAATGCCTCAAAATGCTCCATCGCCTTCGGTTAGCAGTCTCATGAATTCAGATGGTCGATCTTGAAATTGTGATAAGATTAGGCAGATTTTTGACGTGAATGAAGCCAAAGCAATTCTCAGCATCCTGATTGGAGGTCCACTGATTCAGGATTCTTTCATGTGGGCTGGCACGAAGAATGGGGAATACTCTGCCCGCTCTGGTTACCGCTTTATCGAGGCTTCCGGTTCGGATAAAACTGTTCATTCTGCTAGTGAGGATCCGTGTGTTAGGAAGGGTTTTTAGCATTTCATTTGGAGTTTAGGGGTGCCATCCAAAATTAGGACCTTCCTTTGGAAGCTTTGTCATAATATTGTCCATACAAAAGGAAATTTGGCTTCTCGCATGCACGGAAAATTTTAGGATTCGGATTGCTGCCCGCGATGCGGAGAGAAAGGTGAATCGATTGAATACTCCTTGTTCTTCTGTCCATTCGCACGGGGAGTTTGGAAGGCTTCCGGCTTTAGCTACTCTCCATCATCCCTTGGTTTTCCTGGTTTCTCGAAATGGTGGAGCAAAATTAACGATCTTAGACTCTTTAGCAACTTTTAGGATGGGTGTGCCCTCATTGCTTTCCTCCTTTGGTCTATTTGGAAGTCTAAAAATTTGTGTGTCTTTGAGGGTCAAAAAGATCTTCCTTAGGATGTATGGTTGCGGGTGGAACGAGCCTTCAGTGAGTTTCATCAATCTTCCCTTTCCTCTCCCCGACAAGAGATTTTTTTACTCAGCCAAGAATCAAGGTGTTGGTCACCTCATTCTCCATGCGAAGTTAAAATCAACTGTGATGCAGCTTTCAATCCACATACGAGGGCAGTATCAGCTGCAGTTATAGCGAGGGATTGCTTAGGCTGCTTTATTCAAGGAGCGTCAGAACCTCTCTTTGCTCCCTCCGCCGCAGTGGCAGAAGCTCTTGCAATAAGGCTGGGCTTGTCTTTGGCCTTGGCGAAAGGCTTTGATAACATCATAGTCGAAGCTGATTGTAAAGCCGTTATCAATAGGCTTAAGGGGGATCCCTTTCCGAGTGGGCCTCAGCAGCCGTCGAAGAGGATTTACGAATGACTGCTACTAGTTTTGGATCTTGATATTTTTCTTTCCTCCACCGATCTTGTAATCAGGAGGCCGATCGTTTGGCTAAATTTGCTAAAAGTTGTAAGGGCCATACTTTGTGGGACCCTGCATTTTTAATGACTCTTTGTAATTCTTCTTAATATTTAATGAATGCACCTTTGAACAAAAAAAGTAACTATCATTATCCGTATCACATCAAATCGTCTGTCCTTTATCATATATTTTTATGCCTTGTTTAAAAATAGTAGGTTTATGGTTTAAGGTTAGAGGTTATAGTTAGGGTTTAGGGAATTAGGGGTAGGGTGTATTTTTTAGGTTGTATGGTTTAGATTTTAGGATGTGAAAATTAAGGTTAAGGTTTAGAATTTAATTTTTAAATAATTTGTAGTGTGGGGCATAGAATGGGATAGGGATGGACATTTTACCCATACTCACCCCGGTCAAAATTTTTAATAAAAAATTTGGGTTCGAATCGAGTCGAATTTTTGTTAAAAATAAACTTGGGTCGAGTCAAGTTCGTGTTTAAGGTGGAAAATATCCGACCTGACCCGACCAGGAAATAATAGTGTAATTTTCTCTTCAATTCTCTCCGTATAATATTGCTTTCAAGTTTCATCCACTAAATAAATAATAATATCTATTAAGGTACAATAAAATGACAGCCTACCACACCACTACACCAGTACGTAGTGGCCCGACCCCTTGGTTGCTACTTGCTATTCTTTGTCCCTTTCCATTTACTCTATTTGTTTTCTCCTTTCACTTGTTGCCATTTCTGTGTAATATGTACATGGACGAGCTAGAATTTAGAATTGAGAGTACAAATTATAAATATTTAAAATTGATTATAAATTTATAAATAAATTAAATTTAAAAAAAATTAAATAGCGGGACAAAAAACATTTCGAGGGTGGGAGGCGATTGCCCCTCTCAAAATCTTAATGGCTCCGTCCTTGTATACGTACTTTCACTGCACATAATATCTACGTTACTGTCGTTAACTACGAAGCTTCTTTTTTCAATTTTTATTTTAAATTATCTTAATTTGAATTTGAGGTTACAAAATAAAAAGTTTACTAAATCTTATCTCGAAAAAATTATATAATGGGTTTGACTTGCCACACCAATCATGATTTTAACCAGTAAAAATTACTTATTTCATTGTTTTTATATCATTTTCAACCAATGAATCGTCCTTTTACATGTCATTTGATTTTTTTTTTGAAGTTACTATATAATTGAGCTGATGACATAAAAAAGTGATGAATCGGACAATTTTTATTGGCTTGAGACTATGACTTATGTGATAAGCTAAGTTTATGATATAATTTTTTTATTCGGGTTTATTTTGACCATTAATTCATTTGGTTATTAGTTTTAAAAGAATAAATAAAATAAAACGATTAATTGTATATATATATGTAATTAGTTAATTTAGTCGCAATATAAAATAATTCAGTTCAATTATTTACTAAGCTTAATTAATTGAATATTATGATTCAAAAAAATAATTGAATATTATGTTTAATTTAATAATTTTGTTTCTTATTTTGAAAATAAAACACAAAACTCAACATTTTGATGTTCCACAATTAACGACTGAATGATAAAAAAAATGGTACAAAAAAAAACTGAGTGACCAAAATAAAATTACAAAAAAATAAGTGTACTTTAAAAATCAAATCATAGGATCGAAAGCCAAAGAAACAATCGAGTTGATATTCCAATTGACACGAAATTTCTTTACAAAAATAGGAAAAATAATTCATGCATTGCGGTGCAAACAAATTTTTTTACGGTCCTCTTAATTTTAGGGGTTTAAATATCTAGTTTAGGGTTAAAAAGCTTTATGAAATTTAAGTTTAAGAGTTTATAATTTAAGTCCGAAATGAATTTCTAGATCCGTGGATTTATCAACATCAAAATCAAATTTGTAAAAAAGAACAAATTCTTCCTGGCAATTAGGTTAGGTATGATGAAAAAAGTATGAAAAGTCTTTTGTTTGTTTATATTCTTTCTCTAGGAATTACTTTTCCCGCATTCAAAATATGTATATTGTGAAGAAGACTATTTGTCTTTACCTTTTTTTTTTCTTTTTTCAATCTAAATTGGATTAAATTGGAGGGGTGTAATTATATTCCTATTGTCAGATTTAAATGTCACAGAATAGGTTCGGATTTAAATGTCACAGAATGGGTTTTGTTTTCTAAATTTAATTTGATTAGATACTAAACATAAGATAAGTAAGCGGAGAATCGAAAGGAAGGATAAATGAGGGGAACAAATAATTACAGGGAGTATTCTTCGTCTTCTTAACCTTCGACACAAGAAAAGGAATTTTACATCGTTTATAGTTAGAGTTTAGGACAATATGATTAGATATCTAGGTTTAACATATACACCCTAAATTTTTAAACACTAAAATTAAAATATTTATAAAAAGATTTTATTTTCTACCATTAGTGCGTGATATAATTATAAAAAAACGAGCAATAGTGCAATACGTGTTTAAAACACATAATTATATTCAACCGCAAATTATACCGGCCAAGTGACGGCAAGGCATGTGTGAAAAACATGTTTACCATTGCTCAACAAAGAAAAGAAAATAATAATTCAAAATTTCAACCGTAAAATTTGTCATTGTGTTTTTTTAATATAAAAATATATATTAATGAAAAAATTTAAATATTAGAAGGAGACTAATGAGAATTTTAAATTTTTTGAAAGTTTTAAAAAATAAACTTTTAAAATTTAAAGGAACCATTCAAATATTTAAAGGATGAAATGATAAATTTTTATAATTTTAAAGTTTTCGAAGTTGAATTATATGAAAAAAACATTGTTGGTTGATAAGAATATCACCAATCGCCTTCGTGATGTGACTTAAAGTTGAAATGAAATCCTCAATTAATATAAACTATTTTAAGTCATAAACAATAATTCTTTCCATTAACGGTAGTTTCCTGTTTAATGTTTTTTTTCCTTCTAGTTTCACGTAACATTGCTTTGATTAATTTGAATGGATTTGTGTTGTACATCTAATTTTAGTAAATTAGTTTTACAGTGAGATTTTCAACATTCTTGCTTAAATAATATTAAACTGCTTATCACTTGGACCGACACTATTAGTTGTTTATCACTTAAACCAACACCATTAATTGCTTATTACTTGGGCCAACACCATTGGTTAATATAAACTCTTAAGTCATGAACAATAATTCTTTCCATTAACGGTTTTATGTTTGATGTTTTTTCCTTCTGGTTTCACGTAACTTTACTTTGATTAATCCGAATTGATATGCGTCGTACACCTGATTTTGATAAATGAGTTTTACTGTGAGATTTTTTTGCATACTTGCTTAAACGATACTAAAATGCATATTCACTTGTATTAACATCATTGGTTGCTTATCACTTGGACCAATACCATTGGTTAATAATTTCGGTTACATCTTTATTAGATTTATAGGCTTATAGCTCAAAAAATATTACTATATATTTTTTAAAAGAAATTACGGTCAATCTTCAAATTACTAATTAATTATAATATAGATAATGTTGAAATTCAATCTTTATTTTCAAGTTAATTATTATTTTCAATTTCATTATTAATTGTTTTTTCCCATAAATTTAATATTTTCATATATTTATGCTGAGATTGAAAGAATGGCATAAACAAAATCAACTTAACATTAAAAAAAGGGAATACAATAGGCACATGCCTTATTCAACTTCAACAAATACCACATAATGCTAGGATCTTTGCAACACATAACCCTAAAAACTTTTAGCACAAGTAAAGAAATAACCAAAGAAAACCCTATTCCAACTTCCAAAACGCAGTAATCGAAACAAAGACACGTTAATTTGCAACACCGTAATGAATACTAAAGTAGAAGCAAACTTAGCACCGATCAGCATTTGAAGCCTGCAGGGACTTCCTTCTGGCATGCACTGAGGAGCAAGCTAAGAGTGACGGGGACGTTGAGGTTGATCCCCAGAACATTAGCTTTAATGGCGGTGCAAAGGCAAACGGCAGCTTCCAAATCAGCCAAGCCTTGGACCAGAGCGCAGCATTGGCTCGTCGGAGGAGATCCCACCACGATGTTCACTAGTCCAAGCACGTCCGCACAAACGCCTAGCTTCAACGTGTCCTTAGGACAAGAAGCTGCAGGCGTTGCCGGTGGAGGGCATGCCGGAGGCGGAATGGGTTTCGGCTTCGGTGGCTTGCATGAGTTGCAAGCGGTGGTGAATGATGAGTGGAAGAGAAGAGAGAGAAGTATGAAGAGAGCATAGGTTTTGGTGGATGCCATTGCTGCTCGTGAAGTGACTGAAGAAATGCTCAAAAGAGATTCTGGTGTATTCAATAGAGAACCGGAAGAGGGTTTTTTAAAGCAAATTTGTGAGGCTGCTGAGCTGGGATGTGATTGAGTGGAAGAGAGGAGTAGTAGTTGGCTTTTTGTAAGCTTCTGGGGAGGAAACTTGTGAGTATCCTTTTTCTTTCTTTCATTTTTATAGCAATATTGCCTAACTGAGTTGAAGAAGATTCACCATACATCACTCAAAATGAAAATATATGCAGTTATATAGTTAAATCATCCATGGCCCCCCATCTTAACTTAGGGTAAAATTCTCTCTTTCATGCACTTCATATATATTTATAAATCATCCTGCAATAAGTACTGCAGTCGGCCGGCAACACGACAGGAATAGACCGAGGGGTATTAGAGAGGCAGTCTCAAACTCTCAAATAGTTTATGTATTTTTTATCAAGGATCTAAATTCGTACCCCTTAAATTTGTAATATAACTTTCTATCAGTTAGTTCCCATGACATAAAATTTTACTTCCTGTCCCTAAGTGCCGGTAACTTTACCTGAAGTCGGCATGTAGCGTAGACTACTACCTTTACTATTATAACAATCACCATAGATTATAAAAAAAAAACCCTAAACCTTAGAATAAAAACTCGAAAAACCCTATCTGTGCAGATAAAAACCCATTGGTGAAGTATCCAAGAATGATTGTAAATGTCATGTAATTATTTTGTGATGGTTATTCAGGCAAATGAGTGGTAACCAAAGGAAGCTAAAGTGTGATATCTTTTTTTTAACCGAATGCATGGATTACAGCTTCTTGAGGATGGTGACAATGAACATGAATGATTTTTGTCTACTTGTGCTGTTTTCTGTCCAGTATTGGTTCATAATTTGTTTGCAATAATTGATATAGAAATAGTAGAACTGTATTGCAGCTCAACTCACATGCTATCAAATCTCATTGCCGGACCAATGATACATGTGAATGGTATGGTCATGATCATAGTTACCCGGAACGCAATACGATACAAAACGGGGAACGAAAACAGGAACGCAGAACGTTACCTTATCGAATTCGGTACGATGAGATAAGCTACATAATTAATTATACTAATGTTAAATCCTTGGATTAAATTGAAAATTTGTAAAATTTTTGGGGTTAATTCATAAATTTAAAAAGTTTTGGGCCATTTCTATGAACTCTATGTGCTCAAAGGCTGAACACTTAATTTTTCCTTTGAATTAAGCCTAACAAAAAAGGCCCATGTATTTGAGTTTGTTTTATAAAACGTGTTGTTTTAAAACCCAATAAGCAGCTAGGGTTTGTGTGTTTTAAATTTCTGCCGTTTCATAAACTGTCTCTTTTACTTCTTCTTCCTTCCTCGCCATTTTCTCCAAAACCAGCACAACTGTTCTGAATCGCGTCCCAAGTCGCGTCTTGCGCCGTTCTATTCTATGTTCTGGGTCGTCGTTCTTGAGTTACTGGTCAGAGGGCCGTTCAGCGTTCCTGGTAACCATGGTCATAACCGGCATCGATCATTCCATGCCAGCATGCCACCATATGCATGATTAGTATTATACGTTAACCCCATTCGATTTAGCCGAATGATGAGTATTAGTTCAGTTAACATTGTTATTATATTTCACACTTTTGAACGTTGTGGATTTAAATAAATTGATGTCTTAACTAGTTGACTCTTTTTTAAATTAGACGATAATTAAGTAAGTTTTTAATTGATACGAGTCTATCTGAACCCGCCTAAACGGATGGAAATCATCTGCCCCTAAAGTATGCCCCTATTTGTGCCCCCACTTTAAAATAGTGAGTTTAGAGTTTAGGGTTTGGGGTTTAAGATTGGGGCTTAAGGTTAGGGTGTAGGGAATTAGGGGTAAGGTGTATTTTTTAAAGGTTTAAGATTTGGGGTTTAGGATATGAAAATTAGAGTTATAGGGCAAGATTTAATTTTTAAGTATTTTTAGACAAGGGGCATAGAAGGAGGCATGGTTAGGGGAGGAAATTTTTACCCCGCCTAAACCCGCTAATTTGCCACCTATATTCATATAGCTAATTGGACTACCCTGTCTGCCATTATTTTTGCATGCGTCTTTTTGTATGTGTTCGTAAATTGTTTGTATATCTCACTTTGTTGATTAATTTGTTTAATTTGTTTGTTTGTCTATTATTAATTTCTTCATTATTCATATTGCTTAATGACTAATATCTAGTTATGCATCCAATAGGTAAAAAGTGCAAAGCTCTAGTCTCCCTTAATTACTTCATTTCAGTAAACTCTTAAGCTTATACGCACACTGTACATGTGCATTTTTTTTCTACATACAAAACACTATTTTTTAGTAGAAAATTTTGGTACGCAAACATGTTAAATTTAGGGTTTAAAGTCCAGGATGTATGTTGTAAGGTTTATGGTTAGATTTTAAGATTTAGGTTTTAAGGCAGGGACAGTTCAGAAGTTTACGGGGCATGTGCAGTTTATTAAAACGAGATCCTTTAATTTATAGTCTCAAAAGTATATATATATATATATATATATATATATATATATATATATAGGGTTTTATTTTGATGCACAAGCTGTGTAAATTTTTTTTACACAATCCTTTTATAAAATTTAAAATCTAAATCACAAACCCTAGCAACCTAAACCCTAAACCCTAAGCCCTAAACTCTAAACTCTAAATTATAACCATAAACCTTAAATCATATACCCTACATACTAAACCCCTAAACCCTAACATAAAACCCTAAACCCTAAAATTAAAGGGCTTGTGTAAACTAAAGTTTACACAGCTTGTGCATCAAAGTATTTTCCATATATATATCTTGGTAAAAAATATAGTATGGGCCTTTTAAAGTAATTTTTTATTTTTTTCTTGTAATTTATTAAACCAAAATATTTTGTTTTCCCCTATAAATATTTAATTCAACTCATTTGGGACCCTCTTTTTTTGAGGCCCTATGCGATCGCTCATCTCGCACATGTCTAAAACTCTCATTATTTTAGGGTTTTAGGTTTATAATTTAGAAATTATATTTTAAAGGAGTGTTGTGCAATATTTTTTTACACAACTTGTGTATCAAAATATAACCTTATTTTTATGTCAATCTTGTAACTTTATTACTTATGTTCATTTTATTGTCTATCTTCGAAAATCGTGATTATCCCTTTCAAAAATATTCTTTTCCAATATTTAAACTTGGATTTTCTCCATATTAATTTTATATGTTTGTATACCTTTGTATATTATTGATATTTTAGCACACAATTCTTTTGTAAAAAAATTTATACAATGTCTAAACTATCCAAACTCCTACTTCACTCATAAATTAGAGGATAATATATACTTAAACACACTCAAATATACATTTTTGCACGAACTAACTTGCCTTAGTAGTTAAGGAAACGATTGTTGTTCCTAGAGGTCACAAGTTCGAGCACCAACAGCTGCAGCAGGACGATTGAGCGTTCATTGTCAAATGGTTAAGAGTATATTTAGAACAAATATTACTTATAATCACTTTAGCTTTTATAAAAAAATATACATTTTCTTATGCGTTGCAAATCGCACTAACAACAGTGCTAACCAAGCGAATACTCAATTAATTTTTTTGTTTTGCACTAAAAATTTTAAATTAATATTACATGTTCACATCATGTCATAAAAATAGCATAAGATGGGTTTATTGGCTTTAGAATATTGTTTGGTGAGACATGTTATGTGATCCCTGAATCAAGATATCAGTCCGACGACGTTTTGGCTCTAGATCTCTAGAACCGACTATAAATAGTATGAGGAGTATATAGGCACATTGTAATGCAAAGGCATCTTGAAATATTTTTGTTGCAAAAGAACAAATAAAAATTTATTTAATATTTTTTGCACTCATATTATATTTATCTATTTTAATATAAAATTTGAATCACTCATGATTTATGTTTGATGCCGAGATATTTATATATTTATCGGAATCAATCATTATACTTTTACAAATTATAATTATTCTTTTAATATTTTAATATGATTAAATGATAATATATGTACTTTATTTTTAATCATTTAAAAATGTACACACGACGTGCAGATTACGCTGCTCAAATTCGTATCACCTAAGAAAAAACTGACATTCTTTGTTATTGGAATCACGCAATAAATTCAACTATAATTAATTAAACTTACATTAATAAATTAAAATATATATGGACAGTTCATCAAAATAGATTTTAATCAAATATACACGTATTAAAATATAAAGTTGAAAACTCATTATTCTAGAATACTTATCCTTACCACTGAAGCAAGGTTTCCTCGAGGAAATTTTAGGGGATAACAGTAGGTCGAATATATGCGAATTCTATAATATGCAAATAATGCAAATCTTTTTTAAATTTTTTTTATAAATCAAGGCATTACTATTAAATCTGAATTATCTAAATTATCCGTTTAATTAGAAGACGGACCATTTTAATGGGAGTGTAAGCCCAAAGCCTGCTCTATAATATATTTATTTATTGTTTCCGGTGAATGAAAGGACCTTTAAATGGAAAAGCCCAGTAAACCACACTTTTCGTACGGCTCTCAATATTCCAATCAGAACTTTGAAACTTAATAAATTTAGATGTAGGGGTTTAAAATTTATAATCAATGGTTAGAATTTAGAGGTTAGGGTTAAGATTTAGATTTTAGAGTAAAATATTAAAGATTTAAGTTTTAACCGATAAACCCTAAATTCTAATCTTATTTATGATCATTAAATTCTAAACTAATAAATATAAACTACTAAACCTTACATCTTAAACTAAGTGTCTAAACTCTAAAACTAACGCGTCAGTGTACCAAATAATTACATCAAGTTGTAACCTAGTGTACACAGTAGCAAAATTTAGAGTAAGTGTTTAGGGGAATGAGAATATATTTTTAAAAGAATTAGAGGTTTTTAAATGAAAAATTTCAAAAAATTCAAGGGTTTAACTAAAATTTTTAATAATTTTGAAAGATTTAATAAAACTTTAAGAGAAAATTTTAATTAAAAATATTTAAAATTTTAAAGTTTAATGTAAATTTTTAATAATCTTAAGGGGGCTAAATTATTTTTTTTTCCAAAAAATTAAGGGTAAATTTTAAAATTAATTTTTTTTGGATGGCCATGGCCCTTCTAGTCACATAAAAGGTTCCGCCACGGAATATACATCACATAAATATTAGTTTTTTTAATGGTGTTAAGGTGTTTATAAGATAATATCTGATCATACATATTTTTAATCCTTTAAAAATATTCACACACTGTACAGACAAACTGATTTGAACTGAATATCTTATAATAAGTCTATTTATTCTTTTAAAGTACTTATTCATTTTATGGTGTATGTTGGAAATCTTTAGCTCTCATTTTCAATAATATCATCTATAAAATTTTAATTTATATCTTTTTATTAAGAGAATAATATGTTTTACTATTGCACTCCACACTTATAGCTAGTTTATGAAATATTTTTTTAAATACGCTCCACGTCAAATATAAAAATTTAAATAATTTTTTTATGCTCGATAACCAATTTAAAATCTGACCTATTTATAGGGAATGTTTGGTGGAATTTACCCTTTGAAAATGGATTAACCTTTTCGTTGACTCAGAGATTATTTAAGTTAATAGATTTTTTCCCCCGAAACAAACGTGAAAAAGAAATATCAATCAGTTTCTGATTACTAATTAGAAGAAAAAAGAAACAGAAAGATGAAGAAGAATTGAAAAGAAATTCCAAGATTGGAGGCGAAAGGCTACTGTCTTTTATATACATCGGCGGAAGCGATCTATAGGGAGAGTTTCGACTTCAGATGGCGATATTGTACGCGATGGTGTCGCGTGGATCGGTGGTGCTGGCGGAGTTCACGGCGGCGTCCACTAACGCCAGCGCCATCACCAGGCAAATTCTAGACAAAATACCGGGTGAAAACGACATTAACGTCTCGTATTCACAAGATCGATACATCTTCCACGTGAAACGCACAGATGGAGTCACCGTTCTTTGTATGGCTGATGAAAGTGCCGGAAGTAAGTCAATTCCGTATTTCAGTTTATGTTTTTCTTAAAAGTGAACTTGTATTTGATTGATGCGGCATTCTTATGTTTCAATTTCAATTGCTTTGGATTGTATTTATCATTTATTTGTTTCCGAGTTAAAAGGGAGATTAGTAGAGATGATTATAGTCAATTTTGAAGAATGTTGAACCTTCATGCTTGTTTGACAATCTAGGGTTTATTTAAAAGTTTGGAAGTGTCGTAAGTGCTATATTATGTAAAGTTATCGCTCTTCTTCTGCTTTTGAATGATTACTTCCCTTTTACTGTTTCTTGAAAGATGAGTTGCAGACGGAAATTTATATGTTCTTCAGTAACATTCCAAGGATTTTTCACGAATCAAATTGAGAATTTATAATTGCAATTGCTTTGTGTTGTGTCTCTTCTTTGTTAAATACTCTTTGGTCATGATATTTGTTAATTGTAAATTGTTTAGGTCATGTTTGATGTGTTTATCTTTTTTTTTTCAGGGCGAATTCCTTTTACATTTCTTGAAGACATTCACCAGAGATTTGTTAGGACTTACGGCCGAGCGGTATTATTGGCCCGCCCTTATGGCATGAATGATGAATTTTCGAGGGTTTTGAGCCAGCAAATGGAATATTACTCCAACGATCCCAATGCTGATAGGATAAATCGATTAAAAGGTGAAATGAGTCAGGTAGGTTTGAATGCTTGGAAATTGGAATCAGGTTATGAGTAATAGTATTATATTTCTTCTAGTTTCGCATTGGCTGGTCCCTTTCCTGTCCAACCTTCGAATTGTTCGTTTATGATTTGCGTTTGAATGCATAAGGACGATCTTCTGCCTTCTTTAAAGATGAACTAAATTGCCATTCAACCGTTTAGCCATTTGTATCCTAGGGGAACCCTTCATGTAATTGTACATGGATGGCTGGATTATGGCCTTTTTGTTCGAAGGTCATTTCAACTCATTGTTTTTTACTTTTTCTGAACATTGGCCTAATGTGCTAATTGTATTCTAACAGGTGCGAAATGTTATGATAGAGAATATTGACAAAGTCTTAGAGAGAGGTGATCGCTTAGAATTGCTGGTTGACAAAACTGCTAACATGCAAGGGAATACCTTTCGCTTCAGAAAGCAAACTCGTCGTTTTAGAAACACAGTATGGTGGAGAAATGTCAAGCTTACGTACGCTTTCTGAACTTCAATCCCCTTTGTTTTTGTATATTTACATGCACTGCAGTGTGTTTGGAAATGAAATTTTACAAGAAGACCAGCATAATTTTGAACTAAACAGTTAGCTTCATTTGTAAATTTGCTCCTTGAAATAAAAGATACACTAGGATGAATGAATTTATCTCTTGCTTGCTTTGCTCACCACAGGGTTGCTCTGATCATCCTCCTCCTCATTATTGTTTATGTCGTGCTGGCTTTTGTTTGCGACGGCATCACACTACCTTCTTGCCTAAAATGATGTCGAGCGGTTTGAGATTTGACCAACTTCTGCACTCCCACGCCCCCTTTCCTTTCCTCGTGTTTCTGTTTTCGTTTGTGTGGTCTTTAATCTCTGCTTTTTAAGGTAGCATATACGAGATCATTCTGTTTCGACTTCGCCTGCAGTGAAATGTATTTTCATTTTTATTATTCAACGTGAAAGAGCTATAACTTTCGTGTTGCGCTCGTGTTAATCATGTTTCTCTGGTCATTTTCTTTCAAGGATATGGCTTGATGCCTCAAAATTTATGTAAAGTTAAACTATATAAATGATTTGTGAAAAGTCTTTATTTATATCTCTTCATTGGTAGCGCCAAGTTGTGTTCTTCAAGTTTTTCGCGCGCCAACTGCTTGATATGGCCTTTTGTAGCTCTGCTTATGAAAATCTGTTGAAGCCATTTCCTTTAATTTTGATTTTCTGACTTTCTTATGTTATTATTATGGGACCATTCAGATTAACTCGCTGAATATTTAAAATTTCACCAATAATTAATGAAATAATTAATTTTTTGCATGTATACATGGTGTTAAGTCATATATTATGAATGTGAAAATGGTAGCTAAAAGTTTGTCACAAATGTTGCATCTGTTCTATGCCTAAAAGTGTACTACTTCGTGCCCTTATTTTATTATTAATGACGGCACTATAGGCAATTTGGGTTACGGATTTCAGATTATTTGAGTTTTTTTTTTAATTTATTATTATTTTTTTTTACTTTTAAAAGAATATGTAATATGTTATGTTTTGATTGGATACTAGTTTTTTTAAGTAGTCGTTAATGAGCAAACATTTAAAATTAATGAAAAAACGTTAGCCACTTAATGTTAAAAATATATAATTTAAATACTTATTTTGTATTAAGCCTTAATTAAACCACCCTTACCAATTATTAGGGGTGACAATCGAGTGGAGAATAATTGAAAATCGTGGGAATTTGAATCGACGGGTATGGGGAATAGACGAAATCTTCACCCACGGGGACAGAGACGGGAGAAGTTTTATCACCGAATATCAAATGGGGATTGCTATATCTCAACCGTGAAGATAACCGAGCTGTACCCGTATAAATTACCGTGAGGATCTCAAAAAGTATCCGTAGAAAACCCCTAATATTTTTACAAAATTGGAAGACTATAAGGGTAATTTACCAATTTTTCAACAAAAATCTAATCTCCTAGTTTGTGTATGGTCAGCCGGAGTAAGTTTGGAAATTCTCCGTAAATTCCAAAAAAAGCAATTAAAAAGTGTACTTTACATTATTGTAAACGTGATTCAGTCTAATTTTGTTTAAAATATACGGTGATTGATTTCGCTATGTATTTTAAAAAATATGAATATTTGAACGTTGAAATACCATACAAATTTGGTAGCAGAATTCTTAGAAAATAGTTTTAGCAATGACTTTGAAAAATCACAAAAAAATTGTACAAGATAAATTAGGAGGTGAGCCTTGTATTTTTATAATCATACAGAAGTCTAGATTCGTTTAAAACAAATGGTTTTTGATTTCGATTTATATAGTAAGAGTTATTACTTTTTGAGTGAACAAAAGTTAGAAGAAGAAAAAAAGAACAATGGCAGTGACTTCAGAAATTTACCATAAATCGTACGAGTAAAATTAGAAGATATAATTTATATGGTTGAAAAGATGATCGAATCTAGTTCCTTTTAGAACAAATTGATCATGATTTGAAACTATAGATTACTAGTTACATAGTTTCTTTTACAGGTAGTGCAAATTGTATTGTTTCAATAGTTAATATTTTAGTCATGTTCTATAGTTTTGAAATGATTTGTTTGTTGTTGGTAAAACTAAATTTATCATTTATGTTTATAATTTTAGATATTTAATGTTGAATATTTATTTTAACGTATTAAGTTTTGTTTATTTTTTAGGTACAAAGATTAATCAAAAATTACATAAATTCGTAAAAAATAGATGTGAGGACTAGATAATTCCTAAAACGTTTAATGGAAATTTTTCGAAATTATATACGTAAATGTTAGGAATAAAGTAAAAATGTAAAACCGTTCCCGACCTGTGAAATTGACACTGATACCAATTACCATATATGTCATGGTTAATATGTTTATCGAGTATAATATAATAAAACCATCAAAGAAACATTTGGACAATTGAATGCAAAATTTACAATTGAAAGAAAGATCCTGGCCGTTGATCACATAAGATGTGAGGATATTGAGGGGGGATGGGTCCCGGAAGTTATCGAAACGATGACACGTTGCCCAATGGACACGAATCATTCCTCGGTTACGTGCATTCTCTGTGGGCCCATGGACCTACGGAAATCCTCTTCAGCTGCACCGCAGTGGATAATCCATTAACATTCAATGAAACGCAGCGTACAGAGAAGGAAGAAGAAAAAAAGGGGAAGGTCAAAGGTACAGCGGGGTGCAGGTTAAAGTATGGTGCACCCCTCTCTTACCTTCGAAACATACCACATACAAAGCGCCCCTCTTTTCCTTTCTATTAAAGCACAGAAGAAAAAGAAAGAGAGAGCCTAAAACCAGAGCTTCAAAGGTATAAAACCAGAGAATATCTAACCAAAGGAAAAAACAAAGGACAAAAAAGAAAGGTGAAAAGGGAGCAATGAAGCAGGGCACGCCTGAGGCAGTTTCCTCATCGTCGAGCTTAACAGATCAATCACAACCCGCCACCTCAGCATCGGTATCCGATAACAACAACAATATCAAACCCTTGGCTTCGATATCGGCGGCGGATGACTTAGCTGGAGTGGGCTTAAGAGACGGCAGCGGTGGAGCCCAGGAAACGGTAACCGTCGATCGGCGAGGGGAATACTCGGCCGTTTGTAGGTGGACGGTTCATAATTTCCCGAGAGTGAAAGCTAGGGCACTATGGAGTAAGTACTTCGAGGTAGGCGGTTATGATTGCCGTTTATTGGTGTATCCGAAGGGGGACTCACAGGCTCTCCCGGGTTACATATCGGTTTATCTCCAAATCATGGATCCGCGGGGTACGTCGTCATCCAAATGGGACTGCTTCGCTAGCTACAGATTGGCCATCGTCAACCTAACTGATGATTCCAAGTCCATTCATCGCGATTCCTGGCATCGGTTCTCTAGCAAGAAGAAATCTCACGGTTGGTGCGATTTCACTCCTTCTTCTACTGTTTTCGACTCTAAATTAGGTTACCTTTTCAACAACGATGCCGTTTTGATCACCGCCGATATCTTAATCTTGAATGAAACCGTTAATTTCACGCGTGATAGTAACGAGGTTCAATCCTCATTGTCTTCTATGATATCCTCATCGGTTGTTTCCAGTCCCGTTTCCGATGTTTTGAGTGGTAAATTCACTTGGAGAGTGCGTAACTTTAGCTTGTTTAAAGACATGATTAAGACACAGAAGATAATGAGCCCCGTTTTCCCTGCTGGGGAGTGTAATCTGAGGATTAGTGTGTATCAAAGCTCGGTTAACGGGCACGAGTATTTGTCTATGTGTTTGGAGAGCAAGGATACTGATAAAACGGTTGCTTCCGATAGGAGTTGTTGGTGTTTGTTTAGAATGTCAGTGCTGAATCAGAAACCAGGGTCAAATCATATGCATAGGGACTCTTATGGGAGGTTTGCAGCTGACAATAAGAGCGGGGATAATACAAGTTTGGGGTGGAATGACTACATGAAAATGTCAGATTTTGTTGGGTCCGAGTCAGGGTTTTTGGTAGATGATACTGCAGTATTTAGCACTTCGTTTCATGTGATCAAGGAGTTTAGTAGTTTCTCCAAGAATGGCGGGTTGATTGCTGGGAGGAGCGGGAGTGGTGCAAGGAAGTCTGACGGGCATGTGGGAAAATTTACTTGGAGGATTGAGAATTTTACAAGGCTGAAAGATCTTCTGAAGAAGAGGAAGATAACAGGTCTTTGCATCAAGAGCAGAAGATTTCAGATTGGAAATTGGGATTGTCGCCTCATTGTTTATCCTCGAGGTATGTAAGAGTCATTGCAATTCTTTAGTAATGAACTGGACTTTTGATCACTTTCTACAGACAAACTTAGCATGTTTTTTCAAGTTTAAGGAAGTTATACGGTGGTTGAAAATGGTTGCATGCTTAAGGTAGTTGTTAGCCTAGTAAGTTTTGTTTTGTTTTGAATCCAATGGGTTATGGATTAGCTCGTCATCCATGTCTTTTGTCTCTAAATTCATACTAAGGGTCTTGAAAATGGTTTTTGATTTAATAGCTCCTTGCTTAAGTCTCCTTTAGGGGAATCGGAAATGGTTAGATTTTTCTAGTTGTCAGTACTTGTAGGGCAGCTATTTGTCACCTTTATACTCATAATCTTGTAATGCAAAATCATTTGAATTTCTTATTTTGTTGTGCGTGCCTCTGGAGCAAAAACTATATATTTACCTTTGTAATCTGGTTAACAATCAGTCTTATCATCCTTGCATCTGAAGCAAGGGAGCTTGGTCTGATAGTCTCTAAATTGTATATTGGAAGTGAACTGATTGAAACTTTCTATGGGCTTGTTGGGATCAGGGCAGTCTCAGCCACCGTGCCACCTTTCTGTGTTTCTTGAGGTTACTGATTCGCGAAATACTTCTAATGACTGGAGCTGTTTTGTGAGTCATCGGTTGTCAGTTATGAATCAAAAGGTGGAGGAGAAGTCAGTTACAAAAGAATCTCAGAACCGCTACTCTAAAGCTGCCAAAGACTGGGGCTGGCGTGAGTTTGTGACACTCACCAGCCTCTTTGATCAGGATTCTGGATTTCTTGTTCAGGATACTGTTGTGTTTTCTGCTGAGGTTCTTATACTGAAAGAGACATCAATAATGCAGGATTTAACTGGTCAGGATACCGAGTCAGCAAATACTGCTTCCCAGATAGGAAGTGTTGGAAAGAGAAGTGCATTTACTTGGAAGGTGGAGAACTTCTTATCTTTCAAGGAAATAATGGAAAATCGCAAAATTTTTAGCAAATTTTTTCAAGCTGGTGGATGTGAGCTTCGAATTGGTAGGTGATTATTTCCTGTCAATTCTCCTCTGAATGTGTCCCTGTAATTGTTTCTGTTGACTAATTGATTGTTTTTCATGATGCACAGGCGTATACGAGTCCTTTGACACTATATGTATATACTTAGAGAGCGATCAGTCAGTTGGTAGTGATCCAGACAAAAACTTCTGGGTTAGATACAGAATGGCCATAATGAATCAAAAGAATCCGGCCAAGACGGTCTGGAAAGAATCTTCAATTTGTACAAAGACATGGAATAATTCTGTTTTGCAATTCATGAAGGTATCAGATATGTTAGAAGCAGATGCAGGGTTCCTCTTGCGTGATGCCGTTGTTTTTGTTTGTGAAATATTGGATTGCTGCCCTTGGTTTGAGTTTTCAGACCTTGAGGTTAGTCACATTTGGATCTCTACCATTTATGTGTTGTTTACTATTCACATTAATAAGTTTTGTTTATTTTGGGTTTTCAGAATTAGATGTTAGTATTTTGGGCTTTCTCTTTATATGTAATCCATTTTTTTATCAAGGCACTTATGGTAGAGAAAGAATATATATATTTTTCCACTGCATGCCCTATTAAAGGGTTTATGAATTGCCTTGAATGTCTGTATAAACTTGATAATTACCCAAATATTGGTCTGATTCTGCTGAATCTCACTCTTGCATGCAATGTTCTCTTTTGTTCCCAATTCCCATGCTGAATACTTCCATTGAACCTCGAAGGAACTAGTAAAAGCCACCATAAGCTTACCCATGATATCCTTTTCTTTCTTATGTGGAATGGGATTTATTTTCTTAGTATATTCGTAAAGAGCATTTTGATTTTTATCCTCTCCACTTTGCCAGGTATTGGCTTCTGAGGATGATCAGGATGCTCTCACTACTGATCCAGATGAACTCATTGCTTCTGAAGACAGTGAAGGAATAAGTGGAGATGAAGAAGATATCTTTAGAAACCTTCTTTCCCGAGCTGGATTTCACCTTACCTATGGAGATAACCCATCGCAGCCGCAGATCACTTTACGAGAGAAGCTTCTGATGGATGCTGGGGCAATTGCTGGTTTTCTGACTGGACTTCGTGTTTACCTTGATGACCCAGCCAAAGTAAAACGTTTGTTACTTCCAACAAAGCTTTCTGGCAGTGGTGATGGGAAGAAGGTTTCAAAGTCAGATGAATCTTCACCGAGTTTGATGAATTTGCTGATGGGTGTTAAAGTTCTGCAGCAAGCAATTATTGATCTGCTCTTGGATATAATGGTTGAATGTTGCCAACCATCTGAAGGAGGTGCTGATTCGTCTGATGCAAATTTAAAACCTTTTGATGGTGGCGAAGCTGCTAGCGCACGTCATTGCGAACGGGAGAATGGAGCTGCAGAATCTGCTCAATTTCCTATGTATGAAAGAGTTGATTCTTGTTTGAATGGTGGTAGTACTGCCTCTGCTGTACAAAGTTCTGACATGAATGGGATTGATATATCTGGAAAAGCTGTTTGTGGTCATCCTACTTCTCCACCAGAAACCTCTGGTGGGAGTTCTTTGGAGAATTCCTCGCTACACTCGAAGGTAAATTTTGGAAATAACATTGACCCACTTGATTAGTAATCATCTATTGACTACTCGAATTATTTTAATTTCCAGACTAAGTGCTCGGAGCAATCTGAGGAGCTTTTAGGGTTGATTGTCAATTCATTGAGAGCCCTAGATGGAGCTGTTCCACAAGGCTGTCCCGAGCCCAGGCGGAGGCCCCAGTCTGCACAAAAGATTGCTCTTGTATTGGATAAAGCTCCTAAGCGTCTGCAACCTGACCTAGTTTCTTTGGTGCCTAAATTGGTAGAACATTCAGAGCACCCATTGGCTGCTTATGCTCTTCTTGATCGACTTCAAAAGCCAGATGCTGAGCCTGCTCTGCGATTACCTGTAATATTGTCTTTGTAGCTGACTTCTTTTTTTCCCCTTAAGTGTTATTTGTGGGTTATCAGTGTCACTAGGATGCACTTTAGGAAAATGAGGGAGTTTCTTAACATTTGCCTCAAATTTGTATGTATTATTGTTTCCACTCATGTTTTCTGTCTACAAAATTCATATGTTTACGTTAATATGTTAACATTGATTATTCTATTTCAGGTTTTTGGAGCCCTCAGTCAACTAGAATGCGACAGCGAAGTGTGGGAACATGTCTTATTTCAGTGTTTTGAGCTCTTGGCCGATTCCAATGATGAACCTCTGGTTGCAACCATAGATTTCATCTTTAAAGCTGCATCACAATGCCATCATCTTCCAGAAGCAGTATGCTTTGCTTTCTTTTGTCATCGATTTATTCAGCATATCAACATTATTTTTGGAAGCATATATAACTACTGTTTCCCTCTGTAGGTTAGATCTGTTCGTGTTAGGCTAAAGAACTTGAGCCTAGAGGTGTCTCCTTGTGTTCTTGATTTTTTAAGTAAAACTGTAAATAGCTGGGGTGACGTTGCTGAGACCATACTAAGAGATATTGATTGTGATGATGATTTCGTTGGAAATTGCCCAGCGATGCCCTCTGGATTCTTCTTGTTTGGTGAAAATGGATCTCCTCCTAAAAGATTGAGTGTGCTGGATGAGCAAGCTATTTGTGACGGTCAGCATTTTTCCGACATTTATGTCCTGATTGAGATGCTATCCATACCTTGCCTTGCTGTTGAAGCTTCTCAAACATTTGAGAGAGCTGTGGCCCGAGGAGCCTTTGTGGCTCAGTTAGTAGCCATGGTTTTGGAAAGGCGTCTAGCCCATGGACTCGATTGTAATGCCAGATATGTTGCAGAAAGCTTTCGGCATGGGGATGCTGTAGTAGAGGGAGAGACCAATGAACAGTTTAGTGTTCAACAGGATGATTTCACTTCACTTCTGGGTCTTGCCGAGACATTGGCTCTCTCTAACGACCTTCGTGTCAGGGGCTTTGTGAAGATGCTTTATACAATATTATTTAAGTGGTATATCGATGAGTCCTACCGAGTGAGGTTGCTGAAGAGACTTGTTGATCGCGCCACCAGCACTACAGAAAATAGTCGTGAAGTAGACTTGGATTTTGATATTTTGGTTACTTTGGTTTCTGAGGAGCAAGAAATTGTTAGACCTGTTCTGAGCATGATGCTGGAAGTTGCTGAGCTTGCAAGCGTAGATCGAGCATCACTTAGGCACCAGTTATGTGCTAGTGAAGATGCGATCATCCGCATGCGTGAAGAGGCAAAAGTTGGAATTTCTAACATGGCCAAGGAAAAAGCTGCTTTATCCCAGAAATTAAGTGAATCTGAAGCCACAAATAACCGAATTAAGGTAATCTTAAACTAATGATATGTTTTTTTTTGAAAGATTAATGATAAGTTTTATGATTCAGGAAGTTCTTAAAATTAACCTGTTTTACAATTTGGCAGTCTGAAATGAAGGTTGACATGGATCGCTTTGCTCGGGAAAAGAAGGAACTTTCTGAGCAATTACACGAGGTTGAGAGTCAGCTTGAGTGGCTCCGCTCAGAGAGGGATGATGAAATTGTAAAACTCACTGCTGAGAAAAAAGCACTTAAAGACCGTCTTCATGATGCAGAAGCACAGCTCTCCCACTTGAAGTCTCGGAAACGTGATGAGTTGAAGGTACTTGTGATGATAAATGTGTTCCCTCATTGCTATTGTTGCTGTTTTTTGTTGACTGCTGTTCTCTATCTGACAAGTTTTGTGATGTGACAGAGGGTAGTAAAGGAGAAGAATGCTCTTGCTGAAAGATTGAAGAGTGCTGAAGCTGCACGGAAAAGATTTGATGAAGAATTAAAACGGTATGCCACAGAGAATGTGAGTCGAGAAGAAATCCGTCAGTCTCTTGAGGATGAGGTACGCAGATTGACACAAATGGTAGGGCAAACCGAAGGCGAAAAGCGGGAAAAGGAAGAGCAGGTTGCTAGGTGTGAAGCATATATTGATGGCATGGAATCAAAGTTGCAGGCGTGCCAGGTTTTTTCCTCGCCATGCATACTGCCTTTTCTATTTCATAATTATGATCTGGGAGGTCTCGTCTGTTTAATCAGGACCTAGTGAAAAAGGGATTGGGTATCATTGAACTTGGGGGCTCCCATGGGAAGTTGCGAGCTTAGGAAATGTAATTCGGTTTTCTCATTTGTGTCGATTGTTGTGCAGCAATACATTCACACCCTTGAAGCCTCACTTCAAGAAGAAATGTCACGACATGCCCCGCTCTACGGTGCTGGTTTGGAAGCTCTGTCCATGAAAGAGTTGGAAACATTGTCAAGGATTCACGAGGAAGGGCTGAGGCAAATCCATGGCATCCAGCAGCGTAAAGGCAGTCCTGGTGGCAGTCCACTTCTGAGCCCGCATACCATACCACACAATCACGGGTTATACCCTACAACGCCACCGCTGCCAATGGCTGTTGGTCTGCCGCCTTCCCTCATCCCCAACGGTGTAGGGACACACAGCAATGGGCATGTGAACGGGGCGGTTGGGCCTTGGTTTAACCATGCTTGACTTGTAGGGCAACAAGTTACCCCCCATAGAGCTGGTTAACATCTCAATTAAACCGAGATGCCCCATCCCCTTTTGAATTTCCTTGTTTTTTTGGTTTCCTTTGGGTATTTGTTGACTGTTGGATCAGAGGTGTGTGGAGAAAGAAACAATAAGAGAGAAAGGATCCCTTTCCCACGTCCGGCAGAACTAACAGTTGGAAATGCCTTTTATTTACTTCTTTGCTTCCATTTTTATAGAAGAAAAAAAAGTTAATTAGAGGCCTTTTAAAAGGGGTTTTTGTTAATTAAGATTCTCTATGCATATGCATGCTTGTTTGTGTTTTTTTATTGTAAATAAAATTATTAAATCAAATATAAATAGTTAAAATCCTCCAATGAGTTAGTGACATGTGTCATCACCTAATTGAATAATTAATTAATTTTTAAACTAAAATTAGGTCTAAATTTATAAAATATGTAAATAATGAGGACTAAATGTGTAATTATACAAAAATTTAATAGCCATATTAGCCTCTTCGTTATGTTTTAGTGGTAGGTGGTTTAATTGATACCATTTAAATATTTATGTCGTCTTATTGCTAAAATTAAAAATATAGTGATTATATCGATACCGATTCTATAATTAAGTGATCATTTAAGTACTTTACTCATATATAAAATGTACTAATTTTATACAGAAGTTTAACTCAACCTACAAATATTTATGTAAGCATGCTGTTCAGCTTGCTAAGGACCTGGGGTTTTATAATGTAATCATCCAATGAGATTCTTTATCTGTTATCAAGAAGCGTAACTCGCCTGAGCATGATTGTTCGATAATTGCTCTAATTATTGCGGATATTAAAGACATGGCCATGAGCTTTAGTGCTGTCTCTTTTTGTTTCGTGCGTCGAGGGGCAAATAATGCTGCACATTCTCTAGTTCAGGAGTGCAGAGCTGCTCAAGAGGCATGCTATTGGATAGAGTAGGCTCCTGTGAATGCAACAACTGCGGCAGAGGTAGACATGAGAGGCCTAAATTCTACACAGGTCTAATTGTTGTGTGTGTTTTATTTTCTCCGATATTATTCTATGAGCATTATGTTAGATGCACTCCGAGACCGTTTAGCGTTGATTTGCTGGATTTTTTAACAGTGCTATTGTTTTGGCTCTTTAAAGGGTAAGGTGGTTTAGTTTACTTGCTTAACACGTCTATTACTATCTTGATATATAGGAGGTTGGTCTCTTAGTCTGATTTTCTGTGATAAGCAAGCCTTGTACCCCTTTTGTTATTTATATATTCCAAATCAGCTACTTTAAAAAAAAACAAAAAAAAAACTCAACCTACAAATTCCTTTATTTTTTATTACATGACATAACGAGAGTGTACTAAACTAGAAAAGATAAAAATATTAAGGACCAATATGATCAAATTTAAATATTTAATTGAGGCGAGGAAATTAATGTCTATTTGGTGATCAACACCTAAGAAAGAGAGACTAAGGAATCCAACGGTATTAGTTCTAGCTGTTATCCATTACTCCAAGACCGACAGTCACTTTATCTCTTACCTCAAGCACTTTAATTTGAACCATATTCTGGATAATAATTAATAATATCTCCAAAACCCTAATTTAAACCCCCCAAAATGTCAAAACCTAATTCAGTGTTTTAATTTTATCTCTTCAATTGGGGTCCCTTTCTTTAGATTTCTCGCTTCTCCGTCTACGATATGTCAAAGGTTACACTAGCGGAAAGTCTACCGACAAACGGCGCCGTTCTCGGCAGTTCCGTCGGCTTTGCACTGCAATCTATGGTTGTCGAGACCGCCATTGTTGCTACAAAGTCCGTCGTATGGTTGCTCGTGATGGTAAAATTCTCTTTCCCTTCTAATTTACCTTAAATTTCGAATTTGCATATTTTTTTGAGTCAATGGTTTGAGGAATCTGCTTTATAAGGATTTGTTATTTTCCTTGAATTTGTTGGGAAATTGACAAATTTTCCGTGATAATTTGCTTACATTATTCAAGAAACTAGAAGTTTACCATTTTCAGCTTCAATGCAATTTTTCTTTTTAATAATATTTTTCAATGCTAGAAATTTTGTTACTTTTCCCAGCAGCTTGTCTAGAGTATTTTGGTTCTCATATTTTATTAATTTAGTGGTATAATGGGATGTCAAGGAAGAACTTAATTGGGATGTTTATAGGGTAAAAGACTGTAAAATGACAGTTTTAGTGTGTTGATTGGATTATCCTTGTTTATCTGTTACTTGGTGTAAAAGTATTTTTGTAATTCATGTGGCAAAGGGTAATTTCGGGTTTCGGATTCCTGAAGTCATGTCCTTTTGGAAAGTGATTTCGGGTAATTTCGGGTTTCGGATTCCTGAAGTCATTGCTCACAAACTGCACTCCAAAAACATTGTTTTGCTGCTCAGCATGTGTTGGGTGTTTTTTCTCCAGATGGGAACTCTGCCTAATGGAATCGATGTCTTCAATCAAGGGCCTGAAGCATATGCAGGGTTAGATGCATTAATTGTTTTGCTCGATTCTTTCTTGTTCTTCTTCTGCGGAATGGGAAAAAATCATTAACTTTCCTTTTGTAGGTTTCCGCTTGCTCAGCTTATCGCGAGGACTAAACGTGGACCTGAGAACAAGGATGCCAGTGACACCGAGGACGACGATGACGAGGATGAAGATGAAGCAGCGGATGATCAAGATGAAGATGGAGGTGAGGAGGAAGATGAATCTGGTGAAGAGGAAGATGAATCTGGTGAAGAGGAAGATGATCCTGAGGATGAACCTCAGGCCAATGGGGATGCTGGCAGTGGAGATGAGGACGACGACGATGATGACGACGACGACGATGAGGGCGAGGAAGATGAAGAGGAAGAGGAGGAAGAAGATGAGGATGAAGAAGAGCTTCAGCCACCAGCTAAAAAGCGGAAATGAGCTCGGATCTTTCCTTGCTGAGGTTAGGGGTATGGTGTAGTGGGAACTTATGGCTGGTGTCTGTCTAAATTAGACTAGAGAAGATTGTGACATTTCTGCAAATCAGACACGTTTAATGTTTCCTTGTATGCAATTCTGGTATCATTATATAAGCTCTGCTTCATTCTTCTCATTTGATGTTAACATAATGTAACTATGAAGTGATTGCCCTTTCGATCCAATCCTCAAATGTCGAGATACATTGCGCTTGGCTTGCGGATTAGCAGAGCATTTATTCTGGTCCTCTCCTCACCGGTGTCTGCAAATTGTTTCATTGGCTCTCATTCTCTCTCTGTGCAGTCAAGCGTGAGGAGACCATTTTAGATGGAGCAAAAGCTTTCTCACCTTCGTCGTGGTTTTTGCTTCGGATTTCTTCAATGTGACGATGACAAAAGGGTTCGCCTTCCACAAAAAAATCAACTGCTCTCTGTGCAAAAGGATAGTAAAGGAGCTCAAGTTGCACCTATGGGGAAGCCAATCAGTTCGGGGGCCTGAAGCCCTTTGTCGTCGAAGACACTTACGGTCAAGTGGTGAGTTGATGCATCTTCTACAATGAACTCGAAATGCTCATTCCAAACTGGATTCAATGTGTTATTATGAAGAACTAAAAGAGTTAAACATCAATGCTAGAAAAGATGGTAGCATTTGCAGGAGAAAGTAAAGTATCTTACAATGGTTTTACTGGTTTACATTTTACGCCGAAGTGGACGCACAAATAACTCGGCGAAAGGATCGGATTTCCCTAAAGAGTATGAATGGCAGGAGACAAAAATAAATAAATAAAATCTGCCATTTTATTCTTTGCCCTGGTTGCTGGGGCTGACAGGCATACTCAAATGCATGCTAACTCAATAACAATGGGAATTGCTCATTCTTATCATCCTTTGTATCAATTTTCCATAAACTCGCTAAAATGGAAAAAAAGAAAAACAAGCATACATTTGCATAGAGAATCTTAATTTAACCAAAACCCCTTTCCAAAGGACTCTAATTAACTTTTTTTTTCTTTTATAAAAATGGAAGCAAAGAGGTAAGTAAAAGGCATTTCCAACTGTTAGTTCTGTCGGACGTGGGAAAGGGATCCTTTCTCTCTTATTGTTTCTTTCTCCACACACCTCTGATCCAACAGCCAACAAATACCCCCAAAAAAAGGAAATTCAAAAAGGGGGGATGGGGAGGGGCTCTATTGGGGGGGGGGGGGGGGGGGTGTAACTAAAAGCATTTGTGGCCCTACAAGTCAAGCATGGTTAAACCAAGGCCCAACGGCCCCGTTCACATGCCCATTGCTTTGTGTCCCTACACCGTTGGGGATGAGGGAAGGCGGCAGACCAACAGCCATTGGCAGCGGTGGCGTTGTAGGGTATAACCCGTGATTGTGTGGCATTGTATGCGGGCTCAGAAGTGGACTGCCACCAGGACTGCCTTTACGCTGTTGGATGCCATGGATTTGCCTCAGCCCTTCCTCGTGAATCCTTGACAATGTTTCCAACTCTTTCATGGACAGAGCTTCCAAACCAGCACCATAGAGCGGGGCATGTCGTGACATTTCTTCTTGAAGTGAGGCTTCCAGGGTGTGAATGTATTGCTGCACAAGAATCGACACAAATGAGAAAACCGAATTAGATTTCCTAAGCTCGCAACATCCCATGGGAGCCCCCAAGTTCAATGATACCCAATCCCTTTTTCACTAGGTCCTGATTAAACAGACGAGACCTCCCAGATCATGATTATGAAATAGAAAAGGCAGTATGCATGGGAGGAAAAAAACCTGGCACGCCTGCAACTTTGATTCCATGCCATCAATATATGCTTCACACCTAGCAACCTGCTCTTCCTTTTCCCGCTTTTCGCCTTCGGTTTGCCCTACTGTTTGTGTCAATCTGCGTACCTCATCCTCAAGCGACTGGCGGATTTCTTCTCGACTCACATTCTCTGTGGCATACCGTTTTAATTCTTCATCAAATCTTTTCCGTGCAGCTTCAGCACTCTTCAATCTTTCAGCAAGAGCATTCTTCTCCTTTACTACCCTCTGTCACATCACAAAACTTGTCAGATAGAGAACAGCAGTCAACAAAAAATAGCAACAATAGCATAGAGGGAACACATTTATCATCACAAGTACCTTCAACTCATCACGTTTCCGAGACTTCAAGTGGGAGAGCTGTGCCTCTGCATCATGAAGACGATCTTTAAGTGCTTTTTTCTCAGAAGTGAGTTTTACAATTTCATCATCCCTCTCTGAGCGGAGCCACTCAAGCTGACTCTCAACCTCGTGTAATTGCTCAGAAAGTTCCTTCTTTTCCCGAGCAAAGCGATCCATGTCAACCTTCATTTCGGACTGTCAAATTGTAAAACAGGTTAATTTTAAGAACTTCCTGAATCATAAAACTTATCATTAATCTTTCAAAAAAAAACCATATCATTAGTTTAAGATTACCTTAAGTCGGTTATTTGTGGCTTCAGATTCACTTAATTTCTGGGATAAAGCAGCTTTTTCCTTGGCCATGTTAGAAATTCCAACTTTTGCCTCTTCACGCATGCGGATGATCGCATCTTCACTAGCACATAACTGGTGCCTAAGTGATGCTCGATCAACGCTTGCAAGCTCAGCAACTTCCAGCATCATGCTCAGAACAGGTCTAACAATTTCTTGCTCCTCAGAAACCAAAGTAACCAAAATATCAAAATCCAAGTCTACTTCACGACTATTTTCTGTAGTGCTGGTGGCGCGATCAACAAGTCTCTTCAGCAACCTCACTCGGTAGGACTCATCGATATACCACTTAAATAATATTGTATAAAGCATCTTCACAAAGCCCCTGACACGAAGGTCGTTAGAGAGAGCCAATGTCTCGGCAAGACCCAGAAGTGAAGTGAAATCATCCTGTTGAACACTAAACTGTTCACTGGCCTCTCCCTCTACTACAGCATCCCCATGCCGAAAGCTTTCTGCAACATATCTGGCATTACAATCGAGTCCATGGGCTAGACGCCTTTCCAAAACCATGGCTACTAACTGAGCCACAAAGGCTCCTCGGGCCACAGCTCTCTCAAATGTTTGAGAAGCTTCAACAGCAAGGCAAGGTATGGATAGCATCTCAATCAGGACATAAATGTCGGAAAAATGCTGGCCGTCACAAATAGCTTGCTCATCCAGCACACTCAATCTTTTAGGAGGAGATCCATTTTCACCAAACAAGAAGAATCCAGAGGGCATCGCTGGGAAATTTCCAACGAAATCATCATCACAATCAATATCTCTTAGTATGGTCTCAGCAACATCACCCCAGCTATTTACAGTTTTACTTAAAAAATCAAGAACACAAGGAGACACCTCTAGGCCCAAGTTCTTTAGCCTAACACGAACAGATCTAACCTACAGAGAAAAACAGAAGTAGTTATATATGCTTCCCGAAATAATGTTGATATGCTGAATAAATCGATGACAAAAGAAAGCAAACCATACTGCTTCTGGAAGATGATGGCATTGTGATGCAGCTTTAAAGATGAAATCTATGGTTGCAACCAGAGGTTCATCATTGGAATCGGCCAAGAGCTCAAAACACTGAAATAAGACATGTTCCCACACTTCGCTGTCGCATTCTAGTTGACTGAGGGCTCCAAAAACCTGAAATAGAATAATCAATATTAACATATTAACGTAAACATATGAATTTTGTAGACAGAAAACATGAGTGGAAACAATAATACATACAAATTTGAGGCAAATGATAAGAAACTCCCTCATTTTCCTAAAGTGCATCCTAGTGACACTGACACAACCCACAAATAACACTTAAGGGGAAAAAAAGAAGTCAGCTACAAAGACAATCTTACAGGCAATCGCAAAGCAGGCTCAGCATCTGGCTTTTGAAGTCGATCAAGAAGAGCATAAGCAGCCAATGGGTGCTCTGAATGTTCTACCAATTTAGGCACCAAGGAAACTAGGTCAGGTTGCAGACGCTTAGGAGCTTTATCCAATACAAGAGCAATCTTTTGTGCAGACTGGGGCCTCCGCCTGGGCTCGGGACAGCCTTGTGGAACAGCTCCATCTAGGGCTCTCAATGAATTGACAATCAACCCTAAAAGCTCCTCAGATTGCTCCGAGCACTTAGTCTGGAAATTAAAATAATTCGAGTAGTCAATAGATGATTACTAATCAAGTGGGTCAATGTTATTTCCAAAATTTACCTTTGAGTGTAGCGAGGAATTCTCCAAAGAACTCCCAGCAGAGGTTTCTGGTGGAGAAGTAGGATGACCACGAACAACTTTTCCAGATATATCAATCCCATTCATGTCAGAACTTTGTACAGCAGATGCAGTACTGCCATCATTCACACAAGAATCAACTCTTTCATACATAGGAAATTGAGCAGATTCTGCAGCTCCATTCTCCCGTTCGCAATGACGTGCGCTAGCAGCTTCGCCACCATCAAAAGGTTTTAAATTTGCATCAGACGAATCAGCACCTCCTTCAGATGGTTGGCAACATTCAACCATTATATCCAAGAGCAGATCAATAATTGCTTGCTGCAGAACTTTAACCCCCATTAGCAAATTCATCAAACTCGGTGAAGATTCATCTGTCTTTGAAACCTTCTTCCCATCACCAATACCAGAAAGCTTTGTTGGAAGTAGCAAACGTTTTACTTTGGCTGGGTCATCAAGGTAAACACGAAGTCCAGTCAGAAAACCAGCAATTGCCCCAGCATCCATCAGAAGCTTCTCTCGTAAAGTGACCTGCGGCTGCGATGGGTTATCTCCATAGGTAAGGTGAAATCCAGCTCGGGAAAGAAGGTTTCTAAAGATATCTTCTTCATCTCCACTTATTCCTTCACTGTCTTCAGAAGCAATGAGTTCATCTGGATCAGTAGTGAGAGCATCCTGATCATCCTCAGAAGCCAAAACCTGGCAAAGCGGAGAGGGTAAAGATCAAAATGCTCTTTACGAATATACTAAGAAAATAAATCCCATTCAACACAGGAAAGAAAAAGATATCATGGGTAAGCTTATGGTGGCTTTTACTAGTTCCTTCCAGGTTCAATGGAAGTATTCAGCATGGGAACAAGAGAGAACATTGCATGCAAAGAGAGATTCAGCAGAATCAGGCCAATATTTGGGGAAGGATCGAGTTTATACGACATTCAAGGCAATTCATAAACCCTTTAATAGGGCATGCAATGGAAAATATATACTATTATAAGTGCTATGATAAAAAATGGATTACATATAAACAGAAAGCCCAAAATACTAACATCTAAATCGGAAAACTAAAAATAAACAAAATTTATTAATGTGAATAGTAAACAACACATAAATGGTAGAGATCCAAATGTGACTAACCTCGAGGTCTGAAAACTCAAACCAAGGGCAGCAATCCAATATTTCACAAACAAAAACAACGGCATCACGCAAGAGGAACCCTGCATCTGCTTCTAACATATCTGATACCTTCATGAATTGCAAAACAGAATTATTCCACGTCTTTGTAAAAATTGAAGATTCTTTCCAGACAGTCTTAGCCGGATTCTTTTGATTCATTATGGCCATTCTGTATCTAACCCAGAAGTTTTTGTCTGGATCACTACAATCTGACTGATCACTCTCTAAGTATATACATATAGTGTCAAAGGACTCGTATACACCTGCATCATGAGAAACAATCAATTAATCAACAGAAATGGTTACAGGGACATATTCAGTGGAGAATTGACAGAAAATAATCACCTACCAATTCGAAGCTCACATCCACCAGCTTGAAAAAATTTGCTAAAGATTTTGCGATTTTCCATTATTTCCTTGAAAGATAAGAAGTTCTCCACCTTCCAAGTAAATGCACTTCTCTTTCCTGCACTTCCTATCTGGGAAGCAGTATTTGCTGACTCGGTATCCTGACCAGTTAAATCCTGCATTATTGATGTCTCTTTCAGTATAAGAACCTCAGCAGAAAACACAACAGTATCCTGAACAAGAAATCCAGAATCCTGATCAAAGAGGCTGGTGAGTGTCACAAACTCACGCCAGCCCCAGTCTTTGGCAGCTTTAGAGTAGCGGTTCTGAGATTCTTTTGTAACTGACTTCTCCTCCACCTTTTGATTCATAACTGACAACCGATGACTCACAAAACAGCTCCAGTCACTAGAAGTATTTCGCGAATCTGTAACCTCAAGAAACACAGAAAGGTGGCACGGTGGCTGAGACTGCCCTGATCCCAACAAGCCCATAGAAAGTTTCAATCAGTTCACTTCCAATATACAATATAGAGACTATCAGATCAAGCTCCCTTGCTTCAGATGCAAGGATGATAAGACTGATTGTTAACCAGATTACAAAGGTAAATATATAGTTTTTACTCCAGAGGCACGCACAACAAAATAAGAAATTCAAATGATTTTGCATTACAAGATTATGAGTATAAAGGTGACAAATAGCTTCCCTACAAGTACTGACAGCTAGAAAAATCTGTAACCATTTCTGATTTCCCTAAAGGAGACTTAAGCAAGGAGCTATTAAACCCAAAACCATTTTCAAGACCCCTAGTATGAATGTAGAGACAAAAGACATGGATGACGAGCTAATCCATAACCCATTGGATTCAAAACAAAACAAAACTTACTAGGCTAACAACTACCTTAAGCATGCAACCATTTTCAACCACCGTATAACTTCCTTAAACTTGAAAAAACATGCTAAGTTTGTCTGTAGAAAATGATCGCAAGTCCAGTTCATCACTAAAGAATTGCAATGACTCTTACATACCTCGAGGATAAACAATGAGGCGACAATCCCAATTTCCAATCTGAAATCTTCTGCTCTTGATGCAAAGACCTGTTATCTTCCTCTTCTTCAGAAGATCTTTCAGCCTTGTAAAATTCTCAATCCTCCAAGTAAATTTTCCCACATGCCCATCAGACTTCCTTGCACCACTCCCGCTCCTCCCAGCAATCAACCCACCATTCTTGGAGAAACTACTAAACTCCTTGATCACATGAAACGAAGTGCTAAATACTGCAGTATCATCCACCAAAAACCCTGACTCGGACCCAACAAAATCTGACATTTTCATGTAGTCATTCCACCCCAAACTTGTATTATCCCCACTCTTATTGTCAGCTGCAAACCTCCCATAAGAATCCCTATGCATATGATTTGACCCTGGTTTCTGATTCAGCACTGACATTCTAAACAAACACCAACAACTCCTATCGGAAGCAACCGTTTTATCAGTATCCTTGCTCTCCAAACACATAGACAAATACTCATGCCCGTTAACCGAGCTTTGATACACACTAATCCTCAGATTACACTCCCCAGCAGGGAAAACCGGGCTCATTATCTTCTGTGTCTTAATCATGTCTTTAAACAAGCTAAAGTTACGCACTCTCCAAGTGAATTTACCACTCAAAACATCGGAAACGGGACTGGAAACAACCGATGAGGATATCATAGAAGACAATGAGGATTGAACCTCGTTACTATCACGCGTGAAATTAACGGTTTCATTCAAGATTAAGATATCGGCGGTGATCAAAACGGCATCGTTGTTGAAAAGGTAACCTAATTTAGAGTCGAAAACAGTAGAAGAAGGAGTGAAATCGCACCAACCGTGAGATTTCTTCTTGCTAGAGAACCGATGCCAGGAATCGCGATGAATGGACTTGGAATCATCAGTTAGGTTGACGATGGCCAATCTGTAGCTAGCGAAGCAGTCCCATTTGGATGACGACGTACCCCGCGGATCCATGATTTGGAGATAAACCGATATGTAACCCGGGAGAGCCTGTGAGTCCCCCTTCGGATACACCAATAAACGGCAATCATAACCGCCTACCTCGAAGTACTTACTCCATAGTGCCCTAGCTTTCACTCTCGGGAAATTATGAACCGTCCACCTACAAACGGCCGAGTATTCCCCTCGCCGATCGACGGTTACCGTTTCCTGGGCTCCACCGCTGCCGTCTCTTAAGCCCACTCCAGCTAAGTCATCCGCCGCCGATATCGAAGCCAAGGGTTTGATATTGTTGTTGTTATCGGATACCGATGCTGAGGTGGCGGGTTGTGATTGATCTGTTAAGCTCGACGATGAGGAAACTGCCTCAGGCGTGCCCTGCTTCATTGCTCCCTTTTCACCTTTCTTTTTTGTCCTTTGTTTTTTCCTTTGGTTAGATATTCTCTGGTTTTATACCTTTGAAGCTCTGGTTTTAGGCTCTCTCTTTCTTTTTCTTCTGTGCTTTAATAGAAAGGAAAAGAGGGGCGCTTTGTATGTGGTATGTTTCGAAGGTAAGAGAGGGGTGCACCATACTTTAACCTGCACCCCGCTGTACCTTTGACCTTCCCTTTTTTTTCTTCTTCCTTCCCTATACGCTGCGTTTCATCGAATGTTAATGGATTATCCATTGCGGTGCAGCTGAAAAGGATTTCCGTAGGTCCATGGGCCCACAGAGAATGCACGTAACCGAGGAATGATTCGTGTCCATTGGGCAACGTGTCATCGTTTCGATAACTGATAAACGGCCAAGATCTTTCTTTCAATTGTAAATTTTGCATTGAATGGTTCAGATGTTTCTTTGATGGTTTTATTGTATATTTTGGTTTCATAGTATTATATGCTCTTGAACTTTTTGAAATAAAATAAATAAATGTCTTGAAATATTTTGTACGCAATTAAGTTCTTATAGTCCCATGTTTCATCCATTCACCTTGATGGTTAAATTTAATATTATTTTTAATCAGTTAGTGTAACGTGTTGAATTACATTGTTGTCATGTGGTAATAATATTTCAAAAAAGTTATTAATAATTTACGGTCAAAATTAATCTTAATTGATTCAGTTTACTAGTTCAGAAGTTTAATTTGGGCTAAAAAAGTTCACTAGCTTAATTAATTTTTTTTTCTGAAAGTTAAGCACCCTTAAGCCGAACAAAAATCTTCAACCCCTTTTCGATGCTATTTTTTATTCTCAACACTATAAAATCAAATTCTAAACTATATTCTTAAATTTTAAATCATAAACTCTAAACCTTAAAAATACACTATACTCCTAATTTCCTAACATTAAATATAGACCATAAATCTAAAACCTAATTTTTTAGTATGAAAATATAAAAAGAGACACCGAAAAAAATATCAAATTATCTTTTACTAGACTGAGGATTTCTATTCGGCTTAAATCAATCCTATTATACTCGATAAACATATTAACCATGACATATACGGTAAGGATGCGTTAATTAATTAAATTAAATATCAAATTATCTTTTACTAGCTTGGCCCATAAATTTAGTGGCTATAAGTTAATGCAATGGGATCTTTTGTTGCCCCGCCATTAATAAAATAAGGGTACGAAGTAGTACACTTTTAGGCATAGAACAGATGTAACATTGGTCACAAACTTTTAGCTACCATTATTACATTCATAATATATGACTTAACACCATTATACATGCAAATAAATAAATTATTTCATTAATCATTGGTGAAAATAACATAAGAAAATCAAACGAAAATTAAAATTGAAAAAAATGGCTTCAGCAGATTTTCATAAGCAAAGCTATAAAGTCCGTATAAACCAGTTGGTTCGAGAATAACTTGAAGAACACAACTTGGCGCTACCAATGAAGATAAAGGCCCTATTTGGTAAAGAAATGTTTGGACAAAAAATTAGAGGTTTGACGCATAATAAGAAGTTTGACTAATAAATTCGTTAATATTGTTGTACGGTGAACAACAGATTGAAAGAACGGATTGGGTATAAAACTACTAATTTTGAAGAAAAAAACTCATAATAATAACTTTTTGAAATTAGAGGTTTAATATTAGAGTTGACTCTTTTACACTTGCCAGTTACCAAAAATTTTAAAATAATTTAAATTAAATATTTTCTCACCATATTTATAAATTAATCTTATTTATTTTTTCTTTTTATTATACATATTTATATGTGTATTTAAATTTATTAATTAAATTATATTAAAATAATTATATAAATAATAAATTAATATATAAATCATTCCAATATGTTTAGAAAAATTATATTAAAAATAATTTTATAGATCTAATTAATATTAATTAGATACAAAATATTAATAACTAATAAATTATTCAAAAAAGTATTGAATATAATCATGTCCTTATATGTCATCTTACTTGTTTAAATAATCTAACAGTTATCAGCTAATTTTACCAAACACTTTTATACAATCAGTTAAAATACAATACGCTAGTCAAATCAACTAATGCAATCAGCTATATGCTATAAGCTATCCGCTAATTGTCAAACATAATTTTCTTAGTAAATTCCAGATTAGCAGTATGGTATAAAACCATCAATCCTTCTTGTATTTATTCTCTGGATTCTTTGGTCGCTGACCCGTTAATTGCAGATTGCTCAAAAAGTGGTTCGGGTGCATCACCCGTCACAGCTTGAAAGGCTCTTCCGGTGGTTTCATTAAGCTGTTATATCGAAGCGGACTCCCTCGCCAAAAGTGGAATCGGTTAGCTTTAGGGGTTTTACCCAGGTCCGTTTTACCTTTCAAAAAAAGTTCTAGCTCTTTCACATTAAATAACAAAAATGTAAATACATCTAGCCAGATCAAGTCCAAACTGAAATATCCTGTATATGCTACTCTAAAAAGCAGAGATTAAAGACCACAGAAACGAAAACAGGAACATGAGGAAGGGAAAGGGGGCGTGGGAGTGCAGAAGTTGGTCAAATCTCAAACCTCTTGGCATCATTTTAGGCAGGAAGGTAGTGCGATGCCGTCGCAAACAAAAGCCAGCACGACTAAAACAATAACTAGGAGCAGGATGATCAGAGCAACCCTGCGGTGAGCAAAGCAAGCAAGAGATAAATTCATTCATCCTAGGGTATCTTTTAGGTAAAATGACAAAAGATGACCCAACGTTTGTATGTTTTGTCATTTGACACCTTATTCTTTTTTTTAGTCCAAATATGCCCCCAACGTTTGCTTGTTTTGTCATTTGGCCCCCTATTCTTTCTTTTGGTCCAAATATGCCCCCAACGTTTCATTCGTAGTCCAAATATGCCCTCAACGTTTTAATTTGGTCCAAATATGCTCCAGTTAGATGGAAACTGTCAGTCAACTGACATTCAACAGTTGATGCTGACTAGACTTGCCACGTATGAAGATCTGTTGATGTCACATCAAAAAAAATTATAAGCTGTTGACCGTCAGTTGATTGACAGTTTACATCCAACATGGGCATATTTGGACTATGAATGAAACATTGGGGGCATATTTGGACCAAAAGAAAAAATAGGGGGCCAAATGACAAAACAAGCAAACATTGGGACATATTTAAACCTAAAAAAAGAATATAGGGGCCCAAATGACAAAACATGCAATCGTCGGGATATCTTTTGTCATTTTGCCTATCTTTTAAGCAAATTTACAAATGAAGCTAACTGTTGTGTTCAAAATTATGCTGGTCTTCTAGTAAAATTCCATTTCCAAACATAATGCAGTGCATGTAAATATACAAAAACAAAGGGGGTTGAAGTTCAGAAAGCGTACGTAAGCTTGACATTTCTCCACCATACTGTGTTTCTAAAACGACGAGTTTGCTTTCTGAAGCGAAAGGTATTCCCTTGCATATTAGCAGTTTTGTCAACCAGCAATTCTAAGCGATCACCTCTCTCTAAGACTTTGTCAATGTTCTCTATCATAACATTCCGCACCTGTTAGAATACAATTAGCACATTAGGCCAGTGTTCAGAAAAGGTAAAAAACAATGAGTTGGAATGACCTTCAAACAAAAAGGCCATAATCCAGCCATTCAGGTACAATAACATGAAGGGTTCCCCTAGGATACAAATGGCTAAACGGTTGAATAGCAATTTAGTTCATCTTTAAAGAAGGTAGAAGATCGTGCTTATGCATTCAAACGCAAATCATAAACGATTCGAAGGTTGGATAGGAAAGGGACTAGCCAATGTGAAGCTAGAAGAAATAGAATGCTATTACTCATGACCTGATTCCAATTTCCAGGCATTCAAACCTACCTGACTCATTTCACCTTTTAATCGATTTATCCTATCAGCATTAGGATCTTTGGAGTAATATTCCATTTGCTGGCTCAAAACCCTCGAAAATTCATCATTCATGCCATAAGGGCGGGCCGATAATACCGCTCGGCCGTAAGTCCTAACAAATCTCTGGTGAATGTCTTCAAGAAATGTAAATGGAATTCGCCCTGGAAAAAAAGATAAACACATCAAACATGACCTAAACAATTTACAATTAACAAATATCATGACCAATGAGTATTTAACAAAGAAGAGACACAACACAAAGCAATTGCAATTATAAATTCTCAATTTGATTCGTGAAAAATCCTTGGAATGTTACTGAAGAACATATAAATTTCCGTCTGCAACTCATCTTTCAAGAAACAGTAAAAGGGAAGTAATCATTCAAAAGCAGAAGAGGAGCGATAACTTCACAGAACATAGCACTTACGGCACTTCCAAACTTTTAAATAAACCCTAGATTGTCAAACAAGCATGAATGTTCAACATTCTTCAAAATTGACTATAATCATCTCTGCTAATCTCCCTTTTAACTCGGAAACAAATAAATGATAAATACAATCCAAAGCAATTGAAATTGAAACATAAGAATGCCGCATCAATCAAATACAAGTTCACTTTTAAGAAAAACATAAACTGAAATACGGAATTGACTTACTTCCGGCACTTTCATCAGCCATACAAAGAACGGTGACTCCATCTGTGCGTTTCACGTGGAAGATGTATCGATCTTGTGAATACGAGACGTTAATGTCGTTTTCACCCGGTATTTTGTCTAGAATTTGCCTGGTGATGGCGCTGGCGTTAGTGGACGCCGCCGTGAACTCCGCCAGCACCACCGATCCACGCGACACCATCGCGTACAATATCGCCATCTGAAGTTGAAACTCTCCCTATAGATCTCTTCCAGCAATGCATATAAAAGACAGTAGCCGTTCGCCTCCGATCTTGGAATTTCTTTTCAATTCTGCTTCGTCTTTCTGTTTCTTTTTTCTACTAATTAGTAATCAGAAACTGATTGATATTTCATTTTCACGTTTGTTTCGGTAAAAAAAACAAAATCTATTAACTTAAATAATCTCTGAGTCAACGAAAGGGTTGATCCATTTTCAAAGGGTAAATTGCACCAAGCATTCCCTATAAATAGATCAGATTTTAAATTGATCATCAAATTTTAAAAAGTTTTAATTAATTTTTCGTATTTCAGTATCTCATCAATCAGGTCCTTATTCAGTCTTTTGTCAATTTAAATGTTTTTTAATTAAGTATAAATAAATAAATATCGAAATTTGAACTCATACAAGATAATATAATATGAGTATCCTTAACAATTTGATCAATCCACTGCTACAATTGTTGGTGCTCGAACACGTGACCTTTAGGGACAACAATCGTTCTCTTAACCACCGATACAAGTTGATTCATGCTCATGAACAGTTTAATTTAGCATTAAAATGAAGTAAAAAATAAAGGTCAATTTGTTGTTTTAAACACGTTAAATTCATATTCAATGACAGAATCATGACATATATATGGTAGGGGTTACCTTGTTTAACATTGAAATTTATATGGTCCTAGAAGTAATTAAATCATAAAATTAAAAAGTTAAGAGTTTATTTTAGTAATTTTAAAATTAATATGTCATAAAATGTAGGCTTATATTACAAATAAGTACTAATCATTGATATGATCATATCCATAGGTGGATGATAATTGGTAGGTAAGAGTCTTGGCCCAAAAACTTTGAAAATTTAGTCATTCACATTTTGGGGAAAAAATTGTTTCCTTCAATAATTTAAAATATTCTTGTTATGTTTCAATTTTTTTAATATTTTTAATTAATTATTCTCCTTGAAATTTTTAAAAGTTCTCCTAAAGTATTATGTTATTTTTTTGAAAACTTTAGTTAGATCTATTTTTTGAAAAATTTAAAATAAATTCTTAAAAATTTTAAATTTAAATAGCCACTTAAATTTTGGTAACAAAATTTATCCTAGTGGAAAATTAAAATGAACAGAATTTCTAAAATGGACAGATTAATTTCAAATTTATTTTGATAATCCAACCGTCTTTTAAATGAAATTTATTTCAGTGTTTTTTAAAAATATCAAATAAAATTACCAACGAGGTTGGTTCAAGTGGTAAGCAGTTTGGTATCGCTTAAGTAAGTCTCGGGTTCGAGGCGTTGTGTATGTAGAAATTCATGCTGGGAGACTCTCCCACCAAAGTCATGTGTGCAACCCGGATCAGTCCAAATTAGTCAGGGCATTGCCCTGAAAATTGGAGAGCAACCAAAAAATATCAAATAAAATTAACTAATTAATTATTAAATGATATAATTATATTTAAATTTTTTATTTAGATAATAGATACAATATTTGAATTAGTTTAAATCCGTTCAGTATATTTAATGTTTTAATTATTTTTTTAACTCAAATAGATAAAAAAAGGTTATGATTAGATTTAAAATCTTTTATCATTATAATTTAATGATGTAATAGTTGATAATTAAAGAATTAAATCTAAATATTGAAATAATTTAATACTATATATTAAACATACATACAAATTTTCTGTAAACTTTACGGATACAAAACTAATTAAAAATGAAGATTATACGAGTACATGAATACACACGATTAGATGGAATCCTATTGGAATTGGCTCCGTTTTAATAAAATCTCATTATCTATACCTAAGGCTGAAAACGAACCAAACATTTAGTGAACAATTAGGTGAGAAATTCGTTTATTTATTAAACAAACAGATATGAACAATATTTTATGTTCGTTTAATTAAATGGATAAACACAAACAAAGAACTTGTTCGTTCATTTACATTCGTGAACGTTCAGTAATCCGTTCATTTATGTCTATTTGTTTATATTTCTTTAAATTTATTCACATATATCCATTTATATTTATTAATTTTCATAACAAAAGTATTATACTTAAAAAAAAATTATTCACATATGTTCGTTCGTTTATATTCATTTAAATTTATTCACATAAGTCATTTTATGTTCGTTCGTTTGTTTGTGTCCGTTTACGTTTGTTTATCATTTTAACGAACATGAACAAGCTACATTGCTTAACAAACGAACACGGACAAGAATTTATATTCGTTTAGTTGTTCATGTTCGTTCATTTGTTTGATTAAAATTAAACGAACGAACAAGAACATACACTTGTTCGTGTTTGTTCATATCATATCATATGAATAGTAAGAATTAACATTTTTATTGAGACTCGAATATTTCTTTAATTGAATTATTCTACTTCACCTCTCAGCGATAATACTTAATAACACGTTGATGCATCTGAATTGACTAATTATATTTATATTGTTTCATTTTATAATAATTCGTATTTTTTATTTACCTTAAAATTTTAAATATTTTTATTTAATAAAAAAACAGGATGATGCATTTATACAAAATCTCACTGGCGATGGAGAAACGAATATTTCTTTAATTTTTTTCCTAAAAAACACGCTCCTCTATGGTGAGTTGGAGATTGGTCGGCATTGGTTGTAAAGTAGAAGTAATGTATCAAATATTAATCATAAGCGGTAAGCCCAACATTTAATATATGCACCCCAACTTTCCAACGTATGAGACCCACACGCCAACACAAACCATTGGGCCGTTCACTATACGCGCTCACTTGGAAAGTGACTTTTGCCACCCCGCCAACGTTGACCTTTCCTTCCTATGGACAGCCAAATCCCGAAAGACAAACAAAAACTAAATAATTACATTATTATTATTATTATTATTATTATTATTATTATTATGATTATTATCATTATGTCAAATAAATGTTTAAATTGTTTTGTTTTTCTTTTTAAGTGTTTAACTTTTTAATTTATTTTAAATGTCTAAATTATATCGTTTTCTTCTTTTATGTACTTAATTTTTTTTGTATCTTTTATGTGTTTAAATTATTATTTTTTGTACTTAAACAGAACTTTAGACAACTAAAAAATAAAATTGAGATAATTTAAACACTTAAAAAAATAAATTTAAAAAAAAATAAGATAGTTTAAGTATTTATCGTAGTATTAAGCTTTATTATTATTATTATTATAATAGAAATGTGATTAATCTCTTCCGCCGTATCTGAAATTTAAATAAACATTCCCCTTCTGTTGATTCGCTTTGAAACTAGCGTTAAGTTGCTTAAACAATTTGATTATTTCTTTTCTTTGTTTTATCGGAAATTCTTAATCCAAAAAAATGGGGAAGCCAACGGGGAAGAAGAAGATTCAAGCAGCCGCCCAGAAAGTGATGGAATCAACCAGGCAAAACAAGGCCTCCGCCGCCGATCACCGAACGTCGAAGTCCGTCGACGAGGACACGGCGGTCTTCATCAACATGTCTCAAGAGCTCAAAGAAGAAGGTAACCGTCTCTTCCAAAAACGCGACCACGAAGGCGCGATGTTAAAGTACGAAAAAGCCCTTAACCTCCTCCCTAGGAACCACATCGATGTCGCCTATTTGCGCAGCAACATGGCTGCTTGTTACATGCAGCTGGGTATCGGTGAGTACCCACGCGCCATTAACGAATGTAATTTGGCTCTGGAGGTTTCTCCTAGATATAGCAAGGCCTTGTTGAAAAGGGCTAGGTGTTATGAAGCTTTGAATAGATTGGATTTAGCTTACAGGGATGTTTATAATGTTTTAGCTATTGAACCCAATAGTTTATCTGCTTTGGATATTATGGAGAGTGTTAAAAAGGCTATGGATGTGAAGGGTATTACTGTTGATGAGGATGAACTCGGCTTGTTCGATAACGAACCGGCCAGCCGCGGTGCGGCGCGGTTGCGGAAAGTGGTGAAGGAAAAGGTGAAGAAGAAGAACAAAGGAAAACATGTTGAGAGAAATGGAAAGACTGATATTAAGGTTGAAGAAGAGAAAAAGGCCATTGTGGAGGAGAAGAAGGTTAGTGTTGAGAAAGTTAATGATAAGGAGGTTCTTGTGAAGACAATTGAGGAATTGAAGAACCCTGTTGTGGAAGAGAAAGCGATTATGAAGCCGGTGAAATTGGTGCTCGGAGAGGATATTCGGTGGGCGCAAATACCGGTGAATTGTAGTATTAAGTTGCTGAGGGATATTGCTCAAGATAGGTTTCCAGGATTGAAGGGAGTCCTTGTGAAATACAGGGATCCAGAGGGTGATTTGGTTACAATCACTACTAATGAGGAACTTGGGTGGGCTGAATCATCTACCGGTGTTGCCGGTGGATCGCTTCGGTTTTATATCGTTGAAACTAGTCCTGACAAGGAACCAGCTTACGAAGGAATAGGCAAAGAGGAGGTGGTCAAGAGTAAAGAGAAATCGAGTAATGTTGTTGTTGATAATGGCAATGCAGGCTGTGGTGTAGGAGCTATTAAGGGAACATGTGTGGAGAATTGGATTGTCCAGTTTGCACAACTGTTCAAGAACTATGTGGGATTTGATTCTGATTCTTACTTGGATCTTCATGAACTTGGGATGAAATTGTATGCGGAAGCAATGGAGGAGACTGTGACAAGTGAAGATGCACAGGAGATTTTCGAAATCGCTGCGGATAAGTTCCAAGAGATGGCAGCCCTGGCATGTTTCAATTGGGGAAATGTTCATATGTCAAGGACAAGGAAACATGTCTTTACAGAAGATGGTTCAAAGGAATCCAAATCAGCACAGGTTACAAGCGGATACGAGTGGGTGCAGAAAGAATATAAATTGGCAGCAAAAAGGTACGGGGAAGCATTAAATATCAAACCAGATTTTTATGAAGCTTATCTTGCATTGGGGAAACAGCAGTTCGAGCAAGCAAAACTCTGTTGGTACCATGCAGCTGGGAGTAAGCACAATTTAGGAGCCGAGGCTTACCAGGAGGTCCTGCAACTTTATAACATGGCAGAGGACAACATGGAGAAGGGTATGCAGCTGTGGGAGGAAATGAAAGAGAAACGACTGAATGGACTCTCCAAATTCGACAAGTATAAGACCCATCTGCAGAAAATGGGTTTAGATGGGTTGTTTCAAGATGTCTCTTCTGAAGAAGCTACTGAGCAAACTGCAAATATGATTTCACAGGTATACCTTTTGTGGGGAACTTTGCTTTATGAGCGTTCTGTTGTCGAATACAAGCTTGAGCTGCCAAGTTGGGAAGAATGTTTGGAAGTTTCAGTTGAGAAATTTGAACTTGCCGGAGCTTCTCCTACAGATATAGCTGTTATGATAAAGAACCACTGCTCCAATGTGACTGCATCTGAAGGTATATGCCAAAGGAGTCATCTCTAAACTCCTATCCTTGCACTTGCTTTCTTGTCACTTTGCTGCCTGGAAATTTATTTGTCAGGAAAAGTTTATCCCCTTAATTTCATTGCAGGTGTAGGATTCAAAATCGATGAGATTGTACAGGCATGGAATGATATGTATGATGTGAAAAGGTGGCAGATTGGCGTTCCATCATTCCGGCTGGAGCCATTGTTCCGTTGCCGCTCTCCAAAGCTTCAGTCTGTCTTGGAGCAAGTTTGAGTTTTCTATTGATTCAGTATTCTTTTAGAGCATTTGACAACGTGCAAGTGCTTCAGTTTTTGTTCAATTCATTTTCCAGGACCGGTTTTCGTGTGCTACTAGGATAGGTAAGCTTATTTTATCTTCAGCTTGTTGATGACCAATTTCCATGATTACCTTAGTGTTATCTTTTATGTAATTGCAGGTCATTTTCTTGTTCATGGTCTGATGCATTTGGCAGCAAAGAAGAAAGGTTTGTAAAGTTTCAGTTTTATACAATTACGATTTATGATTTGGATTCAAACAAGTTCTGTCATTCATTGTTATTTTTGGCAACAATTTGGTGTTTTGAGTCAGTTTCATTCGTATTTGATTTGATTTGATTTGGAATGGTTGATTTTTCAAGGAAACATAATTGGTTGGAAAGACAATCATGTTTGTTCTTCATTTGTTGTGAATTTCATTTTGTTTGCTGAAGCTCATTTGTAGCATTTTCCTGTTCAAATGGATATTAATTTTGATATTTTTTTAATCTGAAATGAGTCTTTTTATCCTAATATTACTCTTAATATTGATATTAATACTATTAATCTTGATGCTTTCATTCACTTGTTTTTGTTTGAGTCAATTCATAAAATTTGGAATTTGATATATATATATGGGTTATATTTTAGTACATAAATTTTATAAAAAAAAACTACACTGTCTCGCAGCTACATGCATCTCAACCATATCTCGTAACGAATTGAACTAAACTTGTATATGGGAAACTTTTAGTGCTATTATCTATTTACAAAATTTAAACTCAAAAATCTTATTTAAAGAAATATCACTCTTTATTTCTTGACCCGACAAATAATTGTATTTAAATTGTTTTTTATAATTTTTATTATAACCACTAATGTTAGCTTATGTTAAAAAACAGTGACATGACACATTAAAGTCTTTTTTTTGAAAAACAAAAATTCATATTTTTTATATCTATAATCGTCATAAAGGTTTAATTTCTGATGAACAGAGTGATAGCTGATCAATTCTTCCCTTTGATTTTCTGTCACTTAATTTTAATTTAGTGACGAGTATGAAAAGTTTTAACGAGGTTCTACTTATTTTAAAAATATATATATATTAGTTTCGATTGAATTTAAAGAGACTAATAGGTTTTACGATAAGTTTGAATGGATTGAAAGCGATATAACAAAAATTACTCTAATTTGGAAAAAAAATTTATCGGAAAAACCACCAAACTACAACATAAACAACAGCAAAAGAAGACAAATGTCTGATAAAAAATAAAAGTAAAACTTTTTGATCCACCGCTATTAACTATGAAACAACTTGAAACCAAACCATGTTAATTTTCTAATTAAATAGAGTCTTTCCACTGTTAAAATCGACCTTTTATAAAAAATTATTAATTCTTAAAATTAAAGATTTTGAGAAAGAAAGACTTTGACGACAATGATATAATAAGAACAAATTAAAGAAATAATGTTTATAATAAAAAATTTAAAAAAAATCGACAACCAAAGTGAAAGTGTCTCAAAAATTAAGTGACTATAATACAGTTTATCTTTAAATTTGTATTAGAATATAAACTTAAAAGTAATGAGTTTTTTAGTCTATGTATGCAGCCATTCATGTAGACGCATAATCTTTAAATTTTTAATTGGTTTTTTATATCCGTACAATTTACTGAATTATTATATGTACAAATTCATATAGATTAAAATATTTTATTATAAAATTTTATTTTTTTAACCACTAACTATTAAATCATTAGATTATAATGATAAAAATCTAATCCTAACTTTTTGTATCTATTTAAATCATAAATTTAATTAAAACACTAAATATATTGACACGAATTAAAATATATGAACAAATATTACCTTATAATCACTCTTAAACTATTCAAAAAATATATCTTACCTTTTATCAATTTAATATTTTTAAACAGAATTATATTATATGATAATTATACGATTAAATGAATCTATTAATAAATTTATATTTTCAAAAGTTTCAAATTTTTAAAAAATAATTTTGATAATGATTTGATACTAAACCGATCCAGATACTTTGTTTATTTTAATTTTTCAACGCATCAGATTAGGGTTGCAAATGAACCGAACGTTTAGCGAACAATTCAGCCGTAAGTTCATTTATGTTTGTTTATTTATTAAAAAAACAAACATGAACAAGATTTTTGTTCGTTTAATTAAATGAACGAACACGAACAAAGGGCTTGTTCGTGAAAGTTCGGTAATCTGTTTGTTTATGTTCGTCATTTTGTGTTCGTTTATGTTCATTTGAGTTTATTCACATATATTTAGGGGTGTTCATTGTTCGGTTAAACCGAACTAGTCAGCCGAACCAAAACAAATTGGTTAATCTATTAGATAATTTTAAGTTTCAATTAAAGATTAAGAGTTTTTTCAAATTTCAATTATCACACATAACATAAGTTCATTTGTGTTCTTTTGGGTTCGTTTGTGTTCATTTACCATTTAAACAAACGAACACAAACAAACTACATTTCTTAATGAACGAACACAAACAAGAAATTTTGAGTTCATTTATGTTCGTGTTCGTTCATTTGTTCGATTAAAGTTAAACGAACGACAAACCCTCATTCGTGTTCGTTCGATTAAAATTAAACGAACAAACATGAAAAACACACCCTTATTTGTGTTCGTTCAGTTCGTTTACAGACCTTCATCATATATAATCATTGGAAACAAATCAATTTTTCCAAAATATATTAGTTACTGGAATTGTCCACTTGTAAAATTATTATGATGTCACGTAGGACTCTTGCAAGAATATCTTGTTATATTATATGATCTGTACCATCAAAATTATAATTTTTCTATTCTCTTGATTAATAGATAGAAAAAACAATTTTATTAAACTAAATTACATTTTTCTGATAGAATACTGAAAATTTTACAAATTCAAATTAAAAAAATCTTAAAATGACAGATTTCAACATTAATTTGTTTTATTTGACATTCTATTCATATTTAAATAAAATTTTACACTAAAATAATATTAATATTTCTAATAAAAATGTTAATATTCAAATCCATCCCAAGCGAATAATAACTGAATGTTCTTATTACTCAAATCACAAGTATAAGCGAATTTATCATTATTACAAACAATCTGTTTTTACAGTTGAGTAATCAATTGAATAAAAATTTCGAATTGTTCTGGTTAAAAATCTTATTTTATATCTTAAATTAAATTTAAAACTTTTTGAGTTAAATAAAGTATATAAATTCATATGAAAATAGAATGATAAAATTTATGTTCAAATTTAATTATAATCAAAACTTCAATTTTTTCTCTAGTGCCTCCAACTACTCCTATTTAATTCACCATCTGGTCGATATCGATCAAAATGTTAATACAATTTTACATATTTTTGTGATTACTAAGTTTTCATACAGAAATCCTCACAACAGATATTTTTTATTTGAATTTATCGATTGTCAAAAAAATTGATTCTCTTCTATGATTATTTAATTGATTTACTCATCACTTATTTTTCACATTGTAAATATCTTATTCGGATTAAAAACAAAAAAAAACTCCTGTTTTATCTTTCATTGTTACTATTCTTTTGTCCATTTTTATTCAAAATCGATTTTCAAAAGCCAAGAAAAATGTAGCCGAGGGTTCAAGACGCACCAAAAATGGAGAAATTGGGCATCCTACGATTCGGCAAAATAGATTTGCGAAGGCGTTTTTGTTCATTTGTTAGAGAGGACTCAATTCATAGAGATCACACCTCCCTGCTGGGACCTTCGCCACTTCAACCAAACAATAAACAAAAAAAACAGAGTTTCAATTCCTAATTTGTTTTAAAAAAATACATATATCGGAAAATCAGACCAGAATAACACACCGAACCGAAAAACAGACGTCGGCACGGATCGGCCAATCTCAACATCGATTTCCGAAGGCAAACTTGGCCTAAAGTGCATCGTTTTGGCACTCCATCCATAGGTCCTTCGTTACAGTAAACCAAGAATTATAAATCGAAATCGAAGGGGAAACGATGCTCAGTGAATACGAACCAGAATAAAACAAGGATTCATCTTGCGGATTTGTTATGAAACAAATCGCGCAATCAAATTTCCTTTCCAGGCGTTATCTTCATAGCATAGATCCCATCTTGCTAAAGACTTAAAAAAATAGGGAAAAAAATGGCGGAAGAGAAAATCAAACAGAGGATCGCACTGAGACGCCGAACAACGTAGCTCGAAATTCGAATGCTGAAACCCTAGACTGCGTGAGACTTTTATAGAGAACGAGCTGGATCTGGATATTACATTGGGCTAACATATAAGCCCGTTAATCATAAAATATGCATGGTGAATTACACCACCGTCATTGTTTTAAGAGAAATTTTACAATTGGGACATTGTATTTTAAAACGTCTCAATATGGTCACTCTATTGTAGGGGTGTAAATGAACAGAGCGTTCGACGAACCGTTCGTGAACCATTCGTATAACGTTCGTTTATTAAGCTAAATAAACGAGTGTGAACAAAATTTTTATGTTCGTTTAATAAACGAACAAACACGAACATATGTGTGTTCAGTTCGTTTATGTTCATGAACAAGCTCATTTATAGGGTCGTTTATAAGTGTTTATAAGCTCTTTTATATGATGAAAATACTTGTGGATGTATCTAAATACTATTTTTTATTGTGTTGCTAAGTATGTTATATAAGTTCATGTTGAAATGTAAGTTTTATTTTGTTGCATTTGTTTTATTTATTTATTTATTTATTTATTGTTAATTTAGTTAACATTTTTTTAATATATATATATATATACGAACATGTTCGCGTACACGTCCGTAAACACTTAAATGAACATGTTCGTGAACACTTAAACGAACACGTTTATGAACACTTAAACAAACACGTTCGTGAATACTAAACAAACGAACACAAACACCTTCAAAAATAAATAAACGAACATGAACATAACATTAAAAATTTAAACGAACACGAACAGAAAATGAACACTTTTAAAAATAAATAAACGAACACAAACATAGTCTTATTCTTTCAAATTCGGTTCATTTACACTCCTACTCTATTGTCGATTGTAACAATCATGTCCACTTTGACATTTAGTGTAGAACGACCTTTTAGTTTCATTAACACATTATTACAATCGATAAATAGCGTTATTCGATTGTAACTTTTTGAAATACAACAACCTAATTGTACATTTATTCATAATACAATGACATGATTATTATTTATATAGCATAAGAAATGTTAAACAATAGCTATTTTATGTACAAAAAAAAAGCAGCTATTTTATTTTTATACCATAAGAAACGTTCAACAACAGCTATTTCCCCAGTTTCGACTCGCAAGCACATTGTGTAGCTGTAACATAAGTCCAGCTGATAACAGATTCAGCTCTTTGGTTGAAGCCTGAAGGAAATCTTATACGTGGACGTCCATCATGACTTGACCTGCCCGATGGGGCTATCATTCGAACAGTTCCGGCAGCAAGAGAAAAGTCCCGACATTCCCGAGTCCACGGGTTGAGCGATATCCCTTTCTCGCTTGCGTAAAACTCGAACAAACTCATCTGAGCTTAAATGACCGTCACGATTGGAATCAAACACATGGAAGATGATCTCAACAATATCGTCCCTAAGAGATACAGAGCAAACCTGAATGTGCACGGATCACACTAGTAATTCGCCACGAAAAGATTGTAAAGAAATACAAACACATGAGCAGGCTTACCTGAGATGCTGCTCGTTTGAAGTCATCCTGTGTAAGTAGACCATTGATTTCCCCACAACTAAAGAGTGCCAAAGAAAAAGGCTGCAATTTTCTACGTAGCTCAGCAAAATGTTTGAATTCATTCAAGTTGATTCGAATCTCCTTAAGATGTGGCTTGTCGTTTAATTCATCGACACGCTCAAGCAGCCTATCTAAATGACTCATATCAGCAGAAGCAACCATGGATAATGCAAAATCCTTGGCCGATATTGTTCCTCTGCCTTTGTAGTCATAATGATCAAACTCTAATCTTAGCATCTACAAAATACAACGAACGTTACATCGAATGACAATCATCGAATTCGTGTGTGTCGAGGAGGAAGAAGAAGGTAAAAATGTGAAATCACCAGATAGGAGAAGAAATTCAATGCAATTTCCTATGCATTACAAGCATGGTATAAGTTGAATGATGCACCTTCAACCAGGAAAAACACATGTACAGAAAATGCTAGCCCTCTGATGGAATTTTCTCTCCATATTAACACATTCTCATGCTATAAGAAAATGATCCGAGTTTGTCAATGCTTGGTAGGCAATCGACTAATACTCTCGTGCCAAGAATACCTTAAATCATCCACGATAATCGTATGCAATTTCCTATGCATTACAAGCATGGTATAAGTTTAATGATGCCTTTCAATTTGACAAAAAGGCTCAGCACCTTCAACCAGGAAAAACAAATGTACAGAAAATGCTAGCCCTCTGATGGAATTTTCTCTCCATATTAACACATTCTCATGCTATAAGAAAATGACCCGAGTTTGTCAATGCTCGGTAGGCAATCGACTAATACGATAATCGTATGCATTTTCTCCTTCTCAAAATTACACCAACCTCAGGTCCAGCATAAGAGCTAAAGAAATATCATGCATGAACATTAACGAAAACGATTTCAATTTTGTTAAGGCTTAAAAGAAGGGGCCTCAGTCCTCACCTCATCCTGCAAATCTCGCATGAATTGAACAAATTTATCATGTTGCAGGCGTGCCTTTCCGTCTTTTCCGAAGAAGTACTCTACCAGACCTCCTTCCTCAACAGAGCCAGTAAGTTTTAATGACCCAATGCGAAGCCCATCGCGGTGGACCGACCCTAGTCTGTTATTAGCTCGCATCAAAGCCATCACTTTCTTAAATTCCTCCTTGTCAATCTTGCTACATACAGACATTTAGTCAAATTACTTGCATGTAAAGATAAACAGAAAAGGAAGCAAATACAATCAGCTCATCATATACCCATTGTTGTCCACATCAAACATTTTGAATGCTATGGAGAAGCTCGACTCGGGAATGCTGAGTAACGTTACGAAAAAGATATACCTGCTCCAAAGAAATGGTTCAAGAGTTTGTATCATCAAAATAAAGAAGAAAAAGTATACTTAGGACTTAAGATTCTATTTACATGTGGGATATCAATTATCAACCACTTACTCTTTGAAAGATATAAGTCCATCATTGTTCATATCGAAAAGCATGAAAAACTCCGAAGGATCACAGCGTAACTCGCCGGGATTCCGTTCCCCGGTTAAATAACCATCTCTAACAAGGTGGGATTCAGATGGAGGGAAAACAGGAACAACTGCTCGCATTAGATCAGCTGGTCTCATGAATAATTCCCCTTCCGGAGTTTGAAAAGAGGCAAAATACTCAAACACCTGCAAACATGAAGATACTGTGAAAGACCAAACAAAGGGTGAATACTGTGTTCCTGTAAATGACTGCAAAACGGTCTGATTAACACTGACTGGAAATAATAAAAGTCAGAAAATAAAACAAGGTGAACCGGAACCGTGTCGTGGTATGTCCCCCGAGGTGATTTGCATGAAGGAACTCTATTTATGTCATTATACTATCCAATTAATACAGATTTATATCTGTATAACTGCAATATAAATATGTTGTAACAGCATTGGATCAAAACAAAATAAATTCTGAATTCAAACAGATTTTTAAAGCCTATAAATAAGTAGAATTTTTTTTCACATAAACTTACTTACGAATTTTCTTCAAAAAGATAATACCCGCGCGCGGAGTGTACCTTAAGCATTACCAACATACTGAATACTATATATAACAAAAATATACCTTATGAAAACCAAATGAATATTACTAAATCTCAATGCAAAGAACACAGTAAGTCAAGAATCCAGAACTGGAAGAACAATCATCAGCTGCTTCCTTTACCTTTTCCGGTGGACTCCGCAATCTTAACCGCTTTTCATAGTTAAAGAAAACTTTCCTTCTATACACCTCTGCAATGGAAAAAGGAAAATGAATCACCAAAAGGATTGAGATTTGAGACACTTGAAGAACAGAAGAAGAGTAATAACATTAAGTAAAAACCTCCGAAGATGAACTTAGAGCTATAGTCAGGGAGTGCCAGTTTGCGAAACAAGTTTTGTGAACCATCACCGGCGGAATCAGCACTTTCAATTGACCATTCATCGAAAGAAAAAAAGGGTTTCTTGAAAAAAGAAGAACCCCAATCCGGAGCCGAAGTTGAGTACCAGTAGAGTGCGCCTAAGCTCGAACCAAGAACGACACCGGAGACCCATTTTACGATAGTTCCGGTAAAGGAATCTTTTTTATTGTTGGGGTCGATATTTGAAGCTTCGGTGAGAGGCAGCGACGAGAAATGGCAGGCTTGGGGTTGTTGGAGTTGTTGTCGGAAGAGGAGCATCGACGGCGGCCAGGATCTTTTGAGAGAGGTTAAGGTAGGCATGGGTGGCGGATATGAGATTTGTACGGTGTTTGCAAAGGCGGAGATGGAAAAGGAAGAGGATTTTTCAGAGATTCAAAGGAGGAAAAAGGGGAGAAATGGTGGGAAAAAGATGAATGGATGGAAGACTTTTTGGGATCTTACGGATATCGATAAAACCGGTACGGCAGTAGTTATTATCAGTTGGAGTGGGACACAAAGAAGATCCGAGTCAACGACGGCTGAAAACCCGATAACCCGAAAAATATTTGGGCCAAGACAATGTGTCTGAAAGATGATGAGGTCCAATCATTTTCAGCCTGCAACAGTCATTTTATTGGGCTTCATGTTGTTTCTAATAAGTAGGGTTCTGAGATGGGAATTAGGCCATAGGACCCGGACCTGACGATTTTTATCGGATCTTTTTATTTTAAAAAAATAGGTTAGGTCGAGTCGGGTATAGGGTGAAAAACACCCGACTCAACCTAAAATATTTGTATAATTCTTCCATATATTCAAGGATAATTGCTATAATATTCATCTTTATGTATTTTTTTCAATTATATCCTTAATTTTATCAAATAAAAATATATAGTAGATAAATACAATAAATACCCCTCTTTATATGGTTTTTTCTGTTATCCCTTTTTTTTATATAAATATGGGAATCTATATATTTTATCTGTTTCAGGTATGATCGGAGACGAATTTTGATCTAAAATTGAATAGAGTTCGAATTGACCCAAAAACTCGAGCCGTGCTTATCCCTAATGAGAACTTTGAGGGAAAAATCCACTTGAAAAACAAAAACAGAGACTAAAAGGATTGGCCCTGGGGGATTTTATTACAATGTTAGACATTCAGATGGGGATGACAATAGAAAAGTGGAAATTGTCTCATTTATATTAAGGATAAATATTTTATACACAGACGGTGAGAACTGAAAGTTTCTACAAGTGCCTTAGTTTTAGGGTATATGGAGTTAGTTTAGTGTATAGAGTTTAAGAGTTTAGGTGTATGAGGTTAGAATTTAAGGATAGTTGTTTTAATTTAAGGTTTAGAGTTGTAATTTAGGGTTTATAAGTTACAACCTAAATCCTCAACATATTACCCTAAAAACTAAACCCTAGCCTATAAACCCTAAATTATAATCATAAACCTTAAATTAAAACAATTATCCCTAAATTCTAAACATCTGCACCTAAACCCCTAAACCCTATACACTAAACCTAGAGCGTTTGTGTAAACTTTCAGTTTCCACCGTTAGTGTATAGGATATTAATCCTTATACTAATTTTATGTTTATATAGATAATAGATTTGAAAAGGAAAATTCACCCATTGTTGAAGAGGATAAAAATTTTCAGCCACTTTTCGGTGCCTCTACTTATGCCCCGATACTAAAAAATACTACAAAATTAAATTTTAATTCCTAACTTTAAAATTTAAATTCTAAATCTTATACTATATACTCTAAAAACTACACACTACGCTAAATTTCCTAAACTCTAATTATAAATCTGAACTAAAATTCTAAACTTTATTTTAAGCGTGGAGACATAAGTAGTATCGAAAATGTGGAGAGAATTTCCATCCGAGTTTTGCCATTCCTACGTGAATCCGACGGATAAAATTCGTCTGCCCCTTTTCGGTGCCCCTACATATGCCTCAACACTAAAAAACACTACAAAATTAAATTCTAAGTCTTAACCCTAAATTCTAAATCATACACCCTATACCCTAAAAATACATCATATCATAAATTCCCTAAATCCTAACAACAACCTTGACCTAAAATTCAAAACCCAAAACCTTAGAGTTAATTTTGAGCGTGGGAACATATGTAGGAGCACCCACGTTCATTTTCAGGCTCTACCGGGAATAGAGGATCATGTTTCCTGTAATTGTAGCATTATTCCATGGCAAATATCAGAATTCACAACACACAGTTATGGCAATAAAGGCCCATTTCCCAGTACTGGGAAACAGAGAGCCCCACAACTTACCCAGTACACCAGAAAACTGCAGCTTTTAAATTCATTATTTCCATTGCTTTTTCTATACAAAGCCTGCTCCTTTCCATTCTTTCTTCAAGTAATTTTGCTACAAATTTCTAAGAAGTTCAACCCAGTTTTTCCAGTAGATTTTACTGTGTTACAATGTAATATATATAGCAATTATAACAAAAATTATGAACTATGAAGTTTGAAGTAACAAAAATCATAATCTGTAAATGGGATTCATCCAATATAAATTACTGTGAATACAATTCCTTTTGACAAATCTGTTCATATAGCATCACTGCAAAATAGAACCAAAATCTGTTCTTCCTTTTGACAAATCTTTCCATTTACATGAACCTATCACCATTGTTTTCACCTGCATTACTTCTTTCGAAACTAAGGTTAGTGCCAAGACATGCATTATTCACTGTCATCTAAGTAAAGTTCATTCATCTTACCTTTTACGTTTGCTCTTCGAGACGGTCGAAGTCGACGGATTGCTATTCCAGTTCCTTTTCCTCTGATTGATGAACCAATTGTTTATCTGTTTCAATTGTAAACCAGTTTCCTGAACCAATCTCGCCTTATCTTCGTCCTGTACGTTTTAACCGAATTGATCAACAAACCACAAATTCATCCTAGGTAATGTTGTTCATGGTGAGCTTGAACTACTTACAGTAGGGTATGGCCACTTGGAATGTGACTGCCACCATGCTTTTAAAACCGATGTCGTGTCGCCGGGCAGTTTCCCGGCCCTTCGTTTTCGCAAAATTTCCTCTCTTATGTCAACAATCTTCTCCTTGTAGCCCTATAAAGGATTGTGTGTGTGTATATATATATATACATACAACTTACATGTCAATTAACATTGATTCCCAAAGTAAAACTATATAAGTTCCATCAATTACCTGTTTGAGTTCATGTTTTAGTTCATGTCTAACACGTTCCATCAAAGACTTTTCGGTATCTGTTAAGATCAGAGGACCGAACCCCATCGAATCCGGACCCTCCAAGCTTCCATCAAACAAGTTGGCATCCGCATCGCTGTCTACTTGGTCGTCGTAGTCATCGGACATTGCCGCACCAGTTCCTTCACCCGGAGAAACACCTGTTAAGCTTTGTAAGGACTGCTCAATTTCCCAGCATGCCATAACTGCTTCCATTGCATGAACTCGAACATGTTGCTGCAATTGTTCTTTGAAAGAACATAGCAACAGAACATAATGTGTCTGCATTGCCATGAAAGAGATATCAATGTCTAAAACATGAGATTTGGCTACAATTCGAACTGTAAACATAAAGTTTCGAACTTTTTCATTGCGAATTTGTGATAAATGAAATTTTTAGTGAAATTCGAATTTTAACATAAATGGCTTATGGATACCAATTATATTAAAGCCAGTCATATTTGTACTAGTAGCATACCAAGAACTGATCGAGCTCTTTGTCGTCGGCGACCAAGCCATGGGCCCCACCACCGAGGCTCGAGTACTTAGCCACCACATGCTGCGACTGAGCCAGCTGAGCGTCGATCCTCGGGAGCTGATCCACAGGCGTGGCGACCCTAAGGCAAGCCACGTGCGCAGACAACAGTTGCTCGCACAAAGGGTGAGCTAGTATCTCCGCCTTGAACCTTGCATTCTGCCAATTCACTACCCCGTCTCCAACGCCCCCTCCGCCCTCCGCCACCGCCACAACACCTTCGCTCTTGTTGTTAATGATACCGTTGTTTCCGTTCTTGAAATCAACCGATTCCATGGCGATCAACGATTCCCCTCCGCCTCCTCTCGCAGCTTCCGCGGCGGCACCAACGTCGTCTATGACGTCGCTGTGGTTGCGATGGAGAAGCGAAGAGGATGTACGGGAGAGCCACTGGTTAGGAGCTTGGGAAACCGTGGTGGAGTCAGAAGCAGCAGCTGTAGTCGTATGAAGGTTAAGAAAGTTAGACTCAGAAGAAAACTGAGAGTGCGGCTGGGAACGGAGGAGGGCAGTGTTTAACCAACTGGGACCACCGTCAGTTTCCGGCAGCTGACTCGCCTGCTGTTGCTGTTGTTGGTCGGAAAAGTGGTGGAGAGGAAAGTCTTGGTGATTATGATGAAACGCCATGTATACATACACCCTTTGCTTCAATCTTTTTCACTAATCTTAATCTAAAGACAAATAAGATGATGATTAATGTTTCATGGTATCAAAAAAAAAGGGAAACGATTGAAAAAGATTGAACTTTTTCAATATAAAACTGGGATTATACAGTTCTTTGTATTTGTAGAGAGAGGAAGAACGTAAGAGCACCAAAAAAGGTGAAACCTTTGAGGATATATGCTGTAATAATACAGAGAGAGAATTCAAGAGAAGAAGAAAGGAAGTGAAAGTGGTTTTCCAGTGAAGAAATCTGCATACTACGGAAATGGTGATGAACTGGTGGTTTAAGCCTTTAAGGGATAGAGAGGGGAGAGGGGGGACCATTTTCTTTTCAATTTTTTTTATTATCATTTTACTTTTTTTAATTATGATGATGATATTATTATTATTATTATTATATTACTTTTTTCTTATTTGTGATTATGAATTCTTATTTTTGTGTTTCACGTGTACTCTATCAAAAATTAGTTCAAATATAAGTTATTTTAAAAATAATGTGTATAATACATATATTTTTTGGTAACATGTGTCTGTTTTATGATTTATGTACATGGTGTAAGGCTGCTTTTATTGACAATGTCGATTTTAGAGTTTGAACTCGTATTCTCTCTTTAAGAATGTAGTGTGACTTACTAATGCACGGAAAATGAACACTTGTTGGTTGTAATATTTTTTATTTAGTTAATAAAACTACTCTTAGTCAAACAACATTTATCCCTTGTATTAATCAATCCATGACACGTTTTTTCATTTAAAAATAAGTAAATTTTTTTATCTCTTGTGTATAGAGTGTAGACTACAATGTTTACATGATTAAAGAGTATTCCCAATTGCCAATTGGGATGTTTATAATTGTTATGCGTTTTTAGTGGCTAATTAGTATGTCATTTGTAACTTGTAAGACATACCCCACCTTAACTAATTACATTTGTCTTCTTCTTCTTCTTTTTTCAAATTATCTTCCCTCTCTAAAAAAACCCTAGTCGTGCCGGCCACCGGCCATTAGTGGTCATTATTTTTCTTCAATAAAATAACTATCTTCGTCTTTCGTTTGAGCATCACGGGGTGGTTGACGGCCGGCCCTTTTGTTTGAGCATCGGTGCATGTTGGGTGGTATTGCTCGTCGACGGTTCGGAGACTTGACCACGGTTCGAATACACATAGCACACATAGTATTGTTCATGAAACCAAATAAAGAAATAATAATAAAAAATGTGATCAAAAGTAGAGTGTCATTGTTATTGGGGGGCTGAAAGTGAATAAAAAAGTTGCGTAGCGTAGCATGCATGTAAAAGTGCATACAACAGCAAAGTACATATGTACTCATAAATAGTAGAGTAGTAATTGTGCAGTAAGTAGCACCTAGTTGAATCCTTAAACCTAGGAGCGTGCTTTCCACAACACTCAATGTCGCGTGACTTGTCCTTTCGTACGCCAGTTTCAGTTTTATTAGGTTTAATCGGCCTGACGTCGGCGGTAAGAAAAGGAAGAAGAAAAGAGAGCACCGGCGAGATGGGGGGACCATAAACGACGTCGCTTATCTTCCCGAGACGCTCGTCGAGAGAAATGATGGTTGGACCACAAAAGTGGTCCCGCACGGCCGGAAGCAAGCGCCAATGGAGGCCGTACACGTGGAGCGATGAGGGATAGGGGGACCATCGAGATTCTCAACGGTGGGGGTCCCATTATATATATATATATATATATAATATTTTAAATAAATCATTACAAAACGAGTAAACTTCGTTTCTTCTAACTAATGACAGACGCCGGCTAGAACAATCGAACTTGTGGATGATCCCAAAGGAAGCAGTAGGTCCCACCCTAAACGAAGAAAATCAGCAATTGGTTGGTCTAATATGGATAGAAATTTTCTGATTATTTTTGATATCTCTATTTATAAGACCGCTCAAAATTAGATTTAGTGTTTAGAGTTTAGGATTTTAGGTTAAGGTTTATAGTTAACGTTTAAAGAATTTAGGGCATGATGTATTTTTTAGAATATAAGATCTAGTGTTTAAGATTTAGAATTTAAGGTTAGCGCTTAAAATTTACTTTTGTAGTTTTTTTTAGTGTTGAGTATTAGTAGGGGCACTGAAAAGGGCCAGAAGATTTTTATTCATGTAACACCATAAGACTTTAAGTCTTTTGAAACAATGTTAAAAGTTTGTCTTGATATTGTGATTTGTGAATGAAAAATTAGATTCGAAAAATTGTTCTCATATTTAATCTTTATAAAATTAATACAAATTAATCGATTAATAAATAGAATAGTTATCATTAAACTAAAAGAAAAAAAAAAGAGAGAGAAAAGAAGAGTAAGTCAAGGAAAAAGAAGGTCAAGGTGTGATGATGGCAAAAACAGATCAGCTATATCAAAAAGGTTGGTCCCCTACCTACTTTTCCTCCTGTTTTAAAATAATAGATCCTAATCAATTTGTCAAATTCAATAAAAAGGTCTTCAACTATGTTTTTTTTGGGGGTGAATTTAATCCCTCTGTTATAAATTCATATCTTTAGAATTTACGACTTTCAATTATATCAATACTTAAAATCAATGTATATCATGATCAATCATTATAAGTATGAAATTATATAATTAATTCAACTTAAACAATAATTAACTAGAAAATTAACACATAATTTACATATGGTGCTCTCAAAATTAAGACCTTAAGGAGGGAATACATTAATCTTACCTGCTCTTCCAATGCCTCACTGTCAAACTTATCATTTCTAATTCTTAATTTTTTAGATATATAAGAGTTTTAATTTCAAGAGATTTTTCATTAATTTCATGAATTAAGTTGAGGGATTTTTTTTTTCATATGATGGCATGGATGGACAGCTCAAAGATATAGAGATTTTGCACAATTTACTAAAATGAGGCTTTCACATTTAAAAATTTAAGTTGTAGTTGACTTGTGTATGGTAAGCTGACATTTTAAATAAAAGATTGGTATCCTATACACTAGCGGTGGAAACTAAAAGTTTTCATAAGCACTTTAGTTTAGGGTTTAAGGCTCAGTTTAGGAGTTTAGGCGTAGGGATTTAGAATTTATGGACGATTGTTATAATTTAGGGCTTAGAGGTTAGGAATTAATTTTTAGGATAATACGGTGAGGATTTAAGTTTTAATCTATAAACCTAAAATTTTAACCATAATCTGTAAATTTTAACCACTATCCCTAAATTCAAAACTTATACACCTAAATTCCTAAACCATACACGATAAACTAAGCTACTAAACCATAAAACTAAAGCGCTTGTGAACACTTTTAATTTTACTGTCAGTGTATCAAATAATTAACCTGAAATAAAAATAGTATACCACTACATTTGATCTATGAAATACTAACTCCATTTTATATTTTTATCATTAGTTCATAATTAATCTTTTATTCTCCTATTACAAGATTTTATTATTTGTTTGAAGAATTATTACAAGTATCAAACTTAACTCATTTTAAGACATTTTATTTTACTTATTTTAACTATAGAAAAATCTTATTTAAAACATTTTTTAAGATCCTGTATAATTAATTTTTCTCATTGTATAAATCCAGAACTACTTTGATTAAAAAAAAACTACTTTGATTACTTGACATAGTAGTTAAAGAAGTTTCTTTAATATTAATGGAAAAAATTAATTTATGGTTAACTACTGGAATAGTCACTTATGTTTCTTTTAGTACAGAGTTAGTTACCGATTTTTAAAAAATGATCAATAAGGTCACTTACATTTTCGGGGTGTAAACTTTTGGTCACCTAGCCGTTTTTGTCGTTAACCTTTGACGGGAGGTTGATTTGAAACAAGAAAAAAAATTACCTAGACAGACCATAAATTATACTTCACTCCTATTTTGACCACTGAAATAAAAAATTTATATAGTTACACATTTAACCCTCCACATTTATATTTTTATTTCTTCTTCAACTAAATCAATCTCTAATTTTCTACTATGTTAATCATCAATTCACACCGTACATGATAATCCATCACCGCATATATCCATGTTTCAAATAATGTTTGTAATCCTCAACTCAGAAATTTTAATATTTTAAAAAAATCTCAAAATTTTGAAAAATTTACAAAGAAGCCCTCAAATCCCTAAAAATACCCAAACCCTTAAATTACCGCCACTTTTGTCGTCGATCGCCGCCTCTAACTACACCCATTTGGTCGCTGGAGCATGACAGACATTTCCCGCAACACGACGTCACTAGAAACGACGAACGATGTGCAACAGAATGTCGAACGCAAAAATGGCGTTCGACTGGTACGCCATTCACAGTTTCCAGTGATGACGTATTAGGGGAAATGGTCACCATGCTCTGGTGACCAAAGGGGTGTGGTTAGGGCGGCGAAAGCGACGGTGATTTGGGGGTTTGGGTTTGGGTAATTTTAGAGATTTGAGAAATGTTTTGTAAAATTTTCAAAATTTTCGAATTAAAGATTAAAAATTATGAGTTTTTTTTCATTAGATTGATTTTAAAAAATAAAAATTGTGTCACATATCGAGTATTGATTGTTTGATAATTTTTTTAACACCCCTTTAACGGTCTGACACTTAAAATTATAACAGTTAAAACTTTGGGCACCTATTTTTACAACAACAAAAAAACTTTAGGCACCTAAAGTTCAAAAAAGTATACTTTAGGCACCTATTTTCATTTAAGCCTTTGAATATGCGATGTAAGCATTTGTTGCACATAAATTGAGAATTATTTTGTACTGAACCATATTAAGAATTACAAACATTATTTGAAAATGAATATATATGGCGATGGGTTATAATACATGGTGTGAATTGAAAATTAATATTAAAAAAATGTAAATGTGTAACCATACAAATTATTTTTATTTCGGTTGTCAAAATAAGAGTGAAGTAATAGTTAAGGGAATGTCTAGGTAATTTATCATTTATTTATTATCTCATGTCAGCCTCCCGTTAACATTTAACGACAACAAACAACTGAGTGATAAAAAAATTTACGCCAAAAAACGTAAGTGACATTACTGATAATTTTTTAGAATCGGTAACCAATTTTATACTGAAAAAAAACATAAGTGAACAACTAGTAATTAACCCATTATTCTAATATAGTGCTGTTTTAGGCTTAGTTTGTGGTTGCTTTTAAAAAGTGCGGTGAAAAAAGTGATTTTCAAACTAGCTGTTGAAAATTAGTTTTAAAAAGCTGGTTAGTGTTTGTCATTGATGTCAAAAAGTGATTTTGAGGAGATAAAATGTCTATTTTAGACATGATATTGAAAAGTAAAAGTAAATTTGGGTGATTGTTAAAATTAATTAATGTTATGATTTATGAAATAAATCAATTTCAATTATAATAAAAAAATATTTTTTTAATAAAATTTAATTTGAAAATATAAACTACATTCTAGATTATATACGGGCATACCACTTACACATTAATAATAAATATAAAATAAAGTACAAATAAAACAATTTTATTTTTAATATAAATATTATAAAATATATATTATTTTACAATTATGTATGCATAAACATTATTTTAACAATAAATTATAATTAAATAATAAAGGTAAAAAAGTAATTTTATTTTCAAACTAGCTTTTCCACCCAAGAAGCTATAAAATCCAGCTTCTTGGTTTGGGTGGAAAAGCTAGTTTTAAAAGCAACCAAAAACAGCCTGTTTTAACTAAAAGCACTTAAAAAAGTGATTTTTGGTTGCTAAACGCAACCAAAAACAGGCCCTTAGTTTGCTTGTATAGGTAGGTAATGACGTGTCGTCAGGCAATCTGCTGAGACATAGAAAGGGAAATTTTAAATCAATATTTTTTATTATTTAATTGAAAGAAGGGTAAATTATATAAATGAATACCATACTATTAGAAAAGTCGAGGTTTGACCATCTTACTTTTTTTCGAAGTAATTAAACTACCATACTATTAAAATAGATGCAATGTGATCACCATTAGTTAGAGGTTAACGACAGGGTGACCCCCAATCTAAGATTATTTGAAAAAATGAATATTAAACCTCCAACGTAATATGATCTTACTTCTTATAGAACACGAGTTTCGTATTGAATAAGTTGGTAAGAAAAAAATAATTTACCGTATTTTTTAATATAAAACTCGCTTTTTGTAGGACGCAAGTTTTATTTATATAGACTCTGACAGATAGTCATTTTTCTAAATATTCCTAGATGTGAGTCATTCTTTCAATTAAATTATAAAAATATTTATTTAAAATTTGCCCATAAAAAGGTTAAAAGGAAGACGATGGCTTACGTCATTCAGTAGGAAACTCTTGTTTGAATTATTGAATTTTTAAATTGAATCATTCGACTGTAGCTTTTCAATCGATTCAATTTTCGAATAAAAAATAAAATTAAAATAAGTTTAATTACATTGCATGCATGGACCCACACGCTTTAGAGATGCGGCCGACCAAGGTTACCGCCAGTGTCCCTGTTGAATACAAATATTATTAATACAGTAATGAATGTAGGGTTGAGTAATTATTAATTTTGTACCGTATTGTTAAATTTCGTGGGTCCAACCATTTTTAATTAAGGTGGAAACCAATACTAATAGTAATTATTAAGACAGTAATTTGTCTTTGTCTTTTATTTTCTTTTAGCTTGTCCTTTTCTCGTTGCCAAATTCCATTGAATATGCCTTGTTTAAGTTAGAAATTAGAATTAGGGATGACAAAATAATTCGTTCTCGTCGGATCTCGACCTAATTCGATCAGTGGAGGCAAATTTTTTAATTGAAAAATTGCGTTCGGGGCGGGTTCATGTTTAGGGTGAAAATTTCTCGACCCGCCCCGACCCGATATATATTTAATATTTTTATTAATTTTTTTCGGGACGAGTCTAGTTTAGTAAGATCTTTTATAAAAATATTAGGGTCGAGTCGGGTCAAATTATGCTTTTTATTATTTCGGGTCGGGGCAAGGTCGAGCGGATGTTTTAAATTTTGAGTCGGGACCGAGGCGGCCAAAAACCCGCCCGCCCCGCCCCATTGCCATCCCTAATTAGAATCGCCCTCTTTGATGGAGCTCTGAACGGTGAGTTTTTGTATAGTTAATGTATGAACAAAAAAAATATTTCTATTTTCGATGTCTTTAATTATGTCCTAACACTGAAAAAATAAAATTTTAAGCTATAATTCTAACCCTAACCATAAATCCTAACATTAAACTCCAACCTTAACTTTTTTTGTTGAACAAACTCTAACCTTAAATCCTAATTTTTTTTTGTATGGAGACATAAATAACGGTATAGTTTATTTTATATTGTTCCAACTTGATATTTTGAGCTATCTATCTTCTTCAAGCTTTCACCAAAAAAACCCTAATTTTCAAGTAGTGGGACCAAGCAAAGTTTAGCTTTCTTACCACAGAACTTGAACACGAAGTGGTGAAAGAATAGACAAACAGTTCAAATCACCAACTTTTGCTGTGCAGAGAAATCCACAAAAACATTGAATGTCAAAAAAGAAAGACCCCAAGTTTTCTTTTCCTACAGCATAAAAAAGAAAGAGCAGGAAAGGACATGGAACTGTCAAATTCCGTTACACGTGACAAAGGATCAATTTATAATTAGTTCAAAAAGTTCTCAAATTTTGTATACAAACCAAATATATATATTATTTGTTGGTGCTCTTGTTATCTTATTTAGGATTTAGAAATTATGGTTAAAGTGCGATATATGTTTTTAATGATGGGCATATATAAGGTACTGAAAATGGACAAAAGATTTTTGTTAAAAACATAATTTGAGTATAATAAAATTCGCTTGCTCATTTTTTTTGTCTTCTCATATGTCCCACCAATAATCTTATGACACGTGTATTATAAATAAAAAAATAACTAAAAATTAATAAAAATTAATCATTAATACTCGCAGCATAAAAATCATTGGTGTGACATATAAAGAGATAAAAATCATTGGTGTGACATATAAAGAGATAAAAAATTTAAATTCGATATTAAATTTAAATAATATCAAACTCTTAATCACTCTGCATATGAAAAAAAAAATATGTTACCTTTCTCACCTAATTGTCTCTTTGCAAATTGTTTGTTCATGGACCACAAAGCCACTTGCAACTTGAGTTTTGATCCATTATTATTTATTACATCAACTTCAATTCCAAACGAATGGGAAATCCACATTTTCTCACCTAGTGAAATACCTAAAACTTGTAAAAAAAATATTTTTTTTTTACATATCAACATATATACATAAGTATAAACAATCAAGTTTCAATTCTCAACTATATATAGTAATACCAGACATTCACTTCGAATTTTAGCAAGGCATATATTTTTTTTGTAAGAATGTCTGTATAAATTTCTCATTAATGCTGAGGGATATGGGGCAAAATATGAAAAATAATAAATTGGGGGGACAGAACATGGTGAAGGAGCAGCAACTCTCCCCCACAATAAACACAAGTGACAACGATAGACGATGGGAAATAAATGTGTTATGAAGAACACAATATTTAAAGATTTACACGACCATTGATGTTGTGTTTTTCCTCTCTTATTGTGTTATGCCATTATCATTTTCTTCGCCCGAGTAAACTCATCGTTTGGTGAAAACTGATGTTATGTCTCGTTTATGTTCGTATAATGTACGCACATATTTGTATTTGAACTATACTAAAGAATTACATGCATGAATATGCGGATAAGATAATAGCCGAATACAAATTCTGTCTCTTTGGGTGTTCTTTTTGTGCCTCAATATTATAAAAATTAAATCTTAAGTTATATCCCTAAATTCAAAATCATAAACCATAAACTCTAAAAAATACATTTTATATCTAATACTCCAAACTCTAATTATAATCTTTAATTTTAAACTTTAAATCGGTTTTCGTTAATCGTTATGTTGAATCAAAGGTCTCGGGTGGGTGTATTAACTGTTCATTGTTTAGCTAGATGTTGCGTTTCTAGTAGTTGTTGTTGGCCCAAATCCATATAAAACCCACCGATTTTGTTGTCATAGTCTAAGGCCTAAGCACATGGCCTGACCAAAGTACGCATGAGAACGGACGAAGTAAGTGTAAACATTTGATTGAGTCGAGTTGAGTCAAATTATTTTGAGTTGATCGAGTTGACATATCTTATTTTATAAATTAAGTTTTATTTGAAAATTTTGGAAACTAGTTTAAGAAATTTGAGTTGAGTCGAGTTGTTTAAGTTTCTGTTCAAATTTAATTATAAACATGTATAATGTTAGGTTAGCAATTACTTCTAATTTAAACCGCTTTATATAATTATATACAATACACACATATAAATATATTTCTTAATATATATATATGTGTGTGTGGATAATTGTTTGATACACTGGCGGGGGAAACTAAAAGTTTTCACAAGAGCTTTAATTTTAGGAACTCAATTTAGGGCGTAGGGTTTAGGTTTAATAGTTTAGAATTTAAGGATTGTGAATATAATTTATGGTTTAGGGTTACAATTTAAGGTTTATACGCTAAAACTTAAACCCTCAACATATTACACTAAAACCTAAACTTTAACCTTTAAACCTTAAATCCTAATCCTAGTCCCTAAATTCTAAACCTCTATACCCAAACCCCTACACCCTAAACTAAGTCCCTAAACCCTAAAACTAAGGCGCTTGTGGAAACTAAAAGTTTCCACCGCCACTGTATTGGATATAAACCCTATATATATTATGTATGAATTGAATGACTCGATTCGAACTTAAAAATCAATCCACTAATTACTAAAATTTCAAGTTATTCAAATCATTCAAATTTTCATTTTATAAACAAAACTTTATGTGATTTTTTTCCAAGTCGAGTCAAGTTTATAAAATAACGAGTTAAATTAAAATTTTTAATTTTTTCCGAATCGAATTTTACTTACCAACGAGTCAATAAGTTCAAACAACTGGAGTTGGCCCAGACTTGAAATGAAAGAGATGTAACTAAAACTGAACCTTGCGAGTTATGCCCGAAAGATCAGGTGATTCTCTTAGTTTAGGGTACGACGTCTTAATTTAAGGTTAAAAACAGTACAACTAAATATTTAAAAATAAAGAATTTAAAAATATCACCGCATAATCAAATTTTATACTTAAGTTCCGTATTTTCACTACAAGTTTTCAAACTTTTTCCCAATATTTCTTTTACTGATGTATCCAACATTGGATTGACTCAAAATCATCCCATGATGCCGATGCCCACAATCATTCCTTGCCACAACAATTTGCTTAGCTCTTTTTCTTTTTCTGGCCCTATATGGCATAATAATATACTCAAAACTCCCACATGATGCAACCAATTGCTTATTAGCTGTGATTCCAACACACAAACTCTCCTAATCAAAATGATTTCTTATGATATTTTCAAAGATTTTGTCCTAATAATACTTCAAAACCAACATTATAACCTTCTCTGTGCTCTGTTTTTCTGCAGAGCAACTGCTGTCATTGCTTAAGTCATGGTCTGAAACATTTCAGAACCATTCACATGAAATAATCTATTGGACTATGACCTTTGATTTTTAATGAGGGAAAAAGGGTGACAAAATCAGTATTCCAACATATATTAAAATGATTTTTTTGAAGCAAAACTATTATTATAAACATGTGAATTGAATTAGGCCGGCTTAAATTTTTCGGGTAAACTACATAAATGACCACCATGTTATTGGAAAAGTCGCGATTTAACTACCTTACTTTTTTTCGAAGCAATTAAACCATCGTACTATTAAATTGGGTGCAATTTGACCACCAGCCGTTAAAGGTTAACAGTAGGTGACGTGTTAGTTAAAAAATAGATGTATAATTACACATTTGGTCCTTACTATTTACACATTCTTTCAACTTAGTCCTAATTTTAATTTAGTAAAATAAATTAATTATTTAATTAGGTAGTGACATGTGTCACCACTCAATTGGAGGATTACTTTATTTTATTAAATTAAAATTAAGAATAAATTAATATAATGTGTAAATAGTAAGGACCAAATGTGTAATTATACCCTTATTTTTTAACTGCCACGTCACCATGGCGTTAACCTCTAACGGCTGGTGGTCAAATTGCACCCAATTTAATATTATAATGGTTTAATTGTTTTGAAAAAAAGTAAAGTGATCAAATCGTGACTTTTCCAATAGTATGATGGTCATTTATGTAGTTTATCGTAAGTTTTCCTTTCTCCTTTTGATTCAACAATCATATCACATAGCAAATTAGCCAACTGTAATAAAAATATGAACAAATAGGACCCTACAAATTTTCATGCTGGCTACGTATAAAGCCCCTCCTCTTCTTTTCCTTCCTAGCATCACTATCTTATCTCATTTTCTCGTTCAGGCATTTTCACAAACACTTTTTTTTTTTCTTCTTTCAGAAACGAACTCCGTTAACCTTTTACTTATATGGCCAGACTGCAACAACGATATCGAGGTGTTCGGCAAAGGCAATGGGGTTATTGGGTGTCTGAAATTCGCCATCCTGTCTTGTAAGTTAACTTGGTGTTTCGAAAACTGTAAACATTTCAGCCTTTCTTGACAGTCATTGAACTGCATGTTGACAATTAAAAAAAGTTTTGAACTTAAAATTATTTAAATTCACTTTAAATGGCGTATCATCGTCTGATTCATTATGGTTTCGGTTTGTGCAGGAAAACTAAACTTTGGTTGGTGTGACAGGTTTTTTCACCTAAATAATTTTTCACCTAAATAATTTTTCGTCAAAATTGTCCTTTACGTTAATCATTAGATTTTTTTTTTTATTTTGATCTCTCTCTATTAAAAACTAACGATAATGTTGATGTGATAAAGGTTTTCCTCGGGTCGGGCGGAAATTGGCCCTCGAGTGTAAAGGCAGAAGTGAGTTTAACTACAAGACTCACCCGTCGAGTAGAAAAATCGTCGCTCAACGGATAAAAAATACACTAGAAATAACATGCTGATTTTCCTCGAGAGCTCACATCGACGAAAAATTTTGGGACCTTGATGTCGGCTCTTCGTCATCTGGGGCTGGTCACCTATTAAAGCGGTCCGTGAGCTGAGCTTAAAACATTGTTAGAGTATTAAAAAGACATTTCCCTACAAAGAGAGATCGAAAAGGACGCACCTCTAGTGTATCACTTATCGTGCCCCATTTGTCTCTCTTCTCTTCTCCATTAATTTTATTTAATGTTATTCAGTCAATCATATATAACACATGTCTCCAGCATATTGATAAAAAAATATAAAAAAATCAAACTTAATGTTACTGGGAATCTAACCCACACTCCCCAGCATGAAAGGGCAACGTGGAAACCAACTATGCTAAGCCAAAATTTTCTATTCAATTACACTAACATATATATTTAACGTATATTAAATTACTTACGGTACAAAATAAAATATAAAAATAGGGGAGTGACTCAAACACAAAATTGAAAGAAAAAAAAAATCATTACAGCCTTTCTGATTGCCTAACCTTAGAAGGGAAGACAATCATCTCGTAGAGCCAGGGAAACCAATGTTTTGTGGGGTATAGTTAAATTTTGAGGCCCTCCAAACTGCTTGAGCAAACGGGTAAAAAAGTAAAAATATATTTGATATTTTACTCCTCCGAGCAGCATCGAGAACATAAGGGAGAAATGGGCTCAAATCTTTTAAACAGGTTTTCTTTCGTCGGAAAATTATTTTTACAGACTTTATAGACAAAAATTCTGATTTTAAGGTCACATTTAGACTTTGCTTAGTATGAAGAGTGATGAAAAATTTGTTAATTGAATGGTTGAGATTTATAACTATTTAATTAATAAACTTTACATCCTTCGTACCAAGTAAAAATTTACAGATCGAATTTCAAAGAAAAAAAATCCTTACTTGAATCATAACTCGAACCTGGATTGGGCTCAGTCTTTTTTGCTGTCCATATCCGTCTATTTTATTTTTACGAATGAAAAGGATTTAGATTAAATATATGAATTCTTTATCCATTTCTTTATTAAGCACTAAATCTCTCTCTATATATATATTAAAATAAAAATTTAATTAATTTAAAGATAAATATTCTATACACGGTAAAAATTGAAAGTTTCCACAAGCGCCTTAGTTTTAAGGTATATAAAATTAGTTTAGGGTATAGAATTTTGGGTTTAGGTGTAGGGGGTTAAAATTAAAGGATAGTTGTTTTAATTTAAGATTTAGGGTTATAGTTTAAGGTTTATAGGTTAAAACCTAAACCCTCACCATATTACTTTAAAAACTAAACCCTAACCTATAAACCCTAAATTATAACCTTAAATCTTAAATTGAAACAAATATCTCTAAATTATAAACCCCTACACCTAAACTATATACCCTAAACTAACTCTTTATACCCTAAAACTAAAACGCTTGTGAAAACTTTCAGTTTACACCGCAAGTGTATAAGATATTAATCCTTAATTTAAATCTAATACGAAAACAAATAAATTCGAATTTGATTTGAATAGGAGTGGGACCACTGGGAATGGAATTGATGATAATAAAACTGAACAAGGTCCCGTCACACCAACTTGTACAGGTCGGGGCCATAATCATTCACATTTGAACCTTACCCGCACAACATTTCATTTCATGGGTCATATTCGTTACACTTGATAATTTTGCCTACAGTTCTAGCACAACACGCTTTTGACATTTAGTAGAGACCAGACACAGATTCTTGTTTTTTTTCCCATTCAACTGAATAACAGTTATCCCCCCTTCAAAAAGAGACAAGCTAAACCAAGTCGAAACCCAGGAGGGGGCGGGAGGAAAGACGATTTCACATTTTGTTGAACCTTAAAAACTATATCATGCTGACCAACTTTTTTCAAACCTTCAATCTCAAACTCGAGGTTGAAGAAGTGTGAATTAAAGACGTCGATGACGACCGGAGACGTAGCTTCTGTCTACCCGACACGGAGGTTGCAGAGTCGGGAGGACAAGAAGTCGATGATGGAGGTAGAGGGTTAGTGGAAGATATATATCTACTTGAATGGCTTCTCAGCTTCTTCTTCTCCGCCTCTTGACCCTTGCTTTCGGATCTGACTTGGCGAACTTTTGTCTCGTTTAGCCCTGCTGGGAGAACACAGTTGCAAAGGAAACCTATACATTCACCACAACCAAAATCATCAATGTGTACAAATAGAAACTAGAAATAGTTTTAACAAATTACTGCGAAAGGTATAGCAGGATTCGATCCATGTCGAAATCCTCCTAGTGAGTTCAAACCGACATGATATGTCCGGCACGAATATATGCATATAAAACCTCGGATAATATCATTACAATAAACCAGTGTATATACAGTCTGAAAACTACAAACTGTACATGGAAATAAGCTGCCAATATGCATGAAAATCACTTGGCTGTCGTTTCAAATTTGCAAGTTTAAGCTCATAGGTAGGCTGTAGCATACGCAGTGGCATTTTTTATGGTCCAAATTGTGCTCATGCAGCAGGCCGAGAGCCTGAGAGCAATGTTCAACAAAGCTCGAACTAGAATAGTTCGATCGATTGACATGGAGAAAGCTTCTTTAAATCAAAAGACAATTATTCTTTTGGTTCTCGGTTGTTTATCATTAACATGCAACCGGTTACTTTATGACGAACGGTTTTAGTAGTTGCCTCAACGAGATGCGAATAACATAACTAGAATACATGCTGTAAAAGGAAAATGCAGAATGTTGGTATCACTTTTCCTTCTATGTATGTATCAATCTTCTCAAAAACTAATCTATCAAAGGAAGTAATACCATGAAACAGTAGGTAGTTGATAATTTGATATCTTACCCAATCTGGCAAGACGATTAACCCAACGCGGGATCGGCTTCCCCGCCAACTGAATACACACATCATTGCAAAAATGGTTGCAGTTCTTGGTGATGAGGTGGTACGAATTCCCCGAGTACTCTTTAGCGAGTTTCTCCATAAACAATCGGACATCTTTCGGACCTAAATCCGTCCTCCCGACCAAGATAGATTTCCTAAATGTGAAACCGGGACACTGCCTCGGCTCCACTTCAAAAATCCCGGTCGTAGTATGCTCATGCGCTCCAAAACCGTATTCAACTCCATGAACTGCATAGCAAAGAATCTACCTAAGTCAAAAATCCTAAATCTAGAAAGGAAACAAAATCACTAACTTCATAAATGCCATGTAAATACTAGTAATATCCATCAAAATCCATTCTTTCAAAGAGCTTAAACTCTGTTTAGTTCACTGATTACATAATTCCAAAGCAGCGAGCCAGAAAATTTTTCTCATCAACCAAACAGGCAGAACAGAACCACTACAATCCCGCTATACATATTGGAATCAGAATTTCTAAACAAAGGAAAGAAAAGAGCAAAATCTAACGACAACCCTTTTTTACTTTCTCTATCTTTTTCCATTACTTTCTATGAAACACCCAAAAAAGAGGAAACTTTACCAAATTCAAAGGAAAAAATGAAAACTTACCTTGAACCCCAGAATGATATATCCCAAGGCCAAACCAATAAGCATATCCATTAATCGGAGTCAAGTCATATACATTCAAGTAAACCGGAACCGACCCGACTTTCTTCTTCCGTGGCATCAACACCATTTTACAAAGCATTTTTTTGAACTTTTTTGAATTACCCAGATCGCTAATACAAAAGAGAAAGATGACCGGGCTACCGGAGTTGGGCGTGAGCGAGAATTAAGAGAAACTGTGGGGGTAAACTGGGAAATCTGAGAGTAATATTCTTCTTCTTTTTTCCAAACTGGAAAAAAGCGTGTATTTTAATGGGAAGAAGAATCTATTACTTAGGTTGTGCCGAGATAGAGCCGAAAGCGAGCGCATCGTCAGCTTAATTTGCTTTTAAGAATACTGCTGGCGATTTCTTTTTTAATTTTTTATTACATTAATAATTGATAAAATAAAGCTTTTTTATTTATTTTTGTTATAATTGTGATTAGCTTAAAATTCACGGAAAGTAACAGATGGGCCCCGACAGTTTCCCGTAATTACTCCCAACTGCCGTTCTACTTTATAAAAGCCGTGCCGTGTCTGTTTGTGTTAAATTATGTTTTTGGTATAGGGTGTTAATTTCAAATATCTGATCTGAAATTTTAGATATCTTAAATTTTAGAATTGGTAATTTAGTGATTCAAATTCTATTCAAAAAAATTGGATAACTGATTTTTGGTACTCGAAATTTCGGATAGGGTATTTGAATATCCGAATTTAAGATTTGATTTAATTATTTTTTTGATTTGGCGTTTCTATCCATGAAAATTTTAGGTTTTCAAATATAACAATCAACAAATTATTGCATACAACAAGATTTGTATTTATAAATATTTCAATTTTTCATATATAACAAGTAAAAAAATTGCATATAACACGATTCATATCTATAAAAAAAATTAAATTTTCAGATATCGGATAATCAGATATCCGATCCGAATGTAAATTTAAATTATTAGTACTAATTCATGACATTGTAAACTGCTTTATAACCTATTAAATTATATAAACTAAAATCTCAATTTTTAATAAAGTAGAGAATTTATAATATTTTTTAATTAATTTAATGATGTTTAGCGTTAGTAGTGTTCAACGTTGTTCGTTGCACGTTGTAGAATTTTTCTTTATTTTATGGATGAGTCTGCCACACTCGACGAGCACCGATGAACACCACTTACGACGAACACCGATGAGCACTATTAATTCAATTTATAAAGATTAAAAACTTAAAAGACTCACCGTATAATTATAAATTATTTAAAAATTAAAAAGTAAATTAATTAAAATATATTATTTTATTTTTAATTTTCTTTTAAACATAAATCAAAATGCCTATCTACTCATAAATTACAAAACTCTAATTTTTGTTCATTTAAAATTTAAGCAATCGTCGTCGTTGCTGTCACTGTTGTCGCAACATGAACGTGTTCAATCAAATATTATATATAGGGGTGATAATGAGCCTGACCGGCTCGCGAGCTACTCGGGCTCGGCTCGGTCAAAGCTCGGCTCGAGTGAGCTCGACTCGGACTCGGGCTCGGCTCGAAACCTTAACAAGCCGAGCCGAACTTACCCAGGCTCGGCTCGAAAAGCTCGTGAACAGGCTCAGAATTTACATATGCACTAAAATAAATTACGTGTTTGTATTTTCTTTCATTAGTTGATTGTTGTTTGATTTTGTATTTTCTTTAATTATGTGTTTGTATTATAAGAATGTTTATTGATTATTTAGATTAATCTAATTTTTGGAATTTTTCCTCTTTCCGGTCATTGAATTTCGTTTTAGTGTTGGTTATGAAAAGAATTTTTAACGAATATTTTATATAAAAAACTATAGCAAAATTTTTCATTTCGAGCCGAGCCGAGCCTGACGAGCCCGAGCCGAGCCCAAATACACTGTTTCCGAGCCGAGCCGAGCCTGACCAGGCTCGGGCTCTGCTCGGCTCGTTATCACCCCTAATTATATTCCCATGGCATTTTCGATGCTATTATCGAGAAGATAATAATGTCGATCGAAACTGTGAACTTGCATACATGAGTAAAACTAGGGTTGCTTAAACAATTATCTTTGTTGCATATGGAGCATGAAGCTACTTGTTTGTACATTGGTGTCATGCATAAAAGACCATCCTCCATTGAGCAAAAGAAAATGGAGCAATAGACATTTTTGGCGGCGACGACATCAACAACGGTTTTAATTTCAAATAAATAAAAATTAAGGTTTTGTAATTTAAGGGTAGATAAATATTTTGATTTATGTTTAAAAGAAAATTAAAAATAAAATAAAATATTTAAATTAATTTAACTTTCAATTTTTAAATAATTTATAATTATACGACGATAACTTTAGATTTTAAATTTTTATAAATTAAATTAATAGTACTTGTCATTAGTGGTACTCATCGAACGTTATAAATTTTTTATTTTATTTTATTATTTTTAACGTTGTAAACATGTTTTAAAATAAAAAAAAAACGGTACAATAATTTGAAAATTTTAAATTTTTTGATAAACAATTCCAGAAAGTCTGCCAGAAATTTGAAAAAAGAAAGAGAAGTAAAATTGTGGAACTTAGAAATGGATTATTGAGTTTTACATCGTCAGCTTTTCAACGCTCCTTTTGTGTCGTGCATATGCCACTGGCGACAGGCTTGGAACTCGGAGGACACGTGGGCTTGGAGTTTTAAGTAGCTTTTGCAAGGACCAAGGTGCCCATTTATTTTATATCCATTTTCTCTCCTGTACCATTTTGCTTCATCAATAATATATGGCTTATATATCATATTAGTACTTAAAGTATACAAACTTTTTCATTTTGATATCTAAAGTATTTTTTTTGTCAAAATAAGTACATAAAATATATTTTTTGGTCAAAATAAGTATATAAAGTATTTTTTCGTCAGAGTAAGTACCTAAAGCATATTTTTGTTGTTGTCAAACTAAAGTATTTTTTTGTTAAAATAGGCACATAATGTATTTTTTAATTAGGGTAATTATTCTATACACAAGTGCTTATAAATTTTTTTTACACAAGTGTCTTAGTTTTAGGGGTTAAGGAATCCATTTAGGTTTTTAGTTTAGGGATTTAAGTGTAATAGTTTTGAATTTAGGGTTTGTTGATAGAATTTGAGGTTTAGGGTTAAAATTTATGGCTTATAGGTTAACCCTAAATCCATACCCATGTTACCCTAAAATTTAAACACTAACCTTAAACCCTAAATTTTAACCATGAACCCTGAATTATAAACCCATACAATAACACCCCATAAACTCTAAACCCTAAATACTATAATTGAGGCCCTTGTGAAAACAAAAAGTTTTCACTATCAGTGTATAAGATAATAATCATTTTAATTAATGTCACACGACAATTTTTAGGAACCTATATAAAAAAATATGTATACTTTAAGTACCTATTTTAACCTAAAAATACTTTAGGTACCTATTTTGACCAAAAATTATACTTTTTTTTGGGTAAAGTACACAGACGGTCACTGAACTTTGATGCAAAAAAAATGGTAACCAACCTTTCAAAAATCACGAAGTAGCAATTAAACTTTAAATTTTGAAACAAAATGGTAACTGGGGCGTTAAACCCCGTTAACTCTAACGGAAATTTGACTGGGTATGCCACATCCCCATCCAATTTTCCACGTTACATATAAAAAATAATAAAATTATATTCCACCCTTTAATTTCTTCTTTTTCTTCGATCTCTACGTTGACCGTTTCAAAAACCGCACCTCCCCAACAAATAGTTGCCGACACGTTTGCTTCACCGCCTTGCCATCTCCGCCGCCCATCTTCATTTTCCCTACAAAACTGCCCCATTCTCCCCCTCGCTTTCTCTCACTATGTTCCGAGGCTTACTCGTTTCGAGAAAATGCATCGAGATCAATCGCATTTTGATTGATTATATTGAATATTCGGTCTGTATTTTTGAAGGCATGAAAAGCGATGAAGAGATTCGGAGAGTGCCTGAGATAGGAGGGGAAGCGTCAGCAGCTCCGGCCGCCGATCAAGAAACCGGCTCAGTGGCCCGACCGGTGCGATCTCAGGCATCGGGGGAGGGCGGTCAGAGAAAGAGAGGGCGGAGCCCAGCGGACAAAGAGAACAAGCGCTTAAAGAGGTAATAGTTGGCGTTTAGATGAGTTAGCGTTTGGGGCATTTGAGTAATTGATTGATTTTGAGAAATTGGGGGAATTGAGAAGGTTGTTGAGGAACAGAGTTTCGGCGCAACAAGCAAGGGAGAGGAAGAAGGCGTACCTGAGTGAGCTGGAGAGCAGAGTTAGAGACTTGGAGAAGAAGAACTCCGAGCTTGAAAAGAGGCTCTCCACGTTGCACAACGAGAATCAGATGCTACGACAAGTAATTCACTTTCTCCATCGCTATCAGCATAAGATTTTGATGTTAGGATTTGTATTTTTCATACATTTCAAATTGGGTTTAGGGTTTCTTTTTGCTGAATATTGTAAATGTATGCGGGTGCAGATAGTGGCCAAAATGAATATTGGGTTTCTCTCTCTCCCACACTCGCCACCAACATCCAGGCGATGCTCCATTTCTCCACCCTGCTGCACTTTTGCTGAAACTACAGTCCGTTATATCACCTGAATTCCACGTGGTTCCTTTGAAACATTACACCCAACTCTCTTTCTTTCATTACATTTCTAGCTCTAACATCGACATGATTCAATCTTGTAATGGATTGTTCCTTTTAGAGTCCTGCGACGACGACGATGATGTTGTTTCCAGCTATTTCATCTGCAATCCGACTACAAAGAAATTTAAGAAGCTATATTTTCCTATAAACCCCATTAAAGATTGTGAGTTTTATGTTAGTTTGGCTTTTGATCCTCTGAAATCTCCTCATTATAAGATCATTGTTGTTCGGGAAGTGTCGGAAAACTCTTACGTGATGGATATATATGTGTCCGAAACTAATTGTTGGAAAGTATCCGAATTCGTTTTCGAGGCCGACGACGGTCGCATGGCGTTTGAGGACGCGGTTTTCTGTAATGGGAAACTTCATTGGAATAGTTACGGGAACCAATCACTGTGTTTTGATGAGGAGGAGGAAAGTTTTCAGATAATGCCAATGCCGGAGCCTTCAAGTGGTCTTTTTGGCGTTGAATTTGTGAGAGAAAGCGAGGGGGAGAATGGGGCAGTTTTGTAGGGAAAATGAAGATGGGCGGCGGAGATGGCAAGGCGGTGAAGCAAAGTGTCGGCAACTATTTGTTGGGGAGGTACGGTTTTTGAAACGGTCAACGCGGAGATTGAAGAAAAAGAAGAAATTAAAGGGTGGAATATAATTTTATTATTTTTTATATGTGACGTGGAAAATTGGATGTGGATGTGGCATACCCAGTCAAATTTCCGTTAGAGTTAACGAGGTTTAACGCCCCAGTTACCATTTTGTTTCAAAATTTAAAGTTTAATTGCTACTTCGTGATTTTTGAAAGGTTGGTTACCATTTTGTTTTTTGCATCAAAGTTCAGTGACCGTCTGTGTACTTTACCCTTTTTTTTTGAATAATTTTTTTTAAAGGTAAAACGGGCCTCGTTAAAAAACCCCCTCTAGACCTAATAGGGGGAAAAGAGTACCCGACTTTTATTGATATAACCAAATGTATCTAAACATATTACAAATATAATCCCAGCAAGATAAACTAAAGATTATAAATCCAAAATCTGATCACTCTTACAACCATCAATCTAAACCATCAGCCGATCCCCGCTTTAGCTAACACATCCGCCGCGACATTAAGTTCCCTAGGAACCCAATGCACCTTCACTTCGCGATTGCTAAGTTTCCTTCCCAGATTTTCGACCTCTCCAGCAACATAGACCGGCAGAACTGCCAACCCCTCCAACCAGTTTACTACCAACTTACAATCCAACTCTAAAATTAAATTGCACTTACTCGACTTAGGCGAAGATAAAAACCGCTCCCAAGCCACTTTGACCGCCCTTAATTCGTTTAGGGCTGGAGCGCCCCCATGGAAGCCGTCCGAAAAATGGTCCAAAACAATGTTGTTCGAATCTCTCAGGATTCCCCCTACTCCCCCTCGACCACTCGCCTTCGAAAAAGCCCCGTCGACGTTTCATTTAACGAACCCAACCGGAGGCGGAACCCAGCACATCTTCCCCCTAATCTCGCATGGTAACAGATTCGAATTAGAATCCAAGGATATTTCAGCCAACAAAGATTCATGACTGATTAAACAGTCTTCGAATTTCGCTTTCAACCAAGCGATGATCCTCACCTTAACTAAGTATTTTAGTTGAAGGCTATCCACACTTTTAGCTTGAAATACCACTTCATTCCTATACAACCAAACTGACCAAATAATTGCAAACGGAATCACCGACCACAACGAACTGAATCCTTTCACTACTAACCCGTGCCACGCTTCCAAGAATTCCTTTGGATCCCCTGGGAAGACAGTTTGTATATGAAAGATCCCACAAAATTCTATCCACAATTTCCAGCTAACATCGCAGGTGAAAAAAAGGTGATTTACCCCTTCGGTATAGCAGCCATATAACGGACAATCCGTGCTGTTTATGTTCGAAACACCTCTTTTAATTAGCTCCAGCTTGACCGGTATTCTCCCATGCATTACTAACCACACGAAGATTTCCACTTTGGGAGGCACAAACCCCAGCCAAATAAAGTCTTTCCAGAATTTGGACGTTTGTGCATTCCCTCCCGCCAGAGCTTTAAGCGCTTTCACAGTGAAACTGCCATCTCCACCCCCTTCCCAACACACCCAATCGAGCTCACAGCTTCCTGAGTTGAAACTATTGAGTTTCGAAATAAGATTGTTCCACAATGGCTTTTCCCGGTCAAACAGATCCCTTCTGAGCGAGATTTGCCACTCCCATCGACCATTTATTTTTCTGCCGAACTCCTCAATCATGTCGTGTCTGTTACTTGCTAGAGCATAAAGACGAGGAAATTCCTCCTTAAGAGGTCTATCGCCTAGCCAAACATCCAACCAAAATTTTATGCTCCTGCCGTCCCCCACCTTTAGTTTCAGATTGGAATTAAAAGCCTTTCCAACAGTGTCCATTTTAAAGCAAGAATTAATTATACCTTTCCATTGCCAAGAAACTTTAGAAGTGAAGTTATTTGCTGGCAGAATGTCTTTACAGTTCCCATAGGATTTGACATCAACCATTCTTCGCCATAAGTTGTTGCGTTCATTTCCGAACCTCCAATACTATTTGCATAATAAGGCACGATTTAATAAACTTAGATCCACAACTCCCAAACCACCCTCATTTACCGCTTTACAAATGATATCCCAGCGAATCCAATGCAATTTCGTCTTCTCCGCGTCACCACCCCAAAAAAATTTCGCCATCAAGCTATTAAGTTTATTCACCACCGCGGAAGGCATTTTAAACATAGATAAATAGAAGACCGGTAAACTTGTAAGGACGAATTTAATTAGCGTAAGTCTACCGCCCATCAATAGTAACTTCGGCTGCCAACCCTCTAATCGTTGAGAAACTTTAGATAAGACCGGCTCCCATAGTGCAGGGGAATTCCTTCTAGCCCCTAGAGGTAGCCCTAGGTATTTAGTAGGTAGATCCTCCACTAAACAACCTACGTCTCGAGCCCAACTTTCCAATCTTGGTTTATCAATATTAACTCCCATTAGTTTGCTTTTCTTCATATTCAATTTCTGTCCAGACGCTAATTCAAATACACGTAATACCCTTTTTACATTTTTTACCTGCGTGCCCGAATCTCCGCAGAAGATAATCAAGTCGTCTGCATACTGTAGATGAGAAACCTGAACTTTATTGTCGCCTGAACCCACACAGAAGCCCTGGAAAAGACCACTGTCTACCGCCTTCTGTAACATGCGATTAAGTGCTTCGCCAACAAAATTAAATAGGAACGGGGATAGAGAACACCCCTGCCTCAGCCCTCTAGAAATACCGAAAGCCTTTGTCGGAACCTCATTTACTAGCACTGAAATCTGCGCCGAGGATATACATTTCAACATCCATTTGCACCATCTTGCCCCCAAGCCACATGCCCTCAGAATTTTAATCAAAAAATCCCACGATACGGAATCATACGCTTTATGAAAATCAATTTTAAACACCACCCCCTATTTTCCAGATTTATAAGCGAAATCTACTGTCTCATTTGCTACTAACGAGCAATTGAACAATTGTCGACCCTGGATAAACGCATACTGCGTATCACCAATGACGCAGCTCATGCACATACGAAGTCTTTTGGCCAACACTTTTGACAAAATTTTGTACAGACCTCCTACCAAACTAATCGGGCGGTATTCATCTAGTGATTCCGGGTTCGATATCTTGGAAATTAAGGTGATGAAAGAATGATTCGTACCTAACTCCCAATCGCGACCATTGTAGAAATCAGCAAAAAATCTCATGATATCTCCTTTCAATTGCGGCCAGAATCTCTTGAAAAAACCTGGATTGAAACCATCCGGGCCCGAGGCCTTGTTACTGTCCAAAAAAAATATACCTTAAATACTTATTTTAGGTACCAAAATTATAAGTTGGTATACTTTAAGTATTAATATAATACATAAGCCATAATTTATTATCATTACATTAGACCAGATTAGACTAGTCTAGGATGATCAACCAATATGTTTAGAGGTGGCAACTAGGTTGTTTAGATCGGATCATTTCTATTTGAGTTGATTTTCGATGTAGATTGTTTTTAGTTCAGGTTGGATTGAGTTTGATTCAGACTCAACTCAAGTCTATGATATTTCAAATCGGGTCGGGTCAATATTTGGTTAATTTTATTTTAGATCATGATAATATCGAATCAATTGATTTTTCATTCATGGTCAGATCGAATTTTAGCTTTGGTCAATATCAGATAAGTCATTTTTTGATTCTAGTCAAATCTTTAGATCTTTAGGTCAATTCAGGTTGAGTTAGGTATGTGTCTAATCAACTATATATATAATTATTGATATACTTTTTATAAAAATATACATTTTTTTGTCGATATTATCATTTTTTTGTATGCAAAAAGATGTTGTGGGTTGGAGTCAGCTATTGCCAGAACACATTCCCTTCCAAATTTCCTTTGTTTTGCTTCAATTTGTGTAATGACACACGTTGATAATGTACAGAGGAGAGAAAAATATTAAAAGTATTAAAAAATAGAAAATTTATGTCAACATTACCGTTAATATTTTTAATAAACAGTGATAGAAACATAAAAAATGTAACATTGATCATGATTTGGTCAAATAAAATAGTTCAATGCCGAATGTTATTCTTTACCTAAAAACTATTTAAAAATGTATGAAAAATGTGGGAAATGTTTAAATCTATAAAATTTTGAGGTACATTCAAAGGTTCAAAGATTGGCTCCTACTAGACAAAGCCGCCATATTTGAAGTTGGGCAAAGTTATGAGGAGCAAGCACGAGCTTAGTAGCTTTTGGTAGGGGCTGTGGGCCCCATAAAAAAATATTGAATTTTTTTATCTATTAAAATTTATGTTTTATAATTCGAAAAAAAAATTATGTTTTACTCTTTTAATTTTAAATTTTAACTTTGCCCCTGAACGACTTAAAGTTCTAAAACAAGCCGAAAATTTGTGCTTTTTCTTTGAAATGTTATATTATTATTTGTGTGAAGCCCAATTTCTTCAATGCGTTCAGCCCAAAATGTAATAAACAAGGGGAAAAAGTTGAAAGTTTTAGGAACTTTAGCCCAATACAAAAAATATACTAATAACACTCGCCAATTATTTCCTCTAAACTATTTTTTTTAAAATACAGACCTCGTTAAAAATTCATTATACACCCAGCATGAAAAGATCTAATGTCAACTCTAAGGAAGAAAAGCGTATCCATTAAAATTAGGATTAATATCTTATACACTGCCAGTGTAAAATAAAGTTTCCACAAGCGAGCTTATTTAGGGTTTTAGGGGTTTAGTTTAGGGTTTAAAGGTTAGGGGTTTAGGTTATATAATTTAGAATTTAGGATTTATGGCTATAATTTAGGGTTTGGGGTTTAGGGGTTGGGGTTAGATTTCTAGGGTTTTAAGGTTAGAATTTTAGGATTTAAATTTAGGCTTGAAAATAGGCATGCTTTTGTAAACTTTTTTTACACTGGCAGTGTATCAAATATTAATCCTTAAAATTATTCATTAATAGCATTATCAATTACAATTTGTTTAATACAAGAAGGGCATTCGAAATAAAAATAAGTACATTGATGTTCATTAAACGCCCAATGTTTAAAATTATTCATTAATAGTATTATCAATTACAATTTGTTTATTACAAAAAGGGCATTCGAAATAAAAATAAGTACATTGATTTTCATTAAACGCCCAATGTGCTAAAGTATGGGCTTCCTTGTTTGCTAAACGATGAATGTAGGCAACCAAAATATGATGATGTTATTGTAGAAGATCGCTCGCCTCGGACAAGCTTTGTGCCAAAGTGGACCGACCACGACTTCTTGATTGTAGAAGGTTTACTACATTTGTAGCGTCTCCCTCAATGATAACCGTTGGTCAACCTCGATCCCTGACAAATAAGACGGTCGCATAGAAGGCATGGCTTTCAACCATCTCGACCGATATCGCTCGTGGCAATGTGCGTGCACAACCCGCTACTACTAGGCCATGATAATCCCGTGCTAGGATTCCCAACGCTCCAAGTCCTGTTTGAGATTGATACATACCATCAACCGTTAGTTTAATCATACCTGGAGGAGGCTTTGTCCATCGGAGGCTTATCGAACGAGCAAATCGTGAGCTAAATAGTGCTCGACTCGTACTTGTTAAAAAAATTTATTGTTCGTTAAGCTCGATAAAATTTTGCTCGACTCGTGCTCATTACTCAACTCGACTCGTTGTTCATTAAGTTCGCCAAAATTTTCACCTTATTTTTTAAAATATAAGAAAAATCTAGTGATACTATTAAAACTTAATATAAACATACAAATTTAGAGAAAAAAGTGAAGACTATGAAGATAAATAAAAAAAAACATGTCATGATCAAGTTAGAGATGAAGTTGATATTGGAGTGTGAGACTCTTTAATTTCTCAACAATCTTCGATGAACAACTAAGGAGAGAAGGCCTTAGAGATTTTGGTGTTCTGACTTTCAATTGTATTTTTTATATAAAAACTAAAATCTTTTTCGTTTTCTACTTTTATACATAAAGTAATAATAAAAAAAGAAACGTTTTAATAAAAAAAAGAAGTGGTGCTAATTATTATAATTTACTTTCTTATTAATACAAATTAATTTTTGAAATTCTTGGAAAATACAAATATTTTAGAAATGTGAAACCAAATATTTTATTTGTCAATTACCTAACAAATCACTGAATTTTTTAGAGTTTTCAACTAGCATTTAAATTTATTGAAACATAATTTTGTAAGGTAGCCACAAAAAATCATTAAAAATTTATTTTAAAAAATAACGAGCTGCTCGCAAACTTATCGAGTCAAGTTTGGCCTTGCTCGACTCGACTCATTAAGATCTCGAGTCAAGCTCAAGTTCGAGTCGAGTCAATTCAAGTTCAACATTAATCGAATTTTGACCGAGTCGATCTCAAGCTGTTTGAGAGCTGCAACTTAATAAGCACCCCTAAGCAGAAACTAACAATTAAATAGTAAAAATAAAAGCATATGAAAAATAACTTGAAAAATATAACAAATTAACTCGAAAAAAATAAAAAATACAAACAAACACCATTGTTGATAACGAGTGATAAGCACCATCAACACTAACAATAATAGAACATAATGATATGTCGACAAGTGTATGTATCACAATTCAAGCGTGACATAATTTTTGATGATTTAAAGTACGAGTAAATTAATAAAACAACTAAATAATCATAATCTAAAGAGACTACAACAAATTTAAAGAAAATAAAAGAAAAACATGTTACAAGATTACATAAAAATAATCGCTAGTTTTGATGGGAAAAATAAAAAAATATTTAAACAAAACAGAAAAAAGGAAGGAAAGAATATAAACAAAGGAATAAACCAACGAATGATCGTCAGCAGCCAACTATTATTAGTTTTGACTAGTGAAAAATATTTAGGGTGAAAAAATGGATTTTTTTTCACGTGATAATAAAATATTAAATAAATACATACTATTATGTTAAAAAAGTTGATGCAAGCAAAAGGAAATGGACTGATTTATGGGATTTTAATTTAACTTAATTTAATAATATAAAACAAGATCTTGTTAAGATTGAGAGATCGATTAGTGAAAGTGACTCCATGTACAGTACAAACTGGGACAAATCATAAAGTTTTTAACGAGTTTCATATTATTCTTTCAAAAAAATTATTCTCATAACTATGAAGGTCCTGTTTGACAATTAGCGGATAATTGATAGCGAACTATATTAGCTGACAGCTGATGGTTAATTACATTAGCCGACTTGACTAGCGGATTGTATAAAAATGTTTGGTAAAATTAACGGGTAGCTGTTAGATTATTTAAACAAGCAAAATGACATATAAGGACATGATTATATTCAATACTTGTTTGAATAGTTTATTAGTTATCAATATTTTGTATCTAATTAATATTAATTAGATCTATAAAATTATTTTTAATATAACTTTTCTAAACATATTCGAATGATTTATATATTAATTTATTATTTATAAAATTATTTTAATATAATTTAATTAATTAATAAATTTAAATACACATATAAATATGTGATAATAAAAAGAAAAAAAGTAAATACGATTAGCTTATAAATAGGGTGAGAAAATATTTAATTTAGGTTATTTTGAAATTTTTGGTAACTGGTAAGGGTAAAATAGTCTTTACAACTCTAATATCAACCTCTAATCTCAAAAAGATCATATTATGAGATTTTTAAAAATTAGCTGTTTCATCTCAATCCTATGTTCACCAAACAACAATATTAACGGATTTGACTGATCAAACCTCTAATTATGTCTCAAACCTCTAATTTTTTGTTCAAATCTCTCTTTACCAAACATGGCCGAAGTAAATTATCAGTCAATTTGAAGAACACCTAGAAATTTAACGGGTTAATTCAATCGGTAAGTAGTTTGATATCGCTTAAGTCAGTTTAAAATAGAAAATTTTGTACATACAAAAAATTTCAGTTGAAAGATTAACTTACTAAAATTAGATGTGCGACGCGAATCAATTGAAGTAGTCCGAGTAAAACCTTGAAATCCAGGAATAACTAAAAAAATGGAAGAACACCCTAGAATCACATACACCATATTTTGGAAAATTCCCTTGCAAACATCCAAAAACTTCTCTATAATCATCAGAATATACATAACAATTACTTACCAAACAAATTGAGATTAAAACAAAAATCTTAATCAGAAAATATAAACTATACTATGTGTTCTTAATTATAATACATAATACTCAATTAGAGCTTGAGGGATAGGTCAACCTTGTGTATCTGATCTTCCTGCTTAGTATTCAGACTAGCACCTCTCGACCACCAACAATTACCCATCACTTCATCACCAGGAGAAGAAGCACCACCCATCATCGTCCTCATTACGTTGAACCGACCGACACTCGGCCGAGATGTCGAATTCTCCGTCGACAACTTCCCGATCGCCGGCTGTTGGTCTATAGGAGGCCTTGCCCTTGACCAACTCTGACGTCCATAAGAGACATGAGAATTATTAGGCTTATGGATCATGGAATGCACCTGAATTCCCAAAGATCTATTATATCCACCGTTTAGTGGAAGCGAAGCCAAGCTTGAATAGTGGTTTTGATGATGAAAATACGGGTGCCCGAAAGCGGCAGCCGAGGCAGCTATTTGAGCTCCGATCCTTTGCCCTCTTTTGGACAACGTCCGCTCCCTCTTGTGTGCATTTTGGTGCCCGCCAAGAGCTTGTGAGCTGTAGAATTTCCTCTGGCAATAGTTGCACGAGAACACTCGTTGCTCGCCGCCACCGCCGATGTCCGTGTTCAACGAATCGATGAGGTTGAGCTCTTCTTGATCCGAACCACGGTCACAATCGCTAGTGGCAAGATTTAGATCTATTCGGAACATCGGTTTCGCCTCATCGACACCGCCCGGTGTCGAAACGACGCACGAAGAACCCTCCGAGGGACTAGTTTCTTTCCTCAGACATTCCATACTTGGTTCTTTGTTGATAGCAAAGAAGAATCAAAATCCCTTTTTTATGTTGAAGGGCACCAAATGCTTTGTGCATTAACAATAATGTTCCTATATATGGGAATATTAAATGCACTATTAAAAAAAAGGGTTCGGTTTAGGTTTCTTTGTCAAAGTTGGCTTTATTGGGACTACACCATGTACTTTGTTTTGCTAGCCATTCCATTACATACATAACTAAGTTATGTACATAAATTTCTGGTACCAAAATCTACCTGCAAAAAAAACCATATCTCATGTAGGAGATTTTTTCTTTCTTTTTTTGGATATAAATATCATGGTTTGATTTTTTTTCAAGAGTGCCCCAATTATGGGGAGACAATATGACCTATTTGTGTCATAATACGACACAAATTCTTTTGTATCCTATGTACTTAAAACTCCATCAACCAAGGGGCACCATGTCCCCATGCCAGTTACTTTGAGCGTGCACCTCTCCACTTTTTTTTTGGGGGGGTGGTCTTTCCTTTTATTTTTGGTTTAATTATAAAATAATTTGTATTAAGTGTTTAAAGTATATTTTGATCAAAATAAATGTCTGATATTTTATTCTGTTATATTCTAAGTTTAATTTGTTAATTGCCGTACGAAAATTTGTCGTCAAAGAATGAATGACACGATTTATTTTCTTATAAATCACTAATCCCAAAATTCATCCAATGTGACCGTCGAATTAACCATCGTCGCTACTGTTGCATAATCCTCAACTGATTACCTTACTCTTTTGTTGACAGAAATCAGTGAATGTTGTGCCAATATTGAACGTCGATTATCGAATATCAAAAACTTTCTATCAAGCGATGAATGACATCCAAACAGATTACTGTGTCTTGCTATGGGAGGAGGAGACTTATTATGGGGTAGCGGCGTGGAGATCAACGATGACAACAAATGAGTTTTGATATTATGTTGAGATTGAATTTTTTAATTCAAGAAAATTAAAATTTAAGAATTAAGAGACTAAAAAACAAAGTCGAGTGTCAAATAATAATTAAATATTAACTGTTTTAAACGATTGACTTCAAAATAATAACGATATAAAATGTTAGACACATATTTTGACTAAAAATATGCTAGTTACTTATTTTATCTAAAAAATACTTTAAACGTCTATTATTAAAAAAAAAAAACACTTAATTTATAACTAAACCTCTATTTTTCTCTTATTTCTTGGATTTTTTGTCCCAAATCTTTTGCATATTTTATTACTACTATTGCCATCGAAGCAAACGCACAAACACAGATGCTTACATATAGAAAATGTTGCCATGATTTGATGGAACGCTAATTGACTCATTGGTGGGGAATGGAGCATCTACCCATCCAATGAATCATTACATTGGGTCTGGTTTTAGGACATAATAAACTTGAATCATATGTATCTGGGTGGATATGAAATCATGCCTTCCATTTTTTTTTATTATTCCAAGTCACACTTATATTCTAAACCATAAGTTTTATGATTCCTGTTGTTTAAGGTGTAAATTGTTCATACTTGCCACTATATTAAATAATTAATACAAATGTATCTATCAACACTTGCATGTTATGATACTTATCTATCAAACAACAAGTCAAAACTAAACAAATAGTTTTTATCATCTAAATCGAGATTTTTAATAGTCTGTAAGTGATTACAATGTAGTATATGTTTATACTTTTTCTTATCTCTTTAATAACGCACACACACATGCAGACAAAGATGATTGAATCCAGATCTCTTAAGACCGATCGTTGGGTTCTCATTTAAATCGATATTTAAAGTTGTTAAGTGTTTAATATAATGACAAAATTAAAGAGAAATCGAAATAAATGATCTCAACAGGTAAAATTGAATTATGCTATTCAATTAATACCTTGCAAACAAACTTGGGGGAGTTTCATTTCGTTTGCAACATTTAAACTTTTTTTTTTAAAGTTAAGGTGATTACAAGTAGTATTTATTCTGAATATACTCTTAATCATTTAACAAGGCATGTTCAATCGCCATGCTACAGTTGCTGGTGTTCGAACTTGCGATCTCTAAGAACAACAACTGTTCACTTAACCACTAAAATAAGTTAGTTCGTGAAACATTTAAACTCTTCTAAAGCCATCAACACCATGGCTTTTTATAGTGTGTATAAGATATATGAAACAACTCCTTTTTAATGTGCATAAAATGTCAAAAGGCCACTTAGGGGGTGACATACATATATACATATATATAAACTTGAAGGAATGGGTCATCTCATCTTAGTATGTGGACGAAACTTAAGTGGCGGCGTGGGGCCCAGTGACAAATGGCCGACAAGGAAATGGTGAAGCTGATGTGGAGCCTACTCATGCTATGATAATGCCATCTTACACATATATTAGTTTAACATGAAACAAATCCTAAAAGGATTAACCCCTGAGATTAAGCCTAACCTAATCTAAGCCTTTTCTTTTCTTTTCTTTTTTACTTGGACTATTATTATCAGGAAGGAAATGTCATTTTTAGCCAACTAAATACCAACCAATCCTAACCCTACAAGGGGGTCAGTTTTGACAGAAGCAAAAAAGAAAATGATGTGGATTTGGGTATTTCACTTTCACTCATTGGTTTAGGTAATACAAAACAACCCACATGATGGTTTTTTAAGACAATTAGTTGTCTAATCAAATTCAACCAAATCTCCTTTAAAGATTTCTCTGTCTGCCTTCTCAATCTACTTTTTATCAATAACCTAAAATTAACATCACTTCCACATTAAAAACAATCTGGAACAATGGATAAATTCGGGAATGTAACGAGTGGTTGATGGAGCGGTTGTCCCTTTAAAAATTTAAAATTCTTATATAATTTAATTTTTTTATTAAAATTTAATTTTATTCTCTTAAAATTTCATCAGTTCGTTCCTATAACATAAAATTTTGCGTCCTTCCTCGAATAAAGTCTGAATTAAATACTAAGAGAGATTCAATTATTAAATTTAGACTAAAATATTTGAGGGTACGAATTACTCTCATGTTATCATGAAATTAGTCACAAGTTTTTGTGTTAGGATAAAATTAAAATTTTAGGTCAACAAAAATCCGTATTGAATTAAAAGACATAAAGATAGCCAACTTGCTTGTTAATCATGTTTAATATTTCATGCTTTTGATTAGGGTTTTATATAATACTAGGAAAATCAAGGGTGGTTTAAGGAATGAGTACTATGAAAAACTATGCCGAATCCTTTGTCATATCTTCACCAATAATGAAGCTATAGTGTGCATTAATATTTTGATATTTTTCCTACACTGTTGTGGTCAAGAAAGTGTGTATTTCAGACCAAGAAGCCAAATCACTTTAGGACAAGTAAATGTGAACACATATAACTGAGTGTTTTTAGTGGAAAAACAAAATCGGTATTTTTAAGACAAGTAAATATGTTAAAATATCAAAAATATGATTTTGGATTAAAAATTAAGGTTAGAGTTTATGATATAAAGTTTATAATTTAGAATTTAAGGTTAGAGATTTAGAGTGTGCGATTTAGATTTTTAGCATCAGGACATAGAAAGAAAATGGCATGTTGCCACATCATTTTCTCTCTCCTAGTCAACATATTACGTCCACTAAAATCATAAAAAAGCACACATGGCATGTTGACTAGGAGAGAAAAAATGACATGGCAGCATGCCACATGTGCTTTTCTCTCTCCTAGTAAGTTTGCCATGTGTGTTTTTCTCTCTCATAGTCAGCATGCTATTAATTTTTTAACGGTAATGTGCCAAAATAGAAACAAAACGTAACATTAGGTACTATTTTATAAAAAAACAAGTGAGATACTAAAATAAAAATACGAATAGGTGAAGTACTAAATATGTAGTTATACTTATATTATATAAGCAAATAAAGGAAAACTTGTAGGCATCTATTATTGTGATATATATATATATATATATATATATATATATATATATAAATAAGTACAAGTGGAACTGAAGGTGGGATTCCATTGTCAAAGGGTTCGAAACTGAGAATAAATATTAAAAAAAAAAGAGAATAAGTCATTTTGTACTCGGCCCAATTATTTGGAAATATGTTCAAAATCCACTTGCTTGAATCAACTCGGGTGTTAGGCCGAACATTAATTACGAAGTCCATAGTTGTTTCTTTTATGCCATTTGTAAACATGCGCAAGAACGATCAATTTAAGATTTAAATTCACTATTGAAATAAAATAATATTTTATTATTACACTAATAACGGCGTTTCGAACAAGTATCTAGTTGAATACAATAATTTTCTTTAAGAAAAAACATATTGTAATGATTCTTGAATATTAATTTTGAAGTGTTCATCAAATAAGCAACACTCGTTAAAAAATAATTATATCCTACACATGCGGTGGAATACAAAAATTTAAAGTTTACAAATTTTAAATTTAAGGGTTGTTGTTAGAATTTAAGGTTTATAGGTTAAAATTTAAATTTTTAACATATTACTCTAACCTATAAACCTTAAATTATAGTCGCAACCTATAAATTCTATACACTTAAACCTAAACCATTAAACCTTAAATTCCATACACCTTAATGCTAGGACGCTTGAAGAAACCTTTTTGTTTTCCATCAACTTGGAGCGTTTTCAACTATTGTAATTATCATTCGTAAGAGGCTGTGTAACCAGAACCATTCTTGAATTGTCAGATTGGTGAAGGTAGTAGGGGTTACTACCATTGTTGAACGGATTAAAGAGGTTAGTAGCATCACCCATTGCGAGAAAAAGAAAATAAAAAAATCACAGAAAAAGCATTAAATACACATCTGATACCATATTACAACTGATTTGAGTTTAGAAAAGAATGATTTATTCTTTGATAAATTGTGTTTATGACGTATGTATAACCTTGATATTATATAAGAAAATATACAAAGCTTAACTTCCTAACAATAAAGAATAACCAACTTATAACTAACTTAACAGATATCATTCTCAATATCCTGCATGGAATATTTTCCTTTAAAAATGCATTTCTTACTTAAGATCATACAAGTTGTAATCATGAGATCAATTCTACCTAACAATGTTTTATTTGATTACCTTGGATTAAACTTTTGAGTTAATAATAAATTATGATTTATATTTTGTTGTTATGGTTAGTTTTTAGGTTAGGGTTTGATATTTTAAAATTTAGACTTAAGAATTTAATAATTAATACCAAGATTTTAAAGGTTAAAGTTTAGGGAGTTAGAGTTAGATTAAGATTCTAGGTTTAGAAGAAACAACAGTACTAGTTATTTTCGTTATGGGCGTTGTTCATGATTTTGTTTTTGTACATTTCCAGAAAGTTGTGAACCATTTTCTCCCGAGCCAGCCCCAGCACCCATTTTTTCAGTCCAAAGATTTAAATAGCGATCCACGATATAGCGGTAGCAATACCGTTCAAAATTATTATTGTAAAAGATAGCAATCCACAATAATAGTAATTTATCCGTTATTGTTCGCAACCGCGATAAAATACCGTGATCGCAATTTAAATCCCTCTACCCGCCTGTTCTAGCGATTTCTCCAGTTCCCCAAGGAATCAAAGTTGCTTATTGGCCAATAGTAGCGGGAGCAGTAGCCATGGATTCGGGTCGGGGTGCAGCCTGAGAAACTGGTTATGGGACTGGCATCGTATGGGCATAAATGGAAGCTCAAGGATCCGAATGTTAATGGTATCGGGCCGTACGCTGATGTTAAGTCCATTGAGTGGAAGGGTTAAAGGCTTGGCTGACTATTTCTTTTGGGCTGTCAGCTATAATAGTTTTAAGGTGATATCTGTTTATATTTTTTTTAACCATTTGATATCGTATATTTTTCAGATAAAACTAATTAAACAATGATCTCTTAAGATAAATATCATTTTTTCTTTTATAGATTACGAACTACAACGAAAGGTTGTTCCATTTCAGTTCAAGAAATCCAGGCTTGATCCATTGATTTATCTAGCCATTGTCGTCTCTGGACATTGGCAGGAGGGGCGTCTGCCCAGAGCCTTTTTTTATAATATTCGATATTAAAATTTATTTTTTTAATATTTATTGTTAAGGGTGTACTCTTAAAATTTATTTATTTAACACTTATTATTAGCACTTAGTTTTTTCCAACATTTGTTATGAGGGCCTAATCTTAAATTTTAATTTTTCCCGATATTTGTTATAAGGGGTCCAATTTTTTCAATAATTATTCTTAAGGGGCTATTTTCCCCAATATTTATTATTAGTGATATACTCTTAATTTTTTTCAATACTTGTTATTAAACCTAATTTTTTCTGATATTTATAATTAGGGGCTCAATTCCCCATATTTGTTATTAGGGACATTTTCTTAAAATTTATTGTTTTAATATTTGTTATTAGCAGTCCAATAGAGACATGATTTTTCCAATATTTGTTATTAGAAACATACTCTTAAAATTTATTTATTTCTCTAATGTTTGTTATTAGAAACGTAATTTTTTTCTAATACTTCTTTTTTTTTGAAAGGTATTCTAATACTTCTTATTAGAGGCATACTTTTAAAATTCATTTTTAATATTTATTATTAGATGACTAATTTTTTTCTAATACTTATTATTAGAGGCCTATTTTTAAAATTTATTAGTAAAAACTTAATTTTTTAGTTTGCCCTTACTTGTTAGGCCACTAAAATTTTAGAAACGGCTATGTATTTAGCCGACTATTTGCTTCCATTGAATGTGGGAGTGTAGGTGTCACTTTTCCTCTCTCCCCACTCTACCCAGTAAATAAAAGAAAACAACGAGGCAACCATGTTGTATGAAGTGGCAAAAGATTCAACCAAAATATAATAATGAGAAATAAGGCATTTAATAATTAATATTAGCCAAATCTCAGCGAATGAAAATCGTCTATCCTTAATTATGTTCTTATTAGTGCTTTCACTTTAAAATAATGAGTTTAGGGTTTGTGGTTTAAAGTTGGGGTTAGAGTGTAAGGAATTAGGGTATAATGTATTTTTAGGGTTTAGGATATAAAAATTAGAGTTAGAGTTTAAAATTTAATTTTTAAATATTTTTTAGTAGAGGTCATATAAGGAAGTATAATTAGGGGTCAAGAGATTTTTACTGAACATCAACACCCATATTTATGAAATACTAAACCCTTTTTTCCTACTTTAAGGCAAGCCAAAGGAACAGTCATGTGACCCCATCAAGCACGGAATCTCAAAGATTTTGCACCCAACATGAATCTTCACCCTCAATTATAACCATGCCACCATCCACTATTTTATTATTTTCTAGTTAATACTTAATACACAAACTCAGAGCTTGCCCTTATCATGCAAAGTGCAAACCCATTTTAATATATTTATATGGAGAGAGAGAGAGAGGGAGGTCAAATAATGGAGCTTTGGATAATCATAAATAAACTCATAGGGCATATCTCTTCCTTTGCTTTAAATAATAGTGATATTTAAGATCTTTTCGTATATAGTTACATGAGTCACGATTAATTCTAAAATTGAATTGGGTTGAGACGTGTTAGCCAATGTTAGAGTGTGAACCTCTAGACGTGCGGACAATCACTTGCGACTTCCCGTGAACACAACATGCAGACGATTATTGGCAAAAGCTTGTCAGTCGTAAGAAACCAACGAGTTACAACACGTTATCTCGAACCATGTGTCTCTCCTTAATGACAAATCGATCTAGACCATCACATCCTAGGACGTCTATTCAACAACACCCATACCACTGCACCTCTTTATTCAACCTGAGCAAACCAAAAACCTCTGAAGCAACCAAAGACTCTTGATCTCTACCATGTGAGTAACCTTCCTCCGTCATCTAAGAACATTGTTCATCCTACCAGACAACAAATTCTAAACGAAGAGTGACAATTTTTTGATTTTATTCTTTTCTCTATAAAACTTGGACTTGAAACAGGTATCGAATTTTATATCATTTGACCTAACATGTTTTTAGTAGTTAAGTCTCTATCAATGATGAGTGGTACAAGATAAGAATGTTGTAAATGGAAGATGAGGCAAGTGCAGTTAACCAAACTAAGATTGGTTGGTTTGACAGAATATGATGAATGATGAGATGGTTTGCAACTTCATTTTAAGACAGGAGAATATTATATTATTGACATTAATAATGATAATGAATGAACGTAGGCAAAAGCACATCCATCACCAAAACCAGACTACAGGAGACTAGGCTATTCACTTCCACTCTGGAACCCACGTCTTCTTCTTCTGTTGGTGTGTCCTTGTGTGTATTATACGTAGGGATTGAGTCAGAAATTTATTTAAAAAATATTATTTTTTAATAATATTTAAATAAAATTAATTAGTTATAAAGGGTGTTAATTATATATATATTTTAATTTTTATGTACTAATTATATAAAAATTTCAAAAAAAATTAGGGTGTCAACAGACACCCCAATAGTACATGTGGCGCCTATATATGAGAGAGAGAGGGGATTCGTTTACATAGTGTAAAACTCTTTAAGTTTTACACGTTTTTTTGGACCGTTGGATGAGTGAAATGAATGGATGTGATTAACATAAAATATGTGAAGATTATCATTTGGAAAAAAAAAAGAATAAAGAGTTAATCTGAGTCATCTATTCTCCTATCTAACGATCCAGAAAACATGTAAAAAAAAATTTTATATTGTGTAAGTTGATCTTAATATATATATATATAATGTGTCACTCCCACTCAGAAGGGTTAGTGGGCATTCATGGGATAACTGATTTGCTAGCTTCTTCTTTTACCAATTATTTCACTTTCTCCCACAAACTTTTCCAAAAGTTGTTGCCCCCCTCCTCTCTTTAGTGTATGTGGGCATCGTGTTTTTTTAATAAATAATTTTGAAATTATTCATAAATTTAGTACTCGAATTTAACATTATTTATTGTAAGAGTTATTTAAAAAAATTTAAATCTAGAAAGCCAACAATATAAATTTTTTAATGTTTTAATATTTTCGTGGGAACATGCCCCCGCTAATCTTATGAACATTACGCCATGCATAAATTCCTCTAAATTCTATTATCGAAAAAAATCCTCTAAATTCACTATATCAAAAATTAATTGAACTAAGATACATTCGGTTAAGGGAACGGTTGTTGTTCTTAAGGTCATGGGTCCGAGCACCAGCAGTTGCAGCAGAGTGATTAAATATGTATTATCAAATGGTTGAGAATATATTTAGAACAGATACTACTTGTAATCAACTTAGCTTTCAAGAAAAAAAAGGTCCTTTTAAATAACATCACTTTTATTTTTTGGTTTAACCACCGATTTTTAACTTATTAGTTAATTAATTTGGATTGGGTATTGTATAAGCTCATTACAGGGGCGACCCTCCCAATCCAATTATTCCATTCACAACGTTAAAATCTAAACTCTTGATCCTACTTAAGAGATTTAGTGTCTCATCTTATTAAACCAATTGATTGTTGGTAACAACATCACTTTTATTGTTCAAATATAAATTATCTCGTTAAAAATATATATTATATTTATGTAAATTACGATACATCAACAACTTTTATATATATATAGTGACGGAAGCTTTAAGGGATCGGTGGAGGCCACGGGCACCCCAAAATTTTGGAAAACTCGAATTTTGTTTTGAAAATTTTAATTTGGCTCCCTCAAAATTTTTAAAAATTCATATTAAGCTTCAAAACTTTGAATATTTTTAATTAAATTCTCTCTCAATTTTTTTGTTAAATTTCTTTAAATTATTAAAAATTTTAGTTAAACCCTCAATTTTTTTAAAAAATTTTCGTTCAATCCTTAAATCTTTTTAAAAATTGAAGTTAGCCCCCTCAAACTTTTACTCCAAATTCTGCCAATATATATATATTGCAATTATTTTAAGTTTATATAAACGGACGTGCTTCTCAGATTTTGACCAATTTCGTGGCAATTATCAATGGAAAAAGCTTTAATGTTTAGGCTTTTTAGGCCCTAAAATTAAATGACTTTTAAGGTCTTAAAAGAAGAACACTTTATAAAATGCAGACAAAAGAATAAAGCAAAGAAGGGTTAATTAGAGTAATAATTAGGATTAAACAAGGGAAAAAGGTTGAAAATATAACAGCCTTATTACACTTTGGCAAGAGAGCCAATTTCTCCTTTTTCTTCACAAAGCATGCTTTGGCGTGACCCATACTCCCTGCCATTGTGGTCCCCCCATAACCACAAACCAAACTAAAATAGAATCATTAATATTTATTTTTTTAAAAAATTATTACAATTATAGTCACTATATATTGCAATTGATGCATACAAAATTATATTAATAGAGTAAATTAAGTTAATAAAAATATTATCACAATAAATTTTTATTTTAAATTAATTAATAAATAAATTAAGAGTTAATTGCATTACACATCCCTAAACTATGACACTCATTCTATATTGGTTCCTAAACTTTAAAACATTCTAATTTCATCCTCAAACTATGACCTTCATTCTAAATTGGTCCCCAAACTTTTGAGCAGTCTAGTTTCATCCTCAAACTTTGACTCTCATTCTAAATTGGTCCTCAAACTTTTTGAATGTTCTAATTTCATCCCTAAATTATCAATATATGCTGGCCATATCTTATGTTATTAAATCCGTTACAAAAATTGTTAATTGTCATTAAACATTGATGTGTATTATGTAATAATATGATGTGATATAAATGATAATTTGAGAATGAAATTAGAATGTTCAAAAAGTTTGAGGACCAATTTAGAATAAGAGTTATAGTTTGAGGATTAAACTAGAATTATCAAAAGTTTGATGACCAATTTAGAATGAAGGTTATAGTTTGAGGATGAAATTAAATTTTTTTAAAGTTTAGGGACCAATACAAAATAAATGTGATAGTTTGAGGACATATGGTGCAATTAACTCTAAAATTAAATACCAATAATATCGAAAAAATAGTACATCACTATAAGTAATATAGGAAAATACACTAATACATAGCCCAAGTAATAAGCTTTTGAAGGGTTGTATATATAAGATTAAGTGATTCTAACACTAAGTTAAGATAAATATAATAATGTAGTATTTGTTTATAAATATTTTTAATTTTTTGATAATGCGTATACACTTTGTAAATAAAATGGTTTGAATATTGTATTTTAAGATCATCCGCTTTTTCACTGAAAATTGAAAACACTAAATAATAAAGGATTACTTGGTTTAATTAAAGAGGAAAGAACATCAAAATCTTGGACTTTAATGATCAAATCAAATAAATATCAAATATATTAACAATTTAGTGCAAAATTTTAGCAATATAAGATTAAATCCTTCAACTCAAATAAACTTGGTAATTCCCAGAAGATTTTCATTGATTTCTTCAACCTATAAAATTGAAAATTGTTAGTAAAAAGCAGTTCATTGAAAAATCAATTTTGAATAAAAAAAACCGTGTTTGTGGCATGTGATTTCTAGTTTTCAGTCAATTTCCATACTTAACTTAGATTCCATCTTCTTTATTCCTCGCTGTCTCTTTCTCTCTGTTAAAAAACCCAGAAATTAGAGTAGAGTTTACAGTCTGTTTTTAAATACTATTAAATGCAAAATCTTTTCCATTATTCTAAACTTACCAATCACCTGCTCTGCCTCTAAATTCACCCCTTAATTACTTTCTAAAAATCTGCCCCTCTCCTTCATCTTTGTCTCAATTTCCTTCCATTTTAGATTCTGGGTTTTGTAAAAATCCACAAAACAGAGTTTCTGATATTGCAAAAAAGAAAGAAAAATCTGTAAAAAATGACTGTAGAGCGAATTGTTAGTGAAAGGAAGGATCAGTTTCCCGTTGGTATGCGAGTTTTGGCTGTTGACGACGACCCAACTTGCCTTTTACTGCTCGAGACTCTGCTCCGTCGATGCCAGTACCATGGTTTGTTTCTATTTTTGTTATCCTAAATCTACTTGGTTTTTTTTTTTTGTTTAATTTTACGTTGTGGGTGTTAGTTGTTTTTCGTTAAAAATGAAATCTTTGTGAACTTTTATGGACTTCATTCATCACATTTGCATTGTGAAAATCTGAAGGAAGATATGGTTTTTAGGTTTCTCTTGATTCTGCTGATAGTTCTTAGATTTGGGTCTCTTTTTTTTTCATGATTTGATGATTTATTGTTATTTTAACCCAAAAAAATCACGCCTTTGGATAATTTTTCCCGTTTTGGATTTATTGTGAAAGTATGTATTTTGCAGTTACCACAACAAGTCAGGCAATTACGGCATTGAAAATGTTGAGGGAAAACAAGAACAAGTTTGATTTGGTTATCAGCGATGTTCATATGCCCGACATGGATGGTTTTAAGTTACTCGAGCTTGTGGGGCTTGAGATGGACCTGCCTGTCATAAGTAAGCAATTATTAATACTCTCTGCTTTTTGTTTTTTCTTGCCTTTAAATTCTAGGTTTCGAAGGAATTTTATTACAACTTTCATCATTTTGGTCGTCCCATGCAAAAAGGGGGGAAAAAGCTTAAGGGAAGTTGGATTTCGGATCAAAACGTTGGCCGATTCGAAGTTGATTATAAAGCTGATGCTTTGTGAACTTGCTTTATTTCTGTATATGTTGAAGTTATAGGAGCAACTGGATTTTTTTCAACTAATGATTTGATGAACTGCCTTCAGTGTTGTCTGCGAATGGTGATACCAAGCTTGTGATGAAAGGGATCACTCATGGAGCTTGTGATTATTTGCTGAAGCCTGTTCGAATCGAGGAGCTAAAAAATATATGGCAACATGTAGTCAGGAGAAAGAAATTTGATAGGAAAGACCGGAATAACTGTGACAGCCAAGACAAGGCTCATGCTGATAGTGGTGAGGCTGCCGGGATAGGAAATGCTGATAACAATTTGAAGGTAAACAAGAAGCGGAAGGACCAGAATGAGGATGAGGATGAGGACCGTGATGAGGATGGGCATGATAACGATGATCCGTCAACCCAAAAGAAACCTCGTGTTGTTTGGTCAGTGGAGTTGCATCGCAAATTTGTTGCAGCGGTTAATCAGTTGGGCATTGATAGTATGTTCCTCACTTCTTAATTTTGGCTACATTTATGGCATAACTATTATTGCTATTGTTCTATTTATTTTTCGCATCTGTCTCTTGTTTTCAATGTATAATATTATCATTTCAGTTCTAGGTATTCTGGCTGATTGTTTAATTTCACAGCGAAACTATTTGTGCATGAAGCTTTCGGTTTTGACTTTTTCACCTTGTTGTAATGCACAGAGGCTGTACCTAAAAGGATCCTAGAACTGATGAACGTTGAAAAGCTAACCCGAGAAAATGTTGCCAGCCATCTACAGGCATTAATCCTTACCTTTTCTGCCATAGGTACTATGAATCCAAAAGTTATCAGGAAGCTAACTGTCATTATTTTTTGGTTGCAGAAATTTAGGCTTTACCTGAAAAGAATCAGCTGTGTGGCAAACCAGCAAGCAAACATGGTGGCAGCTTTAGGCACTGCAGATTCTTCGTATTTGCGGATGGGGTCTCTGAATGGACTTGGGAATTTCCATGCCTTGGCTGGAACTGATCAGTTTCACAATGCAGCCTTTAGATCTTTCCCACCTAGCGGGGTGCTTGGAAGATTGAACACACCAGCCGGGCTAGGTATACGCGGTCTTCCATCTCCTGGAACTATTCCATTAGGTCATGTGCAAAACTCGGGTCATTCCAGTAATGATCCGAGCAAGTTGCAATCTTTCATTCCTGGAAACCATAATGCTAACATCCTACAAGGTATGCCAATGTCACTAGAACTTGATCAACTACAAAATAACAAGGGTGTTAGCCACATTGGAGAGCTGCCGGTTGCCAATAGTACGAGTGTTTTCCCTGTTCCTGGCAGTTTAATGGATGCACGAATAACTGGATTCTCCAATAATCCGGTTCTTGGTGTTACAAGCAATTCCTTGATGTTAGAAGGAAGCTCTCAGCAAACCGCTTTGCATGCAAGAAATTTGAGAGATGGTGTTTCTGCAATAGGATTCCAAAATGGGAATACTTTATCCGACTTTGCTTCCATAGATCCTGTTTCCCATCAATTGCGGGATTCAAAAGCAGATTTACAAGGACAAGCTGCCTCAATTAACTGTAATGCAGGGCAAATAATGACAAGAGTTCCTCAAGAATGGAATTCTTCAATCCCCGCCAATGGTGCTATGATTCAGTTGGACCAGTGCTTGGACCAAAATAACTCAATTTTCCACAGAACTATCGATTCGGATTCAATGGGACCATTGAATTTTGGTGATCCCTTATCCATCAAGCATAGTGAAGCTAACAACTCAGCCATGGAGCCATCAGTTATTGGAAAGGAAGGGTATCTTATGTACCAATCAAGGACACAGGGAAATCACATTCCTGATAACATTGGGTCGTTGGAAGATCTGGCAAGCGCAATGATGAAACAAGTAAGATTAGTCGGACTTTTTATTTATTTTTTCTAGTTGTTTCTTCTGTAGTTGATTTTTAATGATATTTCTCAGTTTCAGCCATCGGATTAACCCACTAAAGGTACTCAAGGACACGGATGTGTGCCGGATAAGTTTTTGGATAAATAAGCAAGTGATTTGTACATCTTACATATGGATACCCAATAACAGACTTTGTAGAAGTTATTTATTTCCTATGAAACAATTCTGGGACATGCCAAAGCATGCTCTACCAATTTAGTGAAATGGCATTAGGGCTTATTAGCATTCATTTAGCCTAGAGTGTGTTTCTTTTGGATGATTAAGTAGTGATTAGCACTAATTTTATACTAACAGTGTTTATGGAATGATTAAGTAGCAAAGAGATGTAGATATGTTAAACCAGAAGACAACCAACCCAAACATGAGTTTGACCAAGTGTGTGACAAGCATGTCAGAACAGGACAGTGTTAGTTGCAGATCTTGTTAGGTTCCTCCACATCCTTATAATTCTGTTGCACTCTTCACATGGCTGAGGTACATCAAATTTTCTGCAAATAGATTCTAGGCTCAGCACATCCTGGTCCACTTGATCCGATTGGAGAGAGTATATTGTTGAAATTATTAACTTTGAGCAACTGATGTATATATTTCTGTTTTGTGCTGTACGTGGAATTACGATTCCGGTCGTTTGTCTGTAACCGTGACTCTAGGTTATCTTTGTTGCAGGACCAAGATAACGGGAAACCAACGTACGACAGTTTCGGACACAATAGTTACTCTCACAGGACTTGCATCTGAAGATTAGAATGTAGCCTAGTAACAGCAGAAGAAGGATCTGCTTTACAAGCATTGGTTCCTCTTGTTAGTTTTGCCCTCAATGTAAACTGATGACAGATCTATCTGTTAATCTTATTTCTGCCATTATCAACTTTTTTTCTTTCTCTTTTCTTTTCTTGCCAATTCCAGGCAAATTTTTATTCTGTCTAAAGGCCTGTCCAAGATTGTATAATGAATAAAAACTCAATTATTAAAAGTTTATAATATTTGCCTTTGCATTATTAGTACACACTTTACTCCATGTTTCATGCTAACAGTGTTTAATTATTAAAAAATGTCACAACACTCATCCCCTTATTTAGTACATAACAGTCATCATCCTAAAGTAATAATCACCCTTTCCTCACAAAGAAAGTTGATATACCTGTTAAGTATGCGGATTAAAGTTCGGAATTCGGAATTTAATCCGCATACTTATTGCAGATTGGTGAGGAAGTAATGAGAGAAAGCATTCAAGGATTGAGGAGGCAAACCAATCCTCACATCAATCCCTCTCAAATCATTGGGATTCTGCATGAAATATGCAACTTGAGGCATTGGAGAGAGCAATGGAGACACATAAGCAGCATCACCATGAAGAAAATCAATGTTGTGCAATGGCATCCTGGTCCAATCGGAGACCAGGGTCAGCTCATTGATCGGAGGGAGACTGCCCTGAGCTCCTCCCTCCAATGCCTTGTTATACGCGATAACGTACTCGTCGCAGATCGAGTTCTTGGCTGTCTTTATCTTCTCCACCGTAGCTTCATGGCTCCCATTTTCCAGTTCTTCAGCTGTTAAGGCAACTGAGGCTAGAACAAAAGCGTTGCCACTGAAACCTTTTGGCAATGGCGGCACCATCTTGTTCCTTATGTCCACAGCAAATTGCAAGCAAACCATTGCCCCCTTCCGTCCTCCTAAAGCCTTTGTCCTTGCCTAGAGTGTAAATAATTTCAGTAACTGTATAATATAAAACGATCCATCGAAATCGAAATCATTTTACCTTCCATAAGTGAGCTGCAACGAGTTCAAAGGAAGAACATGAGAAGCTACCTCTCCTGTCACCAAATACCTTGCGTTTCAAGCTTTCTATCATTGCACCACTCAGGTGGAATGTCCTGAGAACAAGATTTGAGTTCCCCATATTAAGAACGTTCCTGCTGCCACCAAAAGTTTGAGTCTGACCGGCCATAGCCTGTTTTATCAACTGATATAGATGATCTATGGCTGCTGCCCTTGTCGCCGAGCTCCCACTTTCAGGCAACTTTGTCAACAGTGAGCCCCTCTCATGCACAGGTTTGTAAAGCTGGGGGCTGCTCTTTTCTTTAAGAATTGCAGAATTAGAAGCCCATGCACGGAGAAAATCGTAGGTGGCTGGTCCATCAAACAACGAGTGGCTTGTGCCGATACCGATTGAGTAGCCTCCGCAACCAAACCTGGTAACCTACATCATACAATAAGTTGTTCACAGTTGGTTAACTGCACTTCTTTTAGTGCTTTTTTATCATTAGCCCTAGACAAGGTTGTGAACTGTGTTTTCTGTTATAGGTTGGACAGATTCTGAATGGCTTCTCACATGTATTGATGCAAGGATTATAGGATTGTTAGTGTTGAGAGCAGAAAACTTAGACTATGAGTACCGTCCTCTTTTTCGAAAAACCGTTACAATATAGTCTTTATGTTGCGTTACGACCGCAATTTAATACTATGATTATGGTTGTCTAGCACACTTGAAACTTGGACGACCCTAAAGATATATATAAGAAAACACTAGGTCTGGTTCACCGGCTCGAAGCAAGTATATGAGATAGGTTCCGTTTACATAATGTAATAGTTTCTTTTAAGTTTTACACATTCTTTGGATCGTTATAGTGATTCAATTCACATATCCAACGATCCACGAAACATGTAAAATTTAAAAACCCTATCTTATATATATATAGGGATCAGATCAAATTACACTGTGTAAAACTCTCTAAGTTTTACACGTTTTTTTAATCGTTGGATGAGTGAAACAGATGAATGAGATTAATTCCGTGTTTTTAATTTCCAAGTGATAAAACTTAAACAGTCTAAAAAACACGGAATTAATCTCAACCATCAATTTCCCCCATCTAACGGTCTAAAAAACGTGTAAAACTTAAACAGTTTTACACCGTGCAAGTTGATACTAACCCATATATATATATATATATATATATTGACGATATGGTGATGCAAAATGAAACCCTAGATTCAAACAGGATTTGTTATAGAAAAATAATACTCACCTGAGCAACAAGTAAAGGCATATCCGAGAAGTTCCCTTGAAAGGCAGGCTTATAAGCCAAATACTCGAAGAATTCATTGTATTGAGAAAGATCTCCAAGTTCAACGATCTCCGCACTGGTGACTGCCGCAACTAGAACTGCACCGCCATTGTTGCACCACAGATTAAGCTTACCATCACCTTGGTTCAAGCTCAACCTACCAGCAGCAGGATACCATGTCGAAAGAGTCTCTTCCAACCCAGATTTCAAGCTGTTAAAAACCGAATCCAGAGACAAATCCCGGTAAGCAAAAGAAGCTTTGTAAAAGAAAACAACATGCATTAACATCGGACACTGCCTGTCCAAATTGGAAAGACAGATAATCTGGTGTGGATGCAAGGATTTGGGGTGCACGGTGACTGTCTTAGTAACCCTAACAGTTGGATAATTCCCATCAACTTGTTTTTTAGTAGTGGCCGCCATGAATTCTTTCTTGTTGTGACAAATAGAAGAGAAATGGAAATGAACATTTATAAAGAGGAGCTTGCTTAGGTTCCAAGCAGCCAACCCTATGTGTCTTGATGGATTTATTTATGAATTTCCTGTGTTGATAAGTTCTTCAATGATATATTATATAGAGTAAAGAATATGGTTTGTAATCGTAGCCTTTGAATTATTTGTCCAAAAAAAATATCGTAGCCTTTGAATTAATTAATGTTTTTGCATGGTGATGGTACCGTGTATTTTTGTGTATATGAAAACACTCACTGTATTATCTGGTTCGCACTACCATAAGAACAACACATGATGAGGCTTTGATCAAAAAAAAAAAAACACATGATGAGGCTCGGGCTAGAAACAAAGTTTATGCATATATATATATACACGTTGAAAGCTAATAATATATGGATTTATATCCAATACACTAGCGGTGTAACTTTTAGTTTTTATAAGCGCATTACATTTAGGGACTCAGTTTAGGGTGTAAGGTTTAGGGGTCTATGTGTAGGGATTTAGAATTTAGGGTATATTTTAGGGTAATATGTTGAGGATTTAAGTTTTAACCTACAAATCTTAAATTATAACCATAAACTCTAAATTTTATTGACAAGCACTAAATTATAAACTACTAAATTTAAACCCCTAAACCCTACGCCATAAAATGAGTTCCTAAACCTTAAAACTAAGATGTTTGTGGAAACTAAAAGTTTCCACAACTAGTGTATCAAATAATTATCTTATATGAGTATAATTATTATGCACTGGCGGTGGAAACTAAAAATTTCCATATGTACCTTAGTTTTAGGAATTATATTTCATGGGTTTTAATTTAAGGTTTATAGGTTAAAACCTAAATTCATAACTTATTACCCTAAAACCTAAACATTTAACTTCTAAATATTAAATTCTAAACCCTAAACTACAAAACTAATGCGCTTGTATTTTTTTTTGTTTCTAACGTTAATGTTTGTATATATATATATATGTGTGTGTGATTTACCATATAGAATGAAGATGATGGAAAATAAAACAAAAGCCAGGATTCCCCAAATTCAGTGTGCTTTTGTTGGTTTGTTAAAAGTTCAATAAGACTCGATATGTTTGTATATATCTATCCGATATATAATTGATATTAGAGAAAGGAATGGAACATTTTTGAAGAACAGGTTGGCATGTTTTTGTATGTATACAACTTTGTATATACGTATGTATGAATAGCAAAGGAAGGAGCATGCGTGTATAAGAAGAGCAAAGTTTGTCTGTTGTTGTCTCCACTTTCCCAGCAGCTGGCCTGATTTCCAGGGTTTCTTTATATATTCTTCTCTCTCTTTTTCTTCTACTTTTCTCCTCTTTCTCTCGTTCACTCTTTTTCTCTTTACAAATTTCTAATTTGTTTTCAGAAACAGATAATACCCTCTTTCGGCAGGTCACCTGCAATTTCTCCCCCTCCCCTCCCCTCCCCTTCTCTGTATATATATATTATATATTATCATAGTGTGGACACGAGTCACACGACAGGATACGAGTGTTGAAAGGACTGTGTCTGTATTCTTTTTCACCGAGTGTTTCCATTCCCTTCCAGCCTTACATATATGCAGATATGAATGCGTGCATGCATCATGCATGTGTGCAAAACTATAGCCATTGCATTGGTATGCAATAGTTTTATCTTTGTTAGGGTGGAAATGGAGTGAGACAGCGATGAATATCTTATATGTATTCCCACATTTACATGGATATTGAAGACATTCACGTCCATTAATATCCGATTATATTTGCACCACTTCACTTCATTTTCCCCTCAAAGGAGTTTGGTTTTATTGGATAAAAGAATCGTACAAGAAAAATCAACAAGTGCCTCTTTAAAAAGAATATAAGTTTGCTGCTCTTTCGGTGCCTTTATTTATGCTCTACACTAAAAATTTAGGTTTAAGGTTTAGAATTAAGGGTTATAGTTTAATATTAGAGTTTAATGATTTTGAGTATGGTGTATTTTTTAAGGTTTATGGTTTAAAGTTCAAGATTTAAAATTTAAGGTTGTAACAATATTTTTAGTGTTAGGAAAAAAATACCAAAACGGAATACAAGATTTTTGTACTATTAAAATCCCTAATCCTAGTCGAAAGAAAAGAATAGACATACTATTAATTTATAACAAACAAAAAAACACCCAAAAAAAGAACAAAAAAATACACCAGTGACTTACATCCAAGGCACGCCAACGCCTCATCTATGGGCACAGAAAGCTCATAGGCTTCGGCTATCTCGAAATTTTTTAATTCGACTCGATCAAATGTTCATCCTTAAAAATTAATTAGCGTGGGAAAGAAGGGGTGCCTTACTTTGAGGCCATTTTAAAAAAAATTAATTACTTGCAGGAAATAGAACATTAATTAAGACAGAAAGGTGGTAGGCGAGACGGGGGAATTAAGCATGAGAATATTTTTGCTTTTCTTGGCATGTTTGGGAAGGAATTAAAGAAGCAGGAACTCAGCTTCACCAATGAAAATATTATGCCCTCTTGAAAGCTCAACATTCAAGGCCAAAGCCTTTTATTCTTCTTTATATGAATGCACTCATAGTTTATTGATGAAAAAGAATTTTCGGATATATTAAAATTCAGACGGTAAATACTCCATATAAATTTATTTATAACAGATAAATTTGATCTAATATAATTCAATATAATTTTAAATTTTTCATAAATTTTATCAAAATAAAAAAATTAATATTTAATACACTGCCACTGTAAAAAAAATTACACAAGCATGCATATTTTCAAGCCTAAATCTAAAATCTAAAATTTAAATCTTAAAACCCTAAAAATCTAACCACAAACCCTATGCACTAAAACCTAAATTCTAACCATGAATCTTAAATTCTAAACCCAACAACCTAAACACTAACCTCTAAACCCTAAATTAAAACCCTTAAATAACCCTACTTGTGGAAACTTTGTTTTCCACCGCCGGTGTATAGGATACTAATCCATAAAAAAAAATGAATAAAATATTGATTTATTTTATTGAATAATATAAAAACGAAATAAAATTTAACTTGATACTCTGAGCTTAGTAACTTGCATGTTGTTTTTTATACTTTTTCCTTAAAAACTGATTAATAACATATAAACATATAAAGAATGTTTTCATTATTATTTAAGAGAGGATAGATTCTCCCCAAGTCCAAATCGCATCTGATTAAATTTAAAACTTCACCAGACGAATCTAAATTCTGGTTTTTTATTTTTATCTTAGAAAAAACATACATTTAAAACATTAATAAAAGTATAAAACAGAAGCGAATTGGTCTTTATAACACATAAACTTTAAAAATGATGAATTTTAATTTCATTTGCAATATAAAATTTCATAGTTTTGAATTTGTTATAGATTTAAAATACTACATTTGTATATGTTATCACTTAAGTTTTACAATCCGAAAATAAAATTCGAAATTCAAGTTCGGAAATGCTACCTAAATGAGTTTTACAGCAGGCAAGAATTCCAGTGGAAAGCGATTAGTGAAAGAAAATCAAGTTTTGGGTCAGGAAATATGATAGCCTCTCGATAAATCATCTAGCTATTATGCATTTTAATTTAATTTAATTTAATCATCTAACCTCGGCCACAGACTCGGCCTTGTCGCCGTCTTCATTCCCCGATTCTTCTTCACATCATCATTTCAAGAACCTTTTGGGGTCAATCTGCTGATATCTCCATTGGATCTGGGCTCAAACATCGATCCTCCTGTTTGCTGCCATCTTTAAGTGAATCAGATCCTGTTAAATCTGTATTTATTTCTTCTACCATAGCTGGTTTCTCCGGTTCAGATTCTCTCGATACGTCCTCCATCTCGATTTCAGTCACAACAGCAGGCTGTTGGTTAGGTGGTGAAATGGACCCTACCGCAGCAGAGCTCTGTGGTCCTGCAGCTGCATTGTGTACATGCCGCTCTGCAGGTGAAAGAATCCGTGTTATGTCCCCGGAAATTTCTTCCAACGAAAGGAGGTTCTTCTTCAAATCAAGGCTCGTCTGAACTCCTACGTCAACATTGTCCTCCAATATCTTGCATATCTGCAACAACAACAACAACAAAATAGCTGCTAATTAAAACACAGCCTCGACCTAACTTGCTACAATTTCCATTTCTAGGAAGCTGAACAAGGAGTACAATAACATCTTCTCAGAGCTACATCCTGTATGTTCAAGGCCCTTCAAACACAAAGATGTACCTTATTGTAGTGCCGTGGCAGTTCCAATCGATCTGCATCATAGTTGCAAGCAGCTGCTGAGATTTCTTCGGATGCTGCAAAAGGATAATTCTTGTCATCACCAAAGCAAAAAGCAAGGTGGAGGAGGATCGAGAATCAGCTCTCTCTTTCTTTTATGTGTAATTGCTCTTATTCATAATACAGACGGATGATTATCCGATGCTCCAGAAAGCAAACTACCTACCTATAGTTAAAAGGAAAAAGAAAAAAGATCTCTTTCGCTTGTGTTCGAATGACAAAGATAATCATACATGAGAATGATATCTGACAAATTGTGAATAGATAACTATTCTAAACGAAATGTATGCTTCAAGAGATTATAACTAACCAATTTCTTCTATCGGAGGTAATCGGTCAATCGCGTGGGAAGAAGGGATCTCTGTTGTCTTTGTGTCTGGCATCTCAGCAACCTTTTGTCCATTCTCTTGCTGTTCACTTACTGCCTCATTTGTTTTCATCTCACCCTAAGAGAAATTTTAAGGATAAGAGAGCAAATAGTAAGTCTGCAAGCATCATAATAGATTAGCATTGAAACATAGAGTTCATGCTACAAGAAACTAGAAGATAGTTTCTAGCTGCACCACAACCTTTGAACTAGACCAAACAACAAAAACCTTTGCAAAATAAGAACAAGAATTAAAATGGCTTGATAACTAATCATTCAAACTCTAATTGCAAGTCCAAATTGATAACACCGTTAATTGTTTGTCATTAAAGTGATGATGTGGATTTTTAAAATAAAAAACAGCTTTCGGCATTTGGATGCTTAAGCTCATAATATCATATGACAATATATTTCAGCATTCAGGCTCTAAAGTGAAAAATAATGCTGGATGAGGGCAGTTCCTCCGTCCAAACCATTCCCATAAAGGAGCAACCTATTTATGTTACTCTATTGTTCACTTCCCCTTTTCTCACTGTAGACGGATATCATTACACGTATATGTAGTTTAAAAGGAATTCAAAAAACCTAAAGCACTTATAAACCAAAGTTCCCAAGAATTGCTTAGGCCAGAACTTCTGTTAGCAGTAGTTTAACTTACAAAATATTCTTTCTGGTACTCTGCATTGAGGCCCTTTTCCAAGAGAAGCACCCTTTTCTTGACATATTCAACCTGCCTTCTCTGCATGTCTCTAAAATGATACAAAATGGAAGAATCCTGGTATAATCGCACTTGGTTCGCAGCATCAGCAACTCCTTGCGCTACCTCACCTCCTCCACCATTCCCAGAGCCATTTCCCTGAGTCTGGTTCCCTGTTGATTCTGTATTGGTTGTATTAGCACCATTTTGAGCTTGAGAACCACCTTGTCCTGCAACAGGAAGATTTATAATGGGCAGATTCAACTCTTGACAGATGACCTCCTGAATCCTCAAGTCTTTATCATCAACGATTGCCTGCCATCTTCCATACCCATGCCTAACAATCAAATAACAAGACAGTATTAATACAAACTGAAACCCAAATTTTGACTCATACCAGCATAACAATTGAATTAGAGAAAATAGTGCAAGTCTAGACCACATCATGCAAAAATGGTTAACACTAATGCCTGTCACAGATATTCTGCAAATTATCACACCATAATCCGTACGTATGTCCTTTATGACCCCTCTTTACTAAAAGTATAATACCAACAGGCAGAAGCAACGAGCATAGGAATATAACAAATGGGCACCAACTTATTATATTCAATGTACATAGCATGTGCTTTACTTCTTTTGACATTTAAGACTACCCTACAATAAAACACATAAAGAGCTGTCAATCAGACAGAAAACCGAAGGGTGGAGCATGTCATCCAAAGTCAACTAGATTGGAGTTAGATCGAGGGGACATGTAAGCTAGTCCTAGGGGTGCAATTTGAGTCACAGAATAGATCCTCCAATTTCACTAGAGTACAAAAAATTCAGGCCATAATTTATAATAGAAAAGGATGGGGTTCCAACAATACACCTCAACATTTAAGAAGAAATTAGAGAAATATTGACTGTAAAACATGACTTTCCTCATCAACCAGTCACTAACATTTCATTGTTAACTAAAAAAATGAAAATGTATTAGAAATGTAACTGCAGCCATATAGTAGCTGCAGTGGATGTCCAAGAACTTCAGAGATACATACTTTAAAACAGCACGCAGTAACAACAAATCATGTTCCTCTTTCCAAAATTTTCCACCCTTTAATGTTGGGTAGCGCATTAGAATGTCTTCCGTAAAAAGGCGGGTGCCAGGCTTTTCTGATGCATCCTTCACCTGTTTTTCAAACACGAGACAATATATTCAGTGAGTTGACTCAAAAAAGTAAGGCTATACTTTGCCATTAATTTCAAAGAAATAGTAACTTTCAACCATAATTTAACTAAAATTACTTTTATATTTTCCTTAATCTTTTAGTTGACTAAAACACTCACTGAAAAGAACCCTTAAAAATGCATAATGAAAATATTATATCACGCATGAAAAATCAACATTTCTCCAAGCAACGTTATGTTTCACATTTATGATTTATAAAAAGAAAAAGGAGAAGAGTCGAACTCCAAGAATCCAAAGTGGCAACACTCACCTTCTTACTTAATAAAAGCAGGACAGCTATCCTAACTAGAACATCTTGAATTCTGAGACCTTCTTTTGGAACACCATCTACAACCAAAGACTCAATGTCAAACACCGAGGGAAGAAACCAAATATTGAGAGTACAAGAGAGAGGAGTATCAATCACCAGAAAAAGTAGGAGAATCGGTTATATCTTCAGCGATATGTGTAAGAAAAAGAGTACCATACCTGAAAATAAGATTGAAAAAAAAGAGAGGAATAAGTGACTATTTTGTGCATTCATGCTCTTGCACAAGCAATAAAAGAAAAGGGGGAATAAGATTCGTACAAGCACATTACAACAGAGGAAAATAGGACAAATAAGAAGAGTTGGAACCAATCATTAAAAGACAAGGAGATCAAAAAGGGTTAAATAAGCAGGTTAGAATGGATTCTGAAAACCACCCACTCCACAGCACACCAGACTGATAAAAACTCCACATCTGCATTTTCTACAAACTCCAATCACATATTTGCATAAACAGTTCAAACCCAATAGCAAAATAATTGACTATAGGCAAATATTTGGAGCTCTCATGCTTCCACACATGCCATAATAGAAACATAGCATGAGAATAAGGTTGGCACAAGCAAATTGCAATAAAGGAAACTCAGATTAATAAAATATACAGGAATCAATCCATAGAAGAGCAATGCTTAAAGTGCACTGCAAAATGTGTAGAAACCAATAATAGAAGAGAAATACTCAAAGTGAGCAAGCAAGAATTCTGACAAACCACCCATTCTACAACACCCCCAACTGATAAGAAGTTAAAAACTCCACATCCATGTTTTATATGCTCAGACTTCAGTACAGCATATTTAAAACATCTAAATCATGTACAGAAGTGACAAGAAATAAACAAATAAGAACATCACATACTCTTTTATTTCTTCGTAAGTCTTCTGTTTTAAGCGAGCTATGAACTCCTTCCAGTCAAAATCCCCGACCCCAAACCTGAAGTAAATGACACCAGCCAAAATAACATGATGAAACTCAGAATATTATACCCATCAAAGCTTCAGTTTCATGCAACCAGAACTGTCTAAAGTAAAAGGGTAGTAAATGACATTCACCCACACAAAGAAAGGGATGAAAGGATGAAATTCATAGCCCACCAAATAGCACCAAAAATGTTATACAGAAAGACTGACCTCATCAATATCTGTACAAATGCAGCCCTCTGACTCTGATTGAAACCAAGAACCCTGAATGATTTTCCTTCACCTTCCATTAGAGGAAGTGGCTCCAAATTGTCCACTACAAAATTGGTTAGAAACCGGAAAATTGATCAAAATATAATGAATTTCTGTAACTGGTGCACTAACACCTTATAAGACAGGCAAAACATACCACGAACTCTTTTCCTGTAAAGCCTTCTCCCAGATTGATTTCCGGATGAAGTATCACCATCAGTCAGTTCAGCTTCAAAATCCTCACCATCAGAGCTTACATCTTCCAAACCAGCAAGGTCATCTTCTTCAACAGAAACCATCTGAAGAAATTCAGAGAGCAGAAATTAAATTCAATCATAAAAGAAAAGAAAATAAATCATCCAAAGATACCACAAGGAAATCAGTTAAGTACCACCACAACATTAAGAACCAGAACAAAACAATAACCAGGGTGGAGCTAAGTCACCTTAAACAAAAACAAACATCTGGCTTGATCAAATTCTATGTAATGGTGAAAATAGAAATATACCTGCTTACGGCTTCTCTTTCCTTTTCCCAGAGCATTAAACTCCTCAACTTTATGAACTTCATATTTGTCTCGTAACAACTCTTCCCAGTAACTTGTTCTTTCAGAACTGTTCATGGTATTTTTATTTTCAACAGCCACATTTTGAGCTTCTTCCTCTGCAACAGTTTCTGCTTCCTCAATATATTCAAAATTAGCTACCTGTGACAAATAAAAGCAGAGTGCTTTTCTGTAAGAAACCAAAGGCAGCAGCATACAGACAACAACTAGAAAGTAGTAAATGCCTGTGATTTAACAAACTTGCAACACCATCAATACACCGTCTCCACTGTTGGTAAAATTCTCTATACAGCAATCTAATCATGCTTGAACAAGAAATTCAATTATCTAACGAAAATATCAGACTTGCTCAAATCCTATTCCAATTCAAACTGATACATACTAATGTTTTAAATGTTACTCGTTGAGAAAGGCCAGAAAATAAATGCTCCATTCTAAATACATCCAAAATCAAGTGTACACCCATTTCTTATTACAACTCCATGAACAAACAAAAGATTCAATGCTTGCGTAAGCTACTATTTTGCCATGGGAAAAGACTTCATTGACCCCCCCCCCCAATTCAGTGAATGACTTCTCTATAGCTCTTGCCAAGATTTATTTTGTTAATCACAAGCAAGTACTATAAGTAGCAAAATGTTTGACTGGTTGTGCAACATATCTGACCCATGGAGAATTAAAAAGCCTTCTGGGTATGGCAGACTGCGATCCCTAGGGTAGAAAATATCATTCCAAGTGAAAAATGTTACATCTAAGTAAAATATCTTAGACAGTTAGGTGGTATCAAAACTGAAACCCCACAAAGCAACCTCGAACACAATCTACTTTCAATGCACTTAATGTTTTATTGGTTGAGATCTTCTGCAAAATGAAGTGTCATGCAAGGCAGACCAATGTATGTGCCAGGAAGCACTAAGATAAACTCTTTATCCCCAAAAATGTTTATTTTAGACGTGCTAATTTTGGCATTTTAATTATGTGAATTTTGAGAACAACTCAATTAGCAATATGTATCATGTCATACGTTTGTGAAGCTTATGGTCCATTATCCAAGCCATGTCAATTGATCCACCAGTAAGAAGGATGCATAGACGATAAGATATTAAGATAGTGAAAACCTTGAAGACCTTCAAAAAGCCATGTCAATTGATCAACCAGTAAGAATGATGCATAGACAACAAGATATGACTACTTATAACAAGTTAAGATATTGAGATAGAGAAAACCTTGAAGGCCTTCAAAAATCCATCATCCTCTTCATCATCCGCGGAAGACTCTTCATCGCCAACTTGTTCGCGGTCCAACAATCTATCAAAGGGGAACAAAGGAATTAAACACATAAGCTGCAGAGGGCAGACATCAATCAAGGTGTAGGAAAAATAGATTACCTATCAATAGCAGCGGCATCATAATGAATTTGGCGTGACTTTCCTGCTTCATCATTCTCATCAGAAAATAGTTCCTTTGAACCATACCTGATGATATCATCCAACTCCTCCTAAAGTAAACAAGTAAAAACCAATTATATTTTCATCTACATGGCTGTATTTCTTTCTTTTTTGGAGAAGCAAGATGAGAGACAGTAAAATCATACTCTAAGCCACACCTCTGAGTAAACACAAAACAACTTGCTTTCATTCAATAGAATAAGTACGAGAAATAGAAAATGCACAAAGGATTGGAGTTTCAAGAAGTCACAACACAAGGTACCAGTTTATTAACACTGCACAGACAATCAGCAAGGACAGCCTAAGAAAAATGCATTTACATTACATCACAGTAGGGAATGCTCAAATGACAATCTCCTTTCATTTTGAGTTTTAACCTGGTGTTATCATTCTCTCGCAATCAATTAAATTAGAATTCTTCAAATTATTCTTCTAAACCCACTTCCAACGTAATAGTATATAAGCACATTTGATATATAGACTTTAGAAGTTATATTGTTCTAGACCATGTAATTATTCAATCATCATGTCTATCCCACAACTCAGTTAAGTTCTAAATCTTTGTATTCAACATTATATCATAAACCTACAATACCTGATTAATATTTTGAGCTTTTAGCCTCCCAACAACAAGATGCTCCAAAACCATTTTCTTCTTAGTCATCTGCATCATCCTTTCTTCTATGGATCCTCTTGTTACGAGTCGATAAATCATCACCTATATTAAGACAATACTCATTATTGAAATATAAATCAAGATTTGCCTTACATAAATCAATGAATCAACTTTAACCTTGTTTGTTTGTCCAAGTCGATGAGCTCTAGCCATTGCTTGTAAATCAGCATGGGGATTCCAATCACTGTAGAGCATGGCATAAATTGTAACTCTCTTAGTGAGACTAAGTGAACCAAAACATAACTATTATGACGAGAAACATTTCCATCATACAGAACTCGTCAACTCAATGTACAAACAGAAAAGGGAAAACAAGTGCAAAGAAAATATACAAAGGTAATTGTTCAACCTATCATAAATGATAACTGTATCGGCGGTTGCAAGATTTATACCCAAGCCACCAGCTCTAGTTGAAAGCAAAAAACAAAACCGGGATGAATTTTTGGCATTAAACCGATCTATGCGTATTTGCCTTTCAGCTCCACCAACCTTCCCATCTATACGTTCATATTGCCATTTCTAAAATATAAATAAGGGGGCAACAACATAATTAGTACAATTTTTCCACATGTCTGTGAACTAACCATTTCAGCATACAAACTTCATGCTAAAGCAAAGGATGTAAACAAGATGAGTATCATGTTAACACCTTGTAAGTGCAGTAATCCTCAAGTAAGTCCAACATGTGCTGGAATTGTGAATATATAAGAACTCTATGTCCCTGTTCTTTAAGCTTTACCATCATCTTGTCCAACAGGTGCATTTTCCCAGAAGATTCTAGAAGCTGTCTGTAAAGCCACAAAGAAAAGGTAGAAGTCAAAAATATGGGCATTCAATAGATAATTACATACTCTTAGATGATTGAAAGTCTAAAATAGATGTATAAGGTACATGAGAATACTTTTGGCAGGTCAAGATAGGCAATTCTCATCATTGCAAACAAATGCTAATAAATCAGCAGAAAAGTATAGGTATAACTTTACTTGTACGCTTCATTTGTATCTTCGATATTTGGTTCAACCCCTTCCAACATATAAGGATGACAGCATAGCTTTCGCAACTCCATAACCACATTGATTAGAGATATCTAAACCAGGGAAAGACATACATCAGCTAAGTAGTAGGGTACCCTTCCGCTAATACAGTCGTGGAGGGGTAGACGAAGCTTATTTCAAAACATGTGAACTTACTTGTGCACCACCACGTCGGGTAAGTATTTGATAGTTACGAGTCAAAATCGCCTTGTAATATTCTTTCTGCTTGCTACTTAAATCAACACGCAAAATAAGTTCCTTCTTTGGTGGAAGATCCTTCATGACATCCTTCTTCACCCCTGCATTCATAAATAATTTGCACCAAGTTTTTCAGCAAGACCATAAGTTGAACCAGTACATACACAAAATACGGATCAAGGAACTCTAGGCTATAGCTTTAGCAAGACTGAAGAAATATAAAAATTAGCCCAGTAAATCCAAAGCCCGCTAAAATCACACAAAAAAAGGAAACCCAAAGCAAAAGTGTTTGCCTTGCCTTGCCTTGCAGGAATAGGTGTTCAACAACAAACAAGATGTGGACAGGATAAGGGGGTGATGAAATCAAAGCCACTACCAGTTGGAAAACATTTTGTTCATCAGAAGAAGTAACTAAACGAGCATAATAATATATATGGTCCTTTGTGGAAAGGTGTAAGAGATATACTTCTAAGGAGATGTGGGGCCAACATTTTATGAAGTCTTGAAATCTGCTCCTCCTGATTGATATCCTTAAATTCTTCCTGGAACTCCTCTAAACTTCCAAACTGAAAGCACATGAACAAAATAAAACCTTGTAGAATCTTCCTGCTACCCTTCTTGATTGACAAACCAAATTCTACAGAATTAACATGATACTAACCTTTCCGGCATCAAGGAAGTGCATTAGCATGAAAAGTTCATCAAGATTGTTCTAAAACAAAACAAATACCCACGAGTAAGTCACAGATCAAACTATTACATGCACATACACATGAACGTATGCAAATTACACAACCCATAAAAATTGAAGTATCTTACTACATTAAAATTTGATATTCTGAGATGCAAATAGATGACAAACTAGATCAAATAAAATATTAAGATCAGCAACCAGAAAGCCACAACCAGGACTAGACTTTGTGGCTTTCTTACAGCAACGGGAAAGAATTGATGACCCCGGAGAATATAACAAAGACAAAGTAATCTAGAGTCTAGACACTTCTAGAAATGAATTTTTATTCCTACAAGCTTCCACTTTACTTGAATACAATCACAATACACTGGATACAATTTTTTAGTATATAGGTTAGAGCCAGTTCTTAAAAGAAGTGGCATATGCTTCTTGACATTATTTCTCAACATCAATCTCAAATTTTTGAAAATTTCTCACAGATAAAAGGTTTACTGGCTTTTTAGGTGAAAAGGTGATCAAAAGAATTTTGAAGAGAGTAAATAATGAACTGAAAGACTTGGAAAGCAAGCATTCATCTTGAGACATCAGAAAGAAAGTAGTCACAAAACATGGGATGAAAATAACGGCATGCAACATAATTTATGCCATTGCTGGAGAGCATATTCACAATTCATTAAAAAGCATGGCAAAGTGTCATCCAAATCAAGGTATCTGAAATTTTAATGATATCTGGAATAATTTGCACTATCTCCAATGCCATGCCAAAAACAAAGAATATACCTGAAGAGGAGTTCCAGTCAAAAGAGTGCGGTGATTCGTGGAATACTGCTTCAATGAAAGAAACAACTTTGAATCCTTATTCTTGAGCCGGTGACCTTCATCAACAATCTACACATTGATGCAAGCATTAGCAAAATCACTTAAGAACTATTAAACAGACTCAATGAGTAACAAAACTTCACCATGCACTCCCACTTTATTGGCTTCAATGATGTTGTGTCCAAGTTAATCATCTCATATGATGTTAACAGGACATCAAATTTAATTCTATCTTGCTTGCTTTCACTAATAATTTGACCAGATTTCTTTTTCTTGATCTTCTTATGACTTTTGGGATAGTAAAATTCATATTCCCTGATAATTGCACGAGCTTGGGAAGAGCCAACATACATAACCTGCATCATGTGTATCCTCAATTAAAAATAGCACATACCGGTAATCAGAAGTAATAACTTGATATTGTTCAAGTACATACAACATTCATTTGGGGAGCCCATGTAGCAAACTCCCTTTCCCAGTTCCGTAATGTTGAAAGTGGTGCTACTACCAAATGAGGTCCAACGGTCTCTTCCAAAAGTGATGCTAAAAACGCAATGCTCTGGATGGTTTTACCTGCAACCAAACAAAAGTAAAGCATTAGCAACCCCATCATCAAGATATAAACTACTCAAAACTTCTTCAAAAGCAACCTCTTCTCAAACAGGACTTACCAAGGCCCATCTCATCTGCAAGAATTACATGTGTTTGTTTGGACCAAGAAAAACGCAAGAAGTTCAACCCTTCAAGTTGGTAAGGATGCAGCGAGCCTAGAACTCCATGAAAATGCTGTTAGCGATTAATAATGACCAAATTATGCATGAGCATACTCGGACAAGTTCCAGATTCCAGGTGGAAAAATCAGAATGTACCTCCAGAAAGAAATTCAGGACTATGCTCATATTGTTGAAATTCCTTTGACTTCTTCTTGGACTCAACAGCATCTTGAAGGCTGCTTTTTTGCTTACTACCAGAAGATTTACGAGATCTAGATTGAATTTTATTAAATCTTTCAATTTCGGGTTGAAATGCAGATATGTCTGATTCAAACTCCCAATAACACTCATCATAGGAAAGTTCTTTATACTTCACAAGGTACTCCTTCTCACCATCACCCTCTCCCCTGAAGAATTAAGTATGCATATCAGAGTTCTACATCAGTTACTGAAACAGCAAGGCAGCAACCAATGCTAAAAACAGCACACAGAAAAACCAATCCAGGTTTACGAACACTAAAAGTGAGAATAATAAATGTATACCTGCATATTCCAACTTCAACTAGAAGATATAATCACTTATTTTTCCTTCAAGGGCTTAGTAATTTTAAATTGATGATGTCATTTTTATCCCTCACCAATAATAACAAAATACAAAATAAGGCCACAAACAAAAAACAAACCGAAAAACCAAAAGAGAGATAGAGACAGAGAAACCCCACCAGCAGAAAACTTTCGAAGTGAAACAATTAACCTATATATGCACATGTGTGTATGTATATAACTATAATTGATGTAAGAAAGATATAACCATGTGAACCTGCAAGCAAGAACACGATCAACTGTAGTCCATTCAGGTCTAATGGCGACAAAGTCATCTTCAGAACTATTGTTTGATGCCATTTGTCGATGGAAATTGTTCACCTTAGTCCTTAAACGAGGATTGGACTTGAAAGCTTTGAAGAATTCTTTCTCAGGTACCCTAACACAGCCAAGCAGATATATAGTCAATGTTTGCCAATAAAATATCATAAACACAATAGTCAAAATATTACCAAGTACAATGCAAATATGATAATCCTTTCCACTTCACAAGATACTGCTTCACAAATATTTGCTTTGAACCCAGCTTGGAAGCGTCATTATCATCAGCCACAGTAGGACGCATTTCACAATCCAATATCTTTTCAATCTCGTTCAGAGGGCTAACCTGCAAGAGCGAAAAGGTAAATATCAGCTGCTGTAAACTATCGAAGTTATCCAATAGATGCATGCACTACATCACAAAGTACTACAGAATCATACGCATTCGGGGCATCTCCAGCGGTCAGGAAGCGAAGCAGCTTTTAATGGAGGAAGTAAACATTTTGGGTGGTATGAGTAAGTACATGTTGCGCAACTCAAGAGATCCTCGCTCTCTCCACAGGCTTGGCATGAGTTTTCTTTCTGTGATTTCAGTCATTAGAAAGTAGTAAATTTAAAGTAAAACTAAATTTATCAAGAACCAATCAAAATATCTCATATCTAAATGAAGAAGAACAAAAACATAAAACCAAAGGATGTAACATGCCAACATTGCTCTCCACAATTGACTTTCAGCATTTCATAACATGAAGGCTGCTATATAAAGATTAACCATGATACAAGGAAAGGAAGAATAGACATCTTATTTAGAGATAATGTTGTTTATAGGAAACACAGAAACAATATTACAGAAGAAAAAGAGAAAACAGACCGTGTCAGTTCTGACTATCCTTTCCAACTGCTCAGTTTTACCAGATTTTCCAGATACAAAATCAGCATCATCGTCTGATTCATCCAAATTATAAAGTGGTCTTCGGTCGGATCTAATCCGAAGTCTCTCAACCAAGCTACTCATCTTCTGCAACAACACAAAGATTGTACTTTAAAGACTTTAAAGCACCGAGAATAGTGTTCACTTATCCAACTTGTGAACATAAGGATTAAATTTGAACAATAAACTAGGAATTACTAAAATTTATTAATATTTCTTTGAAGGTTGAATTACTAAAATTTATTAGAAGAAAACATTGAACCAGTCCAATAGTAAAAAAATACAGACCTTATTCCAAGGTTAGATAAGAGAGAGAACTAAGATATGGTGGTATTTATTTCTCCTTTATATTATTGAGAGGTTACAAAAACAACTTACTTAAAGCATAATCTAAAATAATTTTTTATTACACTTAGTTCTTAAACCTTGCTTTGTAAAAAAATAGCAACCACTTACACAAAGTGTATAACAAAGGAAAGCAAGGTAAATTTCAAAATAAAACAAGCAGTTACTAAATGCATCAAAAGGAATGGATATAGCATTCAAGTCTACTGTCAAACAAGGAAAGGGAGCTTTTTTATGTCAACCGCTGTACAAAAAAAGTGTGCCATGTCAAATGTACCTTGCCAAAAAGTCTACAGTGCTTTTTGTTATCTAGCACTTAACTGCACCTAGGTGCACGCATTTACAACACTGGTACAAAGTGCAGTATGTATGAGAAGGAGATGAGATAATGAAGATACACAATTTTGGCAATGAATTAAACAACACAGATTGTGTAAAATACTGTTTCTTTAAATCTACTTCCATAAACAACTTTCATTTTCACAATCCAAGTACCTTCCATACAGGAAAACAAAAAGCTAGAGAGAAGGAGGGGAACAAAAAGACCGCATGGAGCTTTCATATAAAACTAGAGAGAATAATACCCCACCCTACCCACCACAGACACACAAAGAAAAAAAACACAAATTACCCTAAAATGGTCATTCATGCAACTTGTTTCTTCATTTAAAGACTAATAAAATAGCTCATGATTTAGGCATACACATTGAGCAAAAAATGCAGAGACCAGAATTTCGAAGTATATCAACCCTCTATGGATCATGATTGCATAAGCTTATGAAATGAACCGAGCCATGCAGTCAACAGTGAATGATAAAATATTCTAACAAATGGAGCTTTCTGCTACAAACACACCAGGAAGATGAGGGAAATGGTTCAAAAAGATGAGTCATTTAGATCAGGGAAAAACAACGCAGGAGTTAATGAAACCACCATGTAGTTTAATCTGAGTGAAAAGTCACCCCCAAACCCCATCGGAGTAATGAGGCCGTAAACAAACCCAGAACAACAATGAAATTGGCAGTACAGGAAAGGAAAACATGCACTGTGACAACATCCAACTGTTGAGATAGACGTACCTAAATCATGAATTTTGATCAAAACATCCAATCAGATAACAAACAGAAACAACTAAAAAGACATGAGTGAAAACGATGCAAAAAAACATATCAACTCGCATATAAACTAAAGGGATCATGTCTTAATGTCAAAGTGGTTCATAATTATCAATCAAATTTCACCCCAAGCACAATAAAGACACACATACACTCATAAATTCACATGATTCTAAAAAATTAAGAATCGTATTAGAAATGCTAATTATCAACCCTAAAACTGAACTTTCAAGCTAACACGTAAATAGTAATACCGAAAAAGGGGAAAAAACATATCCAAGTGAAACAATTCTTCGTACAAACAGGAAAAAAAATTGCAATCCCCAACTGGAAGAGCTTCAAGGAAGTTAAAAACTAAAACCTCATTCCATTCCTAACATTCTCAGTAGTTCGAATCTAAATAACTGATACACCGAACGTAAAAAAAAAGAAAATTACCGAGAATTAAGGGATCCAAATATGTTGAAGTTGGATCAAAGCCGAGAACCGTAGTTTCAGCGAGAGGGCGAAAAGACGGTGGAGAAGAAAAGATTCGCCCCAAAAAACCCGAAACTGGGCAAAAAAAATTAACATGAACCGCCCGGTTTTTATTGAGAGACTTTGAAGTTACGCAATTACGGTAAAGTTCTTGATAATATAGATGATTCGGGAGGGTAATATTGTCCTTTTCGGCTTATATTTACTGACTATAAATAATGGGTAATCTTCACTTGTGGTCCCTTTTATTTGGGATTTGTTTTATTTTGGTCACTAAAATTTAAAAAAATTATTCTAATCACTTACGTTTAGAATCGTGTCTATTTTGGTCTCTTGGCCATTAATCTCCGTTACTTAAAGAAAATTAGTTTCTAATTTAACCTCCAAACTTTCAAAACTTTATTTTTCGTCATTTTTTCCAAAAATTATAAAACTAAAACCTAAAAAATTAAATAACTTTCTTGTAATAAATGATGGGATTTTCCTTGAATTTATCCCAATGTTTGGTTATCGAATGGCTTGTAATAGAAATTATTATTAGAAGAGACAAAGACAATTGATGGTGATCCGCATAGGGGTCGGTCAAAAATTATTATCAGCTTTAAGGTGACACTATGCTAATACTCTCAAATTATATTGGTTGATCTTTTGTTGAATTCATTTTATTACTCGAGTTTGAATTCAATTTACGGACAATACGGTTCAAGAGTCGAGACCAAATTAGTAGTTCCTAAGACCTCTGACCACAGAGTTCCAGCTCTACAGTGCAAACCATTTCTAGATAGTGAACCAAAAATAATACATTACAATGTTGAATCAGTGTCATGAATTTTCAGTTCACATAAAGAGAGAGAAGCAGTTCAATTGTTAAGAAAAAATATAGTATTTGGTTCAGCAGCATCCCACGTGAAATTTTGTCACGTAATGCATTGTTTGTTTCATTTTTACAATTTCGGGTTGAGGTAGTTCTCCTCGTCAGCTCAGCTACTTTTTATTAGGGCCAAATGTCCCCTTTTATATTTCTATTTCTTCAACTTGCGGAAGCGAAAACTTGGTCCATTTTATATGGTTCATTGAATTAAATTATTTTTAATTAATGATTGAATAAAATTAAGAGGAGAAGACGTAAACGAATGTGTTTAATTTTTGGGGTTTAGTTTTATAATTTTTAGAAAGATAGTGAAAATGAAGTTTTAAAAGTTTGGGAGTTAAATTAAAAATTAATTTTCTTTAAGTAACGGAGTCTAACGGCCAAGAGACTAAAATAAACACGATTCTAAATGTACGTGACCAGAATAATCTCTTTTAAATTCTGATGATCAAAATAGAACAAACTTCAAACAAAAAGGACCACGGGTGAAGATTACCCATAAATAATTTATTGACACTTGGTGTGTGTTAGGATGAGCTCTTTATTCTTTTTTGGGTAATCTTCACTAGTGGTCCCTTTCGTTTAGGGTGTGTTCTACTTTGGTCACCAGAATTCAAAAAAGATTATTCTGGTCACTTACGTTTAGAATCGTTTCTATTTTGGTCCATTGGCCGTTAGTCTCCGTTAATTAAAAAAATTAGTTTCTAATTTAACCCCCAAACTTTCAAAAATTTATTTTTCACCATCTTCCCCAAAAATTATAAAACTAAACCCCAGAAAATCAATTCAAAACCTTAACCTCGGCCTCCCCTCCCCTAAAAAAACTAAATCCGAAAGCCTGTAATTTTACTATGTTTCTCATTTGGAACTCGATTAGTTGTTGAATTTTATTTTTCAATGTTCATGCTTTAGTGGAGAAGGTGAGAATCGACTTAAAAACAAGGATTTCTTAGGGATGGCCGATGGGTATGAACAATTTAATCTTTATTTTTATTTTTTTTGCAGTTTCTTAGAGAAAAGAATTTCAAGCAAACTATAGCAGCAGTGAAAATTGAAGATGGTGAACAAATCTTATATAAGAAGGCCACAGCAGCACTGAGGAGAGCTGTCCATTTCTTCTCAGCTTTGCAAGCCAGTGACAGTCATTGGCCTGCTGAAAATGTCGGTCCATTGTTTTTCCTTCCACCCTTGGTAAACTTCCTTCGCCCGGACTTGCCAATCAACTCTCAACCAAATGCAAATACTATTCTATAATGCTATCTCCTAAAAAATTGCAGGTTTTTAGTTTGTATATCACCGGACACCTTAACACCATATTCCCTGAGCAGCATCGTAGAGAAATCCTCCGTTATATATACTATCATCGGGTACATATTATACATTGTGATAATTGGTATATATATATATATGTAGATATACGAGTATACTGAAGCAATTATATGAATGTGATGCAGAATGAAGATGGTGGTTGGGGATTGCATATTGAAGGTCACAGCACCATGTTCTGCACGGCTCTTAGCTACATTTGCATGTGTATTCTCGAGGAAGGACCCGATGGAGCACTCGACAATGCTTGCACGAGAGCTCGAAAGTGGATTCTTGACCATGGCAGTGTCACTCACATGCCCTCTTGGGGAAAGACTTGGCTTTCGGTATGCATGAATGCACATGTTTTACAAATTGACCTTTAAAATTTTAGACTTATAGTGTTCCCTTTTTGGGTAGATACTTGGCGTTTTTTATTAGTCTGGAGTTAACCTGATGCCTCCAGAGTTCTGGCTCCTTCTTTCCTTCCTATGCATCCAGGTTAACACACTCGATTCCATTGCACTAATATCAGTTCATATAAATATATTAATGAAGGATGTTAATCTGAAAATGGCCTTTCAAATGTGCAGCTAAAATGTGGTACTATCCTTGTTTTTAAGTCGATTCTCACCTTCTCCACTAAATCATGAACATTGAAAAATGAGAATTCAACAACTAATCGAGTTCCAAATGAGAAACATAGTAAAATTGCAGGCTTTCGGATTCAGTTTTTTTAGGGGAGGGGAGGCAGAGGTTAAGGTTTTGAATTGATTTGCTGGGGTTTAGTTTTATAATTTTTGGGGAAGATGGTGAAAAATAAATTTTTAAAAGTTTGGGAGTTAAATTAGAAACTAATTTTTTTAAGTAACGGAGACTAACGACTAAGGGACCAAAATAGAAACGATTCTAAACGTAAGTGACCAGAATAATCTTTTTTGAATTCTGGTGACCAAAATATAACACACCCTAAACAAAAGGGACCACTGGTAAAGATTACTCTTCTTTTTTCTGTAATTAGGGGCAACAAGTTATTTGGATATTATGGTCTTTCTACTTGAGAAGTAATATGTGAATAAGAAACGACTATTAATGGGCTGGATTTGATTATTGGTGCAATAATTACATTTGATGGATTCAATAACATATAAATTAAAATTTCTATAACATGTGTAATGAACTTTTGCAGTATACTCGAATTAATCCGTCGATGTATTAAATATTTGAGTAAATTATATAAATGACCATCATATTATTAAAAAAATTGTGATTTAACCATCTTATTTTTTAAGTAATTAAACCACCATATTATTAAATTAGATGCAATTTTATCACCAGCCGCTAGAGATTAACGACAGGGTGACGTGACAGTTAAAAAAATAGGTGCATAATTATACATTTAGTCATCGTTACTTATACAGTCTATCAATTTAATTCTAATTTTAATTAAATAAAATAAATTAATTATTTAATTAGGTTGGACACGTGTCACCACCTTATTAAAGGAATTTAATTATTTGTATCTAATTAAATAAATTTATTCAATTTATATTTAATTCGAACCTGGGTTGAGAAGCAACTTTAACTCGCACATTACCGCTGAACCAAGGTCATTTCTTTGTACAATATGGACAACATTTTAATATATCTAAAGCGACTCTTCCATCATCTTCTTCTTCCATAGCACATTTGTGCTCTCAGATCCACAATGATAAATTTAGAATTACAATATACCTATTTATATTTATCGTAAATGGAAATGATCAACTAATGCTCAAAGAGGCTCATAAATACATCCGATTTTTGCAAGTTTAGGTCTCCATTCTTCGATCGATGCCCATCATTTTTAGTTTCTCGTCGACTCAATATGTTGATTCTGGCTTTACTGAGTTAGGAAGATTGAATCGACAATAGCTTTTGCAGGTCCTGATCAACTCTCCTGTGGTGCAGATTATGTTTTGTTCACAGGGTCCTTGCATTTTTGCTTCTGAGCACTTAGATTCGCTTCACCAGGCCAATTAGAGAAAAACGATTCTCCAACAATTTTTCCACGACAGCGGTAATATGAACTGATGAAAAAAATGAAATTCATGAGATATAGTTTGACTACCCTTTTATTATAATAGCATATTTAATAATGATTTTACGATTTTTCTAGCAACTCAACTCCTGTTATATTTTCTAACCTCTAAAGATTTTCATATCAGCCTGAAAGTTTTAATACCAATCTTGTTAATACAGAGCTTAAACCAATGCAAGGATTAAGGAATTTTACTTGGTTGATTATTTTTATTTGTGGGCCTGAGAGCACAAATGTACTATGGAGGAAGAAATTAATGTGAAAGTCGTTTTGGATATATTAAAATGTTGCCATATTATACGAACTACAAAGAAATGGCCTTGGTTTAATGGTAATGTGTGTGTTAAAGTTACTTCTCAACCCAGGTTTGAATTCATTAATTATACTTTTATTTTTTTAATTACCACATCACCCTGCCGTTAACCTCTAACGGTTGGTGGTCAAATTACATTAAATTTAATAGTATGGTAGCTTAATTGCTAAAAAAAATAAAATAATTAAAGTGCGACCTTTCTAATAATATGGTGGTCATTTATGTAGTTTACCCTAAATATTCGATTGTGATAAAATATTTGTTCTTTTAAAAATTACAATTTTTTTTGACAATTAAAAGATACAATCTTAAGCACTCGAGTGAAATGGAAATTCATTAAATATGGATGACCAAATTTCTGCGTGACCTTCGTTATGCGATCGAGCGATAGTTAAAAAAAAATTATAACAGTAACTAAACGATGTTATTAATTTGGAGCTGCTGATGATATAATAAAAATTGAGGGATTAAACTATGTCAAACTAAAGTATAGTAGAGAGACTAAATTCATAATTACACCAAAACTATTTAATAAAATAAACTATTTAATAAAATTCTGACACTGACGAAATATTATGTTAAAAAATTCCAATTTCATTAACAATTTACATTACGAAAATACAAACATTAACCAAACATAACTCAAATTTAAGGTTTAGGGTTCGTGATATATGAGTCAAAGTTAACCAAACCAAACTGACGCATTAAATAAATACTACCCCGACTCATAGATAAATACCACTCAATTTATTTAATAAATAATATGACAAATTAAATATCACCTCTATCACGTGTTAAATTATACATCAAGCTAGTTACAAATTAATCAAACATGGAATTTATCAATCATTACTATGCTCTCTATTCATAGATAGTGCTGCAAACTTATACACAAATATCTGTATATTTATCTTATTTCCCTAATTTTATTATAAAACTACCATAATTGTACTATTTTCTCTCAAAATACTTGTAATTGTCAATAAGGAAACATTGCCAATGGTATTTGTTTCAAGTCCATTAGTAGATTATTAGCATCATTCTCCTTTGGGTTGCTGCAAATGAAACATTGGCATGCACTAAGCTAGTTGGACTTCGAACAGGGATTAGTCGTTGGGCCGGTAACGGTTAAGGTAAAGCCCTGTCGACAAATACGCTTTCGAGAATTTGAACTTATGTTTACACCCCTAAGAAGGCAAGGTTTGTACCAGCTCAAGGGCATATGTGGTAATAAAATCTTTCAAAACTTCCAAAAATAGTGCATTCGACTCGGCACTCAAATGTTTGTGACCATGTCCTCCATCAAGGGTTGGAGAAGACACAAATTATCAGCAGATGAAAAGGGAAGAAAAATAAATTGCATGAATTCAGTTGCTACAAAATATTTCTTCTAAAAAGGAACTAAATGTGCTAAAAACACATACCAAGGTTAACACCAACGGGCTACCGAAGAGATCTTCTGAGAAGTGTTTTTCTCCCTAATTCTGCAACCCAATTCTGGACAGTTGCTTGCAAATTACTTCTGAAGATCTCCAATGTAGAAGTCGTCAATCATGTCAAATACCCGAGTTGCATGTTGTGGCCTATTGAATTCCACAAAAAGATGAAAATACCAAGTAAGCTTTGGAAGTATACACAAAACCTTAATTGTGTGCGAGTATGAAAAACTTTTGATGGATGTTTTGGATGTTGAAAATTGCTTTAGAATGTAACCTTATTTACCAATTTTATGTATGAACTATCTAGTCTAACATAAGAGCCAAGCCTACGTAAAAACGGAAAGAGGCAACATGAAATTGTCAAAATTTTACACGTGATTCCAAACAAGGAACAGATGCATACCCGAAAAACCCTTCGGTTGAATCATCTCCGGCATGTGCCAAGATGGCATCACCACCTGGGTGTTCCTCTACATACGAGGTAACATCATAAACCTGCAGTCGTTAGATATAATCATAAACAAGATATGTTAATATGGCAAGGAGTTCTGAGTTCCAAAACCAACAACATGCCAAAGTCACCAATTACCTTGTCCTTAATGATGATCCAACAATCTGTCCTCTTATTATGTAGAGTAACTTCTGACTTACTATAGGATTTGCATGCCTAATCGGGAAAAAATGGTTCAAACATGAAATACTACCAAAAGTACAACAAACGAAATCTGAACTCTGAAAAACTGCAAAAATAAAAAGAATTGAGTGATTTCAAAGTTCCCCAAGATCCATACACGTACCTTAGAATTGTCGGCGGTTGATTTAACCTTGTTCTTATGAGCTGCAATGAAACAAATTTTCACCAACAGGAAACAACAAGCATAATTAATTTTAGTTGGTATTTTACTTGCTAATGTAAACAAATAGTAAAAACACATTCACGCAAACATATTAAATTTTACTTGATTTACCACGTCGGGGTATCAAAACAAAAGCTCCAAGTAACACAGCTAGAATCAATGCTATAACAGCTATCTCCATATCTCAGAGTCAAGCTTCTTTTTACTGACTAACCTACAATCCAAGTAGCAACCACTTACACAAAGCGTATAACAAAGGAAAGCAATTTAAATTTAAAAATAAAACACGCAGTTACTAACTACATAAAAAGGAATTGATATAGCATTTAAGTCTGCTGTGAAACTAAAGAGAGCCTGCTCAAATGTCAAACAAGGAATCGGAGCTTTTTTCATGTCTATCGCTGTGAAAAAAGAAGTGCGACATATCGAATGTATCTTGCCAAAAAAATCTACTGTGTTTTTTATAATCTAGCACTAAACTGCAAGGCTTAACTGCACCTAGGTGCACACATTGTACCTAAATCTTGAATTTTGATCAAAATATCCAATCAGATAACAAACAGAATCAACTAAAAAGATATGATTGAAAATTACCCTAAGTTCTCAGACTTGATGCAAAAGAAGCATCAACTTGCATGTAAACTATAAAACTAAAGGGATTCGTGTCTTAATGTCAAAGTGGTTCATAATTATCAATCAAATTTCACATGATTCTAAAAACTAAGAATCACACTAGAAATGCTAATTATCAACCCTAAAACTGAACTTTCGATCTAACACGTAAACAGTAATATCGAAAACAATTCTTCCTAGAAACAGAAAAAATCGCAATCCCCAACTGGAAGAGATTCAAGGAAGTTAAAAAGTAAAACCGCATTTCATTCCTAGCATTCTCAGTTACTTTGAATCTAAAGAATTCAGGGATCCGAGAATCATTAGTGCATTCAAATCACAAACCTTGAAAACTGAATCTTGGAGTTGAATTCGCAAAAAAAAAAAAGTTTCCTTAAGATGTTGAGAGAAGATCAGAAAATGCAGCGGCTAAGCGAAGAGAATGATGAATCTCATCAGTATCCTTTGCAGGTTGTGAAGTAGTAAGCAGGGGAATTTTCTTTTCTTTTTTATTTTATTTTAGTTGACATCTCCATTGTGGATATTTCTTTTCTATTTATCCGGCCCGCTGAATTTGGGTTTAGGTCCAATTAAAATTTGGGCTAAAGATTTCTTCCCAACAAATTAGTTTAATTCATCTACTTGGATTTGGTAATCGTGCGACCCGAACTGATTTTCAATTGGGTTTATTTGTTAAGTTAAGATGTTCACTAGAAATTCATTAATTGGTTAAATGATTAAAAATTTCGATATTTGTCATAAAAATATAATTATCTCTGCTTAATCGAAAAGTTAAAGACGTTCATTACAATTAGAAATTTGAGTTTTGGATTCATTAGAATTAATGTTTTAGATGATATATACTCATCGTCTCTATAAAACTGGATTTAGAAAAAAGTTTTATACAAACTTTATATTAAGAAAATAATATAGAATTCTATCATTATCGATTTATCGTGTCTCTTATTTTCTTTACTTTATTTTTATAACAAATGTAGTTTTAAAATTTCTAAACCGTTTGAATTTTGTCCCTATTTACACTCAATATTAAAATATAGGTTTAGGGTTTAAGATTAAGATTTAGATATTAAGTGTAGAGTGTGAGTTTAAAGTTAAGACATAAAATTTGATTTTTTTTAATACTAGAACACCAAAAAGGGACATTTTTTTAATTCGTATGTATGTGTCAATTAGTGGGTACATGGTGAGAATATGTGGTGATGGAGATGCAAATTGTGTCAGAATTCAAGTGGATAATGTAGCTATAAATCACTACCGAACATAAATTATTTGCTCCTTTTCGGCCCTTGTTTAAGGTTAGGGTTTAGGATGTAGTGTGGATTTAAGGTTTAGAATTATGGTTTAGGGTTTAAGGGTTTATAGTTTAGTCCAATTTCTACTCCACAAATACATACATATATCGTAGATTTATAGTAATCATGACAATATTTGTCCAAACCAGCAGCCTCCCCGGTTGACTTACCGTGCTCCAGTTCCCACCATTGCACTGTGCTCCTCCAATAAAGTTGTGCAATAAACATATGCGGTTAAATAACAGCCAAATTATATTGCTATTAATGTCTTTTTGGTTCGATGAGTAATATAATAGCTCAAACTTTTGTGGGTATGGCCGCAATCCCGACTTGCCCCCAACTAGGGTGGTCTTCGCCATTGAAAATGGTTTCTCTTTTGTTTCCAAGATGCTGATTTACTTATCGGTACACGATTCATTTTATTAATTTACAAGAGAAATTATGTGTTCAAAAATTGTTGGCGAAACTCGAACTTTAATACTTATCAAACTATGTTAATAGATATTCAATTTATGTCGACTTTTAAATAATGCTTTTTTTTATTATTGTTTTTTTTTTGAACAATTTCTGTCTAGGGAGGGAGAGGAGAATTTGGCACCTACTGGGTCTTGAACTTACAACCTAAGAGAATAGGATGGTGTCAACTGAAAACTTTAATCACATGCTCTAGTGATTGTTGACACTTCTTAATTATTGTTAGCTGTTTTGTTGTTCGAATCACTTTATATTGGCTCAATTTTTACTGCAATATGAAATGTTACGTATCTTTAAAGAAAGGAAGAGAGTCCTCATTCCTCAATGTATGGTTCATGAAGCTGGCGATGGTGACCATTCTTTTGTCCTTTTTGTTTGCATAAAGTTATTGGTTCTTAGTGCTGAATATTGTAGATGGTGCAATCCTCAATATCTCAAGAATCTGAGGTGGATGGAGTATAGGATGCTCAATTATCACATATAATATGTTATGGTAAATTGGTAATTGATTTGAACCTAATATGACGAGGAAAGTTACAGATAAGTTTGGTGCGATGATAAAACACATTATGTTTTTAATGAGAAAATATAAATTCGTACATCGAGAATAATGTTATTGAGAGGCACAGTCATAAATCATGAACATAGATGATAAAATGAACATGATATATATAGAGACGGACACGGGTTAGGTTTTTGGCCCACTCGGACCCGACCCGAAAATAAACACCCTAAACTCGTACCCAACCCGACCTATATAAAATAAATTAATTTTAGGGATCTAATTGTAAACAAAATAATTTTAAGGGATTTAATTGTGAAAAAATAATTTAAAGGACTAAATTGTAAATAAAAATTCAATTTAAATGACTTAATTATAAAATATATATACAGGGGTATTATTATAAATATCCCTAAAAAATTAGGAGAAAATTACACTATTAGTCTCAGGTCGGGTCGATTATTTCCACCCTAAATCCGAATCCGACCCGAATTTACCCTTAACAAAAACATGATCCGAACCCGATTTATTCATTAAAAAATTTGACCAGATCGAGCCGGGTTAAGTCTGGGTAAAATACCCACGTGTATATATATATATATATATATATATATATATATATATATATATATATATATATATATATATATATATAATATATGATGTTAGGAGAAGGGAAAAAGTGCTCTTAACATATCTAGAACTCATTACCTAAAGAGATGTGAAAAACAAAAATAAACAGCTTAACCAACCGGCCAAATGTCCTTGCACTTAAAAATTTTTCTTTTAACATAACATCTTTTGATGTTTGATAATTATGTAAACTTAGGTTATATTTCAAGTTGAATCGAATCTCGAAATATTATTAATTTAGTTTAATATCTTTCGGTGTTTGTTATTACTAACACAAATCCACTAACAAATAAAAGAGACTAAGTTGCCTGCTATGATTGTGGGATATAGGGGCAGCAATTGGCAGCATTGAAAAGGTGATCCATACAAGGTCATAAAGGCTATATATGGGTTAGAAAGAAAATTATAATTAAATAATGAAACGTGTAACAAAACTAACCTTAAAATTAATAAATATTTAAATTAAATTTGAAAGAAATAAAATCCAAATTAACAAATAGTATTTAAATTAAAAAGATAAAATTACCCTTTACATAAAAAATAAGACACAAATACTTTTCGTTACTTAATAACCCGTTCCTAGATGAACCTTTGTGAAGATAATATTTAAAATGCTAACACAGATTTTGGGGCACAACTATTCCTAGGAAAATATAAAGTGTCATCATGATCATGATTATTGACTAAAATATTAGTAAATATGATGCGGAAATAACGGCACTTCTTTAAAGGGTAATATTACAAGGATTTATATTCGGTTATTAAAGTTTATAAGTATAGAATTTAAGATTTAGGGTAATACGACGAGAAATTTAGGTTTTGACTTTTAATTCTTAAATTATAAGTCTCTAACCATGAACTCATAAATTATATATTCTAAATTAAACTCTTAAATCTTTAAACTACAACATTTGTAAAAACTTTTAGTGTTCACCTCCAATCAGGGACAAAATTATAATAAAACATCTAAAATAATTTAAATGTTGTAACATGTTACAAACTCTCCTAAATGTCATAAAACATCCATTTCAATCTTGTTTGTGGAGTTTTTTTATATTAATACAATGACAGTGATTTTTTTTTTAAATTCACGACTAGTGTTTTTAAATTTTAAGTTTATATATATATATATATATATAATGTATTAATTGTAATTTTGAGTTGAATATATATATGGGCGGATGTATGTGTTAATCTGAGGTACAATTAATCCCACCAAATATCTCACAAACCCATTACAATGTCCAATAAGCTGAAGTTTTTCATAGGAAATACTAGATTTAGTCCTACTCACACTATAAAATATTTTACACGTTTTTTAATCGTTTGATGAGTGGAACGGATATATGATATTAACAGTAGAATATGTGAATATTATCGCTTGGGAAAAAAAGTAATGAGTTAATCTCAGCCATCCATTTTCCCATACAACGACCCAGAAAACATGTAAAACTTAAAGAGTTTTACACTTTGTAAGTTAATCCTAACCCATATATAAAAACAATATACTATAAAATGTTAGAGTCCCTAAGGAAAACTGTCGAGTTCCACCTAGTATTATTTTGCTGCAATGGAGTTTGACATAACTAGCAAAGAGCTCACTAGTAATAATTACGTGATTAAAAGATTCATTAATTGATTGGGTAATTAAAATATTTATATTATTTTAATTTATATATATTTAAATCTTGATATTTTAAAAATAAATACTACTCAATCAAAAAAATAATATTGAGACAGAAAAACAAAGGTGGTGCAGTTCAGCTGAGATAAGTTATTAAAATTGAAAGAATGAATGGATTTATAGGCAAAGTTGTTAGCTTTCAATTAATATATGAAAAAGAAAAAGGTTGGCTCCGGAGGCTTTAAGGGCGTGGACCGCGTGGTCTCTGTTTCCCATAAAAGAATGGAAATTATGTATATTTTCCGTGTTTCTTTTTATGTCTTAATATTAATAAATAAAATTTTAATTTATAATTTTAAACTTTAAACTTTAAATTATAAACAGTAAATTTTAAAAATATATTATACTATAATTCCTTAAAGTATAAACTTAAGCATAATATATATATATATATATATAGGGTAATTGTTCTATACACAAGCGCTTGTGGAAATTTTTTTACACAGGCGTCTTAGTTTTAGGGGTTAGGGTCTCCGTTTAGGGTTTAAAGTTTAGAGGTATAAGTGTAGTAGTTTTGAATTTAGGGATTGTTGATAGAATTTTAGGTTTAGGGTTAAAATTTAGGGTTTGTAGGTTGAAACCTAAATCCCCACCCATATTACCCTAAAACTAAACCCTAACCCTAAACCCTAAATTCTAACCCTAAATCCTAAATTCTAAACATGAACCTTAAATTCTAAACCTTTACACTAAAACCCCTAAACTCTAAACCCTAAACCCTATAATTGAGGCGCTTGTGGAAACAAAAAATTTCCACCGCCAGTGTATAGGATATTATATATATATATATATATATATATATATATATATATATATATATATATATATATATATATAAACAAAGGAACTAAAGGTTTTTATTCTCCATAAAATCGCCCCAATATTGTTTTTCAATTCAAAATTCTCAGTAACATGCAGACTAGCTTAACTGGTGGGAATCGGATGCATAATCAATTGAATTCACGATACAATGACTAAAATGTTTACATTGAAATACTAACTCTTGCAAGTCAAAACAGTTGAAAAAAAGTTTAAAATATCCATGGTCAGTCAATATTTAAAAATAATTATTTTGATTTTAGGGAAAATGTGATTTTAAAATTCAATGAAAAGAAGAAAAAATGAGAAGAAACAAGTTTGAATCTTGGAGATTTCATTATTAAAATAGAGAGCCATGAATATTGAACATGAACTATAAAATGGACATATACTTTAACAAAAAAAAAAAACAAATAGAGAAGAAACGAACTTGAGAATATGGTGACCGTCGTTACTTTGGGTTGAGGGGTATGTTTGGTATTTTGTGATTACGATGATTGATGAATGAAGATCAATTTTTTTTTAAAATATTTGTTGTTAAATATTAAATCCAGGGAAAGTATTTGGAAAATTTATATAGATATTGTTGTGGGATTATTTTTTCCCCAAAATATTGCATGTTCATTTTTATTTCCTAATGTATTGCACTTTCTACAGTAAAAATAAAGAATGACTCATCTGAGTCCGACTTTGAACAGTGATTTTGAGTCTTTATTTTTTTATTCGAAAATTGAAATCACTGTTCAAAGTCGGACTCAGATGAATCCCTCTTTATTTTTACTCTAGAAAGTGCAATACATTAGGAAATAAAAATGAACATGCAATATTTTGGGGAAAAAATAATCCCACAACAATATCTATGTAAATTGTCCAAAGTATTTTATGCGCCGACAATGTAAAAAATCTTTAGTTTTAAAGGTTTATAGTTTAGAGTTATGATTTTAGTGTTTGTGATTAAGTTTGAAGGTTTGAGAATATAATTTATTGTTTAAAATAGGCTTAATGTCAAAATAAGTGCCAAAATTATTATGTTTTTTCTTCATTTAAGTGCCTAAACTATTTTTTACACATTTTAAGTGCTCGAACTATTATATTTTCCCCTTTTAAGTGCATAAACTATTTTGCCCCTTTTAGGTGCTCAAATTATCATTTTTTGCCCCTTTTAAGGTCAAATCGAAGCACCTATTTTTACAAAAAAAAAAGTTTTGGCACCTATTTTAAAAAAAATAGATTGAGGACTTAAATGTGACAAAAAATAGTTTAGGCATCTAAAATGAGAAAACATGATAGTTTGGGCATTTATTTTCATATTAAGCCTTTAGAATATATGGGTAGAAGACTGCCCTAATTTAGAGAAATTGACAGTCTCAACCAAGGTGGTTAATTAGTAGGAGTGTTTAAAATTACCTGATTCGAACTACTTGACTCGAACTACTCGAACATAAATAATTGAGTATTTGTCTGAAATTTTTTTATTCGGGTTGAGCCCTGATCACAAAATATAAAATTTTCAGGAACTCAGTTTTTTCGAGTACCCGGATATATTTAAAATTAAATTTTTATATTCAATATATATATATATATTAAACTAATAAAAAAATTTATTTTTTATATTTAATGATATATTTTTTTATATTAAACTAATAGATACATATTTTATATTACACTAATAAAATATTTGTATATTAAAAAATACATGTTTTTTATACTGGTATCCGATTTTTCGGGTACCCGCAATATTCAGGCTGGAAAACGAGTCGATAATACAACTAATTGACGATCTGGGTACCCCAATACTTCGAGTACCTGAATATCCGACTACCCGAATTTGAACACTCCTATTAGTTAGTGTTATCTGTGAGTCTAGGGTGCGACGCCTTAATGCAAGGTTAAAAAATGCATATTCTAAAATATTACCACACAATTATAGTGTTATATTCTTTGATATTATTTTAAATTTCGTATTTTCACGATAAGTTTCTAGACTTACTATAAAACTACAAATTAAATTTTGAAGTTTGTCAAAAAAAACTACTAACCTAACATGCTATAAAAATATAGCATTTTTTATCACGTGTTTTTTTACATTTTATTATAGGATAAATATTTTATACACAAACGATATAAGGAGTTAGTTTAGGATATAGGGTTTAGGTATAAGGGGTTAGAATTTAGGGGTAGTTGTTTTAATTTAACGTTTATGATTATAATTTAGGGTTTATAGGTTAAAACTTAAATCCTCACCATATTATCCTAAAAACTAAACCCTAAATCATAACCCTAAACCTTAAACAACTATCCCTAACTTCTAAACACATACACCTAAACCCTTAAACCATATACCTAAAATTAAAACGATTATAAAAACTTTCAGTTTTCATCATCATCAGTATATAAGATATTATATTATATTTTAACCTTAAATTAATCTGTTATACATTATACTCACGCTTGCTATGTTTATCTATGAAAAACCCTAATTAGCACCCCCCCCCCCCCCCCCCCCCCTACCAGTTCACCTAGAGCCGCTCAAAAGGAGCAAATCAGTGATCGTCACGTCACTATTTTCGTCCGATAGGACAGTTATACCCTTGGAAGCCAAAGGATTCTGATTGGTCCGTAATGGCGGTTGGTACTAACCTCAGCCCAAAACAGGCAGTGGGGAGAGTAACTTTGTCTCCCCAAATGACGCAGTCCAATCAGCCCAGTTCCCAAGAATCCCCAGCACTAAGACCACTAACGGACGAAAGTACCCTGCTCCACTTCATCTGACGGTCCCTATTCATTTCCATCAACTCAGAGAAATGAATCAGACGGTCAACCGGCCAATAAATTCCCAACACACAAGTGAGTGATTCCAGCAACTTTTCCCCCCCTCATTTTTCACCGAGTGGTTTAGAACGGATTCTGTTCTATATATATGCAGTGGTGGGGAGTGCCCTGCTTCTTGTATCCTCTCCAGTGCTCTCGTTTTTTCAGTCTTTGATCTGTCAATGGAGTTTTTACTTGTTTATATTTTGTTCCCAGTTTTAGTTTCTGCTGTTGAATTTGCTGTTCTGTGAAAAGAGGAAAGATCAGTGTCAAAGACACTTGGGTACGTGTCACCGACACGTGTGCGTGCTGCATGATAGAGAGAGAGATTGAAAGATAAGTGTGTAATAAGAACTAGTGGATGAAGATGAACAAAGGGTTGTGTTTTTTCTTCTTCTTCTTCTTCCCTTTCTTGTTTTTTTGATGTTGGGGTTTGGGTTCTTTCAGTTTCCTAGCTTATGATTCTTGCCAGGTTTGGTTTTCGTTTTGTTTTCTTTTTTAAATGAAAACCCTAAAACATGTCGTTTTTGGATCGTTTTTTTACTGAAAACGGCATGGATCGTGGATTTTAAGGTCTTACTGTCGGTACTTTCCCCCCGTAAATAGGTGTTGACGTTTCAGATCTGACTCTTGATTTGTTTCCTTATATGGCAAACGCTTTATCTTTCGTTTTTTTACACTTCTGTTCATCTTTTTTACCATATCCGTGTTCTCAAATTCTCATTCCTTGGGACATAGAAATTGACAGAAGAGAGTGAGCACACAGAGGCACTTGTATAAGGCTATACTATTGTTTTTGTGTGCTCACGTCTCTTTCTGTCAGCTTCCAGTGCCGGAATCAGACCTTCCGGTCATTTTCCGGCCTGTTTTTGTTCCTTTGACTCCCTTATTACCTTACTTTCCGTTCTATCTTTACCAATTTGACTGCAGGCGCCGGTGAAGATGGTGTGTTCGTTTGGTTATTTGCTATACCTAATTACCTTTCACTCTCTCTCTCTCTCTCTCAATATGTTTAATTTATGTTATTTAACTTTTAAAATACAATTAATGGATTCAAAGCGTGGCTTTTCATGTTATTCACTGTGCAGATTTAGCGGCCAAACGATGAATTAGCATGGGACCATTCACGTTATCCAGTGCCTACAAGTAGCTAGAATGGTCCTCCTCAACCAAACCCTCGTTTATTTTTCCTGGAAATTTGCTTCATCTTTTACTCTATTTTATTCCTGCGCATGCAATCATGTTCGGTATTGACCTAGAAAATTTTCTTGCTTGGAGTTTCTTTTCACCTGAATCCAGCAGTACCAGGTTGCCTTGTACTCTAAGTTTCAAATGGAGCTAATTTCTATTCGGGAGTTCAATTTATAAATTATAACCCTATCCTTATAACAGTAACATGCTGCTTATTTGTTAAACTGTTTGCCTTTTATGTTCTTATTGCAGGGAGACACTGGTTTTTTTGAGTTCTGCACTTAATTAGCTCTATAATTGATTTGTACCTAAGGTAAAGGGTTACATGCAATCAACATGTTTTAAACTGTGAGGTTTTCTTTTTGGGAAATGGAAACATTTTACTTTCAATCATAGATGTTTGTGCTTTAATTTTGTCCTGTTTGCATCCTTTGTATGTTGATTTGTTTGATTGTGTCTGAAAGGTTGTGGATCTCCTTCAATATCTCACTTCCTTGTACCAATATAGAGCTGTAATGAATATTAAAATGATTTACTTGTTAAATTAGCTCATGGTGCTATAAATTTACAACTTTGTATACAAGTTTCTGTTTATTATTTTGTTTGAGTTGATCATTTCATCGAACTGGCTGGTATTCGAGCCGTCTTTGTTGATAATTCCACTTGACTTTAGTGGACGTTAGCTATATCTGTTGTTCTTGATTGCATATTCAATATTATACATACATAGGGAACCAGGTTGCATAATTAAAAGTTTCCAAATTAACTTTATACTGTAAATTCCTATATAATGAAACATGGATGAACTCTAGGGTTAGCCACCATATAACGTTGGAGATGATAATATAACATGTATACGACTTGTATCGATTTAATTGGCGAATGTCATGCATTGTTCTTCTCCATTGTTGCATCAATTATATTTGCTTCAGTAGTGCAGCTTCTCTTGTAAATCAACCGCACTTGGTTGTTGAGTAAATAAATTATTGTTTCATTTTTCAAAGTTGATAGATAAATCATTTGTCTATTATAAAGTTTATAATAATCAAGGTAGAAGTGCTGCAGCACCTTTATCTGAGTGGGGTTTTGCTTTTATAGCTGTTATTTTGCTTATAGTGCAGTTGAAGTTGTATTTTTCTTTCCCCCCAACACTCTTAATCAACAAAACCACAAATGATTTGATGGTATTGGTAGACTTTGTATAAGTGGCCAAATTGTGGGATCCTTGATGTCGTGCAGCCTGTCTGAATATCAAGCTAGGCCGTTCTTCTTCTTTTTTAATCAATCTGGATCGGGTTTTGCAAAGGTTCGGTATGAGGGTGACCCTCCCAATCCATTCACATTTCACACTGGTTGTTGGTAAGCTAGACCGTGCTTTTAATTTATGATGCATGTAAAAGGATAAGAAAGTTAGAACATTGTATTGATTTGGATTTCGATGTGTGGTTGCTTGTATAAGTCTCGAGGCATTGAACATATGATTGTAATAGTTTAATCACATGAATTTATGATCAGTTTGTTTGAAGCATGAGTGTGTTCAACATGGATGTGCATGTGTTTCTAGTTTCAGAATCTCCCTTAGTTTAATCACATGAATTTATGATCAGTTTGTTTGAAGCATGAGTGTGTTCAACATGGATGTGCATGTGTTTCTAGTTTCAGAATCTCCCTCAGTTCCTTAATAGGTAAACTTGATTTGTCCTTAATTATAAGCTTTCTATTCCTGTTGCATTTAATAATACAGACTATTGGCTGGTTTATGTAAATCCCCTACGACGAGTTGAGCACCATCATGTTTATAATTTTCGAAATCGCAGGACATCAAATCATGATACTGCTTGGAGCCATTTTGAAGAACCTTAAAGAGTGTATGGAGAAAAGTGGTATATCAGTTTGTGATTTTGAGACTAGAGTCCTTTTACTATTAGGCTGTAGGGTTCTGGATTTACGTCGGACAATTGTTAACGAGAACATATGCAAATAATGTGGTAGAGTAGTCGGACAATTGTTACTTCCGAAGATTGTAGGCAAGGATTTAAGTTGGAAGAAGCACCAATTTGCTGTTTCTGAATTAATCATGCTAATACATATGGTTTTTAATGTGTGTATGGTTTCCCTCCTACAGGTTCTATATTGCTTTTAGGCTGGATAGTCTCCCGAAACTCGCTGATGCACGAGCGACGAGCTAGGATTAACACGATCTCTCATGCACAAGGTAGATTTACCATTCTTACTCTAAATTGAAGCTAATAATTTACCATTCTTACGACTTAAACAATGAGCTTGTCTTCTTCAGACTAAGGTGTGTCCCTTGTCGTTAAAAGATGGATACACAGTCGACCAGTCTCTCGTAGTGGGCATCGACATCATTGCTTGTGCTGTCATCTTTGCGTAACATATCCCAAAGGTTCCTACGGCTACGTACTGTTTTCGACGTTGAGCGCTGACCGAGTACAGTGAGATCGAAAATGATAATCCAAAATGCTAGTCGTGGAGAGTAATACAGAAAAATCTGTGGAAGCACATAGCCTTTGATCCAAATGAGCTTTCCTGGACTTGGATCGAGCGTGGGTGCTGGCAGTAAACTAGCTTTGTTCCATACCATGTCTCTCGACCCTAAGCCATCTTCAGAAATTGGATAATATCAGATATAACATGGCCAGTAGCATATTATTTCTGTTTAGGGATGCAAATGAATGGAGTCTAAACAAATAAATCTCCACTTATGTTTGTTGGATTGTTTTTAACTTGTTTATATTCGATTCATATTTGTTATGAATTTTTAAATTGTGTGTTTGAATATTTAAAATTACGTGTTTATTTTCTTTTGTTTAACATTTACTAACATTTTTATTTAGTGTTCATGAACATTTTCATTTAGCATGTTTTAGAACATTAATCGAATGCCTTAAGTATCTTTTATAAAAATATTATATTAAACAAAGGGTAATTATTTCTTCATAATCGGTTAAAATAAAAAATTGTCACAAGTGTCTCAATTTTATGGTTTAGAAAATCTGTTTAGCATTTAGTAATATTTATGGTTTTAAGTGTATGAGTTTTGAATTTAGGTGTTGTTAAAATTTAAAGTTTATGATTCAATGGCTAAAACTTAAATCTCTATTCATATTACCCTAAAATTTAAATTATAAATTTTAACAATAAATCACAAATTCTAATCATTAACCCTAAATTTTAAACCATAAATAACAAATCTTAAATGGAGTCCTTCAACCCTTAAACTAAAGGCAATTGTAAAAATGTTTGGTTTCCACGGCGAGTGCATAAAATATTTTTTCTTAAATAAATGTGTTAAACTTATACACGGGTAAAAATCCTAAAACTAAAAATCACTTAAAATTAAATTCTAAACTCTACACCTAAAAAAATAAATCATATCCCTAATTTTCTAAACTCTAACCAAAACCTTTAACTTTAAAGTATAAACCCTAAACTCATTATTTTAAAGCGAGACATAAAAGGAGAAAGATTATTTTCACCCCTTATAGACAAGCTAATTAATAACAAATTTTAATTATTTATTTTCTGAAGTGAAGATAACTTCATTGCATCGAACAAACAAGAACATACATAAATAAAATCAAGAAAAAACAAGAAAGAGAGAGGGAGAAAAACAAACAAAAAAAAACACACCAAACAAAGTACATTAACACAACAGGCTCAAAAACAACAACAAATAAATCACAACAACACATAAAAACAAGATAGGCACATCCTGAGAACAAGCGAGAAGGAAGAAGCATCAAGCCACACGAAAACCAATGCTTAAACCAAGCTGACTCATCATCACTGCATGTTCGTCCCGAGATCACCGGAGCATATATCTCGAGAATAAATACAGGCAGATGAGCCATCAGCAACCGACGCTCGAAAATGTGAGGATGTGAAGGGCGATGAATGGGAAGATAGAGTCGAGCTGTAACCTTTAAAACGACAGAGAGTACTCTCAACCGATATTGAGAGCCGAAGCAAGCTCATCGAGATCGTTGAAAAAAAAAACAAAAAAAGAGAAGATAAAAACTTCCCCTTCACGTTCGAAACCGTCGATAAAAAAATAAGTTTAAGGTGAGAGGCCAATTGTCAAGAAATATCGGCCAACAACTTCTAAAGTTACACAATAAAAAAGAAAATTACAAAAAAACTAGAGAAAAAAACAATGAAAGAGTTGGCAAATTTTATTTATAAACATTAACAAACTTAATACACCTATATTACAAATTTATTCGTTTAATATTTTCTTATAAAAGTCACTAAATTTTTATTAAATTCATAGAAAAACACACAATTACAATGCATTCAAGAAGAAGAATATTTAGATTAAACAACTCAAAAAATTCTTACAACCCAAAACACAAAGAAAAATGAAAATTTCTATAGAGATAACTATACCAACAAAATCTAGCAGCCTCATGAATTTCTTTGTCTCTGTCCAAACGAGACGCATAATAAAAGAGTGGTGCGCGATCTAAACTGTCAAATAAAAAGTATCGCTACCCATAACTGATTTCATCAGCAAACGGCCATCAACCGAGTGAGGATATATCTTTCCAAATAACCACAATAAAAACATAAATCAGAAACTAGCGCTGATTGAATCTATGTGCGAACAACAATCGATCGCTAAAGTATGCTGAAACATGCCACAAAAACAGATGAATCAAACCACAAAATAAAAATAAAGACATGTCATAAGGACAATGAAAAAAATGTGTCACAAGGACAAAGAAAATAATTCTTTTGAATATAAAAACAAAAAAAATTAATAAATTTGATGGTGGACAACTAATATTAAAATTAATTGCCGACCACCTATCAGATAAATTGATCAAAATAAAAAACGACTAGGGTTGAAAAAAATTTAACAGTAAAGAGCGGCTAGAGTTGAAAAAACCTAATCAATTTATATAAACATTATATTTTATTCAACTTTTATTTAACTTAATAAACACGACGATCCATGACTACCATAACCAATGACAGTGACCGACAGTTGATTACGAATAGACTCAGCACCAGATACCATACCACACGGTAGATAAGAAGAAAAATCAAAACCCAAGGGGCATAAAAGTGAATTAACAAAAAGATAAATATACACTCTCTTTTCTTTTTCCAGATCTCATTTCACCCTCTCCTTTCTCAAAGAGAGAGTTCCCCCCACCGTCATAATGGAGTCTCGATCCAGATCTATGAACAAACTCACCAACTCGATCGTATGGCCGCTTCTCTTCCTCGTTTTCATCCACGGTTCTCACTGCTTCTACCTCCCCGGTGTCGCCCCCGAAGACTTCCAGAAGGTAGACTTCCGATTTCTCTGTGTTTTCCCTCTGTTTCTTTCTTTATTTGCTTAATCTGGTTCGAATTTGTGAGAGAATTATAGGATTCATATAAGATCGCGAGAATTATCGAAAATTTTCTGTGCTGGAAATGGAAATAACTTGTCAGATTCAGCTAGGTTTTCTCATTAGAATAAGTTAACGTCATTATTTATTTGAAAACGTTGAGCATGCATCCTTTTAGCTAATTTGTGAGAGAATTATAGGTTTCATATAAGATCGGGAGAATTATCGAAAATTTTCTGTGCTGGAAATGGAAATAACTTGTCAGATTCAGCTAGGTTTTCTCATTAGAATAAGTTAACTTCATTATTTATTTGAAAACGTTGAGCATGCATCCTTTTAGCTAATTTATCCAAGGCATCTGAGATTCCACTCTATGCTGCTCATGTTCTGTAATGCTACCTAGAATTATATTGTTTAAGATTCAGGCATTGTGTTCTCAAAAGAGATTTAATTTACATAATGTCTTAATGGAAGCACCGAAGCCTACTTGATCTTTTTTGTGATTAGTTGCATTCGTATCTTGCGTACTTAATCGGTTATACTTTATGCTGATCATGTTCTGTAATGCTACCTAGAATAGTTATTGCTTAAGATTTAGGAATTGTATCCTGGAGAGAGATTTAATTTACGTTATGTCTTAGCGGAAACACCAAAGCATAATTGATCCTTATGGTGATTGGTTACATAGTGCTCTTCACGCGTGCTTAATTGGGGAGTGTTCTCACTACATGCCGTGATGTTTTGGGGAGTGTTCATTGAGTAACCATTTTGGCCTTCTTTTGTTTTGACTCTTTTGTTGGGGTTTGCAGGGAGACCCTTTGAAGGTGAAGGTGAACAAATTGACATCTATAAAGACTCAACTTCCTTACTCGTACTATTCGCTTCCGTTCTGTCCACCTGAAAAGATAGTTGACAACACAGAGAATCTTGGGGAAGTGCTTCGCGGTGACCGAATTGAAAACTCTCCTTATGTGGTCAGTTATTAGTAGTATTTCTGTTGATTTAGGGCTGATTGTTTATTTTATGGCCATTAACCTGTTGACTTCAATTAATGCAGTTCAAAATGCAAGAGCCACAAATGTGCGCTGTTCTTTGCCGCATTACACTTGATGCCAAAACTGCAAAGCAGTTTAAGGAAAAGATTGGTGATGAATATCGAGTCAATATGTATGCTATTTGTTTATTCTGACATGGAATTCATCTTTCAATCCTTTTAATAACTAGTTCGTAGGTTCTCTTTCTAATTAATTTGTGATTCACTTGACAGGATACTGGATAACCTCCCCCTTGTTGTTCCCATTAGAAGATCAGATCAGGATTCTTCTGTTGTTTATCAGCTCGGCTACCATGTTGGGCTCAAGGGCCAATACACTGGGGTAAACATTCTATCTATTAAAAGCAAAAATTCTCTAGTTTATGGATGTATTGACGATTATGTCTCTGTATGCTTATGTTTTCTGATTATATACAGAGCAAGGAAGAAAAGTATTTCATTCACAACCATTTAGCATTTACTGTCAAGTATCATAGGGATTCGCAAACTGACTCTGCTAGAATTGTGGGATTTGAGGTTAAACCATACAGGTTAGTTCCTTTGAATTCTAGCATATTCTAATATTTTTAGTTCGAGGTTTCTGTGGCTTAGATTTTAGTATCAAGTTTTGATACATTTTCTTTGTGTTCTAAAACAATGCAGTATTAAACATGAATATGAGGGGACATGGAATGAAAAAACTCGTTTAACAACATGCGATCCCCATAATAAGCGCACAGTTGTGAATTCTAACACTCCTCAAGAAGTTGAAGCAAACAATGAGATAATATTCACCTATGACGTTGAATACCAGGTAAGTTCCTCGACTTTAAATAGTTTTTAGTGTTGACAGTTGCAATGTTCATTTGTTTTCTGTGTTGGCCATGACTGATCTCTAAAAGGTGATATTCCTTTGTGTTTAAGTAGATTCTGCTGACAAATCATCTCTTAGGAAAAAGAAAATCTCTATTGTATCTCCTTCTCTTGAAGTAAAGCTAGCTTCAGTCGCCTATGAGGTGCTAATATTCTTAAATTTTCGTATGCAACTTTCAGGAAAGTGATGTGAAGTGGGCATCTAGATGGGATGCATATCTTTTAATGAATGATAACCAAATACACTGGTTCTCAATTGTCAATTCTTTGATGATTGTTCTCTTCCTTTCGGGTATGGTAGCAATGATCATGCTAAGGACACTTTACCGAGATATCTCTCGGTATAACGAACTTGAGACTCAAGAAGAAGCCCAAGAGGAGACGGGATGGAAGCTTGTCCATGGAGATGTTTTCAGGCCTCCATCTAATTCTGACCTACTCTGTGTCTATGTTGGCACTGGTGTTCAATTTTTGGGCATGGTACTCGTTACCATGATTTTTGCTGTTTTTGGATTCCTTTCCCCTTCGAACCGAGGTGGTCTTATGACAGCTATGCTATTACTTTGGGTCTTCATGGGCATTTTTGCTGGCTATGCCTCTGCACGTCTATACAAAATGTTTAAAGGAGCGGAGTGGAAGAAAGTAGCTTTCAGGACTGCATGCATGTTCCCAGGCATCGTTTTTGCCATCTTCTTTGTCTTAAATGCTCTCATTTGGGGCCAGAAGTCTTCTGGGGCTGTGCCTTTTGGGACAATGTTTGCTCTAGTTCTCCTATGGTTTGGAATTTCAGTTCCACTTGTTTTTGTGGGTGGTTATGTTGGGTTCAAGAAGCCAGCAATCGAGGATCCTGTGAAGACAAACAAAATCCCCAGGCAAATCCCCGAGCAGGCTTGGTATATGAACCCGACTTTCTCTATTCTGATCGGAGGAATACTTCCATTCGGAGCTGTCTTCATCGAGCTGTTCTTCATTCTTACCTCGATCTGGCTGAACCAGTTCTACTACATCTTCGGTTTCCTCTTCTTGGTATTCATTATCCTCCTTATCACTTGTGCTGAAATAACCATCGTGCTTTGTTACTTCCAGTTATGCAGTGAAGATTATCTGTGGTGGTGGAGGTCATACCTCACATCCGGCTCCTCGGCTTTGTACCTCTTCCTCTATGCTACATTCTATTTCTTCACAAAGCTCGAGATCACCAAGCTGGTTTCGGGGCTCCTATACTTTGGGTACATGCTGATTGCTTCATATGCATTTTTTGTGCTAACAGGCACCATCGGGTTTTATGCATGCTTTTGGTTCACCAGACTTATCTACTCATCTGTCAAGATTGATTAGTGTGTAAAATGGGGATATATGCTTTATGGTTCTGTTGTCTTCTTCAATGAACGTCGTCTTAGGTTAAGATATACTCGTGCTTTCAGATGTAAACTTTAATGACCATTTTTGAACTGAGTTCATATTTTTATAGTTGATTGAAAGATGCATTTTTTCTGATTTTTGTTAAGAGGGGCCTTGTGATTCTTTTTATCATTCATTCTCGTGTTGTGTTAGAAATTTCTTTCTTCGATAATTATGTAATAATACACTTCAAGTCTTTTTATTCGTTTATTTACAGCAAATGCGAAACCAATTGGGCAATAGCAAAGAAATAGGCCAATGTTTTTAGATTGTATAAATTGTTAAATTTATGATTTGAAGTCAAACGTCTTCGATTATTGGTATTAATTTCTTGTGGATAAAGCAGATCCTCCAGAAATTACATGATTGCTTGCAGCCGAAAAAATCCAATGGGAGTCTTTCAATTGACAGTTGCTTCGATTTTACGGTTGTGACAATAAAAGAATATCGAGCGTTTAAGTACGATTTTATGCATATAATGTATATTGTACCCATATCAATTAAGTTAGATTTAATCAATAATAAATAATATTATTTAATTTAAATCCAAATAATAATATGTAGACAATACAGATAAAAACGAATTCAAATTATTGAACAAATTTAGAAATTTAAATAATTCGGAAATTACAACTATCCACCCGCTGTTATTCTTATAAAAAAAATATGATAAATTACGTAAATCATCATTGAACTTTACTTATAAACTTATTTTGGTCACTCAAGATTCAAAAAAAGTTTAGACATAGAATATTTTTTTGTCACTGAAGTTTAGAAATTGAACGTTCTTTTGTTATAGAAGTTTAGTTATTAAACTTTTTTCTCACTTCACCGTTCACCGTCATCGTTGTTCGGTACCAAATTTCACATGTTGCTTTGTCTCGTCCTCTGAATCTAAATTTAACCTCTATTTTTGTCGAAAAGTATCCTGAAGTCAACGAATCGGGCAAAACTTTTTTATTTCTCTCTCATTGATTTTCCTACTCTGCCATCAAATAGGTGTTAAAATATTAACAGAATAGTGACAAAAAAATGTTCAATGTCTAAATTTCAGTGAGTAAATTGAATGTTTTCAAATTTCAGTGATCAAAATAGATTTGAGATTAAAGTTTAGTGATAATTTACAACATTCACCCAAAAGAAATATAAAAAAGCATAAATGAGACACGTGTCACAACACGACCCGCCTTGAGTTGATTCATTACCAAACAAAAGCCAAAGCAGAACTAGTGGTTGTCAAAACTAAAACGCTGGTCTCATTTGGTGTCTCTGCTTTCCGTTTATTGTACGCAACTTTCAATGGATCTCACGCCCCAGCAACTTCTCCAATTCAACGGCTCCGACCCATCCAAGCCCATATACGTCGCAATCAACGGCCGCATCTACGACGTCACCTCCGGCAAATCCTTCTACGGTCCCGGCGGCGCCTACGCCATGTTCGCCGGCAAAGACGCCAGCAGAGCCCTTGCGAAGATGAGCAAGAACGAAGAAGACGTCTGCGCCGATCTCGACGGCCTCTCCGAAAAGGAGATGGGTGTCCTCAACGACTGGGTCAAGAAATTCGAAGCTAAGTACCCGGTTGTCGGCCGCGTTGTCTCTTGAAATCTGAAACCCTCTATGTTGATGTGTTTGGTTCATGGGAAAATCTATGCTACTTTCTATGCCTAATTTCTTTACTTCAGTGTTCTAAAGACCCTGTTGATCCATGAACTAATTGTCTTTGGTGTTTAACCCAGAACAGTTTAAGGTTAAATAAATGGGTGAAATTAATAAATTGAGATGCTTATGGCTTGTTTTGTGCTGTAGTTAGGGCTGTGAATGTGCTGATTTTAGGGAAGCTCGTAATCAATGAAGAAATTCATTTTGATTTGTGTATTTTTATCAAATTTGGTACAAAGAAATTCGTTTTCCCCATCGTTTGAATTCAGATGATTGCTGCCTTACCCTTGGTAAAGGTTGAACTGTTCCTCTTCGGTTATTCGAGTTGAAGTAGTGTAGTCTTCGGATATACGAGTTTATTTAAATTTAAAATCGAACTAAAATAATATTTTATTCTTAGTGAGAAATTTAGGCTCTATTTGGCAATTAGCGGATAGTGGATTATATTAGTTGATAGCCGGTTGTATTAACTGATTTGACTAGCGGATTGTATAAAAGTGTTTGGTAAAATTAACTGATAGTTGTTAAATTATTTAAACAAATAAAATGACATATAAGGAGATGATTATATTCAATATTTATTTGAATAATTTATTAGTTATTAATATTTTGTATTTAATCAATATTAATTAGATCTATAAAATTATTTTTAATTTAAAATTTTTAAACATATTCAAATGATTTATATATTAATTTATTATTTATATAATTATTTTAATATAATTTAATTAATTAATTTAAATACACATATAAATATGTGATAATAAAAAAAATAAAATTAACTTATAAATAAGATGAAAAATATTTAATTTAGGTTATTTTGAGAATTTGTAATTGGTAATGATAAAAGAGTTTTTACAATTATAATATCAAACTTCTAATATCAAAAAGCTCCTATTACGAGCTTTTTCAAAATTAACGGTTTCATCTCAATCCGCTCTTTCAATCCATTATTCACCAAACAATAATATTAGCGGATTTAACTAGTCAAACCTCAAATTATGTCTCAAATCTCTAATCATTGCTCAAACCTCTCTTTACCAAACAAAGCCTTAAACAATATTTAAATTCACAATGAATAGGAGAAGCACATGAGAGTAGAATATGTGCTTTAATAACGGATCAAATCAAGATTAAGATTGTAGTGACGAATCTAGAAACTCAAGAGTAGGGGTCTAAAATAATTTTTTCTCAAAAATGAGTATATAAAAATAATTTTTTCTTTAAAAACAAACAAATTCAATTTTTTTTTTCAAAAAAGAAAACACTAAATTAAGTTTATTTAAAAAAATAAAAAATAAGATGCAGATGCAGATGCATCCTACCGGAGCTGGGTGCATCCGCCGGCATGCATAGGGTGGATTCTTATGTTCCTTTGTGATTTATGATTATAATAATTTTAATATGATTATGATTATAATAATTCGAATCTGTCTACTGTAAAATGACCTTGTGACCTAAAATAAGAATAACTCTAGACAGCATGTGGTAGAAAATATATTATTCATTAATGCATAAAATACTTAAAAGGAAATCTGTTTACAATAAATTACAAGTGAGGGTAGTTAATTTTTTACATTCATTTTGGATTTTGGCAGAGGTGGAGGACTAAAAGGTTGAATAAGAAACAAATAAATATAGATATGATTTTAATGCATGGTGGATTCTCATGTACTTTTATGACCATAAAATAACATCGCATGCATGCATTTGCCCCAATTATACATATATTAAGGCTATTTCATGCGTGCATTAATGGAATAATAAATTGTGAGGAATAATTAAAATGAATAGACAAATTAATTAATTTTGAAACAAATAGAGACTTAAAAAGTAAGTAAATTATGAAAATAAGATAATTAAGATTTATTTCATTAATTTTAAAACTGAAAGGTCTTGAAAAATAAATTAAATCATAAAAATAGAGGGTCGACACTTAATTTCATTAACTTTAACTGACAAGGTCCTAAAATATAATAAACCGTGAAATTTTCGAAGCATAAAGATTTTATTATAATAGTTTTAAAACTATCAATTATCTAAAATATAATTAAACCATCAAATTTAGTGGACAATTACTCCTTCTGCCCACTATACCATGTGAATAGATGTGAATAATTAATCAAGTCATTTTAGCCAAAGCATATTTTGTTTGATTATTTTTCAGTTCATTTTTAACAACAAAAGCATGGGTAACAAATATAATCTAACAAATTTGAAGTAGTTCATTTTATATGTTATTTTTATAACTATCGATATATACCGATCTATACTTTATTCGTCGATTAACTTAAACAGAGTATTGTAAAATAAAATAGCATGAAATATTTTTTTCAATTAAATTTAATATATTCATTAACACTAAAATTTAAACTTTTAACTTTGCTCAATACACGTAAACACCTCATTATATTAAACCAATCAGTAATTAGTAATTCGTTCTGTATGTTAGTGATGTTTTTATTTTAATAATGGTAGCAGAAGAAGAAATTATGGGTTGGAAAATAATTTTTTTCTCATTAATGCATGAAATAATATAATAATAATAATAATAATAATAATAATAATAATAAATTCAAGGGTAGGCCAGTGATTTTTATTGAGACTGCCAATGGCTAGGAACTAGCATGTTTAATGAGGGACAAATAAATCTATATAGTTTTCCTCCTCTTCTGCCTCGATTCCTGAGGTCAACACTGCCGACAATAATAAAAATGTTTTTTATATATATTTTTAAATTGAAACTTTAAATTTCACATTTCTCCTAGAAATTATAAAACCATTAAATATCCATTTATATATGACGAGGTCTCCCGACAGTTCTTAATTGTGCTATTTCCCCAAATATCTTTTCCTTTTGACTCTTTTTTTTCTTCAATTAGTTTTTTTTGTAAAAAAGAATATGTTTATTACATCAGCATTTAATTTGGTCAATGTTTTGAATTACTTGCTTTGACAGTAACGTAATCTCCCAAATTCCTCAATACAAGAATTTGATGGAATGCAATGTTTATTTAACTTTTAAGCCAATCTAGCAAATCCAACTTCTTCCCTACGCTATGAGGGGCAGAGTTTTTTTTTGTTCTATTTTTTTTACCTCAAAAACAAAAGAGGCAATCTTTCTTACATTATAAAATAAGAGGAAATTGCCTTTAAAGTGGGAACTAGTGAGGAAATGACCACTTATTGGAAGAAAATAAGTTTTTCGAAATTTTTGAACCTTGAATTGGATCCCCCGAAAGGAATTTTGAAGTTGAAAAAACTACCAATTTTTCTTAATTCGATAACCGTTTTTATAAAAACGAACAAATCAAGTTCATAAGATAAAGTTGTAAGCTCGTTTAATTACACAAAAATTAATATAATTAACATAATATTAATATAACATGAGAATGTAAAATCAAATATGTTTAAGCGTCAATATTCATCAATTTATGGATAATGAAAGATTTGTACATTTGTACCGGATAAATATTTTACTGAATTTTCATAAAAAGTAGTACCTATCATCCCATCAAACAAAAAGTTGTGATTATCCAAAATAAAAAATAAAAAGTTATAATTATTCAAATAAAAAATAATATATATATTTTAAAGATTATTATCATATACAATGACGCCGATTTTTTTTCTCACAAATGACATTATTTTAGGGTTTAATGGTGTTTTTTATTACAATCCTATTCTACTTCTACATACAGAGAAGAAGAAAAAATTAGGTGAAAATAACGCTCCAAAGGACCTTGAACTCGAGACCTAAAAAGAACTCGAGACCTAAAGAAAAATAAAATGGAGTAGGTGAGCGTGCTCTAAACACCTGTTAATTTGGAACAAATAAATAAATGATAACGATGGAAGCATTAACGGTCTTATCGGGTATGGCAGGAACTGCCGCACAGCCACCGTCCCCCACCATCTGTACTGACATATCTTTTAGGCACCAAAATCTCAACAGTATGTATCCCCCACACCACAACGCAACAACGACATCCAAACAAACAATCATCATTTTCACTATCCCTTTGATAACCCCGAGAAAACGAAAGAAAATAACAGAACACAAAAATCTTAGCACATTTGTTAACTGTGATCTCATGTTATTGTCTCTACTCTGTACCCATTAATCCCCCTCCCAACAAGGGAATCCATTTCAAATTCTGATAAAAAGAAATTATTAAAATTAAAATTGAAGAAAAAAAAGGAGTTTTTTTCAAGATTAACCTCCGTTACATCATTTATTGTCTTCTTCGTCGCCGGATTTATGGTGATTAACTTTCGAACAACCCATTCCACGCGCCGTAACGGCCGTTGGAATCGGCGAGGGCGTGAGCGCGTCAACTACAGTTGCGGATGACATCTCCATCTGGCAAACCCTAACGGCACCGATCAACTTTTCCGGTAACTCGTTCTCGGTCTGCGCTTCCACCAGAAATCCCATATCGATTGTAACGCTCGTCACGTATCCCAATGCGAGGTGCAGAATCGCGTTAGCGATTGCCGAGCTGGCTATATCTACATCAATTTCCAAATAATTAGGTCCTCTATGGTAATTACACGTCAAAGCTTTACCTAACAGACAGGCGGCGTAATTGCCCACCGCCTTTTTGACGATCCACGGTCCTTTGACAATCCGGTTGACGATCTTGAACCGTTGATTCCTGAAAGCATCATCGCCGTTGATGAACCGGTAAAGTAGAGAATCGGGAGGGATAGGATCCTCCGTAGCGAAATAGAACACGGCGCTATAATGATCTTTGCCGGGAACTTGAAGATTGACGGCGAAAATAAAGCTTTTCATGGATTTGCCTAGGGATTGAGCCTCTCTGAGCGCGTGAGAAACACGGTTGTCAGGTCGAGCGAGTACGTTGTCGAGCTTCGAAGTTGACTTGAGCCAGTCCATACCGAGCGGAGCGAGTAGGTAGTCTCCGGCGGGGGATTTTTGTCGTTTAGTGAGGTAGTTAACAGAACGTAGAGAAAAGAGGTGACCGGGAGGTGAGGCCCAGCCGTTGGTTCCGGTATCAAGGTCGACGTGTCGCAAGGATCCACCGTTTATCGAGTCTGTGATCCAACCGGGGGTGGATGCGGAGGATTTGGCGGCGGAATCCATAGCGGGGCCGCCGTGTTTTTGCTTAGTCGTCGGGCACATGATATTTATATTTTTGCTCTTTTTCGTCTCTTTAAAACGGGAATAAAAATGAGGCAAAAGAGAGAGGTCGGTGTACTTTGTAGGTAGAGTGAGAAGAGTGGAGGAGGCAGTGATAAAGGATACAACTAAAATTGCCCTTGCGTTTGCGTTAAATTACGATGGAGCCACCATGGGAAACAACGGACCGCCTGATTCAGTGACAATCCGGAATTTGTCAATCTTTAACCTTTTATCGTGTGATTTTATAAGTTGTTAAGCATAATTAAAAAAAAACAAGTTGTACTTAAAATAAATAAATTAAGATCAAATTATAATAAACATATGTCACAGACAATATATGTAGTAAATTTTTAATTCACGTATGTATTAAATCCGAACAATTATTTTAATAATAAAATATATATTAATATTTGATACATTATCAGTGTAAAAAAAATTATATAAGTATATCTATTTTTAAGGTTAAGGCTCTGTTTGGCAATTAGCGAAGCTGATTCTATTAGCTGGTTTGACTAGAGGATTGTATTAGCTGATTATATAAAAGTGTTTGGTAAAATTAACTGATAGCTGTTAGATTATTTAAACAAATAAAATGACATATAAGGACATGATTATATTCCATACTTGTTTGAATAGTTTATTAGTTATCAATATTTTGTATCTAATTAATATTAATTAGATTTATAAAAAATATTTTTAATATAATTTTTCTAAACATATTCGAATGATTTATATATTAATTTATTATTTATATAATTATTTTAATATAATTTAATTAATTAATAAATTTAAATACACATATAAATATGTGATAATAAAAAGAAAAAATAAATAGGATTAGCTTATAAATAGGGTGAGAAAATATTTAATTTGAGTTATTTTGAGATTTTTAGTAACTAGTAAGGGTAAAATAATCTTTACAACTCTAATATCAAACCTCTAATCTAAAATAACTCATATTATGAGCTTTTTCAAAATTAACGGTTTCACCTCAATCCGCTCTTTTCAATCAGTTCACCAAACATGGCCATTGTCATTGTTAACAAAATTTACATAAGTATATCTATTTTTAAGGTTAAATATAAAATCTAAATAAATCTTAAATTCTAAACCCTACACCCTAATCTCCAACCTCTAAACCTAAGCTCTTAAATAACTCTATTTTCGAAAACTTTATTTTTACGGCATGCATATAAGATAATAATCCATAAAACTTAAACCTCATGTCTTAAATTAAATCTATAAAAATCAATGAAATATTATAAATTCGTTTTATTCTACCAGATATCATAATTCCTGAGAATTGAAAGAGCTGGCAGATGCTCATAATTGATTGCCAACCTAATTAAGTTATGAAATTAAGGCTTTTGAATTAATTTCATAATCAATTATGGCTAATGACAACTAATTAACCAACTTAGGTAGAGCCAGAAGATCCTTCCTCAAACTAACCAGAGTAGTCTTCTAGTTTTTAGAATAATACAAGTACAATTACACACCTATAAATACAATTATATAGATTAATAATCCGAATTATTATAAAACAATTAGTACAAACATAAATTAGATGTGGAATAACATTAATTATAATCCATACGTATGTGACTTAATTTTGTTTTTTATTAAACAGAACGATATTACATTTATAAGATAAATGTCTAAATTCGAATTCATATAAAATAAAATAATATAGACATTTTTAACTACTCAATCAATTAATAAATTTCAATTTTATTTTATTTTAATCGAAACAAATTGAATATCATCTCGATTAATTTATTACGAGTCAATTCATAAGAAAATAAAACAGACGAAATAAAGTATATATTTATGTTGGTTTATTATTGACATTAATGAGACAAAAGGAAGAGCAGAAATGCAAGAAACAAAGGTGACAAAACTTTCTGGGGTGAATAGAAGAAAAGAACCGTCGGACAATAAATTTGACGCTACTATTGTTGACTTCCTCGATGTTGACGATGAAGATAGTAACACGTGGAAATAATAAGAAAAGTTAAAGAGATATTGATATTAATTTAAGATTTGATAATAAAATTTAGGTATAGTGTTAAAAAATGCTTATAATGTTTGCTTCAATTGTCACTTTAACCATTATTTATTTATTAAGTAATTTAACTGGTAACATTTTATTTTGAACAACTGATCTATTTGTGGTTGAAATTTATTAATCCACTAACGATAATCAGTTTGAAAGGACTTTATAAAATAACACGTTAGAATTTTTTATAATTTATATTTTTTGACTAATGTGACATTCTTTCAAGTTAATACTTTTGTTTATATGATAATATCGTGTCATCATACACTGCCATAAACAAAAAATTTCTACCCCTTTCTATGCCCAACACTAAAAAAATTAAATTTTAATCCTTAACCCTAAATTTTAAATCATAAAAATACATCATACTCTTGATTCTCTAAACCCTAATCATAAATTCAAACCTTAAACCTATTTTTTTAATGTGAGAGCATAAATAGAGACACAAAAAAATAAAAGATATATATTTTACTGTCATAAAAATTTATCACGTCATTTTAAGTCATTTAATGCTAGTTTATTGATAGTTATCATTCGTAAAAAGATTAAACTACTTTAAAATGAAATATTGAAAGCTAAACTACTTTAAAAATAAATAAAAATTAGGATAGTTATTTAATTAAATGTTATGAAATTTTTTGATTTTATGCCTAAAATATATTGGTGAAGTCAGATTTTCCTTTCTGGTAAATTGAATATAAATTTTAAAAATAGTTTTTAGGAACTGAGCTGGGTAAAGAGACATGAACTCAAATTACATTAAAATACTTTAAAATTCATTAGTAATTTACTTTAAGAAAATCTAAAAAACAATTAAGAAGTTTTCTCCATCGAGACACGTGGTGTAATGTGACCACCACTACAAACGAACCCACTCCTTTATAGGTTAGACCGAATAAAGCCCGAGTTTTTGTTTCTTTTAACTTTTCTTTCGGTGTGACTCTATATTTATTTATTTATTATATAAATTAAATTGCTCACACGTACATACAGAATATTATAGTCGTGGCAAAGAAGAGATCATAATAAATTAAAGAGTAAAGTTCATAAATGGTCACTAAATTATTTTTAAAAATATAAAATGATCATCAAACTTTCAAACTTTATAAATGGTCACTAAATTATTTAAAAAATATAAAATATCATCAAACTTTCAAAAGTTACATAAAGGTATTAAATTTAGTTTTTGTTATAAAATTGTAACTGAGACGTTAACTGTCGTTAAGTGAATGACGTGACAGTTACGATAATTTGAATAATAACACGTTTTATCCTCCACTTTTACACATTCAATCAATTTAGTCCTAATTTGACCCTCATTATTTATGCCTAAATTGATTGAATGTGTAAAAGTAGAGGATTAAATGTACTGTTATACAAATTTTTGTAACTGCCATGTCACCCAGTTAATAACAATTAACAGTTCAATGATTAGTTTATAACAAAAACTAAAGTTTAGTGGCCATTATATAACTTTTAAAAGTTTAGTGACAAATTTGTATTTTTTAAAATAATTTAGTGATCATTTGTGTACTTTACCCTAAATTAAATGATAAATGTTTCTTCCTTTGGTGTTGGCAACGGCAGCATCTTGTGATCTAATTATATAACACATTTTCTTCTTTGCTGATTAGACGATTATGACTTTTGCTTCCGTCTTCTTCTCATTTTTAAATTGGATTTGGATGCCATTCTCAATTATATGCCTCCCTCTCTGTTTTTACAGAAAATCGACATATGTTTACAATATTTTGGTATGACAGTTGCATGATTTTCTAATAATATTTTTAAAAAAAAATAATAGTTTTTTTGTTATACGCATGTCCGTCTAACGATCCATACTCTGGGTGCGAGGTTGTCCCTCCCAACAATATTGTTGTCTTCAAGTTTTGAATTCACGTCCTTTCTTTAGGAGTGCAATGTATCTTACCAATGCACCAACACTTGTTGGTAAAAAAAAAATAAAATAGTTATAAACTATTTGCTCAGGTTCGAAGTTCATCCTCAATATAAAAAGATTTGGATAAAAATGATAAGTTCGAAATTGAAGCTGAACAAAAAATTAGCTCGTTTTTAATACGAATTGGACTTAGACTTCAAGATCTCATTGTGACCCAACCTGGAACAACTAATTTTCTATATTTATAATATAGTTATTATTTTATATTAATATATAAAACAATTTATATCATGTAAAAACCAAATCTATAATGTTGTAATGTAATTATTAGAAAACGTATTAGGTTGTTCAATTATAAGAGAATAAGAAATTAATATATATAATCTAGTTTAATATTTTAAGAATGTAATTAATTACGTTCTAATAGATTCTATTGAAAAGTAAAATAAAAATTAATGATAGGAATCTAGTAGTTCTTATACACGGCCCGTATATAACAAAATCCAAAATAAAATAATTAAATAGTATATTTTTAAAAAATTATATATATAGGGATAGGATCCAATTACAAAGTGTAAAACACTTTAAGTTTTACACATTTTTTTGGATCGTTGGATGAGTGAAACGGATTGATGAGATTAACAGTAAAATATGTGAAGATTATCACTTGAGAAAAAAAGTAAAGAGTTAATCTCAGCGATCCATTTCCCTCATCTAACGATAAAAAAAAACGTGTAAAACTTAAAGAGTTTTACACAAGTTGATCCAAACCCATATATATATATATATATATATGAGATAGGATCCGTTTACATAGTGTAAAACTCTTTAAGTTTGACACGTTTTCTGGACCGTTGGATCAGTGAAACGAATGGATGAGATTGACAGTAAATATGTGAAGATTATCACTTGGAAAAAAAGAGTAAGGAGTTAATCTGAGCCATCCATTTCTCCAATCTAACGATCCAGAAAACGTGTAAAACTTAGAGAGTTTTACATTGTGTAAGTTGATCCTAACTATATATATAAAAGTGGTCTTGGACAAAATTTGAGGCCTAATTTTTTAGTCACACCCGACTTGAACAAATATAAAGTGTATTAGTTCTATACATAAACCCAACCCAATTTATGAACATCTCTAAAGTTAATTTAGGAAACACTAAAAATGAACCAATTAAAGCCTAATTAATCAAATATATTAAATGGATTTAATCTAGTGAATTTTGTTTTGGGAAGATTTTGATTTAGCAAAACGATTTGAGAAATATAGTTTCTAATTAAATTCACCAAACTCAATACTCATACCCAAGTCCAAACCATAAAATACATAATGCACATCCAATCACACAGATAACAACAGATGTATACATTATCATAATGCAAATCATGAGAATTATTATGGTGTAATTAGGGAAAAAAGGAACATTTAGAACAACAATGTACAGACATTTTATATGAAACAAAACTAAGGTTCAATGAAACATGAGTATGGATTCACAGAACTTCTTGTAATCATTTTATAAACCTGTCCTTACCTAGAATAAAATCCAGCATTAGGAGCCTCCTGTGAAAGCAAAAAAAGATACCAACATGTAGTTTGTTTTCCTGGAGAATAAACGAAGGGAGAGACGGAGATTACCCACAATTACAACGAGCAAGAAACTAGCTAACCGAAGAGTTACAGTCAACTTAAATGAAAACGGAAATACTGAAACATAAAATCTGAATTTAAAAAATGAAAACAGAGCTATATGATCACCGTATCCAAGAAGTGGAAGCAATTAAGACGAAAAAGAGTTCGTTCTTTCTATCTTCTTACCCTCTATAAATGTGGATTCAATGTATATGTTAGTCCTCTTTACAGGCAGTTTCTCACATTTCCCACAAAACTTCCTCAGTTCCGGACGTCCCCATGTACTTGCAAATCAATAATTGGAAAGAAACAGAAGGGGGGATTCTTTCTAACTAGTCTATATTTACCACATTCCTGTCTTGAAACCAGCAAAGGTTAAATTATTGTCTTGCAAGAAGTCTCTTAAATCCTGACGTCAATATTCGCAGACAAAAAGTATTCCCAACAATCGCATTGCTACACTAAAGTTCATACTCGGTGGTAATCTTAGTGAAGAATGATAATCACCAGTGAGGCTGCGAGAATATACCTTTTTGGCTACCATTTCTATATTCTATTTAACATGGCCATAACAAAAGATTAGCCAACACATTTCTGGATAAACACTATTATTTGCTGAAATCAAAACAGACATCATACTTGTGGTTAACCTAAAAGGTTCAAGGTACTTTCAGGCAAAGGCGTTTGAGACAATACAACATCACCAATATCATGCTAAAAGGACTTTTGCACCCACAGACTACTCTATAATACACCACAATGCAACCCTCCTAGCTCCGGAAATCCGATCAAACCTCCAAATCGAGCTACTCTTAATGCACCACAATGCAACCCTCCTACCTTTGCAAATCAAATCAAACCTCGGAATCGAAATATCATACTAAAGGGACATGGGAACCCACAGACTAATCGATCATACACCATAATGCAACCCTCCTATCCCTGGGAAATCAGATCAAACCTCCGAATTGAAATTCGGAAACTTGTCAAATACATAATTAGTTGGATTGAGAAGTGTATACATATAGCATTTCTAGATCTTCCATATTAATGGGTGATTAGCAATCTGTGTTGATTTCTATCCACAACCACACCATGAATAGAACAATTACAAAGGAATTTCTCATCCGAATAAATTGCATAGTTTGGATTAATGGTGAGTGCAACGTTATAACCATTAATCCAACATTATGTACCTTAGTGTGACTTTCTTCTTTGGGGCTGCTTTTCAGTAGCTAATCTGAAGATCCAGTAAACCTATGAGAAGCAAAACAATCAATCAAACATCAACTCTGCAGGGGAAAAAAGAAATGGTAAAATCTGAAGAGGGAAGACTTGCCAAAGCAAAGACATGAGCAGCTATTAAGAGAACCACCAATAAGGGTACGATATCCAGAAACCATGGGCGCAAAGGTTGTGCTTCCTTGGCCATTTCAATTGCTGGGACCGGGAAATTTAGAGGAGGATCTTTCCGATAAACCCTAAACCCATGGTTTTGTAATTTCTATGTGCGTTGCCGATGAGCCTGAGAAGCCTTGAACCAGTTGATCTTTCTGCAATTGATCGGGCCCGATTATTTGTTTTCCGTTTTTTTGGGCAAATTGAGATTTTTCTTATAGATTTGAGATTATTGTTCGAATTTTAACGTTGTGGATAAAGAAAATTGAGTTGGGAAGGTCGTCCTCATATTAAACTCTCCACAATTTAATCTGAATCAGTCAACTAATAAATCGGATACCAAAAATTATAAAAAAAAATTAAATATCAATTTTTAATTGATCTATTATTTTTATATTTAATGCTATGTTGCATATGATAAATTTGATGGATAAAAAGTAAATGATGATGATAAATTTGGTTCTTGATATATATATATATATATATTGTTAAAATTAAGTATTCATTCGATAATAATGATAATTCTCTTATCTAGATTTTTTTAAAAAAAAAGAATAAATAACTAGTCATAAAATGTTGAATTGTTGATTTTAAGGTTAATAGTTTAAGAGTAACTTTTAAGGACTGATTCTCGGTTTTCATAAAATATAAAAATAAATATTTTATATTAAATTAGAATGATTAGTTTTTTTAGTGTTTGTAAGAAAGGATCATGAGATTTAAAATTATTTTTTGGCACATTGTTTAAGAGATTAGTGTTTTATCCCGTCAAATCAATTAGTTGCTGGTAAATTCAAAATTATTTTTTAATAAAACTAATAACAAGGAAAAAATACAAGTTAATGACCAAGTTATGATTTTGGTCCATCTAATATGCTTAATTTACAATTTAGTCATTGTACTTTAATTTAACACAATTTAGTCCTTTATTTTTATGATGTCATTAATTAGTCTAAACAATCATTTTAACAGAAATAGGTGTTAACTATTTCGACTAAGTAATATTATGCAAATATTATGTCAAATTAGAATATAATGACTAAATCTCAAACTTGTTCAGAGTAGAGTTACCAAAACCAAAATTTAACCTATAACCATTAATACTATAGAAATACACATTGGGAATCAATGGTCCAGATTCCGTAGTTATTTGGATTACAAATCACTATACCTTGGTGAGTAGTGAAGTAAAAAGAGAAAGAAAACACGTAAAAATTACAATTCCAAATTCATCGTAAAATATTACTACAGAAGGAGAGGAGAGTACGGAGAGTTTAGTTTCAAAACGACGGAACGACGCCGAATCCATACACGTTACCGGCACCGCCATCGGCTTCGGCTTCGATGTGACTGCGCTTTGCGAACCTCCCTTTAATCCTCGGCCGCACCTCCGCGTAAGCTTTTCTCGAGGCGTAACGTATCGTTTTCTCGAATTTCCTGTTCTTTCTCTTCTCTCTGTACCTCAACACCCTCGCTTCTCTCTCCGCCGATGAAAGTTGCACCACCACCGTCTGATGGGTTGATTCCGTCGACCCTTTCCCGCACGGGACTGATAAGTCCGTCATCGCACTTCCATCCGGCACCACCCCAACATCCAACGATGACGATGATACCTACAAAATTAGGTCAAAAACAATAACATAGAGTTAAAATTTGAAGCTTTGACCATGGAAAAAGACCTAGTACTTTTATTTAACGCTTACACTGTGGCTAAGGCAGTGAGGGTTGTGGTTGTAGCCATAAGGGAAGGCTTTGGGTGTAGTGAAATCCAAGTCGAAGCAGAAATCGTTGACGAGCGGAGCTTGGGCGGTTTTGTTTTGGACAGGGACAACTCCGTCAGTTGCAGAGCTGTTCTGCTCCTGGTCATGGTCCAGTGTTTCCATTTTCGGATTCACATGCCCGAAATCCAGATCCAGATACGGATCCATCTCGGAAAACACGTACTGCCCCGTGTTCACGTCCGGGCTTTCGAGAGCTTTAGGGTTGGGAAGCAGCCACGAGGCGGCCTCCGCTTCTTCCCTGATGCTGTTTTCAGCGTCACCATCGTTGTCGGAGAAGTAACGGTCGTCGAGGAAGTTAAACTCCGTGTCGGGCTTGACAGAACCATAGAAGGGAGCCAACGGAACGCGCTCGTGGCGGCGAGAGAGAGGGTTAGCCGAGTGGATGTCTCGGTCGCAAGTGACGCAGAGAGCGGCTGCATCGGCCTTGCAGGTGACATGAGCCGGCGCTTGTTCGCACACTTCACAGACCAAGACTCGAGCGTGGCGGGAGGCGAGCTTGTTGGCGGCGTGGATTTTGGAGTCACAGTTGGAGCAGAGAAAGGCCGAGTCAGGGCGGCAGAAGAGAGTGGCCGTCGCCGATTTGCACGAGTCGCACAACTTGGACGCCATTTCAACAGGCAAAAGGAATTTGCTGCCTTCTGTCTGAATTCTGAAAGGTGAGTTTGAGGCTTGGTTTTGGTTTTGGTTTTGATTTCTGTTATGATTGAAGCTTTGACCAAGTTGGTCGACGACAGAGCAGTGTGGGGCAGGGGAGATCTAGAGACAGCCAATAGAACTGTGACACGTGGAAGAGGCTTAGCCAAATAGAAGGATTTTATTACAGTTGCAAATTGGATGGTGGAGAGGCGAGAACTGTCTGTTTCAGTGGAGAAAGGAACCTTTTCGGTTTTGGGTGGGGCAGTAATTATCGGATGTAAATCATCTGCCCCAAAGTATGCCCTATTTGTGCCCCTACTTTAAAATAATGGGTTTATGATTTAGGTTTTGGGGTTTAAGGTTAGGGTTTAGGGTTAAGGTGTAAGGAATTAGGGGTAAGGTATATTTTTTAGAGTTTAGGGTTTGGGGTTTAGGATATGAAAATTAGGGTTATGGGGCAAGATTTAATTTTTAAGTATTTTTAGGCAGGAGCATAGAAGGAGGCATGGTTAGGGGCAGAAGATTTTTACTCGTAATTATCAGCAATGAAGAAAACAACAGCAAATTGACTGCTTGTACATCTGTCCTCAAATGGATCTTGGATCGGATTTCTTGCGTGAGTCCTTTCTATTCGGGTTATTTTCGAATTATGTTTCTGAATTTTTTTTATAGTATTTAAATAAATTTTAATCTAGATTTTTTTAATAAATGAAGGCTTTCATTCATCTAAAGTAACCATCAATCCACCTTACAACCAATAGAAACACAAAACACTAAACCTAACTATCATCTATCTCGAACTTGACTCGGTCAAAATTCGGTAAACGTTTGACTTGAGTTAACTCGACTTGAGACCTTAACGAATTGAGTCGAGCAAAGTCTAATTCGACTCGATAAGTTCGCGAGCAGCTTGTTAATTTTTAAAATATATTTTTAGAAATTACTTTAATTTGATGTACTAGTGGATTGTTACTTTAGTTTTAATATGATAATTTTGTGAATTTGTGGATTGTTGTTTTAGTTTTAAAATGCTAGTTTGGTGTATTTGTGGATTGCTAGTTTGGATTTGGACTTTGAAAGTGTTTTATACACTCTTTTGATATATTTTGTTGTTAAATTTGTTAATTTATGTTAGTTTAGTATTATTAAATTTTACTTTTAGTTAAAAATAAGGTAAATTTTTTAGTGAGCTTAACGAGCAATGAGTCGAGTTGAGCAACAATTTTTTTTAACGAGCACGAGTCGAGCACAATTTTAACGAGCAACGAGTCGAGTCGAACAATAATTTTTTTTAACGAGCATGAGTCGAGCACTGCCCAACTTGCGATCGACTCGCTCGATAAACTCCCTAGTTCGGATAAGTTTTAAGGTTACATTTGAATGGAGTAGATTTAAATCGTTATTTTTTACTATAATATTTAGATTGAGTTTAAGTTCATGCTAATTAGATTTAATTCCTGAATTATGTGTTTGGTTTACATAATGTACTATTACTTTTCACATCATAAAATGTTTTATTAGTTTTTGGTTTATTTTGATTCGAATGTAAAGTCATGATATTTGATTAAAAAGAAGTTTTAGTTTTAAATAAAAAATATACGTAGCTGATCAAATAAATTCATAATTCATAAGCTATAACAAATCGTGATGAAAGTGTTGTCATAGAATATCAGGAGTTTTAGTTTTTCGACCAAAAAGAAGACAGTAAAAAGAAATAGGGTAAACTACACAGTTGACCACCGAACTATGGGGTTGGTGTCGATCTGACCACTATTTTTTTTTTCGTCTCAAATACACCACACAACTATTTAAATGGTGCCACGTTTGCCACACGCCGTTAAAAAAAACGAAAAAATTGACGGAACTGTTAAAAAAATTGGTATAATTACACATTTGGTCCTCTATATTTATACAATATATCAAAAAAATTGGTATAATTATACATTTGGTCCTCTATATTTATACAATATATCAATTTAGTCCTAAATTTAATCTAATAAAATAAATTAATTATTCAATCAGATGGTAACACGTGTCACCACCTTATTGGAAGTCTTTAATTATTTTTATTTAATTAATTTAATTAATTTTCCACCTCCAATCAGGTGGTGACACGTGTCACCCAATTGGAGATGGAAAATTGAAAGGAACAAAATCGCCACTACCAGGATTTGAACTCAAGACCTGTGGGTAGAGAGGCTGTATGCTTGCCACTGAACCAAGCACACTTTCATGCTATAGGGTCATTAATATATGTATTTAATGATTGTTAATGCCCAGAAAATTAAAGAGAAGAAAATGCAATTGCAAGGATTCAAACCAAGGACCTCATGGTTGAAAGCACATGTGCTTGCCACTGCACCAAGTGTATTTTTTGTGATATAAAGTACAACATTTAATATATGTCTTATATAGATTTTAATGCTTGAGAAAAAGAATGAAATGTGGTTTTAAGAAATTCGAATGTAATATTTTTATGATCAATAAAAAATCTAACCCAATTAAATAAATCTAATAACTAAATTAATATTAAAATTATTATTTTCACGATGTGCTTGCCCTCGAATTCGGTTAATATTATTTTCACGATTAAATTTTTAATAAATATTAAAATTATTAATTAAGTAAAAAAAACTCAATTCAACGATTATATACGTGGAATTATAAAAATAAATCTAAAATTGAAAAATATATTAAATTTAGTTTAAAATATAAAAATTTTAAAATAATATTAATTTAGTTATTAGATTTATTTAATTGGGTTAGATTTTTTTATGGATCATAAAAATATTACATTCGAATTTCTTAAAACTACATTTCATTTCATTCGAATTTCTCAATTCAAGCATTAAAATCTATATAAGACATATATTAAATGTTGTACTTTGTATCACAAGAAATACACTTGGTGCAGTGGCAAGCACATGTCCTTTCAACCATGAGGTCCTTGGTTCGAATCCTTGCAATTGCATTTTCTTCTCTTTAATTTTCTGGGCATTAACAATCATTAAATACATATATTAATGACCCTATAGCACGAAAGTGTGCTTGGTTCAGTGGCAAGCATACAGCCTCTTTTCCCAGAGGTCTTGAGTTTGAATCCTGGTAGGAGCGATTTTGTTCCTTTCAATTTTCCATCTCCAATTGGGTGACACGTGTCACCATCTTATTGAATAATTAATTTATTTTATTAGATTAAATTTAGGACTAAATTATATATTGTATAAATATAGAGGACCAAATGTGTAATTATACCAATTTTTTAACAGTTCCGTCAATTTTTTCGTTTTTTTTAACGGCGTGTGGCAAACGTGGCACCATTTAAATAGTTGTGTGGTGTATTTGAGACGAATAGTGGTCAGATCGACACCAACCCCATAGTTCGGTGGTCAACTGTGTAGTTTACCCAAAGAAATACGTAGCTGATAGTGTTTGAGTTGTATGATTTTATGTTTTTTAAATAAAAATATACGTAGCTGATCAAATAAATTCTATTAAATTGTCATTACCCCATAGATGTTCTAACAAATTAATTCTTTTAATATTTTAGTCTAAATTTACATAAATTTATGATAAATTATTACAATTCTTACTTTTTTATTATAGTATATAATAACAAATAAATAAATGATGTTGAACTAACTTTATAAATTATAATCATGAAAAACTATTGTATCACCAATTTATTATGGGTGTGCATAATTAACCGTAGCCGTTAATCGGTATAACCATTACATTTTACAAGTTAATTAACTGAATCTTTAAAGTTAAACGATTTCAGTTAACCGAAACGCTAAAAAATGATGGTCACTAGTTACAATTACGGCTACAAATTTTAACAAATGGTTAACCCATAGGTTAATTGTTATCAAAATTTGATGAATCATATTTCATTTTAGAGAAAGTCGTCGATTAGCTTATGTGAATTGGTTACTTTTGTGGCTTGTGATACTAACCATGATAGTTTCATTTACCTTATGTTATTTTTATGTTAGTTAAAGATTTTTCTTTAAAATTTTGATGATGTTGCTATGTGTTGAACGCTGTTAAAACTTAGAATTTTAAACTAAGTATGAAATTTATATATTTTGTGTTGTGTTGAAACTTTGTAGTATGTATGTACTTTATAAGCATTTTTATAAATATTTTAATAAAATATTTATCGAAAATATAATTTCATTATTCTCAAAAGAATCAATGAACATGTGAAAAAAATTGTAAAAGATTACTGGTTAACCTGTAATCAAACTGTCGGTTAGATGTATCTTAACAGTTAAACATTAGTGGTTAACCGATTCTTAACGTTAGGTTATGGTTAGCTAAATTCAATAACTGTTATAACAGTTAATCGACCGTTTAAGCTAAACGGTACGGTTAACTCACCATAAACACCCCTACCAATTATAACTATAACTATAATTATAATCATAATTAATATATTAGTTAATCATTTTATTGTTTAATTTACGACAAGTGGTAAAAGATAAGCTGACATGGCAAACTGATTTAACCACGTACTTCATATACGTATATAGCAAAGCACATACTTAATACTCTCATTTATTACTACTACTTATTCTTTAGCTGATATGTAGATTTAATTTTTCTGACTATAAAATCAGAGTGCCGTTAGGGCTAAATGGTTTCGGTATCGCATTGTTCCTCCTACGCCAAGAGTTCACATCCCATTTCTTCACAGATTTCATCAGCATGATTGATGCTGAATGTTGCAACGCATGGCCTCTTGTAGAACCTGATTGTCCTCCTCACAAACTCCATCTCTGTCAATGTTTGTTCTACCATGATTTCAACACTCGGAAGCTTAAATTTCTCATCGATAAGTCGAGCAAGCCACTTGCTACGAAGTTCCGATGCCCGAACGTTCGAAGCGCTGTCGACATAGCCTACAAACGCCATGTTTGGTATCGACGGGTGGATCGTGCCCCTGACAAATGAATCATTAGATATTGGTTCAAGTATTATTATTAGTCTCAAAATCATAATTAGAGTACTTCTCAAACATACCTATACAAGGCCATGATCCCGTACGGATATTCAATCATACTACGACACGGCTCGGGCAAGATTGTTTTAAGTTTCTTCATTCCGTTGTAACCGGTTGCGAGAACTACAACATCGGCCTCCGTCTTCGTATTGTCATCGAACTCGATTCCATCTTCCCAGAACCACCAATCGGATGCTCTTTTGAAGACAATGTTTCCCCTATCAGCCTCGGCGAAGAAATTTTCGGGCACGGTGGCCATCTGACACGATGTGATGTCTTCCTCGAATGTGTGATCTGGTTTTAGTCCGTACTTCTTGAGTGGAAGTTTCCAAAGTATGAAGGATTCCATTAACTTCGAGATCCCACACCTCTGTCACACAGACACACGTGCGCTCGCACACACACCGTAAGACTAAGCAAGAAAGAAAATTGTGTGAAGCGATTAATGTAAGAAATATTGGGCTCACCAGAGGAGATAAGATGTAGCAAATGAGGGTTCTGAATATGGTTTGGTTAGGTCTTTCACGCAGGAACTCGGAAAATCTTGAAGTGTAGAAGAGGGAAAAGAGCAAACTCAAGAGCCGATGATTTGGAGCAATCCAATGAGGTGTCCTTACCACCATGGTGCAGGGTTGCCCTTCGGCTCCTTCATGCAAATTAAATTGCTTAACATCAGCAAATTTGATTTCTTATTAATGAATTTCGTGTTAATTGAATCGGGTTTATAGTTGAGCTCATGTATTCATGTTTTTATCGAGAATCGAATTGTTTGGTGTTGATTGTACATCTTGATTTTGCATGCTAGCGTGAATGTTTTGTGTTTTGGTTTCTTGCTTTAGTTTGTTTCATGTTTGTTTGGTTGTTTTTGGCCTTTGTTCTTTATCTCATACTCTTCAGTACTCTTTCCTCTATTTAGATGTATGAAGGTTTTTAATGAGGTCGTGGAGTGTGATGGCACTGTATGATACTTATTAATAAAATCATACTTTTTTGTTGATAAAAAAATTGAACCAGGTTTTTATTTTTTGACTTCAAATCAAGTTGAATATTATGATTAGAATAATTTAAATAAAACGAATTATAAATTTATATAAATACCACTTAGTGTCCCTTATAATTTCATAAATATGTAAATTGGTCCTTTCAACAAAATTACAAAAAAAAACTTCAAATATATAAATATTTTATAAAAATAAAAAATAAAATATTTAATTTGTAAAAATTCTTTAAAAACCTATAAGTAGCTTATAAAATTTTTAAATCATAAATTTTTTACAGTGTTTCAAAATCTTAAATTCTAATTTTTAAACAAATTAATTATTAAATTTATAGCATTTCAATTTTCTCTTATTTTGCTTTGACATAGTTTTAAAATATACATGGTCTTAGATTTATGTGCTACAGTATGAGAAAATCATGTATTTTTAACAATGTCGTCTTTCAATATTTAGACATAAATTTCTTATATACAGTATAATATAACTTACCACTACATGCTACTAAAACTGTTTTTTAATGCTAAAAACAATCCATGCAAATTTGATATCGCCAAATCGAAAGTCACGTTGAGAATTAATTTTACTTCAATATGAGATAATCATGTGTTTCCCAATATAGTCCTAATTTTGGGTGGAAATCGTCTACCTCTAACTATGCCTCAATTGGTGCCTCTATTTTAAAATAACGGATTTAAGATATAGGGTTTGAAGTTTAAGGTTGGGGTTTAGAGTGTAAGAAATTAGGGGTAGGGTATACTTTTAAGGTTTAGGGTTTAGGATATGAAAATTAGAATTAGGACTTAGAATTTAATTTTTAAGTGTTTTTAGTAGGGAGCATATAAGAAGGCATGGTCAGAGGGCAGAAGATTTTTATTTCCTAATTTTGTATACAGGAAAAGAAAAATGCATTTGAAATTAAAAAAATATAGTCATAATTTTGCTTCATTATTAATATTTTAACCATAATTAATGGAATTAATGGGAAGTTACCTTGGTTTGCTTGTGCACACTCAACAACTAAATCAATGGCTGATTTTTTATAGCCAACGACCACAACCTTCTTCCCCTCAAGTAGCTGAGAAGCAGCTTCATTGTTCAGCTTGCAGTAGTCAATGGTATGAAGGATTTTCCCTTTAAAAATCTCAGGCCCTTTGTTTTTTGGAAATTCTGGAATTTTGGGTATGTCTCCGAATAGTCCAATGCAAATAACCACAAATTCAAAGGCATACCACTGTAGATAAAAATACATATAACGTAAATTATTTTTTGAAATTCAAAAAAAAATTAAAAAAAAAAATTGTATGAAGATTGAAAGTAATGACCTTAAGGTTGTTTGAATCCTTAGTTTGCACTGCAATCTCCCAAACGGGTTGGCCTAGCAATGGTCGATTCCAACAGTGTTCTGCATTTTCACCGAGCTCAATCGTTTCCGACGGACGAGCAAGCCGGAGCTCCACCACCTTTGAATTGAACTTGATGAACTTCAACACATCAAAGTGTCTAGCATATGATTCCAAGTAATCCAAAACCTCAACCTTAGAAGGAAAACTTGGGTCGTCTCGATTCGGCCATGGAAATTCCGCAAACTCGTAATTTTTACGAGTCGATTGGAGTTTAGTAGAGTTATAAGCGCAGCTTTTCCATACCCCTCCTATCCATTCCGAGGCCTCGAAAACGATCGGGTTATGGTGACATAGCTGTTTAGCAGCCGCAATGCCACTAACTCCAGCTCCGATGATAGCAATTTTCGAGTTCGAAATGACTGGAGAGGGGCTTCCACAATGATCAGCCATTAAAACAAAATTGGGGTTTTGATCTTTGAGAGAATTTGGCTAGAAAATTAAACTTAGGGGGTTGAAGATTGACGTGGAAGTTGATAAAACCATATAAAAATCCGCATGTATTTATAGTTGCATGAGGTCCTGTTTACAAGCACGCTAAGTAGATCTAAAGTGTAGAGTTTGGTTAAAACAGGAAAAGGCAACATCATATCATTTCTTTATTTTGTCCTACTGAAATATATATTGAAAACTATTTAACAAATAATCATAAATAAAGTGATAAATTTTGAATATAATTTTATTTAAAATTATTTTATATACAATTTACATAGTACAGATTACGACCAAAGCAGGGACAGACGCATAACTTTAAGTTAGAGGGGCGAAGCTATAAATTTTTAAGGGGTCGAACTTATAAACTTTTAGAGGACGAAAATTCTATTTTTTTCTAAATCGTATAAAAATTTTAAGTTTTTAGGGGTGACCGCTCTCGCCAACCCCTCGGTCCATCCCTGCACCAAAGCATGAATGCTCAGTGCAGCAGAAAACCACAAAACCCAACAGAACGAAGCATTGTACAGATTACCACCATACTTCAGACATGATTGATTTCTGTATACCCGATTTTACAACAAAATCAGTTAAACTATTACAATTCACGCCTCATAATTAAAAACAAAGCTTGTCATTTGTCGGTAAGCTCCATCAATGGAAGTGAGGGGGATTGCTTTTTATTTGGAATTTGCTTTACAGCTCCATTTTATTCTGGCTGATATGTGAAGTTTGATTTTGTTGAGAAAAAATGTGGAACAAATTGTTAGTTAGTAGATGTGCAACTGTTGAACCAGTCAAATCTTTCGTGGGCCTGTGAATAGGGATGACGGGATGGGGCAGTTTTTTTCTTGTCCAACCCTGAATAAATTTTTTTAATTAACCCTGAATAAAAATCATATGAATATTCAATAACAACGGAAGTAAAAATGAAGAACGTGCAAGTAAAAACAAACATAAAAAAGAAATGGAGATAGATGCACGCTCTGGTTAGAAGAGAACGAAGATGAGAACGGCTGGAGTGAAAAATTAAAGGAAAGAAAGTAGAATTCAGGTTGGGTTGGGTCGGATTTTTTATATATTTTAAACCTGAATTCGTTTCGTCCAAGTTTTACTTCTTTTAAAACTCGCCTAGAACCTATTTTTTTAAATAAAAAACTCGTCCATGTAGGATTGGGTTAAATTGACATCTCTACTTGTAGATATTTTAATCTAAATTTGAAATAATTTTTTCTCTCACATAGAGCCTATTCTTTTCAAATTATGTTTTGAAATTGGATAAAAATTCTCTGCTCTTTTCGCTATTCCTTTCTATTCCCATCGTTAATATTCAAAACTCTGAACCCTAAACCCTAAAAATACACTCTACCCTTAATTCTTTACATCATAACCTTAAATTCTAACCTTATATCTTAATCATAAATCTTAAACTTAATTTTTTAGCATAGGGCATAAATAAGAGCACAAAAAAATAAAGAATTTATATTCTTTAAAATTAAAAAGATAAATATTAAAATATTATTTTAATTCAGACAATTTTAAAAATTATTCTTTACAGTCTCATTGCTTTTCAAATATTAAATGTTCAATTAAGTAAAAGAAAATTTAAAAATTCACTATGTGAAACCCTTATAAATAATGTGTTCAACCTATTAAGCTAAAACAAACAACACGAAGAATTTTCTCTAGTTTTCATAGCCTTGCTTTGTATAATTTTAAATTGGTTTTAAGTGATAGAAGAATATAAGGTTAGGTTCATTGATCATTGCAAACGTATTACTGATTGTGTTCATTTTGTTATCATATTTTAAAAGATATATATTTAACGTTTTCCAAGCATTATAAAAGCGAATAAACTTATCTTAAAAAATTATATTGTCACGGGTCTCAACAACTTTATCTATCTGAATTGCTATCAAAATACAAGTAAATTATATAGATAGATGCAATAGCATCCCAATTTTTTTTACACTAAAAATTATAATGAAAATTTTATCTACTTAGACTTTTAATTTTTAATTTATTTAAATTTCACTTTTTTATTTTATGATTAAATATACTTTTTGTCCCAACCACTTTTTTTTATTCATTCTCCAATACACGACTACAACTCCAAGCCTGTAGGTGTTTGGATTTGCATGTAATATCTGAAATATTTATAATTTTATGTTTTAACATATTATCGGCAGGATTTTGTAATGATAATTATTTCAATCAAATTTAAATTTAATAAATTTTTAGTAAAGAGTTAATTAATATATTATTATTAAAAGATTGTATTTGATGTATTGATATTTAATCTAGGATTAATATCCTATACACTGGCAGTGGAAACTTTATAGGGTTAGTTTAGGGGTTTAGGTGTAGGGGGTTAGAATTTAGGATCAGTTGTTTCAATTTAAGGTTTAGAGTTATAATTTAGGGTTTATAGGTTAGGGTTTAGTTTTTAGGGTAATATGGTGAGGATTTAGGTTTTAACCTATAAACCCTAAATTATAACCCTAAACTTTAAATTGAAACAATTATTCCTAAATTCTAACCTCATACACCTAAACCCCTAAATCTTATACCCTAAACTAACTCCCTATACCCTAAAACTAAGGCGCTTGTGGAAACTTTCAGTTTCCACCGCCTGTGTATAGAATATTTATCCTTTAATCTATAACTTAATAAAGTCCCCTTAAAAGTTACTATAGAAATGTACGGCCAAGAAATAAAATTGATATGAATCATGGTGTTTGTTCACAAGTTATAAAATTATGGTTATCCAAATACGATATTATTTTATTTAATTTTTATATAGTTAATTTTATTTTTTAAATTAAATATTATATATTTAAAAAAGTGAAAATAAATTGAATCTAACGAGGGGTTTTTATAGGAAAGATGATGATATTTATCCTAATAGATCCGAGTACGGGTAGCTTTGTTTGCAATGTGTCTGTACCCTATCAAAAGGTTAAGAAAAAATATAAACAATACTACTTGTAAAAATGTTATATAGAAACTATTATATAAATATAATTGTAATTGATTGTTTTTTTTATTTACATGAACAAATACTACCTTAAAAAAATATTTTATAGAAACTATTGTATAAATATAATTGATTGTTTTTTATTTACCTGAATGTTCCGTGGCCTGTGGTGCAAAATAGGTTGCCAATTAAAGCTAGGGTCTTGACTTGGGGAAGCTGCTTGTTGCATTCATGTTTTATATATATTCTTGACCAAATCAGACATTATCGAATAATATTAAACATAACAAATAAGTTCATTTTCTCATAAAAGATAATAAAAAAACTGAAATCCAAAGTTATTATAAAAACGAGAATCAAAGAAACCAAATATTATGATTTTTAAAATCTAAAAGTCCAATCGAACTCAATCATATAGAAAAATGCTAGAATTTATGAAATAAATAATGGGTTAAGATTTGATGCATAATCAATGGAATTTTTTTCTTTTTACAAGCGAGCAAATGATGCTATGTATTATTTTAGGGGTACTAAACCCTACACACTAAAAATAAACCATAAACGTTAGGCGCTAATTCTAAACCTTAAAAAATAATCATAAGCCTTAAAATCCTAACTTTAAATCCTAAAACCCTAACTCTAAACTCTAGAAATACCTGCTTGTGAAAAACTTTGCATGTACATCAAATCATTTTCCACAAGTAATACTAATGGTATTACTTTTAAAGGCTAAAAGGGTTATTTTGCCCCCGAGTTCGACCTAAATTCGTAATGTTGTCCCTCGCGCAAAAACGTGTTCAATTAAATCCTCTAGTTCGCACATTGCAGCAAATTAGCCTCTTGACCAACGTTGACCATTAAAGTGGTGACGTGGCAGTTAAAGGTGCTGACGTGACAATCAACTATGATGACGTGGCAGTTAACTGTGCTGACATGGCAGTCCACGATGCTGACGTGGTAGTGCATGTGTGATGATGACGTGACAGAGGGGCTGAATTCATTTTTTAAATAGAATTTGAGGCATAATTGATTTCTTTACCGAGTTCAGGGTCATAATTCATTTTAATTGAAAATTTGATAATTTACTTAATTTTAAGCTAAAAAATTAAAAATATTTAAAAAAATATTTAAAAAATCATAAAATATTAAAAAAATAAAAATACTATATGAATTTTAAAAATTAAGTAAAAATATAAAATTAAAAATATGAAAATTTATAAATATAAAAATTTTAAAATATTTATTAGCTATCGTACAAGTGTTCGACTGTTTCTGGCTATGCTAAGCCTACTAATATTCCTTGAAAATATTTTAAATAGAATCATCCTTGTATTGAGGTAGAAAAAAACAAAAAAAATTCTTCGTTTTTTTACATCAAATATTAATGAGCGTCAATTTAATATAGAAAAGTGATACAAAATTTGAGTTTTATTGTTACTTTAATACAAGGTTGATTTCATTGAAAATATTTTTAACAAATGGTAATACTCAGACATACGAAGTCAAACGCTTTTTCGATGGAAGTGTTCAATTTTTAATACTTTATAAACATTTGTTAATTTTTATATTTATATTTTATTTTTTAATCTCTAATACATTTTATTTTTTATATTATTTTTATTTTTAATAATTATTTAAATATTTTATTTTTTATTAAATTTATGTTTTTTAAAGTCATAGAATATTTTGATTTTTTTAGTGTTCTCACTTTGCTTATTTTAAAATTATCAGGAACTCAAATGATATTTACATCAATTTGTTAATCGATTTTTCATATATTTTATTTCTAAAAGTTAACTTGAAAAACTAAATTATTTATCTAATTTTATTAAAAACTAAATAAATTGATTAAATTAACTTAAATTTTAAACAAATTATTCATCCATTTTTAAAATTTTAATAATTTTCTAAAATCTTATTTTTTAGCTTAAATATTAAATAGATTATCAAACTTTCTATTAAAATAAATTATGCCTCTAAACTCGACAGAAAATTCAATTTTGCTCTTAAATTCGGTTTAAAAAATCAATTCAGCCCTTTTGTCATGTCATCATCACACGTGCACTACCATGTCAGTATTGTGGACCGCCACATCAATATCGTTAACTGCCACGTCATCACTTTAACGGTCATGTTGATCAATATGTTAATCTGCAATGTGTGAACTGAAAAACCTAATTGAACACGTTTTTACACGAAAGACAATATTATTAATTTAGGTCAAACTCGGACACTTTTAAATGATTAAAATCATGCTTCCAATAATTCATACGACCAGTTCCATCATTCGCAAACACGCTTAGAATCCAATATTTCAATGAAATTCTAATTAGTAGTTATCTTATTTGACTTTGAAAGAACAATGTAATCACGTTTTAGGGAAGGTCACATGTCGGGTCAGTTATTTGTCAATCTGAACTAGATTTGAAATAATTGCTTTAAATTAGAATTTGAGTCGACCTAATTCTATTCATTAAAAATATTATTTGACCCAACCTGAAAATTATATACCGCAATTTAAATTTAGTTCGATCTAATCTATAAAAATAAAATTTAGAGGTATAATTATAAAAGAAAATAATTTTAGAGAACAAATTGCAAATAAAAATTCAATTATAAAAACTTAGTTGCAAAAATTAAAAAGATGGAGTATTACTACAAGGTTTAACCGTCAAATAGGTACCTAAATTATGTCATTTTTACTAATTAGGTGCTCAAACTATTTTTCAAGCCAAATTAAGACTTAAAATTTTATTTCGTGACCCATTTATAGTTTACCGTGGTAATAAATTTTCCGGCACGGTGGTAATCTGACACAATGCGATGTCTACCTCAAATAGGTGTTCTGGTTTCAGTCCATATTTTTCTAACGGAAGTTTCCAAATAAAAAAAAATCCTAAGCTGGAAAATGAAGAAAGCACCTTTCAAACACAACCAACATTATTGTAATTCTTATGATGTGATTTCAGAATCCTCGAAAAAACAACATTTTTTGTGTGGTTAAAAGGTTTGATCAAAGGTACAAAAAAATACAGCAAACAATTAATTGGTCAATTGAAATAGTATTAGATTTTTATACAAAAATCAGAGTTCGAGTCCAGATATTATAAATAAAATAAATTGAGTCATCCCATAATGTTAAAATCTAAAATTTTAGAATTGTTTCATAATCATAAATTTGAGGCCTTAAACAAATAAATTATTAAACCTAAAGTATCTTATTTTGATTTAAAATAATTTTCAACTATACATTATCTTAAATTTACGTGCTTTAACTTGAAACTTAATCATATTGTTGGCAGTTTTTTTATTTGATTTCTTTAGTTTTACTTGAATAAATTTATTGAATTGGATTTAACCTAACTCGACTGAAAAAATTAAATTGAGTTTAAAATAATAAAGTATGACTTGTCAACTCATTTAGCTTAAATTTTTTTTACTTGATTCGATCAAATACTCGCCACTAATTTTGAAAATTACAACTCTTTTTGGTATGTTTTTATAACTCTTTTAACAATTCATGTTTAGGGTTTGTAGATGCTCTTATAATAATATCGTCTTTCAATATTTAAACATAAATTCTCTTTTAACACATCAAAGTGTTTAGCATATGATTCCAAGTAATCCAAATCCTCAACATGAGAATGGTCGAATGGTTCTTTCAAACGATTCACGACGAATGGCGGCAGGAGAGGCGACGAACGAAGTGTGGGTTGTTTGGCGAGGGGAGGGCGCTTTATTCCGTCATCGGCAATTCAACCGCCGCCGGCGAGAGTGGTCGAATTTGGGAAGTTTAGGGATTTGGGGATTGTTTTAGAAATATTTGAAAATTAAACCTTGTAATAATACTCCATCTTTTTAATTTTTACAACTAAGTTTTTATAATTAAAAAATAAAAAATAATTTCGTCACCTATTTGCCTATTAAACCTTATTACAAATATCTTTAGAAAATATAGAGAAAATTATACTTTAAGTCCCGAATCAATCGAGTCAGATATTTTCCACCCTAAATTTAATCTGACCACATCTTTAATAAAAACCTAACCAAATTCAAATCTAATTCTTTAAAAAAATTAATTTGATCAAGTCAGGTCAAAACTCCGTTTGTCGAGTGAAAATGTCTATCCCTATCCACTAATTCACGCAATTCACAGGAAAAATGAAAATCAGCGCGAAAATATTAGTGATAAAGAATAGAGTTTATCGCACTCAATGTCGGTTGGTAAAAACATTTTATGTAAATAAATATACTTATAAAATTTTATTTAACAAAAAAAATTACGACTGAAGTGATAAAGAATTTGTACAAGTATTTATCACTTTTTATTCGACCGTTTCAACCCCACCTCGAAATATACACACCCTAATTCGATATTTTATTATTATTTAACATGATTTGATCTGACATAATAAAAATATTACTCACCAACAATTAGTTGATTTAGTAATATAAAACATTAAATCTTGTAAGCAAGGTTAAAGGTTCAAGTAGGTTAAGAGAGTCGCCATAATAAGTTTTTGTAAAATTTAATCTAAATTAATAGATCAATAAATCAAAAACTAATGGTTAAAAAAACACAACTCAAACTTCAAAAAAAAAAAAACTAAACTCTCACTGTTTCGAAAAAATAATAAATATAATATTTTAATAAATATACCGAGGCAGTGCAGATATAATCTAAACCAAACCCATTTTTTTTAATAAAAAAAGCCCTACATTGACCTTCCCCAATCCTTGTTTTTTTAATCAAAACAGTAACTTCATTAAACAAAAAAACATGTACAAACGTAAGGGACTCAAAGGTCCCATAAACGTAAGAAACAAGCAGCTGAAAGTTAAAAACCAACGAAGAGCCAAACATGGCCTTACACCAAACAAAAAAAAGGTTAATTAAAAATCGACTCGCCAACAACCATGGCACAAACAACAACATCAAACAACGGACAAAAGCAGACCATGCAGAAAACCTTTCAAGCCAGAGCGAAAGATAAGCTGGATCACCCAGATAGATACTTCCATCGGTCAAACCGTGGATAGTGTTTCTAAAAACGATAACACCAGAACGATACTGGAGAAGGCGATAAAGCTATAAACTCTTCCCGGGATGAAAGACAGTATTCGTGCCTGAGAGCTCTATCTAGAGACAGGCTTCCAACGTGAATACCTTGGCCCTTATCAAGGCATCACCTTGCCCTTATCAAGGCATCACCTACTGTATCCCAGATATGAGGAATGTATAAGTTCACCGAACCTCCTTCTAATCCTGGTTCATCGAAGCCTTTGTCTCCCAACAGAACAAAAAAGAAAAACCGATAAAGTTTAGGCCACTGATCATCGGTTTTCGAAAACCTGTAAACCGATACATCCAAGATAAAAACCGAAGCTTGAAATATTTTAAAGGGACCTCTTGGATCCCATCTAAACCTGATGGCAATAGCTTTCCTAGAACCACCAGATCTCCGAGAGTCAATTCCTTACCCAGATCCGAGAAACGCGGCAAGGTACTTCTTAAAATAGAAAGTAGTGGGCCAAATCCAACCAAATCTGAAAATGTTGTGCTGAAAAAGAAAATGTGAGAATGACAACTCATAAGTGGCAGGTCTTGTCAAGATGGTAAAAGACCATCTTACCCTTTTCAATGTCTTCTCTTTCCCGTAGACGTCAAAGGACTTTGCCAGAGGACCGCGAAATAGTATCTCATGCTGACAAAAGCTAGATTCAATCATATAGGCAGCTAAAATTAAGTTTTCTGGTTCGAAAATTATGATTGCAAGCAAGGACTGACGCAAAGTTTTATATTAGGCCTAATTTATAAAATTTTAAGGGGCGAATTTATAAAATTTTAGGAGGTGCGAAAACAGATTTTCAATAAAAACTACATAGAAAATTTCTATTTTTTTAAAATCATATACTTTCTCTGTCCCACTAAAACTGTCACATGTTGACTTTTTTTAGGTCAAACTTTTTTAATTTTGACATTTTATAATTTAAAATTTATTATTGATAAAAATATAAAAAATATATTTTAAAAACCTTGAATCAACTAGTTTTTAAATATTTTTTTATAATTTTTAATTAATTAAAATATTTAAATAAATTATAGTCAAAGTTGAAAAAATTTGACCAGAAAAATGTCAACATGTGACAGTTTTAGTGGGATGGAGGGAGTATGAATTTTAAATTTATAAGGGAGACAGCCCCTCTGGGTCCATCCCTAAATTATAACCCTAAACCTTAAATTGAAACAACTATCCCTAAATTCTAAACCCCTACACCTAAACCTCTAAACCCTATACCATAAACTAACTCCCTATACCCTAAAACTAAGGCGCTTGTGGAAACTTTCAGTTTCCACCGCCAGTGTATAAGATATTAATCCTTAGGCAAAATGATAAAAGATGCCCCCAAAGTTTGCATATTTTGTCATTTGACTTTCTAATCTCTTTTTTTTTGAGCAAATAACCTCCAACGTTTTAATTTGGTCTAAATATGCCTATGTTGGATGGAAATTACGAGTCAACTGACGACTACCGGCTTATTTTGACTTAACATGCCACACGTTAAGATCTGTTGGCGTGACATATGCCACGTCAGATTTTTTATTAAAAAAAATTGTTATACCATTCTTTATGGTGACACATGGCTAAATATTATGTTGACACGTGATCAAAACGAATGGTAATACGTGATGAATATAATGTTGACACGTTAGCAAATCTTAACACGTGAGTATCATCAGATTATTTAATCAAGTAAATGATAATATCAATTACCCTATTAAATATTTATTAGAAAAAAGCTTTTATAACGGTTAATTAATAGTTTGGCGTTTTTCAAAAATTTAATGAGACAGAAGTTTAATTTATTCTCTAAATTTAACTACTTTTCTGATAATAGATTTTAAGTTTTCTGACCTCATTAATCCTTGAATTTGTATTATATAATATAAGTTAGTCATTTCTTAATTTATAATTTTTTTAGTCCATATTAAACTTTGAAATTTATTTATTTATTGTCAACATTGGTTTGAGACCATAACACATAAATAAGAACAAAACAGAGTAGGAGCCATCGAACAAGAGCAACACCAATGCTCATCCCCTTGTGTCCTGTTGGCAAAGGTTGATGTTTATCATCCCTTGGGACCCGGGTTCAAGCACCAGTAATGCATGCTGACTAAGAAAGTTGAACAGATGCTACACTTGCATCGCACCAGCATATTCAAAAAAAAAAACAAGAGCAACACCAACAATCTAAAACCACAAACATCAAACCAGAAAAGAAAAGAAAAAAAAAAAAAAACAAAGAAAGTTATCATTCCGATTCTCCGACCGCCTTACCTTTGCTTTGTCAACTAAAAAGTTCACTAATCTAATATGAAACGTTCCGATAACATCATAACCATCTAACATGTGGCAAATATATTCAAGAAACCATCTACCTATGACTATAGACAACTGCTAGACTAGCTTCTTATTGATAAACACAACCATCCTCGACTTCGGACCAAAGTGAAGTGACATTTCACTTCTTTTCGTCATCTAGATGCAGATGCAGAGAGCCAGACACAATGAAGAACAGAACGGCGAGTTCAGATTCCCAGCTTTCATACCAAATAGAGGACTCCAAACTTAATCTTGCTTGTTAATTGAATGACCAAAAACATGTTGAAAAAGCAGAAAGCATCCTTCTAAACCTTTTTGTTGTCTCTTTTAGAAGTTTGCAAAGAAATTTGATGTTTTACGGACCCTGAAATATCAACTTCTGTAGAACAGATATAAGTACCTGCCAGAGAAGCATTCGATGCAGCCCCTCAAATCCCTTTTAAGATTAAAGTAAAGAAACGCCACTCGAGTTTGAGTGAAGTTGCATCACAACCGGAGAGAAAGATTCGTTCAAACAGTAGCAAATAGCCAAGTAGAGAGTAGAGATGATGCCATTTGGGACCCACAATCATCTAGTATTGAAGATCCCATAGCCGGCCAGAAAAGAAGTAAACCCCAGGGAAGTGTAGAAGCAGAAAAGCACTGAGGCAGACCCAGAAAACACCTCAACAACAAAAAAAAGAAAACATGAATTTTTAGCAGGGTTCCCGGAATGATTTATCAACAAAATTTATATATGTCATCTTAAGGTTCTTCTTAACTATGCAGAAATGGACTATTTAGCATAGACAAAGCAAAGAAAACCAACATAGATAATAGAAAAACGGAAACGAACTTAACCAAATCCAAGAGGCTGCGGGCGTTGCCCAATTCAAAACAGTAGCACTGAAGTCCAAACAAACTAAACACACTTAATCCAGTCTCCTCACATAAAAGCTGCATTCTCATGGTACTTAGCTCCTGCTCCGATGGCGCTCTCTTACACCATTCCTGCACCAAATTCAGTAGAAATATGTCACACTCGCACATCAAAAGGTAAAATGGTATAAAAGTAAATTAATACATGCTTAGCTGTGAGCATCATCAAATGTATAGGACAGAGGATGGATGACAAAATCATAATTGTAGAAAAAGGCCTTTTAAGCTACTAGTATCAAGTTCAAGGATCCTCACCCATTAGTATACGGCAATTCCTCACGGCTACGGTATTGGGGAGACTTGCTGTAGTTACGTCCACGAGGAGAGAGACTCTGCCGTCTTGGGGAACGTCCACGAGGGCTGTAACTTTGACATCAGGTTGTTAAGCGTCATCCAATCACATAAGATTACAGACTTCAATCAATCATTAAGATAACCAATGTTAGCTCAGGAGGCCTTACCTGCGCCCATAGCTTGGGCTCCTACGATATCTAGGGCTGCGGCTGCGACGTCTTCCTGAACCACCACGCGAGCGGCATTCTCGAGCAAAATGACCAGGCTCACCACACTCATAGCACTTCAAATCAGAACCACCAGAGCGTCCACGCCCACCTCCCCCACCGCCTCCACGGCCACCACCTCTGCCTCTAGAATTATGAGAAAGCTCAACTCTCCAGCCATTCTTGCCTGTTCCAAGTACACCGAACAGATTGCGAGTCTCAAATGACAAGTTTTATAGGCTTCCCCCGTTGTAAATACAAACCATGTAATTAGCAAACACGGGCAATATCGGAAGCTTAGTTGTGATCAAACAGCGTAATCAAACTTCCTCCCCAGATAGACATGTAACGGTAGACACGAAAAAAGTAAGTTCTTCATAAAGCTATATCTAGTTCTGAAGAAGGGAATACCAAAACCATGATTTCCATCATAAATCTTAACAAGGAATCAAAACTAAGTAGACAAAACATATAGCGTACAGCAAGTGACATAATAATACAAAAAGAAGACATTGTTGAAAAATACCATCCAATTCACGAATAGCATCCTCCGCGTCTCTACGATCATCAAAATCGACGAAAGCGTAACCCGGTGGCCTTCGAGCAACCCATACACTGCAAAAACAAAAGAAAGGCGGCATTTTGAGAATTATGAAAAACAGAACCATGCTTAAATATACAGACACACATGTTAAAAAAAGGAAGAGAGTACAAAATTATACCCCTTAATAACTCCAAAGACACGAAACTCGTCTTCAAGATCCCGCTCCGAGACTCGTGGGTCTAGGTTACCCACGTACACGCGAGACATTGTTCTTCTGGGGATTCAAAAGAAACCTATGAAACAATTCTCACGTTATGATTCAAGTTTCAATTCAACACCAAACAAACCAACCGCAAAAATGGTGATTCCAGAAGCAATTGAAATTAAAAACAAAAAAAACAAAGAAATTACAAAAATTAACCACAAAAGATGAATCAGCGGGGAAAATTAATTAGCAATTTCTAATAATATTTAGAGAAAAAAGGGAGATCTGAAGCTCAACCTTGTGAAGCTGCGAAACCAGTAGCAGAATCAGCTGCTTGGGAATTTTGTTTCGAGTATTCTATTCAATGTCTGCTTTCTTAACTCTTAAGGGTTGTTTTATGATAACTCCAGATTCATTTGGGTCCGTTCGATGATACCAGATCTACTCCGAAACAACATTGGATTTGGATCCATACTTTCCTTGTAAAACTAGTGTTCGGCCCACTGATAAATAGCAGTTGGAATCGGATCCTTGCAGTTGCAAATATGAGTTAAAACCAACATTTAATTTCTTAATTTTAAATTATACATTTTTCATTTTTATTTTTTATGATGGTGTGATTAGGTATGAACACGGGTCTAGTTATTGGCCAACCCGAACCTGACCCAAAATAATCACCCTAAACCTGAGCTCGGTCATGTTTTTAAAAAAATCGATTCAACCCGAAAATAGTATACTTCAACCCGAACCCGACCGGACTTGATTTATAAAAAATAATTTTAGAGACTTAATTATAAAATAAATTAATTTTTAGGACTCAATTGTAAAAAATTAATTAATTTAAGAATTTAATTGTAGAAATATCAATTTTAAGGACCTAATTATAAAAATATATATATATAATGGGTATTATTGCAAAATATAAAGGAAAATTACACTATTAATCTTGGATCGGGACAGATTTTTTTCACTCTAAACTCAAACCTGAATTAAACCCGATTTTTTCACAAAAATCCGACCCGATCGGGTCGGGTCGGAACTTATCGAGTCCGGGTAAAATGCCCATTGATATTTAGAAAAGGTGTTTACTTTTTGAAAAATATATATTTATGAAATTAAATAATTAAACTCTAAGTTTTTATTTTTTATTTAAATACTTTTTTACGGAGAAAAAACCGAGATAAAAAAATAAAATAAATACAATTGTCTAAGTTCAAAAAACAGAGATCTAATGAGTATTTAATCTTTTTTTTTATTGAAAAGAGGGGTAACAACACATGCCTCGTAATGAGTATCTAATGAGTATTTAATCTTTAATTCGAGATTGACACAGTTTAACCTCACAAGTATTTAAATTAAAAAAAAACTAAAATTAACATTAGACAAAAAAAAAAATAGGAGTCATACCCGTCTCATTTCCTTATTAGCCCTGTGATCTGTCTTTACTTTTTTAAATTTCTATCAACTCCAAAATATACAAAATTAAACTTAATGGTTTAACCTAATTTTATCTTTGTTTCTTCCGAATCGAACCCAAACTGTAATAAAAATTCAAAGTAGAAAAAACATTTATGACTATTTTGATTAAGTTGTATACACTATTTATAAAATTTTAAGTTGTACATAGCTTTCCTTTCATTTAGTGTCAATTCTTTCGACTAGTGCCGTTTCTTTTTTTTTAGTTTGACCAACGATCGGTATTAATTTAGATATTTGTTGCCGATAGCCTGTAATTATTATTATTATTATTTATTTTTTATTTTTATGCGAGATTTCATTTATTTTAATAAAAATTTATGTTTTTATGACATTTTTTATTTTTATAATAAATATCTTTATATGTTTGATTTCTTTTTATGGTTGTTTGTAGATGTAATCATATATGAATATTGAAACAATTTGTCTGATAATTTAAATTGTTTATCACTCCTTTTTACCTGTTAAAAATCTCATTTGGATTAAGACAAATGAGATTAATAAAAAAATCGAATTATTTGCCTATAGACGTCGTTTTAGAGGGAAGAGTTTGTTTTTCTTTGATGAACTGACAAGTTCAAGAAACGAGAAAACAATTAAAGCTGAAGCTTCTAGAGAATAGAAGACAGTTGTATATCGGAAGAGAAAATAAAAGAATGTGGCCTTTAGAATATTGAGATAAACTCAAACTGGCTAAAGGCTAAGGGTCAATGACCCAGATTTTATATAGCCCATTAGGTGTAACAGACTTGGTATACAAAGCAACCAATCTGTTACAACAGCAGGCTTTAACAAACTAACAGAATGGGCCCAAAAGAAACTGACGGCCAAAACTGCACAACTGGCAAAAATTGCCCAACGTTCAACAAACTATAAACTCCAACATTCACCCATTTCTTCCAGGTCTGAAAACCTCCCTCGATCCCTGCTGATATTCACCAAATGCAGCAATCAACTAGAACCGATCGATTGGACATACATCTTGTCCCGAAACAACAGAAAGTAAGACTTGGACAGAGGCTTGGTTAGGCCATCAGCAGCTTGCGACTGAGCCGGCACATAATTGACCAAAACTTGTTTATCCGTAACCTTTTCCCGAACGAAATGCACGTCTAATTCAACATGCTTCGAACGCGCATGAAACACGGGATTGGCGGCCATAGCGATAGCACTTGTATTATCGCTCCAAACAACCGTAACACCTTCCACCGCAATGCCTAAATCACTCATCATTGTTCTGACCCATGTAACTTCAGCAACGGTGTCAGCGATACTTCGGTACTCCGCCTCAGTTGTAGAACGAGAAACAGACTTTTGTTTCCGAGAACTCCAAGCAACCAAGCAGCTATTGACATAAACACAATAACCTGTCGTGGAGCGTCGATCATCAAGGCAACTAGCTCAATCCGCATCGGAGTAAGCCACAATATTCATACCGCCTATATCCGATGAGGAAAACAGTAAACCAAAATCCAGTGTGCCAGCGAGGTATCGCAAAATGTGTTTGACGGCCTCAAGGTGTGCTTCACAAGGCTTGTGCATAAATTGCGCAACCTTGTTAACCGCAAACGCAATGTCGGGACGCGTATGGCAAACATACAACAACGCACCCACAATGCTCCGATATTCTTGCTCATCAAACACTGGACTCCCACCATCTTGAACCAACTTAGCCGTGGACACCATAGGTGTTGGGGTTGACTTACAGTGAACCATATTAGTACGCTCAAGCAATTCCACCACAAATTTCTTTTGGCTAAGAAGGATAGAGTCATCCTTTCGTATGACCTCAATACCAAGGAAAAATGTCAGTAAGCCAAGATCCTTAAGAGCAAACTTCTCTTTCAAACTAGAAATAGTACCTTCAATATGATGTATGGACTACCCGGTGACAATGATAACGTCAACATACACTATCAAGTATGTGGCGACATCGTCTTTGTCATGCACAAATAAAGAGGCACCGACTTTGGACTCACGAAATCCAATTTGCAAAAGATATAAACGCAGCTTGTTATACCAATTGCGAGGAGCTTGCCGTAATCCATACAAGGCTTTTTGAAGCCGACAAACTAGTTTATTTCCAGCATCACTAGTTTGCTCAAAACACGGAGGCTGCCGCATATAGACCTCTTTATGAAGATCACCGTTTAAAAACGCGTTATTGACATCAATTTGACGGAGGCACCATTTGTTAGTCACCGCTAAAGCTAATATAATATTGAGAGTTGTAAACCGCACCACCGGACTAAAAGTATCTTCAAAATCTTGGTCTGGAATTTGTGAGAACCCTTGCGCAACAAGTCACGCTTTATATCTCGAAACAGTACCGTCTGGATTTCGTTTGATCCGAAATAACCATTTACAGCCCACACAGTGCCGATCTTTGGGAAGCTCAACAAGAAACCATGTGTTATTATCCATAAGAGCATTGTACTCACTGAACACAGCAGCCTTCCACTCGGGTACAAGAAGAGCCTGACTGACATTCGTGGGAACAACATCAGCCAAGTTGGAAGTAGCAGAAAAAAGTTTTGGTTTAAATATTCCATGTTTGCTTCTGGTGATCATGGTGTGCTTGTTAGAAATGAAAACTGACTGCCCAACAGCATCAACACAAGCAGGATGCGACGGCCCAGCCTCACTAGACCGTGAAAGCCCAACTTCACGAGAAACCAAGGAGCCTGCCATGGAGTCAGAATGCACTGGATGTTCATCTACTAAAGGATCAACAGTTTCATTGTCAACTATAGGAGTAGAAACACCATCACCGTCAACACCTTCCGATAGAGGACTGGCAGGGACATCAACAGGCCCAGCAGACCCAACGTTGCCCACTGGACTCGCACTAGCACCAGCGATATCTGGACAAGACTCAACAGCAGTAGATGAACTGGGTTGAGAGACTGACGGACCAGGATGCAAACCAACATCTTGTGGTTCATGGACTGATGAAGACACAGGCCCACTGTCACCAGGGCTCATAGTAGCAGCCTGAGAACCGCCACAAGTAGGAGAGAATAACGGTGCAGACCGAAAAACCGTAGGAGAAGCCTTCATTGTTTTAGAACAACGACGAAAATCACCTGCAAACAGAAAAGTATGCTCATCAAAAACGACATGACGAGAAATGACAGTCCTACCCTCAGGTGTAAGACACTGATATCCTTTGTGATTAGGGCTATATCCGAGAAACGTGCATTCTTGAGAACGAAGTTCCATCTTGTGTTTCTGAAACGGACGCAAACACGGAAAACATCGACACCCAAAGACCTTCATGAAACTGTAATTAGGAGCACGGTGATACAATTTTTCAAACGGAGAAACACCTTCGAGAACCCGAGTAGGAAGGCAATTGATTAAGAAGACGGCTGAGACAACAGCAAAGGCCCAAAACTGAAATGGCATCTTTGCTTGGGCTAACAAAGTCATAGCAAGATCAATAACATGCTGGTGTTTACGTTCGACAACGCCATTTTGTTCGGATGTATGTAGACAAGTAACCCGATGATCAACACCCGAGTTAGCAAGTTCTCGAGAAAGATTGCGAAATTCACCGCCCCAATCACTTTGAACCGCTTTAATGTGAGTATCAAACTGTGTTCGAACCATTTGAGCAAACTGCTGGTAGGCCAGCAAAGCCTGAGACTTGTGCTTAAGTAAAAATAACCATGTATTACGAGAGTAGGCATCCACAAATGACACATAATAAAAATAACCAGCAGATGAAATATTCGAAGGTCCCCATACATCAGTAAACACCAGCTCAAATGGCTTATTATACACAGTACACGAATCATTAAAAGGAAGCCTGTGGCTCTTTCCTTGCTGACAGGCAAAACAAAAGAAGTCTTTATTGAATTTCAAAGGAATATTACACTTATTAAGTATCATGGACAACGTAGCTTGGGCAGGATGACCCAGCCTACGATGCCACAATTCAACATCAGACTCAACAGAAATAGCAGTAAAACAACCAGCATCAGAAACAATAGACTGACTTTGACTAGAGTGCACAGACACTTCAGCACCCACAGAAGCTTGAGCATGAAACGCATAGAGACCTCCACTTTCAGCACCTTGCAGCAAAACATCTTCAGTGTGCTCATCACGAACAACACAGTTATTTGCATGAAACTCGAAATATACTTCATTATCTTTAGCAAACTTCAACACCGAAAGCAAATTTTTAGTCACTTGAGGAACAATCAACAGATTACGCAACACTAAAGATCTAGAGACAGATTTAAAAGCAGTATGCCCAACTTTCGAAATGAACAAACCATTACAATCACCAACAACTAATTTACCTGGGCTAGAGTAGTCAGAACAGTGATGAGTTGTAGAGGCATCCGGAGACACATGATGAGTAGCCCCCGTATCCACAAACCACGACTCAGTCTGACCAGAGGACGACGGACTTCCAGAACTACACTGAGTACATCCATTAACCAACCCTGCAGTGTTACAAACTGGAGTGGAATTAGTGTTATCAACAGCAGACAAAGGCACTGATGTGGAACCATCCCCGGTACGCGGCTTAGAAATATTGGCAGTAACCCCTGCAAAGTTCTTATCAAATCTACGATAGCAATGATCTACAAGATGCCCTAATTTACCACATAGCTGACATTGAAATTTGTTCCGAGATCTACCTCTTCCACCAGAATTAAAAGAGTTTCGAATATTACCATAACTGTTACCAGACTGAGATTCCGAGGGTAAAGCATACTGCACGTTATGAGCACTCATCGGTACCGGCAGATTGTTGTCGTACATGGCCTGTTGAGCTTCAGCATCCACCAGTGTTGTCGTAACACTATCAAGGGTGAAAGGAACCCGGCTCGCCGTGATAACCGCAACAAACGGTACTCAACCGACAACCCATTTAGAATGGATGCAACATGCTCCGTCGTAGAGACCGGACTTCCACACGAGGCCAACGCATCACAAATCTCTTTAACTTTAGAGATATAAGCCCGCATGCTCATATCCCCCTTTCGAATGAACCGGAGACGAAAGTGAAGGCTCATAACAGTGGTCGTAGACCGACTACTGAAGTATTCAACGACGATCTTCTAGATCTCCGCTGACGTTTCGGCTCCAACAAACTGCGACAAAAACGTAGGATTCATGGTGGACAGCAACCACGATGCCAGGGCACTGTCCTGAGCAATCCACGTCTCATACTCCTCGTTCGGAACTTGCACACCAGACGCCGAACGAACCGTGACCGGCGGAGCCGCATACGTGCCGTTGAGAAACTTCTCAATACGGTGGCTACGAACAGTAAACAATATATGTTGCTTCCAAACAAGGAAGTTAGTCTCATCTAAGAGAACATTAATTCTCTTGTTGGTGAAGGCACGCCCACCACCAGATTCATAACCAGATCCAGCGCCATCTTCATCACCAGAACCAGGAGGAACGATATCCGACATGATCAGATTTCACCAACAGAACAACGAGGAAAAGAAAACCACAGCAAAAACAACTCAAAGAAAGAATCAGAGGGAGCAGAAGCGATCGAAGAAAGAGAAAAGAGAAGAGGAATCGATCGAAATCTGAGCGACTGATACCATGATGAACTGACAAGTTCAAGAAACGAGAAAACAATTAAAGCTGAAGCTTCTAGAGAATAGAAGACAGCTGTATATCGGAAGAGAAATTAAAAGAATGTGACCTTTAGAATATTGAGATAAACTCAAACTGGCTAAAGGCTAAGGGTCAATGACCCAAATTTTATATAGCCCATTAGGTGTAACAGACTTGGTATACAAAGCAACCAATCTGTTACAACAGCAGGCTTTAACAAACTAACAGAATGGGCCCAAAAGAAACTGACGGCCAAAACTGCACAACTGGCAAAAATTGCCCAACGTTCAACAAACTATAAACTCCAACATTCTTTTGCACTTTAGGTTTTTATGTTCTTTTGTATGAGTTTTTTAGTAGACATAATCCTTATTTTTCTCTTTTATTCGAGATGTGTTGTATTTGTAATTCCTTCTTTATAATTATAAAATAATATCTGTCTATATATAATTTTAATTCTTTAATAATGCATATACATGTAAACAAAGTAATTGACAACATCATCTATTTTTTTCTTCTAAAACCATTGTTGGGTTTAAAAACACAATAATATTTGAATCATTTGTAAAGTTAAAAATTACACCGATAATATATTAAATGTTAATCCAATTATTATTACTATAAAACTGCAATAATGGAAAAGAGGTGTCAATTTTCAGGGTGAAAAGAGGTACAACCATTAATAATTAAAGAAAGAAAGGATTCTCTTTGGCCAACGATGGACAGCGCTTTCTTCAATGCATAAATAAAAAGGCTAAAAAGAAGACAAATTTCATAACCTGTTTTCTTCCTTCTGCTCAGTGCTCACCCTCGCAAGTTGCGTCCCTTTATTCTACTTTAGGGTTTCTCTTTGGATCCAAAACTCACCGATTCAGATTCCGCTCCAGCTCATCTCGCCGGTTCAACTCACCCCCACAACTGTGTTTCTCCGTTTCAGAAGTAAGTTTCGTTTACTCGCTTTCTCCCCACCCACTCACTGCTCCTTTTCCATTTTGGGTTTAATTTGGTAAAGAACAAAAGGAAATTAAGGGGGTTTCTTACATGAATTCGTGGGAAATTGATCAAATTTCCCATGAGAAGTGAAACAAGGAAAAGATACCGATTTTGGAACTGCTTGTAGATCTCGAAATTTGTAGTCTCAGTTTACAGTATTCGTGGTTGCAAGCTTGGATTTTGATTAGGGTTTTCCTTTTGGGTGAATAAGATGGACCCGTCTGCAACTGGTGATGATCGAAAGAACAAGTTTTGTATTGATAATTTGATAGGTGCGAGAAAGTCACTAAAGCTCAGCTTAGAGAAATCAAAAACCCTAGAATTGGCTCTTGAAAAGGCTGGAGCAAGAATAGAGGAGATCAACCAAAGATTGCCTTCCTTAGAAGCTGCTGTACGCCCAATTCGTGCCGACAAGGATGCGCTTGCAGCTGTTGGGGGGCATATTAACCGAGCTGTGGGCCCTGCTGCGGCAGTGCTTAAGGTTTTCGACGCCGTCCATGGACTTGAGAAGTCCCTTCTGTCAGATCCCAAGAATGATCTTCCTGGGTATTTATCGGTGTTGAAACGCCTTGAAGAGGCATTGAGGTTTCTTGGTGATAACTGTGGATTGGCTATTCAATGGTTGGAAGATATAATCGAGTATTTGGAGGATAACAGAGTTGCTGATGGACGGTATTTGTTGAATTTGAAGACGTCACTCAAGGGCCTAAGGGAGTTGCAAAATGATGGGGAAAGAATACATCTCGATGGGGGGCTTTTAGATGCTGCATTGGATAAACTGGAAAACGAGTTTAGAAGACTATTGACGGAGCATAGTGTGCCACTTCCGATGTCATCTCCATCACTAGGCGAACAAGCATGCATTGCACCGTCGCCATTGCCGGTGACTGTTATTCAGAAGTTGCAAGCAATTCTTGGTAGGCTGATTGCTAATAATAGACTCGAGAAGTGCATTACAATCTATGTTGATGTTCGTAGTTCAAATGTCAGAGCTAGCTTGAAGGCACTTGATTTGGATTATCTTGAGATCTCAGTCTCGGAGTTCAATGATGTGCAGAGCATAGAGGGGTATGTAGGACAGTGGGGAAAACATTTGGAGTTTGCAGTAAAGCATTTATTCGAGGCGGAGTTCAAACTTTGTAACGATGTTTTCGAGAGGATTGGCCTGGATGTTTGGATGGGATGTTTTGCAAAAATAGCTGCACAAGCTGGCATTCTTGCTTTTCTTCAGTTTGGGAAGACTATTACAGAAAGCAAGAAAGAACCTTTAAAGCTTCTCAAGTTATTGGATATATTTGCATCTTTGAACAAATTGAGATTGGATTTCAACAGGCTGTTTGGTGGAGGAGCATGTATTGAGATCCAAAACCTGACGAGAGATCTCATCAAGAGGGTTATTGACGGTGCAGCCGAAATTTTCTGGGAAATCTATGTTCAGGTGGAATTACAGAGGCAGATCCCTCCTCCTCAAGACGGGAGCATTCCTAAATTGGTGTGTTTCATAACCGAGTACTGCAATAAACTCCTCGGTGATGAGTATAGGCCGATCCTGACCCAAGCTCTCGTCATTCACCAAAGCTGGAAGCATAAAAAATTTCAGGATATGATTCTTGTTAACGAGGTTCTGAAAATAATTAAGGCCGTAGATTTGAATTTGGAAACGTGGGTGAAGGCTTATGGCGATGCTACACTGTCCCATCTTTTTGCCATGAACAGCCACTGGCATCTATACAAACACTTGAAGGGAACAAAAATCGGAGAGCTCATGGGAGATGCTTGGTTGAAAGAACATGAACAGTACAAGGATTATTATTCAGCTGTCTTCTTAAGAGAGAGCTGGGGTAAGCTCCCTGGTCATTTAAGCCGTGAAGGGTTAATCCTGTTCTCGGGTGGCCGTGCAACTGCTCGTGATCTCGTAAAGAAAAGGTTGAAGACTTTTAATGAAGCTTTTGATGAGATGTATAAAAAGCAGTCTGGTTGGGTTATCTTGGAAAGAGATTTGAGGGAGAAGACATGCCAACTAATAGTGCAGGCGATTCTACCCGTCTATCGAAGCTACATGCAAACTTATGGGCCATTGGTGGAGCAAGATGCAAGTTCCAGTAAATATGCAAAGTACACAGTGCAGGGGTTGGAACAAATGCTCCTTTCTCTTTTTCTGCCAAAGCGGGAAAGGTATGGCAGTTTCAAAGGCAGGCCAACCGGCAGCAAAATCAATAATGGGGTAGATCTTCGGCGAACCACATCTGCGGTTGTGTGATTGTAATATGTTGGTGTTTTAGATGTTTAAGCGTATATCTCGAACACAGTTTTGCTATGTTATGTTGATTGCAAAGCGAATGAATGGTGGGGGTCGGGGACATAACAAACAAGTAGTGTGTTGGGTTGGTTGGTAGATAATAAGAGAATTGATACTTTCAGGTATAGAGTTTCAACTTTACTTTCATATTCACTTTGCTAGCTAGTCCGGCGTTCGAGCTCTGTAATTCGCTAGATTTCATGTACGATATTGTGATTAATTAAATTATTTTAGTCATCAGCATTCCCTAAAGAAACTACTCTTATTGAAATGCCCTTCAATTGTTTTCTTGTTATTAGGATGGGTACAAGTAATGTACATATTCTTGAGAACTTACCTTCCTATGTTTTGGCCCTTTTGGGAATAAAGTGTTGTCTGTTTTTGGAATTCTTTGTTTTTATACAGTTTGCTCATTCTTCAAATTTATAGTATACACAAAAGGCGACGTCGTGCCGCTTGTCGTTACAGTATACACAAAAGGGAGGATTATTTATTGAGAAATGGTGCTGAAAGGAAGGTCTGAATGAATTCAATACTATTTTCACTTGAAATATGCAAACTCCAAATACAACAAGATCATCATTAACTGTGCAACAAAAATTGAAGGGCGACCATCTTTTAAAATGTAAGAGAGCTAAAATACCTGCAATTTTAAACACACAAAAATAATTAAAATGTTGCTAAACTTTGCATTTCCGAAGCAATTGACAAATCAGGAACAAGAATAAGTACCGGTTTCGGGTGGAATCGAATTGATGTTGAAATGCTGTGCAAGTAAATCAACTGCCTCCCTTTTGTTTTAAAGTGATTTTATCCCCTAGACTAAGAGCAATCCCTTGGGTCTTGCTCCTTATCCTGATGTACCCACTGAGCTTCCCGTCTGCTTGTTTCTCGACACTCAGATTTACCAATGCGTCCTCCCCGAACACGCTTTTTGCATACAAGTTAGCTGCCAGGAATCCGCACTCACCGTCTAGCGCAGATCTGAAACATGAACCGGCCGGTAAAAAAAGGAAGGACAAGAAAGAATACGCTAATAACAATGCAAATTATCTATAAGGAGCTCACATCAGAGATTTACAACTTCATTTTCTACAGCAACTTTCTAAGAAATGGTTTGTTTGAGCCACAAGACCAACCAACATTATATAAGGTAGTCGTACTACAAATTGATCGTGATAGATTCTTTTAGTTGTTTCACAATAGTATCGCGCAATGTGCAGCAAGATATGCAGAAACCGAGAACCGATCGCCGATCGGTTTACTTTTATATCCATATAACATTTCTAAATAAGTACTTACTGTGCTGTGAGACACTTCATGTTGATGGACTTGATAATATGGTTAAGGAATTCCTTCTCATCTTGAATAACTGTGTTAACAGCAACCTGAATCACAAAAAATTGAAACATCAACAGGTATGAAAACTGTTAGCTCAGTCCGAAGAGAAGCTTACAGATACAGGGAGTGAAATTTATTAACGGTAACCAGGTAATAAAATTAAAGGGTAACCAAACAGCAAATGAACGTGACCAACTTATAAAATTGAGCTAATATATAACTGTTAGCAGACTAAACAAATCAAATTTGAAGCATACTAAGGCATCAATGTGGAGCTGGATATCTAATGAAAACAGGGAGCGCGAAAAAGCAAGTAGTTAATTATTAAGATACCTTGTTTTCCCACTCAAATTCTACCCACATAGTTCTGAATGCAGTATCGGTGCAAACAGCAGGAGAGATATAGTCCATAATATCGATATGAATGTCATTAAGAACAACAACAGTTCTTTCGAACACGTTTGAAGTCTCATAAACGATATTGCCAAATATGACACCAGTCTCAGTTGAAGACACCTTGATGTTGGCCTTTATTTGCTTGCTAGATTCAGGAGCGAGTGTATAGTTTTGAGGACGCTCCACGAGTTTCAGATCACCCATAGTTGCCAACTCCAAGCATAAATTCTGAAGAGTTTCCTTGGTACGATTGATAACCGTGACATCAAGAACAATATCGTAGTGATGGACAGTCACATATGCTTCAGCGTATACTGGGTCACTAAATCCAGTCAGCTGAAGAATGCGATTAAGCTTATTTGCATCATCTGCATCCTTGACAAACTCTCCAGTGGCACGTTTTAAATCATCTTGAACCTCGTCCTCCAATTCCAGCTGACTCATTCCCTGGAAGTTAGCAACTGAAACTTTCAGATACAAGCACATTAATAAATTCATGACAAAATCCAAGAAAAAAATAATCTATGAGTTGATAATCAAGATCTGTATAACCAAAAGGGGAAAATGAGATAAAACAGAGCATTCTATCAAAACAAGAAAAAAACGCATGCTAAAACAGAATACTAAAAAAAGGGCTTACATGAACAACTTGGCTCAAACAAAAAATGTTAACTTATGCGCATAAAATAATGACCAAAGAAGGTTCTCTCACCTTTCGACTTTTTAAATGGTAGAAGTCAATAAGGTCATCTGGCTGTGCATGAGAAACCTGAGCCTTTGCCTTCAATTCCTCGGTTTCTCTCAACTGTTTCTCTGAAAGCATTTTAACAAAACTCTGACGGCAAGACTGCAACCATATTTTCCTGATTTCATCACCAGTATCGCACAATAATCTCATACAAAGAACAATCCTCTCATATGAGTCATTATCAATTGGGTGTGGAAGAACATGAGACTGCCCCAGCTGCAGCATGGAGACCATGATCAGCAATGCCTGTGTGGTCGCTTTGTTAACTTCAACATTGGATGACTGCACCTCTTTTAATCTCAAAACAAGTTTAGTCAGTGTGCAAGTGACAACTGCCCCGAGGAAAAAATCTCCAGTGAGGAGAAGAGATCTGAGATTTCCTGAAGCCAATGATCCCTGAACAACAGTCGGAGGGGAGAAAGCAGTCTCAGAGGCAGCACTCTGGGTTGCATAAGTACCATCAGCCAGAACAGCAGGCCTCCTGGAGGAGGCGGTAATGGAGTTTGGTTGTGGAGTTTTCTTTGAAGCATCAGTAGCTTCTCCTTCCTCAGAAACAGAGTAGAAAGGTAGGTCTCCAAGACACTGCTTGATGGTTGCTATGGCACTCTCAACTTCAGACAGTGAAAGACAATACTCTCCAATAATCCAAAGGGCACAGGAGCAAACGCGTGCAGCTCGGATCTGATAGAATGTGTCCAAAAGCCTAGTTATAATGGAAACTCTAAGTTTAGGGTTGGTTTCAATTATTTCTCGAACGAAAATGACAACATCAAAAGCGGAAGCAACATTACTATCTCCCAAGAAATCCATAAGAAGATGCACAACCGTGCTTGCAACTTGTGGGAACTTGATTGCACAGGAATGAATGGCTTGAATGAGCATTTGTCTATATTCTCCATTCTTCTCATGTTCTCCAGTTTGAGTCTTCACAACTTCCTTCTTCAACAAAAGAACAACCTCATTGATATTTCGGGGAGTTATTAACTCAAGTACGATATCGAGCGTCTTCCTCTGGATGTCAAGATTTGGACTAGAAAGTGCCCTAAGTACATCCATGATCAAATCAACCATAATATCTCTATGAGAGGATTTGAGCTCATTCAGCTGATCTAACACAATAAGCTTCACATTGTTGTCACTTTGGGAAAGAAGAAGCTGACAATAAGTGTTGGCTGCAGCCTTAATAGCTGTGGGAGCAGATGACAGAGAAACAAGGGTTCCAGCACACTCATAAATAACTGCAGTTGATTGAGCATTTAATAAAGATATAATAATTTTAATATACTTCGATTTCTCCCCATGGTTTGTTCTGCAAACCTTGCGAATAAGCTCCAACACAACCATCTGAAGCAATTCACCCCATTCTGAAACCCTATCAACATGGGCCAAGAGGTAATTAATGGCTCGATCCTGTGCGCAAGTAAATAGCATAAGAAATGCATTTCGCTTGGCAGATGAATCATGCTCTGTAGAAAGGGACTTCTCAATCATTTCAGGTGCATCAACCAAGAGCTGATCACCTTGAGGAAGCTTATATATAGACATGACAGCTAATATAGCATTCCTCCGAATAAATGGATGCCGGTGCTCGAGATTTTGCAAAACAGACGGGATTAGTGGCTCAATAATCTCTGTCTCGTTCAAGCGGCAGAGAAATCTCAAGGTCACACCACGTATATATTCATTTGAATGTATAAGATTGTTCCTCAAATTTTGGCATATCAAGATCATTTCAGGTAATACCTTCCCCCTTGCATCAGTTTTCTCAATTATCTCCAAGTATAAAAGCAAAAGTTTTTGCACAGTGTGATCCTCTGAAGGTAAAACATATCTGACAATGGTGATAAAAAGCTGGGGGAGAGTTTCGCCATTCAACAAAAGCATTATTGCTTTCTTCATGGCATCAATCTTTGCAGGAACATCATTTCCTTCAAGCGCTTCCTTAATCTCATTAGCAATTGCAGGCGATCCTTTGTCGAAGTGAATGAGAAGAGTGCATGATTTCTCCATTTTTTGCTAGTTTTCTGGAAAGAAAAAGAACAAAAAAAAATCAAATCATCACGAAAAAACAAATACGAAAGTACAAAAACAAAGACAGTTTATACAAATCATTTGAAGTCTGACAATAAGAACCATTTAGAACAAATACTAATCTTCTCTATGGCTATATTCCTAAAAGATACCATCTCTCAGTTTCCTCCATATGCATACATAAGGACAAGGAGACTCCCTTCCTAAATGATTTGCATACAGATCTTGTGTATAACATTGCTCTTCAACTCTTCTAAACAATATGAAGAAAGTTGAAACGATTAATGCACAGTTAAAAGCTCAATCATAGATCCGTTTGTTTTCATCTTTCTAGTTCCAACATCAGTGCTGAATTGGCCAATTAAAATCCAAACATAACGGATTTAATAAACAAATTACACTATCACTACGAAAGCGCGGCGACAAAAAAAGGTAAATCAGATCCAAATCCACCGAGCAAGTTCTCTTCGCAGCATATATTTATTACTATGTGTGAATCGTGCAAGCAATTTATCAAATCAAAGAGGAACATCATATCCAAAACGTAAATCCGAACATTCCAGCATATCTAAAACGTAAATCCGAACATTCCAGCTTGGAAAACAAAATTAAGAATGCCTCCAAAACGAAAAACAGAGGCCGAGAAAAGTAGAAAGTAAATCTATAGATCGAGAAAACTGGAAAATTGATAGAGAGAAATGTACCTCGAACAATCAGATCCGTCGAGAAGAGAGGCCGCTTTCTGTGATGCTGAAGCAGATTTACACTCTTTTTTTCTTCTCTTTTCTTCAAAATAACATCATTTGTATTGAGCGGTAACGAAGGAGAAGGAAACTCTCGGATCTAAAGATCTATTTTGAAAAAACACTGCAATTTCGATTTATATTTATCTTGTTGCACGGGACTTAACTACTGCGGGAGGAGCCCTTGTGTCCTGTTGAAAAAAGGTACATGTTTATTATTTTTTGACCCGAGTTCGAGCACTAATAATACATGTTGTGTGTGCTGTTTTTAAAAAGACTAAAATATTTGAACAGATGCTAGCTTTAGTTTTAGTGTGTATGATTTAGAGGTTTATGTATATGAATTTTGAATGTATAGATAGTGGTTGAAATTTATAATTTAAGGTTATAATTTATAGTTTATAGATTAAAACCTAAATCTTCATCATATAATCCTAAAAACTAAACCATAACATCCAAACCCTAAATTTTAACTACTATCTCTAAATTCTAGACCCATGTACCTAAAATCCTAAACCCTACACTATAAACTAAGCCCCTAAACTTTAGATCTAAGGCGCTTGGGGAAATTTTAATTTCTACCGCCAATGTATAGGATAATAATTCTAAATTATTTATGAATTAAAGTAGGTTTAAAAACATGTAATATAAATTAATTTTTTTTGTGTTTTTCAATGATTAGTTTTTATCTAATAATGTATAAATTATATTACAAGTTATTATAGATGATTGAGATTAACCGTAAAAAGTAAGATTTTTTTTTAAATAAAGAAATAATTTCAGTCATTCATTTACTCCATCCAACGGTCCAAAATATATGTTTAATTAAATAATTTTACATGATACAATTAAACTTTAGATCTAAAGCGCTTGAGAAAACTTTTAGTTTCTGTCGTCAGTGTATAAGATAATAATCCAAATTATTTATGAATTAAAGTAGATTTAAAAATATTATAATATAAATTAAAATTTTATTTGTTTTTCAATGATTAGTTTTATCTAATAATGTATAAATTATATTACAGGTTATTGTAGTCTAGGTAATATTTTGTGTTTCTTTTAATACACAGAAAATAAACTACAAATTACAATTAAAAATGAACAACACCATCACCATTCACCACAAATATTAGCATGAAGGAAAGAAAGCAAGCTCAAACGAGATGTTTAATCTCCATCAGCCAACATTCACTAGTTATTGTATATTACAATGGTTACTTATTTGTTTAAAATTATTAGAATTACCAAATTTTGAATACTGGCACACTGGCTTTATTAAAAGAGGAGAAATTCAAAAGTACTGTAAGAATTATTGTGTTTATATGCATGATCCTTTTATACTATATAAAATTTTAAAAATAGTGCTTTTTGGCTGTTAGACGAAGGTACATAAATGATTGAGATTAATAGTAAAAAATGAGATGCCACGTCAAATTTTTTTATAAGTTGTTGACCGTCAGTTGATTGACAGTTTACATCCAACAATGGTATATTTGGACTATGAATGAAACGTTGGGCATATTTAGTCCAAAAGAAAGAATAGGGGGCCAAATGACAAAATAAGCAAACATTGGGGGATATTTGAACTAAAAAAAAAGAATAAGGGGCCAAATGGCAAAACATGAAAATGTTAGGGCATCTTTTGTCATTTTGCCATTATCAATTGATTTTAATTATAATTATGGGTAATTATTTTAAAGTTTACACAAGTATGTTAGTTTCAAGGTTTAAGGATTCTGTTTAGGGGTTTAAATGTAGTCATTTCAAATTTAGAGGCTATTGATAGAATTTTAAGTTTATGATTAAAATTTAGAGTTTATAAGTTAAAACTTAAATTTCTTAATCATGTTACCCTAAAACATAAACCTTAACTTCTAGCTATGAACCCTAATTCTAAATTCATACACAAAAACTCCTAAATTCCAAATCATAAACTAAAACTCTAAACCTTAAAATTGAGGTGCTCTTGGAAACAAAAAGTTAATACCGTATATATAGAGAAATTATATCATAGGCCCGACTCGCCATATCATTCAAGGTCCCAACCAATAAAAACATCTATTTCTTTAAAAAATTTCATATCATCTTTTTACCAAGTGAATCTACAATTGGTAAAAATGTTTTTTAATTTAATTTACAATAAATATGAGTGAATATTCACTCGGTAAAAAAATAACATGAAAAAAATAATAAAATAAATATTTTTTATTAATTGAGACCATAAATGATGCGACGAACCAAGCGTATAATATAATTTTTAGTTTCTTACAAGGTGTTGACTGATGTCCAGACGGCACGCCATTCCAGAATACAATTAATGCGTAAGTGGATTAAGCCAACCTGTGCATTATCTCCTCCCATCACTAATTTAATTACTTTAATTAATGGTCCATATATTGTCAACTCATTTCTCGTCTTCTTATAATAAAAATATAATAAATATAATATTTAGAAAATATTAAAAAAAACATATTATTGTGTTTATCGTGAATTTGAATATAGTTAAATTTTTTTATATAAAATATTTTGTTGAAATCTAAAAAATAAAAATAACATTTATTTCTTGAAATCAAACAGACCCTTAATTATTTTATTTTTAATTACTTTTACCTAATGTCCTTCGTCATCATTTTTTTCTTTTCAATTTTTAATCCAACTTTTAAAAATCATCATCATTGAAACCATGGGACATGCTCTTTAGTACTGCAAAAAAGAAAAAGCCACTAAACCTCTTAGGTCATTGTCTAATAGAATTAGTATTGAATATTATTAAATTGGTTGTAATCCATCTAATTAATTAATGTTTTAACGAAAAATTATTAGATAAGTTTGATTTATCACGTCAATTTTGGTTTTATCTCATATAAATTTTTTATCTCATTTTTTTCAAGATGAAGATTCACATATTTTTTACATGTAACTAAGGAGTAAATAGTTACTTGGAAGTTACATTGAAATGGGTGAATGAATGTTATTGAATGTATCATAGATGACGTGGTGAGCCGAGTTCATCTAATAACTTCTCCTATATATAACATATAATGTCAGTCTTAAACTCATACAAAATAGAGATGGACACGGGTCGAGTTAGGTTTTTGGCCCACACGAACCCGACTCGAAAATGAATACCATATACTCGCACCCGACCTGACCCGAAAAATAAATACATTAAACCCGACCGACCTATAGAAAAAATAATTTGTAGGGACCTAATTGTAAAAAAAATAAATTTAGGGGACATAATTGTAAAAAATTATAAATTTAAGGACTAACTTGTAAATAAAAATTCAATTCTAAAGACCTAACTATAAAAAATATATAAAGAGAGAGTATTATTATAAATATCCCTAAAAAGTTTAGAAGAAATTACACAATTAGTCTTACGTTGAGGCGAGTATTTTTTACCCTAAAACTGTACCCGACCGCAGCCTCAGTAAAAACAAGACCCGAACTCATTTTTCATTAAAAAAATCTGACCCAATCGAACCGTGTTGATTCGGTACCCGTTTCTATTTTTACCATCTAATAATTTATGCTATCAATAATTCATCGATAATCAAACTTCCATCAATAGATAATTAGTTTGTTGAATAGTTGCACTTTCCTACCATCTCCACTAATTCAAGCTTTCTCGAGTATAAATGGTATGAAGTAGGAAAGCCGAAGCAAGTACAAAACTAAAAGATGTTGGACCCATCATTGCCCATTTGGACACATTTCTATCTACTTTCGCCATTCCAGTAAGGCTTGATTTGCAATAAAACTACTGCTGTGCTTCTTCTGGTTACTGCTAGTAGTCCTATTATTATTATTATTATTATTATTATTATTATTATTATTATTATTATTATTATTATTATTATTATTATTATTATTATTATTATTATTATTATTTCTTTGTTTCGTACACGTTTTCCCTTCTCTTTCGTTCTGTCTCACTATTTGCTGTTGGCTTTGCTGCCTTTAAACATCCTTTTTCTTTCCTGTTCTGGGTTCATCCATTCTTCTTTCAACACACTTTTTCTCTCTTTCTCTGAATATTCAAAGGATCAAAAGGAGACGACGGGGAATCAAAGAGGTAGTTGAAACACCATGATTGCATTCCTTTCTTTCTAATTTTATGTTTCTGGAAATGGTTCGTTTTTGCAAACTTTTTATATACTTGGTTTAGTTCTTGTTATTGGGATGGCTAAAGAGGCAAATTCTTAATTATTACTGTAAGGGGTTTAAGGCGTTTTTCTTCCCACCTCTTTCCTCTTTTCTGTCCTAAACAGGGTTTTAAATAGCGGTCGCCATCGCGGCGTTATATCGCGGTTTGGGACGGCGGTGCAACCGCTGTATCGCGGTCGCGGTCCGCTTTTTAAATCCCTGGCCTAAAAGTTATGTCTTGTTGGAGGGTTTGTTTTGATGTATTTCATTTTCCAGATATAAATTATAAAGGACGCCTGTTGCCTAGATGGATGAGCGTGCTGGTAAACGAGCTGTTGTACATGGCAAGGGAACAGGTCTTGTTTTGAAGGATCGTGTTAACAGCGGCGAGCGAAATGCTCGGTTTTGCAATCGAATTGGATGCAGCGGCAGGCTGAACTCCATGAATGGTATAACGAATGGAAAGGCCAAATCTTCATCGATTGGAAGTTCCTCTGGAGTGTACCCTGCCGTTAGGAAATCGTCTACAAGGAAAAAGGTATCATCTCAGCTGGAAACTAGCAGTGTTCTGGATGTGCCACAAGTGTTGCGGCGAACACCGCAGCCTGAATCCGGAGATGCCGAGTCCAGGGAAGTGCGAAGGTCTAGTGTGGCATCGAATGCAAGACCGAGCAGAAATGTGATTCAGAGATCTCCAATTGCTTCCCTGGGACTTGTAACTAGTACTAACACAAGCAGGCACGGTTTGAGAAATCTGAGATGTAACTCTATTTCCGATGTCGGCTCGTCTGGTGGTTCGTCATCGAATTTAAATGTCAGGAGGAGGGAGGGCAGTTCCTCCTGCAGGGGAAAGAAATCGAGTGAGTCGAATTTGAAGGGACGGAACAACAGTTCTAGTCACAATGTTTCTGTTTCTGCTGATTCAAGGCAGGCTGGAACTCGGAGAGATAGCGGTGTTGCTTGTTCAGTTCGGACTAGGGGATCAAACAGTACTTATGGTAGAGGGAGATCCCCTAACCAAGCAAATGGAAATATGTTAACTTTGAACGAGTACCACGCAATCATGCCGGACGAGCCTCAATCTGATATCCCTATCAATGTGAATGATCCGGTTCCCGAAGAAATCGCCTCAACTCATGCTAGTTCTTACAGTCAACCAGATAGTATAAGTGAGAGTTTACTCAGTATTATGCCATCTGGTCCTTCAGAAGTTGACAGTAACCACACTTCAGGAAACTGGGATAGCTTCCGGCAATACAATATGGATAACCTTGCAGAGGTATATTCGAATCTGCATCGTCTTATGGACATAGTTATATCTTTGTCTTTTATATTCCTTCTTTCTATGGAACTCGAGGAAGGGACCGTGTGCGGTTGAACCATCTGGTGTTAGAGAATATTTTCCAGAGAGGCAAAAATGAAACATTAGTAGTTTGCTTATAGTAGTGTTGAAGTACTGAAGCTTGATCTATCACTATTCTTCTTTTTTATGCAGGTATTATTAGCACTTGAGAGGATCGAACAAGATGAGGAGTTGACATACGAGGTAACTAGTTTCGAAGTGTCTCTTTCGGCCTGATGGATTATCTGTTTGTTGATTCGGGTTCTGTGTTGCAGCAATTACTTGTTCTAGAGACCAGCTTGCTCCTTGATGGCCTAAACTTTTACGACCAGCATAGAGAAATGAGGCTGGATATAGATAACATGTCATATGAGGTTCGGTTTTTGTTTCACTATGACCCTTTTAAGTTTTCGGTTTATTTTTACTTCTCCGGTCTGTGTTGTTAAAGATGAAACAGTGGAATTAGCTCAGCTTGATATCATGACAGGAATTACTCGACCTAGAAGAAAAGATTGGTAATGTGAGCACCGTGCTATCAGAAAAAGCATTGTCGAAATGCCTCACGAAAAGCATTTACGAGGATGATAGCGTCAGCTGCTATGGTGAAAAGGATGATACCAAATGTAGTATATGCCAGGTCCTTCCCTGTATAACTTTCCACTCTTTCTATCAATGCAAACTTTATGCTATTTAATGTTGCTCTGTTCATCTCAGGACTGGTTCGAGCTCAAGTTAATAGAATTCATGGACTCTTTGTTTTGCAGGAAGAATATGTAAATGGAGATGAAGTAGGGAAGTTGCGGTGTGAGCATAGGTATCACGTGGCGTGCGTGCTGCACTGGCTGCAGGTAAAGAATTGGTGCCCTATTTGCAAAGGCTCACCTCAAAACTGAGTTGAATCAAGTGGATGCATGTTTCTTTTCTTTAATTATGTAAATATGAAATCCTTTTCATGTCAATCAAGTAAGGAACTCATTCAACCATAAAAGAAATGTGAATAAAAATAAATAAAAGTTACTTACCGCCGTTCTTTGCGCACGATCAGTTTGTCTCTCGTCGTGGTAAAGAGCAGTTTGGTAGCTGGATGTACTCCTTCATCCCTTTATCACTTGATTGCTTAATTCACAAGTTCCATAGTCTCAATTGCAGCTAGTCAGCCTGACAAGGATTAGTCTCAAGTTTTCTTTCCGAACATTCGATTCGGTAATATATACTATAACAAATGGAAAGGAAAGGTTGTGCACTCCTGCAATGCAACAATGCAATGTGAACATATATCTGTCACTAAAAAAGTGATCCATACAAGGAAACAAAGACAGAATTGTAGGTGTAGAACCACCCGAAAAACCGGGACTTGCGGAAATGGAGAAGATTAATAAGCAAGGTTAGGCAAGCAGATTAGGCTATGAGTTGAACGTACTTTCATAACCTAAACCCAGAATACTAACCATATTACAAATTCCTTTTCATTATTTTTGTCTCTCATAACTTTGGCCATAGGCCTTGTTCGTCGTCGATATTTTCTTTGGCGAGAGGGAGGAACAGGAATGCAAGATCATTGTTGGCCGTGTGCTGCTTCCGGCTTTAGCTTTAAACCGTATAATGCTGCTGAATCGTATCGATATCGAGTCCCTTCAGCTTCACAACTGATTCGACATGCCCCTTCAGTGTATTCAGCTCCCTTAGCCTACAACACAAGTTATGTATATTAAGATCATAATCACACAAAGGATATTTTGTGCATATATATCATGCATTCTCAAGTTTTTTCTTGCACGAAAATTAGTTCTACTCACCTTGCAACCTCAGCCCTGCGCTTGGCCTGCTCGGCAATCTCTGAAAGTTCCCTGTAACTGGTCCGTTCATTGAACACGTTTGAGGTTTCGGGTGGTTGAAGACCATGCAGAGTTCTCTGAGCAGTTGCCCATTGCGCTTCTCTTTCCTCTTTTCCGTAATCTTTCTTCGTGGTGAAGGCAGTCTTTAAAAGGAACAGAGAAGGATAAGTACAAATGAATAGCAGAAATGGAGAGATCCATTGAAACTCATGACGATTCGTAGTTTCGTACCTTGTTCTCCAACAGATTGTCCCAGGCCTTTCCACTAAGAACGTAACGGATTGCGAATTTTATAAGATCGAGTGGAATATAAGTCACCACACTGTAAATCCAGATTACACCAGCCCACCCCCAACCCATGCCTTGTATCTTTGCGAAACGCCAATTCGCATAGACGGCTATCAGAGTCGCCACCTGCCAAATACAAGTGGCTAAGCTTCATTATGTGCTAACAGGAATGAAAACCTATGAAGCAGAACTTGTGAAATTCACTGCAACAAAAGTATCTACTTCGATTTAGTTGTACTAAGAATGGTATATCTAGTTGCTTTACAGAAAATGTTCTTATAGAGAGAAAAACAGACTTTTGAACGGATGATATCTCAAATGATGAGTTAAATGTTCTTACCAGCTGAGCAGCAATAAATGCACCGAGTAATAGAAGTCCAGGACGTTCAACATAGGACCAGCTGCGAGACCGTGTGACAAAAATGAGGGCCTGACTCACAATACTAACTTGAAGGTATAAAGCTGCCATCATTTGCTCAGGACGATCCCTCAGTGGCCTAACGTTAAACTTGTCCTGAATTATAAGAAAGGAAACTCAGCAAAATCGAAAGAAAACCGCACCAAAAGAAGGCATAAATTAGATGAAAGGCGAAAGCTGAACTTACAGAGAAGAAATCGGTGTCTTTCATCGCCCAAAAGAATAACACTGTCATTAGTGCTAAGTAACCTCCGAGCACAATGCCGGTAGAGAAAATCTCTTTGAGTTTCCAGCTATCAGGCATCGGAGATGGCTTAACTCTGTCCTTGGAAATTGTCATGATTGTACCTGTAGATATGTGTGACGATGAAATAAATCAGATGCAAGACAATGGTAGGTTTCCTAGTGGCTTTTACATAGACATATTGAAGTAACATTATGATAAAGCTCGTCTCACCATCATTTAGAATGGCAATGATTAAAACCATGAAAGGCGCAAAGTCGAACTTCCATATCAAGGCTATAAACATGAAGCCAAACTGCCAAAATGAGCATGGATAAGCTAATACATTTGTAAAATTATTATTGTTCAAGTCTCAGCTGGTGAATATATACTTACCACAATACGAATGGTAATTGAAACAGCATAGATCTATAAAAGTTGAAATGAACAAGAGATAAAGTTAGAAACACTTGCTCTGTGAAGTAAAGGACTGTAAAATGCCAACAAAAGTAAGCTTTGATATGACTTACAGTGTAGTTCTTCATCCTTTGGAAAATAGCTCTGCTGGTCAGCACTGCACTGATAATGACACTTAGCCCAGGTTCAGTAAGCACGATGTCTGAAGCACTTCGAGCGGCATCTGTGGCATCAGCAACAGCAATTCCAATGTCTGCCTTCTTTAAAGCGGGAGCATCGTTGACACCATCTCCTGTCATGCCACAAATATGTTTTCTCTCCTGTAGCCTTTTAACAATTTCATATTTGTGTTCTGTCATTGACGTGAAAACAAACTGTTAGGGGGAAAACTTAGGAAGGGACCTTATGGAAAATAAAACAATGACATTATCAAGAACGACTTAAGATTATCAAATGTTCCTGGAAATCAATAAGTGATGTGCAAACAAGCGGTAAGTATAGCATGCGACTCTTTTCTTCAAAAACCAAAAAGAAGATGCTCAACCATGTTCTTACCAAAACATACAATTTATTAATTTCCATTTTCCAGGATATCACATATTTAGGTAGACATTTTACAGTTAAACTCACCAGGGAATACTCCTGCAAATCCATCAGCCTTCTCAATCAATTCGTCTACAGGGAGAGAAGCAACGGAAGCATCCTTGTCTTGACCCAACAAGGAAGATGAAGGGTACATGTTGGTTCCCATTCCAAGCCTCCTGCCAGTTTCTTTGGCAATGGCAAGCTGATCCCCTGGTATGATAGAAAAATATACAAAATTTACATCTTTAAATTATAGACGATGTACAATATTAAAATAACATTTAAACAACTCTTACCAGTAATCATCTTAACATTCACACCAAGGTTTAGAGCTCTTCTGATGGTTTCAGCACTATCATGCCTCGGAGGATCAAAAAGGGGCAACAAACCAATAAGCTGCCAAGGTGCCCCAGGACTGTCCTTTGTTTTTTCAGGTACTTGCTGTAGAAATGGAAGCTAAAGAATATGACTACACCAATTAACTTATCTAATTAACATGAATCATTCAAAAGTTTGTTTTTCTGACCTGTCTTGCAACAGCTAAAGATCGAAGCCCACGTTCAGCAAATTTATCAATAACCGAATGAACCTTTCTCCTGACATCTTCTTTGCAATTACAAAGATTTAAGATCTATTTCCAAAAACAATGAAAGCATATAAGTTAGAAGTTGTCTACCTAAAACTTCAAATTTTGATATTCCAAAATGGGAGAAAAGTATTATTACCTGTTCTGGAGCACCTTTGCTAGCACGATGCCAGTTTCCATCAGAATCAATGTAGGTTAGAGCAGTTCTCTTGTCTACAGGGTTGAATGGTAGGAAATGGATCTCGCGGATACCAGCTCGTGCCTGGCCAATCAGTATAAAAAAATGAAACAGAATTCTAGGACCTAATGGTAACAATGGAAGAAGAAAAGACTTTGAAAAAAAATAATACCTCCTTTGGGTCAGCAAGCATTCCTACAATTGCGGCATCAATAGCATCCTGATTTTCAGTCCTTGAAGCCCTTGCTGCATAGAGTAAAACCTGCTCTTTTTCGACTCCCTTTGTGAACACTTCAATTAGAGTTCTATCAACTGTAAGTTTGTTTAGAGTCAGAGTCCCGGTCTTATCACTGCAGAGAACATCCATGCCTGCCATTTCCTCAATGGCGGTCATTCTCTTTGTAATAGCCCCTTGCTGAGAAAGCCTATGGGAACCAATAGCCATGGTGACAGACAACACAGTTGGCATAGCAATTGGGATTCCACCAATCAAGAGAACCAGTAAATTGTCAATTCCATCCCTATACTTGCGGTGCTGTATTGGGTACATGACTATGATCTCAATGATTATTCCAACAGCAATTGAGCAAATGCAAAAATTACCAATGGCAGTAAGCACTTGCTGGAAATGCCCAACTTGATTGGTGCTGTCCACTAGGTGGGCCGCTTTACCAAAGAAGGTGTGAACACCAGTTGCAATAACAACAGCTTCTATTTCACCCTGTTTGCAGGTTGATCCAGAGAACACTTCATCTGATGGATTCTTCGTGACAGGAAGAGACTCCCCAGTGAGAGCAGACTGGTCAATCTTCAAAGGATCACCTTCGAGAAGGCGAGCATCAGCTGGAACTATGTCTCCGAGTTTAATAGTGATAATATCCCCAGGAACCAGAATTGATGCTTCTTGCTCACTCCATCGGCCATCTCTAAGAACCTACATTATGGTACAAGAACAACAAGCTGAAATCATGATTAAATAAGACATAAATATAATTCTCAACAAACCATTGAGTGTCTGGATCTTGATTTCCACCTTAGTTTTAGGAGCAAGATTAGCCATGAGAGCAGCTGCAGCGTTACCAGCATTATTTTCTTCTATAAAACTGATGGTGGAGTTGATCACCAACAAGACAATGATACCAACGAAGTCTTGCCAGTCCGGAGGTCTTCCATCACCATTTGCCAAGGCAATAGCCATTATAGCAGCAGCTTCCATGACCCAGGACAAAGGGTTCCACATAAAACCCAAGAACTTGAGAAATTTGCTTTCCTGTTGGCACCATATTATATACCAGATTATACAACTGAATACAAGCTGGAAATTTAGAAACATGTACGTAAGAGGTTATGATAATGTATAGACCTTTTTCTCTTCTAGTTTGTTTGGTCCAAAAACTTGAAGGCGTTGAGTGCCTTCGTCGGAAGTCAAACCTGCTCTTGTACATTTCAGTTGCTCGAAAACTTCCTCGATAGGAATCCGTTCCTATAAGCAATTATCACTTCCTTAGCCAACTTAACTATCAGTTCATCAATCAACAGTGCACCTAAGTAGAATGATTGTTTTCTCTGTGTGTATGTTTATGCACCTAAGTAGAAACCAAGTGTTGCATAACAAAGAACATATATGGCCAGGCAAATGATAGGATATAAAAAGTTGTAACCCGCTGATGAAAATTTTATTGGTATGAAAGCTTAGAGTAGAAGCTAAAATTATATAACAAACCACACCACTTGATATCAGCCTCATAGTCAAAACAAACCAAATGCTTGCATTGCAGAACGTGAACGGGGCAAATAGAACCTCATTATGGTAAGATTATTATATATATTTATGTGCAAAAAAAATTCAATTTTCATTATCATTAATCAATTAATTCTAATCGGATTAGTAAAGATCTATCATAGGTTGAATTTATCGATCCAATTTTTTCAATCAACCGGTAATTGGTGAACCGGATGGTTATTTTAATAAATAATAATCTTTTAAGACATGGTTTTCACAAATAAATTATTTTAAAGCGTTTTGGTCAAAAAAAAATATTTTAAAGCGTATTAGATTAAAATAAAATGAACTAATTATTATAATATTTATTTAAAAATTAATTTGTCACTTTTTCTTCATTAATTTGTGACGCGGCCAGTAAAAATGTTAAGAACTGCAGAATATATTTGAGAGTTGATAATAAACAAGATTCGAATTTAAACTTTAAGACGACACAAAATTTTACACACGGTGTTCGACTACTTCTTTCACATGATCATCTCATTCAATAATTATCAAAACGCAAAAAGAAACTCAGATAAGAGAAGTAAAAATAAATATAACAATTTTCTTTTAAAAAAATCCTAATAAAAGCATTTTCTTAAAAGTCCTATAAGTAAAGGAACTTCTGTTTACTTCTCCATAACAAAATTAACGTTGAAAAACAAAAGCAAGATTTGTGGCGAAAACTAGTGACTCCTACACTTATCACAAGATGTTAGCTCAAACCAAACCTCTTAATTATTTGGAAAAAAAAAATTGAAAGAATACATAGAGTAAAAAGAATGTGATCAAAGCACATGGTTGGTGGATAAGGAAAAAATTAAAGAAAATAAAATGGAGATACTACTAGTATTAAGCTCAAGTAACCGCAAATCGCCACCTAATTTGTTTGGAATGCAAGAAAACGCTAGGAAATTAAAGAAACATAGAGATTACATCTCAGAAAATTATTTCCCGCTTATTTTGGCTTAAATTCATCCAAAACAGATCGAAACCTCCACTGTTTTAGCGAGCCAGGAAATTAGAACTTAAGATACACAATCGTTTCATAAAATTCCAGAACAGAGAACGGCACAACACATATCATACATAATCGCGCCTTTTTCGTGATTTAAAAAAGGAAATCGAACACTTCTCAGAAAAGAAAAAAACAAACAACTCGATTCCACTTGCATGTATCAAATTAATACGATTTATGTAAAGGAATGAAAGAAGAGTACCAGATCGACGGACTCGTTTTTGATCTCTTCGAGGCTTATGCCGCCCGGCATCTTCCAACCTCAGTCGTGTGGTGATTAGCCGGAGAAGGAACTTGCAGCTATTAGAGCATACCACGCTATACGCTTAAATACTCGTATACTCGGAGCAGGGAAAAGAAGGGGGCTGATTACCAATGCTGAGAAGCAGCACTAATAGAGGAAGTGTTGGAATTGAGTCTCTGTTCCAGCGTTTGGCTGTTTATATATATACGTGAAATGGCGGAGAAGGAAGGAGCCGTTAATCGCTGCCCTCCATTTGTAGTACCAAAAAGTGTAGCCACCGTGGGACCCGCTTTGATCCGCCCACGCGCTGCTTCTTTCGGTTCACTTCACACAATAGTCTATCCCATCCGGCATCCGCGATGTGATACGATGATCAAAATTCGATTCAATTGGAAAATTATTATTTTTATTTTAAAATTAATTTAATTAAATAATTTGATTTTTTTAGTTATGTTCAACTTGAGCAAACAAAAAATGTTTATGACTTTGGAACAATTACTGTGGGGTATATTTTTATTTTTATTTTTGGAACAATATACATAAAAAATATTTTTAAAAGTGTAAAAATTAATCAGTGCGGGAATACGAAAACTTTTTCAAGGGTACTGTCTTAGTTAAGTTATTAAATAACGAATTATTATTATTATTATTATTATTATTATTATTATTATTATTATTATTATTATTATACCTAAAAGAGAGGGAAGTGAATTTTATTACTAATGAGTTTTGAACCCACAATTTAAGGAATAGGTAAGAATGTCAACCGAGAACTTTAACTATTTACTCTAAACTCTAGAAATTGTTGGCCGTTATTATTAATTATTTGAATAAAAAAAATTGTATTCGATTAAATTAAAAATTATGGTTACGATCAAAGTTAAATCGAGTTGGTTTTTGTATAAAAAAAAATCTTAATATTTTTTAAACTCGATATGATCAAAGTTTTCGGTGATAGCGAGAGTATTGTTTAGGCATGGAAATATGAAATATTTGTTTCTTCATCAAATATTTCTCAATCAAACTTTGCAAAAGACATGTAATCGAACAAAAATAAAGAGTAAAGTTGTGCTTTTGTCCCTTTCTATCATAATCTTCCGATAGTGATTGAATCTTCATTTACTTTCTGTTCTGCAATAAAAAATAAAAAATGCTTAATTTTATATGTTACTTAATCAATCTAGGGCAAGATTAAAACATAAGAGTAGCATGCAATTAGATGAAAGTACAGTTCTCCTCCTCCGTACATCGTTTTTTTTAATTATTCCACTCCCTTCTCTTGTAACTGAATACTTGTATTATACCTACAAGTTGGGATTTTGGACCACTCATCTCAAGTACTTTCTTTTTTACATAAAGGAGACATAAATACGGATTTAAGATATGATTATGGATGATCATATGACTCATATCTAGTGGGTTATGGCCCAAGTTGATTTATAGGGTTGGTTTTTTAAATAAAATTTTGGGTTCAAGTTGGGTTTAGGTCTGATTTCTTAGGATGATGTCAGGTCGGGTTGAGTTTGGGTTTAAGGTGAAAAATATCCTAACCGACCCGGCTCGAGATAATTGTTTGGTTTTATTATAAATATTTAGGTATAATTGCTACAATTACCCTCTCTTTATATATATATATATATATATGGGATAAGATCAAATTACACGGTGTAAAACTCTATAAGTTTTACACTTTTTTTGGATCGTTGGATGAGTGAAACGGATGGATAAGATTAACAGTAAAATATGTGAAGATTATCACTTGGATTTCCCCCATCCAACGATCCAAAAAAGGTGTAAAACTTAAAGAGTTTTACACGGTGTAAGTTGATCCTAACCCTATATATATATATATATATATATATATATATATCAATTATTTTCTTATTTTGTCTAATAAAAGTGAAATAATTATTATAATGCTCTCTCTATTTGTATTTTTACAATTTGCCCCTTATCTTATCGAATAATAATGAAAATTGATCATTTTTATTTATGTCGGGTTGAAGTTTTACTCTAGATTTCGGGTCATGTGAAGCATCATAAAATGTCAGGATGGGTCGGGTTTGGATAGAGGTATTAAATTTTTTAACCGGGTGCGGATTGACCAAAAACTCGACACGTGATCATCCCTAGATCATATAATAGCTACTCTATAATGAGAGTTAGTTGTTAGATTAAAATTCGTAACTATGTGCACATATGTATAATGTATGATGGTAAGTATGCTACAAAGTTAAATGAACAATTATGTTGGACGTATCATGAGTATTAAAGTGTCATAAAAATAAGAATGTAGATATCAAAAGTTATTTTTATAATTCGACGACGAACATTGTTATAAATACTTACAAGAGTATTTAATGGAGTAAGCGAGGTAGTGATTTCCCAAGAAATAAATTAATTTATTTCTCTCATTCTCGTAAAAGAGTTTTACGTTAAGAAAAAATATATCTTTTTGAAAGATTAATACTAAAGATTATAGACTTTAATATCAAAATTTAAGTATTTTAATATTTCAATTAATTTAAGTAGGCTTTTACATCTAAGGTTATATTTTTAATGGTTTGTCATGGTAGATTGTGGATTAAATTTCATATTTATTGCGTTAAATATTGCGTTTAAGGTTTTAACACCAATCACATCTCTATCAACAAGACTGTGAATTATGTCGGGAATAACATCATACAATATTAACGAAAAATCTATAAAAGTATTAAGCTTGATCATATTATCAACTACCCTATTAACTTCACGATAAATCCATTTAATCTCGTGTTCTTTGATTTGTATACATTTTTCATAATTTATTTTAAAAAATTCTTTTGATCTCAGTTAATTATTAACCGAATTTATGGTAGGTGTAACGAGGAGAATATCAAATTGAATTGTTATTACTCCCTGGTAATAGGAGATGCACATGCTTGTACGTGGTAATGATGAGATAGAATTTGAGATTCGGTGTAGGAGTGGAAATTGGGAGTAGAATATTCGAAAATTATAAGGATTTAAACAAACGGGATGAAGAATAACCGAAATTTAAATAAAAAATTTGAAAATTGTGGGGAATATTGGGTGGACGAAGATTTATCACCGAAACTCAAATGGAAATGAGAACGGTTTATTATATTCGAACCGTGGGAATAATCGAACCGTAACCGTATAAATAACCGTAGGAATCCTCAACAAATATTTGTAAGGATCCTAATATTTTACAAAATTTTCAATATATATATTTTATCTATATACCCTTATACATATCTTAATAAAAATCCTAATCAGTTTAATTTTCTCTCAAACCTAGCCACACTCAAGTTTCTCAACATGTTTCTATCTTAGTTTTTAGATATAAGTTAAAACACTCGTCTAAATCTTTCTCAATACAACACGCTTTCAATCTTTATCATTTCGTAATTATATTTTAAATTGATAGTAAAAGTAGTAATTTCATTTAATTTTTTAGAATAAGAATTTCTCGAAAATCGTAAGGATTTGTGCAGAGAGTATAGGGCAAAAAATCTTTAAAATATTTAATAAAATTTTCCGTAACCATAAATATTAGGACGTTTTGAAGAATACAAAACCCTTCTCACCCCATCCAATTCCCGACCCTAATTGGGCGGCAGAGCCATATTACAAGCAATGTGGTGTTCAAGCCAATAACTGTTGGGCACATATTCTCCCACTCACAAGCCTCCACTAATGTTGGGTACAAAACATCTTTTGTCATTGTAACACCAGAAAATGGTCCAGAATTTTTGTTCCACGGGGTCCACCAACTTGTTTAAGTATTCTTTACGAGACCCTTCGACCCATTTGAGCCACTGAATGAAAGAAATTCATCGTACGTAAAGAAACCAACAAATTTTTATTGTGATGCAGAGCGGGAGATAGAGAATATATACACGGCGGGGATGAATAGTTTCTGAAAATGTACCAACATCCAGCCTCCAAATATATTATGACCACAGCTTTTAAATACCTTTTTTTCGCACCGATAAACTTTGGCGAAAAAATTTGTTATTATTATTGAATTCGATAACGATGAAAATCAAACAATCGTAAAAATAGAAAAAAAATATTAAGATTCATGTAAAAATCTAAATTGAAACAAATCACTGAGGCGATAAAAAATGAGAAATTTTCACTGTCAAAGATAAGAGATTACAATTAATGATTAAACCACTAATCTTTAGTATCCCAAGGATTGAAGTTCCTCATGAATTAGAATAACTATGTTACTGCGGACCAGTCCGAGCAAACTCCACTTTTACCACTGTTTATTTAAAAATATTTAGGTACGTCTATAATAGAATTTAAGTCACGACTACAATAAGAATTATTAATTTCTATTGAATCAAGTAGTTAAAAGTACAGCATTTTTATAAATTTACCCTTATAACATAAAATATTGCGTCCATTTTTAATCGAATTAGTCAGAGCATATATAGTGTTTCTTATCGCTTCCCCGTGTCCAATGCCACTAACAAAAAGAGCTCTAATGTTAAAATGATGGTTCCATTGAATAAGGACACGGCACAAATTTTGAGAGGATGGACCCCTTACTTTATCCAAGGACGTAGCTACGAGATTCGCTAGGGCTTCTATCCCTTTGTATTGTTTTGAAAATTTGTATATGAAAAAGTGTTAAAAGTATTATTTTTCTTTTTAAAAATTATAATCTTTTATTTAATATATAATTTATGATTTTATACATCCCAAAGTTGAACTCTTTGAATTAATTATTTAAATTTGTCAATTAAAATATTTTAAGTTTTACATGTTTTTTATCGTTAGATGGAATAAATGGATGTCTAAGATTAACTCTTTACTTTTCTGTTTCAAATAATAATCTTCACATATTCTACTGTTAATTCCACACATCTATTTCACTCATCCAACAATAAAAATATGTAAAACTTAAAAAAATTTACACTATATAACTGAATCATATCTAATAAATTAAACGTTAATAGTAAATCTAATCATGCATCGTTTCACTATTCACAGATTAAAAAATATATTTTCTTGAAAAAAAATTAATATAAATTTACTATAATTTAATTTTAAATTATAACAAAAGCAATTTTATTTAAATGAAACGCTGAGACGGCCTAACGATGAACTGCAAAATTAAACTACATTTTTATAATGTGATAACGACCGACAACGGCTTTCAAATGAACGGAGCAGCAAGTGCAACACGCACGAACATGATGATAGACCTTTTTCTCTTTTTTTTCATGGGAAGCCAGCCTAAGTGCAATATCACATGTGAGAGCACGGTCACATGTTAGAATGCATCGATGTACCGATGAGTGTTGAAGATAGAGGTCGTCGCATCATTTAAAAATTTTAAAATTTTATATAATTTACGTTTTTTTGTTTTTTCTATTAGTAAACTAAGTTTACATCTCCTAATATTTTAAAATTTTATATTTTTAAATTTATAATATAATTTTCTAACGATTCAGTTACTTTTAACATAATTTTTAGCATCCGTCCCAGTTAAGATAACTTTCTTTGCGAAAGAAGATGACCATTTTTCTATGCGAAATGCAAATCCCTTTCCGTTGGGCACGGACGGAATCTATAGCTGGCTGGCTGGCTTAATACACTCCACTGGATCTGAACTAAAGATTAAAACACAAAAGGTAAGCCATATCATATCATTCCCACTTTTTATATTTAGTGGAACCTGTCATCCAATCAATATTATATTCCCCTCTTAATTTCCTTTTTTCTGTCCATAAATCATTTTCAAATTGATAATTTCAAAAACCAACTGTTTCGGATTCAAATGCACTCGATCCATGTCATTAACTTACTGGTGTAAAATATATAATTTTAATTTCATGCTAAGTTTTATATTATTATTATTATTATTATTAAAGATGTATCTATGCATATATTGTGTTGTGTCATGTGTGACTCCAAATTCGATCGAAACTCTTTTTTATGTAAGGCTTTTCAAAAGCTTGTGCACCAGCCACCAGAGAACACATGTAATATAATGTGTACTTTCTAAATCTTAAGAGTCAATGTAGTTAAATTTTAAAGAGTTATATTTTAATACACAAGATGTGTAAAAGAATTACACAACCTTTTATATTTATGCTATAAAATTTAAAATTTAAATTCATATTCATAACACCCTAAAACTTAAAAGCTTAAATCCTAAACCTTAAACTATAGCCATAAACTTTAAATTATACGTCCTACAACCTAAACTCATAAGCCCTAAACCACATCTAAATATTTAAACCCTAAAATTAAAAGACTTGTGTAAAAGTATTTTCCAATTTTAAATTTTAAGATCGACAATTAAAATTAGACAAATATAGAATATTATCTTTTCACCAAGATAAAGAGATTTGGGAGTTGATTCCGGTGCCGGACTTATGCAACTCTGAGCTTCTATAATATTTAACTTGGTCGGAATGATAATTTTGTAAAGATAAATATTTTATACATAGGAGGTGTAAATTGAAGAAAAAAAAACTTTTTTAATAAAAAATGATAATCCTGGTGAATTACAATGGCCATTGATTTGAGTCTGCTCTTCAAATCAAAAAATAATAATATTTAATTAAGAGCAGTAGAGAAAAGGGGGAAAGGGCTAAACAGACTGCTCTGTGTACTTAGAGAAAAGCAATGTCAACTTCTTTGAAGTTTCTGGATAAAACTTTCTGGCGAATAAATAACAAGGTCGCTTTATTCCGTTCCACATGCAAGGTCCAGTAAGCACCCTCTGCACCCACACCCAAACCTCAATTAAACACATAAACCACAATTATTGTTAGTTTAAACATTAATTTGGACGTTAAATGTCGATTCAAATACCACGTTAATCATATATACAACATGAATGTTTAGAAATTTATGATCGATTTAGAATGTGAACCATAATTTAGTGATTATAACCGTAAAAGAAAAATAAAATAAATATTTTTTTTACCTTTGAATCACTTGTGAAATGTACGAAGTCGTGAATGGACTGCAGGAAATACACAACCATGAGTTTCTTCCTTACAAGGCATACACAGATAAACACATTGGCGAATCAAACGACGTACCGTAAGGTTCTTGAGGAACTCCGACGTGATATCGTCGGGCTTAAATGATTTAGGATGCCATCTACGTTCGGACCAATCCACATACGTTATCGACCGGTTTGCTATTCCACCAGGATCAATCATCTGTATGTGATCATTACAAATTATACATAAGAATCAAAGCAAGTACTATAGGTACTAGCAGAATAAACGAGTCTGATGTACCCACATTGAAAAAAGTTGGCAAGTAATGCTCGTCTGCGTAGCAATTGCGGCCTTCCATATTCGGCTGTCACGACACACATAACATGTTAATATGATATGCGTAAATTTCCCGAAACGCCATACATATAATCGTGGTTAGCATTATTCATAATACATACAATACTGATTATAAACAGAAAAGGTAATTCCATTATGCAGATTACCTTGCAGTAATACCTAAACTTTGTGTAATATAGGCTGTCAGCCATGGTTATTATAGCATGCTGCCGCTTCAACGCGAACCACTGAAATTAAATACGACCCGGAACCGATTTATTAGCACCAAAAGGAGCTAAAAGTTGAATTATCACATTTATAATCACAGAAATGCTGATCGATTCATTTATGCACAAAGCAAATACCAAGCTCCAAGCTAACTACATATGTCAAATTTACATTAGTATACTGATATTATCGATCGACAGCGTTGTTCTAATGTATGCAGAGTAGAAAGACTGCTGATAGCTAGTCATTAATCGACTCTGCTCGTCTTGTAATCAAGGTTCACACCTTGTTACTATTAGATTAGGTTCTGGAATTGGAACATATGTGCTCAAAGCTACATGGTTGCAGTAAAAGGATTTACCTGTGAACCTTTTCGAAAATCTTTCTTTTCAACTTCGGGCATCATGTGCTCTGAATACCTCCCGGATCCATGCGGACCAAGGTCCACAAAACTGATGAGAGGAAGAGATCAAATGTGGGATAAGTAGTTTCTATAAACTCGGGGTTTTACAACAACAAACACAAAGTCTTTCACAGTACATTACATGACGGGATAAAAACGAAGAGTTCGATGTTGGTTACCAGTCAATAAAGCTGACATTAGTGAGCATCAAGTAGTTGTAGACATAATCAAAGTTCTGTAATGGTATGCAACTGTAGAAGGTTTAAAGAAAGGAAGAAGTTCAGCTAACGACTTATAACGAGAATATTAAGAAACGAAATCCTATACCTCAATTACCTTTCCGACAGCAACACAAACTGCTGGTTATCAGGGTCTAAAAGTGCTTGTGCCAACAGTCTCCTCTCGGCATCAACCATCGAAATTTGTCCCCAAACTACCTGTGCATTTTTCAAAGCTGCCATTTAGGTGACACTATATAGTGATATTCAACCAGAAATTACATGTGCACACCCTCTCAGAGTAAATTTCCATTCGTAATCTCTCGATGTTTCGGATGCAAACTTTTCCTTAGCTTAATGTCATAATCCTAAACATGATAAAATACATGATATGATTAATTCCACCTACCGGTTCACTGTGAACGTCTCGACCCTTAAAGTACTGACTTGTGTGTACTGGCTTTTCTCTCGAAGCATGAACATAAACGGAGAATCTACCCTCGTGGCCCTGCAGGAAAAGATTAAATGAATGTAACTTTTAATACAATTTGAAGTTGCTGCAAAAGAGGAAAGCAGTTAAACCGAGACTTCGAGACGGACGAAAAGTTGTACTCGGTAACACAGCTAGAAATAGAAAGAACAAAGGACATTGAAGTGTTCCATTAAGCGTTTGTAATTCCCAACTGTTTTCAGATTTTGACATAATTGGTATGCCTACTGAAAGCCAAGTCTTACCTGAAAGAACTTAGCCCACAATGCCTCAAAAGGGAGTGTCCCTGGAGTAAGAAACAGGAAAGCAATTTTCGGAATGTCGGACTCCACAGGAGGTGTCCTTAGGATTTCACTAATTACAACCTGAGAGATTGTCTCGCCATCGGTTAATTCCCTAGCAGGAACTTTCAGAGCCGGCGGCTGCCTGTGGAATGTCAAAGTACAGTCCGTAGAAGAGAAGATAAAGCAGGCGGCCGATGTCGTCGGAGGGTAAACATAGGCAACAATCAAGAACAAGATCACGAAATTCACCAATACAATAATCCACACAGGCCTCTTTCTTGAACCAGACATGTTGGGAATATCTTTTTCATTTAGCTGCCAGTGCCACGCATGAGTTGCCTTGACTTTACCATCTTATTGCCTTTACTGCATACAATCAAGGGTTTTTTTTTTGGAATCAGACCCTAATCTGAAAAAGGGCAAATGGTGGACAAAGACATCATCAAATTAATGAATACAAGACAACAAACAAGTATGCTCTCAATCAACCTTAAAAAACATGTTTTAAATGTAAGGCAGGGACCCCTACTGTTATTTTGACCAACACATATATGTACACACAAATCATGTTAACAAAACAAAGATTAAACAGAACAAATTGAGGGTTTGCAGATGTGATTGAAGTGCAGTAGGATTGAAGCATAAATACAGAAAAAAGAATGAACAAATGGGGTAAAAAACAGATGAACTAGTATTATGAACACAAGGAAATGAATAAAAGTGATAAAAAGGAATAACCCCACAGCAATGAAGTGATGAAAAAAGCACCTTGGATTGGCTGAAAATGCAGGGAAATGAGAAGAAATGAAAGAGTGGATCAGTTGAGAGAAGCAAAGAGATCCAGATCCAGATCCAGCTCCAGCTCCAGCAGTTGCAATGGCAATCTAAACAAAAGAGAACAACTAAAAAAAACTTTTTTTTTTAATTGGAAAAGAAAGAAAAAAAGAATGACTTTATTTTGTCTGTCTTTCTGTCTTGCAAGGTTCCCACTTTGTCGATTCAAAGGTTCCAACTTGGAGAAAAAGAATCATTACAACCTGATCACTGTCTACAGTTTTATACATACTTAATTGGTCCATTTGATTTTATTATCATGTGTTATTGTAGATAGAAAAAGTACGAGTACAGTCAGACGGTTCAGGTCCAAAACACATCTCATCCGTTCATCTCTGAGATGTGACAGAATACCAAAGGCACGGACAAATCATATTTCCCTGATAGATTCACAGTCAATCGGTTTGGTTGTTCCAATTAGTAATTAGCTTCATATCACTTAAATAAATCTTAAATTCGAAGTATTGTACATAGTAAATTATTTATGCTTCTAAAACTCAAACAAAATTGTTTTTTTGATCTAACATTTGTTGTAGGAACTCACCTTACTGATATGACGAGTTCTTTTAAAAATAAAATATATAAAATTCAATATACTAGCATGACAATAAAAATTTAAGAGTTAAAATCAATAAATTGATAAAATTGAGGGGACAAAAGAAATCAATTTATCTATTTAAAAATAGTTTTCTATCGGTTAAATAGATATTAAGTCAGGGTAATTATTTGATGCACTGGCGGTGGAAACAAAAAAGTTTCTACAAGTGCCTTAATTTTAAGGTTTAGGGACTCAATTTAAGGTGAGAATTTAGGGGTTTAGGTTTAGTAGTTATAGATTTAGGGATTGTGAATATAATTTAGGGTTTAGAGTTAGAATTTAGGGTTTATAAGTTAAAAACTAAATCCTCAACGCATTATACTAAAACTTAAACCCTAATCTCTAAAACCTAAATCATAAACATAACCCCTAAATTCTAATTGTTACCCCTAAATTCTAAACCCCTACACCTAAACCTTACACCCTAAACTGAGTCCCTAAATGCTAAAACTAAGGCGCTTGTGAAATTTTTTTGTTTCCACCGCCAGTGTATTGAATATAAATCTATTAAGTTAAGGATTATTATCATATAAACCGACGGTGGAAAATAAATTTTTCACAAGCGGGGTTATTTATCGTTTAGAGTTTAAATGTCAGATGTTTAAGTTGTAAGGTTTAGAATGTAGGATTCATGGTTAGAAATTAGAGTTTAGGATTTAGAGTTTGTAGTTAGATTTATAGGGTTTTAAGTTTATAAATCAAATATTAATATGTTAAGTTAAAGCATTTAAATTTTAATATAATAATTGTCACTGGCATAATTTTTTTAGAGAAAAAGACAATAGGTTAAAGCATTAAAAATTTAATAAAAACATTGTCACTGACATAAATTTTAGACCTAAAAACATATTTTGGCACTCCTCGACAAGTTCGTTTTTTAAAAATAAAAACAAACCCATTAAGTTTTTTATAATAATCAATATAAATAATGTAGACTTACGTAGTTGTGTACGTAATTAAAATATATTCTCTGTCAATCAAATACGTTTAAGGAATTAGAATTCCTTATAATTACACGATCGTGTAATTACTAAAACAATACACTTTCATGATGTCTAAACACCTTAATTTCTACCCAAAGCAAAGCAAGAAGGCCTTAGCGCCGTTTTTGTGGCGTTTTTATAACAAACGCCACAAGTATTTCACTTATACTGGCGTTTGAATGACAACCGCCACAAAATAAGAAATTTCGCGACGTTTACTATAAAAACCGCCACAAAAAGCGCCTATGTATGTACGGGCAGAACTACACCAATTCACAGTCAACCCTACACCCCACATCGAATTGTTTTTTTGTCCCAAAAACAAAGTCAAGATTGTAAAGCAAAGTGACCATAGTAACGGAGCACAGAAAAACAAGCACGGGACCAAAGATCCATAGCAGGAGAGGTAGTGCAGCGTAGAAGAGCCGATTGCCGACGGTGTTCAAGAGGAACCCTCGTTCGAGCAGCTCCGACACGTAGTCGGGTCCGACGACAGAGGCGGGGTCTTGGAGAGTGTTGATAAGGATGTTCACTTGGTTTATGAACCTGATGGACAGGGAGTAGCACAAGAATGAGAAGAGGAAGATGGACAGGATTGTCACGTACTTGATTGCCATCATCAACTCTCCTTGAGCTCCCAATACGGAGTCGTTCAACGGCTTCTTGACGCTGTAAGTGCTGCTGATGACGGCTGCTAGCCCGGCGCTTAGAAGGATCGATGTTGTGGCCATTAGGGTTGATCCCATTATAGTGTTTCGAAGCGTTTGGACCGCCAGGATGTTTTTTTTCTCGTTGTCCTGCATGCATGCATGCCACTATATATATCACATTCTTGTTTTTGTTTATAGCAAAAAATCAAATCAATTAGTGCACGGTTGTTGGAATAGAGTCAGGGTTTGAGGGTTTGAGATAAAATGTATATGTCGAAAAGTGGGAGGATCAAATTTTATAATTAGGCTCTGTTCAGCGGAGCTGTTGAAATCCATAGGTTGGGTAAAAAAGCTCTGTTTGAGGAAAAAGATAAAAATTCTAGCTTCTCAAAAAGTCGCATTTGAGACCAAACTCGGCGTAAAAATTAGGTAAAAAGTATAAAATTGGATGGAGAAACTCAGTCGAACAGACCCTTAGTTCATTTTATATAAAAAAGTATATAAATAAAAAAAATATACGGGGAGAACAAGAACCCCTTCCAATGCATACGTATAAGTCCATCCATGGTGGTATTAATATTTACGATCGATCCCCAATACTAATTGTTAGAGCTTTTTAGTTAAGACTCAATCGGTATTTCGTGCAAATTTGCCTTAAAATATTTATTTAATTAGACCTCAAATTTTAATTTATTTGGGCTTTGCTCCTCTATTTTTATGATTATTTATACTTTGGTCCTCCAAATTTGATTTATGACTCCGTCTGACTGTCTCTACGTGTCTATATATATATATATATGTACAGAGACAAAACCATGTATTGGTTGAGAGAGATATAATAGCATTTAATGTCTTTTTTTAGTTTAAATCTTAACCAAATAAGATGTTTATCCTTTTAAAATTTTATATTTAAAAGCTTAATAAATTTTTATCTCTCTCCATATTTAACCCCAATTTCGCTTTTTTTTCTCTCCGCCCGGTCGGTAGTATTCAACCCAAAGATACTGATATTTTCTTAATTCCATGTGCATGCACGCAAGTTTTCTTTAATTTTCTAAGGAGTGTAACAATACTTATATGAATAAATACGCCTAGTATAGGAATAATACCTTGACGATGGTGGAGATCCAGAAGCGTCGTCCGGCAGCATTGGTTCCGATGACGGTGGCGAGAGGCTGAGACCTAACCTTGTGCCATAACCAGCAGTGATAAGCTATGGAGAGGAGAATGCTGAGTGGAATCAAAATCACATCCAAATAACATTGCCTCCACTCCATCTCTACCTTAATTTGGTTAATTCTTCACACCATATGGTCCTTTTATAGCAATTGCAGGTAGGTGGTGGGGGTGGGGCACTTGCATTTTCATGTACTTGGACTTTGTTGGAACGCGCTATTCACTCCCAACTATTACAACTTTATACTTTAAAGCAAACCTCTTGTTAATTATTCATAGTTTTATAAAAGAAATATAAAAACTATCAACAATTGGTTGGTCTAATTGATAACTCATTTAAGTAAAGTACATGATTCGAACCCTAACATTATGAATAGAGAAAATTGGACTGAGAGAGTATACTCATATCAACCCTTTACAATATCTAATGTTGATTAGTCGATCAGTGAGTGAAAAGTTAACTATATGAAATCTCAATCCATGGTCAGGTAGGGTGAGCAAAATTCAACTTGAAAAAATCAATTTTTTAACTCGACTCGTCTTGACTCGAAATAATTTCAAATAAAGTTTGAGTTGTAAAATGAAAAATTCAAATAACTCGAAATTTTTAGTAATTAGTTGATTTACTTTTAAGTTCGAGTCGAGTCTCTCAATTTTTCTTAATATATATACTGATATAAAAAAAATCTGAAGAAATATATATGTGTGTGTGTGCATATATTATATGATTAGAGAAAGTCTTATACATTGGAACCAAATTGTACTATAATATGATGAATAATTCGAAAACTAGACTAGACTATAATTTTATAAACTCAATTCGAAAAATATTCAAATAAAATTTGAGTTGTAAAATATGACGCGTCAACTCAAATAACTCAAAATTTTTGTATTCGACTCGACTAAATCGAACGCTCTAACCCAAGTCAAGTTCCAATTCGTGTACTGCTGCGTTTCTCAATTTGTGTGCTAGAAATACTTTGTAAAGTTATTAACTATTTATATATGTATGTATTTATATGCGGGATGACACATTTGTCATTTGCTTGCTCATGCCTCATAGTCATTCCCCACTTTTGATTCCATCGCATGCATCTATCTGTTGCTCATATCTAGCAATTACTTCTCCTTTGTATATTGTCAAGTGTTTTGATTTTTTTTGTACTAATGCTTGGATTGTTTTCTAAATATCAATATATATTATAATTTATCTCTAAAAAATAAGTTTTTAGAATGTTACACTACCTAACACATTATGTTTTGTTTTTTAAAAAAAATTGCTGAAAAATTTACCCACTAAAATTAAGTGTGCGACACGATTCAATTCGAATTAATCAGGGCGAAGCCTTACAAAACGACTAAAAAAATTACAGTTTTGGTTAAGAGAAATAGCATTTCCTAATACATGGTTTGCAGTTTTGTTTGGCATGAATGTTTATAAAATTATTTCTATTGCACTCCAATTTTAACATATATATATTTTAAATATTAGCTATATAATAATTATTTTGGCAAATCATTTTTTTAACTTTACTGATAATATATAGTGGGAAATTGCATGGGTTTGTGTCCATTATACTTTTATAGCAAGGAAAAATATTTTATAGGAAAAGGAGATGAGTGGGGGTGGGTTCCAACTTTCAACTTCCAACGACCCCTTTGTTTGCCCTTTGCCTTTGCATTTAGGGTTACGGCCAGAATTCCGCATATGACCGAATTCATTTGTTTAACATGTAGCTGATAATTAATTTAAAGCCACGAGGACTACTGATTATAATCCGAATAAATAAATAAAAGGTAAGAGGGATGATATTATAGCGATAGCATCAAAAAAATATTATAGCTATAGCAATAGTTAATTCACTATAAACTAAATATGTGCGCATAATCTATTTTTATAAAAAATAGTTAAAGCTTTCGGTTGACGCTTTCCTAAGGGTGACAATCGAGAGTAAAATAATTAAAAATCGTGTAAATTCAAACTGACGGGTATAAGAAATAATTTAAATTTTGACTCATAAAAATGGGGATAAGAAAATTTTATCACCAAAGCTTAAATGGAAATAGAGACAAAAATTACTATATTTAAACTGTGAGAATAACCAAACCATACCTATATAAATCGGATTCAAAAAAACCAATTAAGTCTCTTTGGTATCAATTCACCTCTTTAAACTTCAAAATTCAATCAATTCATCCCTTTAATCAAAGTCAAAAGTTAAATCTAATAACTTCTTTAATCAGTCACCCCTTTATATTTAGCATTTAATTTTTTTTTCATTTAATTAGCATCAAATGTGGGAACTACCAATCTGCTTGGGACAAAGGATCCAAATGTTATTGTTCCTTATGTTGATCTCCTAAGGGAGTTGATTTCTTACACTAATCTTTTGGAGGAGGCTGAATTGTTGGTTAAGGAGTTCTTTGATGAGGAATTTAAGGTTGCACTGTTTGAAATGGGCAATGACAAATCTCTGGGCCCAATAGTTTCACTACATTGTTCTTCAAAAAGACATGAGATATCACAGGGAAGAATTTTCTTTTGGCTGTTAGGCATTTTTTCTCTTAGTCTGAGCTCATTCTTAGGTTCAATGCCACCACTATTGTTTTGGTTCCTAAAATATTAAGTCTTAATCAAGTCAAGGACTTCAAGCCTATTTTCTGTTGATCCATTGTCTACAAATGCATTACTAAGGTGCTGATGAGTAGTCTGTCTTCTATTTTTTCAGGCATGATTGAGCTAAATTAGAGTGCTTTTGTTAAGGGTCGTAGCATTGTGGATAATGTTCTCTTAGCTCATGAAATGGTTTGAGGGTATCGCAAGAATACTCTTTCTCCAAGGTGCACTTTTAAAATCGATTTGCAAAAGGCATTTGACTAGATTAGCTGGGACTTTATTTTAGTTGTATTGCAGGTTATGGGGTTTCTCAGTAAATTTATTGCTTGGATTGAGGCTTGTGTGATGACACCGAAGCTCTTTGTGTCAGTAAATGATGGTCTTGTTAAATTTTTTAAGGGTACAAGAGGTGTGAGGCAGGGATCCTCTTTCTCCCTATATCTTTGTCTTGATCATGTATGTTTCTTCAAAGCTACTGAATGTTGCTGTAAAAAAAAAATCAGTATCTAAAATGTCGAAAGATCAAGATGACAGATCTATATTTTGCAGATAACTTGATGGTCTACTCTAAAAAAATAGATACAATTGTTGGTGTTTGCTGTGTGCTAGATGAGTTTTATTTGATGTTTGAGCTTCGTATTAACACTGCTAAGAGTGAATTCTTCACCTCTGGCATTTCAGCTGAGTTGGTTGATTCTATGGCTCTTGTTTCTGAGTTTAAACATGGATTGCTTCCAGTGAGATACCTTGGGGTGCCCTTGGTTATTCGCAAATTATCAGTTAAGGATTGTCATCTTTTACTGGTGCAGATACAGGACAAAATTCAGCACTGGTCAACTTTGAACTTGAATTTTGCTGGCCGCTTAGAGTTAATTAGATCAACCATCTTTGGAATATAAAGTTACTGGTACAGACATGTTTTCTATACTATTTCGTAAGTGTCCCTTCCCATATAATCTAGATTATATGATTGACCAGTTAGATCTCAATATGAGAAGGGACACTTGTATAAGGTGGGGCTATGTTTCTCTTTGTTCTCATTGTACAGGAATGTTGGACTTGTAGCAATTTTCTGTTTCATACGGGAGAAGGAGCTTAACTTATCAATCAAACTGGAAGGCAAATTCCTCTTAATTTGTGTCTTCCAATCAAATGACCGTAAAGCTTTAGGTGACAACAACATATGAGAAAACATCAAAAATTAATTGATTCAACTTATTAGATTAAAATATTAATTGCTATACAGCTTAATTTATTTTTTCTAAACTCAAAGGCTGTTAATACCCTTAAATCTATTTTTATTGATTTATCATTTTATATTTTCAGTTTTATTTCATAAAACTTAAAATTTTAGGTTCGATTTGTCCTTTCAAATTTCAATAACAACGTTAGTTCATCTTTGTAATTTTTCTTTGCCGATAATAATCAAACATCCTCGTTCACAAGGGGATTGCCAGTTGCCACAAAGAACAGAATTGAAAACAAAAGGAAAGGAGAAAATGTGCTTAGGCTTACTAGTCCAGCTTCATCAATGAATCTCAGCAAGACTGAAGAGCATAAGCAATAATCGCTATCCGAGCAGTTTAACACCTTCATTGCCATGGAGGTTTAGGCAACGAGGCTGCCTGAATTACTACTCGAAATCAGCAAATATATATATATATATATATTTGAATGTTGAAAGGACATAAAATTTGACAGAATATTTCTTAGAAAGAAATTTTACAAATAACTTAACATTTTATCATTTAATTTGTACCATACAACATGTACTATACAACTTTGAACAATTTGTTAAAAAAACCAAATAAGTTTATTCGGTATTAAATTAATACTTAATACATTAAAATTCCATCAATTCACCCTTCGATCAAAATCAAAAGTTAATTAGCATTTGATTTATTTTTTCATTTAATTTATTGATATACTAAAAAGTTAATTGATAAACAAAAATTTGTAATTTTAGGTTTAATAGTGAAACAGCGAATTGAACTCTTTCGATTTGTTCTTTCAAATTTCAATAACAACGTTAGTTCATCTTTGTAATTTTTCTTTGCGGATAATAATCAATCATCCTCGTTCCCAAGTGGATTGCCAGTTGCCACAAAGAACAGAATTGAAAACAAAAAGAAAGGAGAAAATGTGCTTAGGCTTACTAGTCCAGCTTCATCAATAAATCTCAGCAAGACTGAAGAGCATAAGCAATAATCGCTATCCGAGCAGTTCAACACCTTCATTGCCATGGCGATTTAGGCAACGAGGCTGCCTGAATTACTACTCGAAATCTATATATAATTATATAAAAAAGGTGATGTACCAGCCTCGCCCATTGAAATCCGGTAGATGGATGCCCATCGTAGCGAAAATTTGAGATCGAGGATGACGAGATTTGGTATGGGGAACTGCATTCATCTCCATGGCAGGGTTTTGATTTAGCCAAGGAGCCAAACTCCAGTCCCGTTTTCAGATTATAAACAGAAAACACTCCCGAAGAATCCGATAAACAATCACAAAAACAGGGAAAAGTAAAGAAATAGAGCGGAAGCCGGGTATTCTTCACCTATGTTGATGACGGATAGAAACTTCAGCGGCGTAAAGAGATTGGAGGGCTGCTAATTGCAAACCCTAAGGCGGCACAATCAGAAGTGATACGGAGGATGATATATATAGCCTGCTAGAGTCTGGACCTAGCAAAGGCAAAACCCTTGCTTAAGTTCGTATTGGAAAATTGGGTGGGTTTTGTTGTTTGGATGTGATCTGGATCCACTCAATTTTATTGGCTCGGCTCGGCCTTTTTATGATATCGTTCTACTATTATCAAATTCGAGATTTAATTTTTTTTTTATAAATGAAACTTTATTCATTTAATCATTTTATTTTCATTTAAGGTAAAATATGAAAGAAGTCTTCAATGTTTGCATGTTTTGTCATTTGGTTCCTATTCTTTTTTTGAGCAAACAACTCACAACCTTTTAATTTGGTCTAAATATGTCGTTGTTAGATGGAAACTGTCAGTCAAATAATGATCAACAGCTGATGTTGATTGAACTTGTCACGTGTTAAGATCTACTGACGTATCAGCGCTATATTTACCACATGTCAACATCATATTCGCCACGTGTTTGCATTTGATTCAACCATGTGTCAGTATTATAGTCATCTACATGTCACCATAAAGAAGGGTAGAACAAAATATTTTTTTCAAAAAATCTGACGTGGCAGTAAATCTTAAAGGTGTGGCAAGTCCAGTTAGAATCAGCCGTTGACCGTCAGTTAACTATCGGTTTCCATCAAACATTAATATATTTATATCAAATTAAAACGTTGAGGGTTGTTTGCTCCAAAAAAAGAGTGACAAATGACAAAACATGCAAACATTAAAGTCATCTTTTTGTAACTTTACCTTCATTTTATTATTTCAACCGTTGTTGTTATTTTTATAAGTAATTAGTCCAAATGGTTATTTGTGTTAAAAAAACCTGTTGATTTTCTTTGAAGCACTCACACATCAGGATTATAACGAAATCAAAATTTTATATTAAGAGTATGAGCTTTAGAAAGTTATATTAAAAATTTAAGCGTAAAATTATAATTTTTTTACGGGTGTATTATGATGTAAAGCACTTTAAAACATAATATGAAAGATTTAATATTTCATCATACTAAATTAACCGATAGTTATTAGTATTTTATTTCTAATACGAAGGAATGCAAGTAACACTAGATAAAGATGCAGTGTTTCATTTTGTTTTTAGCTGAGCAATTGAACCACCACAACTTTTGCTGAAAGGTATGTATACATCATAAGAAAAATATTGCATGGTGGGTTGAAAATTGAAATGCAACTTGAGATCCTTTACCTTCCACCTGCAGTCTCCCTTTTGCTTTCAATATCCGTGCATGATGGTTTTATACTTTTATTCATACGTTACTGCAGCTTTGCTACTTGCTTTCAGATACCAATGACTTTACTAACGCTAATTTTAGTTGTTTACTCCAATTCATACTTTCATGGTATACATATACAAATTGAAAAAAAAAAATCGGAGTTTTTATTTATATCTTTTATTAAAAAAATAGGTTTAAGAGTTAGGGTTTAAGGAATTAGGGATAAAGTATATTTTTTAGAGTTTAATGTTTATGATTTAAGATTTAAAAATAAGAATTAGAGCTTAGAATTTGAATTTTTTAATGTTGGGCATGAAAAGGAACATCGAAAAAGGTTGAGGATTTTTGTATATACACACACAGTGACGGAGGTATATATATTTTTTCAATTTTATCCTCCTATATATATATATATTTTAATTTATTTTATTTTTAAATTTGTCTCATACTTTTAAGCATTTACGTTTTGCCTCCAAATCTCAAATCATAGTTTCGTCCTACATACATGTAAGGCCAAGCAAAATCAAGTCTACAACAAGGATAAAATTCGTTTGCCCCTTTTCATCCATACAACAATGTATGTATGTTGAGCTCGAAAATTTCTAAAAAAATGTACATAAAGGAAGGATATCTCTGCCCAATAAACTGACAAATTTCTTTTAATCTTATTACTACATATTTCGTTAGTCCACGTTAATCTCGAAATTTAATCATCAAATTTTAGAAATATACATGGTTAATGCATCAGATATATTGATCCATATATTGTTAACTAATATGATTTACAACAACAAAAAAATAATTTTACTTCGAGACACGTTCTTGATAAATACATTCAGTAGTGACCGTGAAGGCCGATTAATACACTATTCTAGATAATATAATTTAAGCTTATAGTTTTTGATTTCCTCGGCTAGGTCTAGGTTGATCGATCAGGTTATCAGTCCGATAAAACAACAACCTTACTGAGAATCCACATCACCAAGGAGAACTCAAATGCAAAGAGAGTATGAAGCAGTCCTCGATCCAGAGCGTATCCGTACAACGTGATCCCCTTGTTGTTATACGCCAAATACGACACTGCATGTGTGCACATCGTACAAATCAAAATCAACAATACTATATACGTGTATATATATATATATATTACTACGTACTACTACTATATGTATACTTGAAACTGGCATATGGCACTGACCTAAAGCTTGTCTGGTTTGAAAGTTGGATGGATGTTGTGCGGGAAAGCTGATGAACATATCCGATGAGTCGTCGGAGTCGGTTTCGTTGCAGTTAGATTTAGGTGTGAAGTCGGCGTCGACTTGTTTCCCTTGCTCGGCTCCCGTCATCGCGCACGTCATGCTCATATGCCATCTGCTAGCCACCGCTGCCATTCCTTGGGCTCGGTGTGTGATTCTCGCCGCACCCAACAAGCACAAGAAGAAACCGCTCAGTTGAACCGTTGAACATACCTACAATATCACATTCACACCCATCCGAGACATGTATGATATTTTTACCAAAGTAAAAGGACTTGAACAATAATTTTACCGAAGTTGTAGCACGTAGTGCAAGTTAGGGGTGATAATGAGCCTGACCGGCTCGCGAGCTACTCGGGCTCAGCTCGGTCAAAGCTCGGCTCGAGTGAGCTCGACTCGGGCTTGGGCTCGAAACCTTAACGAGCCGAGCCGACCCAGGCTCGGCTCGAAAAGCTCGTGAACATGCTCGAAACCTACATATGCACTAAAATAAATTATGTGTTTGTATTTTCTTTTTTAGTTGGTTGTTGTTTGATTTTGTATTTTCTTTGATTATGCGTTTGTATTATAAGAATATTTATTGATTATTTGGATTAATCTAATTTTTTTGCACTTTTCTCATTTTCGATCATTGAATTTCGTTTTAGTGTTGGTTATGAAAAAGATTTTTAACGAATCTTTTATAAAAAAAACTATAGTAAAATTTTTCATTTCGAGTCGAGCCTGACGAGCCCGAACCGAGTCTGACGAGCTTTGAGCCCGAGTCGAGCCCAATAATATTGTTTTCGATCCGAGCTTGAGTCTAAAATTCCAAGCTCGACGAGACTCGAGCCCGAGCCGAGCCCAAATACACTGTTTCCGAGCTGAACTCGTTATCACCCCTAGTGCAAGTTAACCTACTTACCAGGAGATCACCGGAATTGAAGAAATTCTTGTCGGATTTCGACGCCAAGACCATGAACAAAGCTGCGAACTGGCTGGCAGTGATGACAACTAAGGAAGCAATAATGAAAAAACGATACCGGTGACTGGTAATCGACAATTGTTTCCTGATCCTTACATGTTCCTGAAATATGTCGCCGCCGTCGGCTCCGCACCCCTCGAACATCTTATGTAAACCTTCGAATCTCAGTATCTGTAACTCGCAGGTCAACCGGAACAAGACGCACACAAGAAGGAACACGCCGGTCCTATAAACCCAAGACCCCAACACCAACACGAACACAATGGAGTTCAACGGGAAGCCCTGGCTAACGTAAGGCAATGATATCTTCACGGTTGAGAAGAAAACGACCTTATGAATGATTTCGACGAAGAAAGATGGTAGAAGTATGAATGAAAGGTACCGGAACGCCTTGTCCAGCTCCCGCGTGTATCCGCGTCGGACGAACGTCGTATCTTCTTGTAGGACGTCGAGAAACAAGAGCTGCCTCAACCCGTATTTTCGGAAGAAGCAGGTTAAGGTGGAAAAGCCCAAGAATGCCAAGGCCGACTCGGGGAACTGAACCAGGAGGTGGAAGGCGGTGGACTCCATAGGAAATGCGGAGGATGGGAGCTGGAGCCAGACGGGGAGGGAGCTTACGATAGGGACGAAAACGGCGAGGACGGCAAACGTTAGATATGATACGAATTTGCCTATCCATGTGGAGTGATCTAGTGCCCACCACCGGAGGCTTATTCTGAAGCTCCGCAACTCGTCGGAGAGCAAGGACGTTGATCTTGCATATGATGGTTGGAGTAGCAAGGGCTCTTTGAAGTTGTCGGTATTGTCGCCGTGGCCGGCATCGGACTTGTGGCTGTTCATGGTGCCCCCCACGGTTGGAGGAGGGATATTCAATATCGTTGAGTTAATTTAGTAGCGATTTTTGTTCGATTATTTTGACACGGGAATTAGCTATATTATAGATGTTAATAGTCAACAGGGACGGCAGGGTGTGAGGCTAAAGCTCAAGTTTAAGGAGCCTGTGATGAAAGGAAACCCTTTTGGTTATGAAGAAAGCAACTTTTAAGAAGGACAATGATAAAGCTGGTAATACACGTGAAAGAAAGAAAGAAAAAGGTTCATGGGGTGAAGCCTCGATACCACACCAGCTGGACCGATTTCTCCACACAATTTCATTTTATGTGTTATATGTGCATCCATCTGTCATATAAATATAATAAAAATTTTCTGCCACTTTTCGGTGCTTTTATTATGCCTCACATTAAAATTTTAAGTTTAAAATTTAAGAAATTTGGGATAGTATGTATTTTTAAGGTTTATAATTTAAGATTTAAAATTTAAGTTGAAACTTAGAATTTGATTTTTTTAGTGTTGGGCATAAAAAGGGTCATCGAAAGGAGTCCAAGGAGTTTTGCCCAATAAAAATGGATGGAAAACCTATGCTTCTTTTTGGTGCCCCTACTTATGCCCTAACGCTCAAAATTTACTTTAGAGTTTAGTGTTTATGATAAGGTGTATTATTTAGGGTATATGGTGTATAGTTTAGGATTTAGAATTCAAGGTTAGGACTTAAAATTTAATTTTGTAATATTTTTTAGTGTTGGAGCATAAGTAGGAACACCGAAAATGAGCATAAGATTTTTACCCATACAAACCTATCTAGGGTTCATTCACTCATTTTTCTTCCTTGGTTGACTAGGAAAAAAATGTATCTATTTCTTAAACAAAGATTTTGGTCTATATATTCTCAAACGATTTGTTTTTATCAAATACAAAGATAGTTTTTATATGCAACTAATCATGCTTTGTAGTAAAATGTAATAAATATTCATCATCTATATGAACATGTGTATTAATCATAAGTTCCTAGTAAGACATCTCAATGTTTTTGTCAAAGAACAAAACAAGAACCAAAACCACTGCAAAAACCCGGAGATCAAAAGTTCCTATACGTTACCAAAGGAGATAGAACACCTTAATAAATTTCATTGCCCCATGTGGGTATTATATGCATTTTATCCAACCAGATCACTCGACAGTAATTTTTTGGTCACTTCCTCGATCTCGGAATTAGATCTCACGGGGCCGTAGCTCGCGAGTGCACCCTCATCCATGCTACCGAAGGGATTTCCTCCGTCATCACCGACTCCTTCTGGTTTCATGAGGTTCATCGGAAGGGATTTAGATCTAGAAAGTGGCTCCATCGGTTGTTTTGGTTTATTCAGGGCACGGCAGTGTGGGCAGTAATAAGTTATATATGCGAAATCCTCTTTCTTGACAAGTCCTGAACAAACACCCAAGAAGAAATATAGTTTGAAGTTCAATAATCTGCAATGTACACATGTGTGTAATTGTGCTGAATTGGTGATTGATAATATCAGAAAAACTAAACACCACTAACCGTTGTGCATGTGGCAATTGCCACATATGAGTGCATATGATTGCGTTGGATCTTCCCCCACAAGCAAGGCCGCAAAGCGAGCAAGCCATCCACCATCCTGTACAGCAGGTCCCTGTGGATTGTAATGATTAACAACTACTTGACCTTGCTCGGAAGCCCGAGGACCCTCACTCCCTACGGGAGAATGAGGCGTTGATTCGTCATCAGAATGAACCAAAGGGGTGCATGCCGTACTATTGGGTCTGCTTTGCCTTCGTTTTCGAAGTCCACTTGATGGCCCTACCTCAACATTGCAGCTCTTCCCCCCCAGTACGTTAGGCATAGATTCATCTTCAATGTAGAATTTCAGACCTGCATCTGCACCCAACTTAGATGCAAGGACAGTTGCAGCAGCAGCCTTTGCTGCTGGATCAGGATCATATCTCTGCAACAAAACGATTCAAATAAGTTTGATTTGCAAATAATATCATGCATTCAAAGATATACTTAATAATCTAGCTCATGAGCAAACATTTTTTTTCCATTTTCTTTATTTCAGATTGAGAAAATAGAAAAGACGAAATCTTTATACATTGCTTGACATTCTATTGGATCACATAAGATTTTTTTTTAAAACAAGCTTTTGCCTATTGTTTAGGTAAGTGGCAACCTTTTCAAGATGATCATTCAAAGCATCTACACCCTCCTGCAATGTTCTGTGCATTGCATATAAGCAATAAATTCTTTCATTCTGCAAGCAATGCCAGTAATTTTTTCTTTCCCTGATTATTGAAAATAATACAAGCCTCTAAATAATACCTTTAACCTAGTTAAATATCTATTCTTCTAACAATCCAAAAGGTGGCTTACACTTGGAAATACTTTTTGCATCAATATGTACCAGGGAGGTTTTACCTCATGCTTTCTGTTTCATAGCAGCAATAGCAGAAGAAAATTCAGCCACAGGACTTAAGAGGCCATTTGATTAAACCAATTACTAGTTTTCTAACTTACCTGAATAAGCTGTTGTGTAATGTAATAATTTGTCTTCTCCTTAAGTTCATCAATTTTTGCTTGCCTTTCAGCACGAAGCCTTTCTAGAGTTTTCTTGTCCTTTTCATCACCTATAAGATAAAATAAAAAAATAACAAGATTACCCGTATTTTAGGAAACCACAAATGGTTGAAACTTATTTTATCAAAATCATAATATATTCATAATAAAGTATATATCTGTCACATAAGAAAAGTTATAAGGATATTTGATGCGACTATCTAGAAGGTTACAACTTCTCTGGTCTAGGTAATATACCTGTAAAGGCAATGCTAGAATGTAACCAACAAAACCTTAATTCACAATATTGTATCAGCAGTCATATGCAACAAATCAGCAGCAAGTTTCTATGCCCTTTTATTTCTCTTGGGCGTGGGTGTGGGGGAGGGGGATCCTTGTATTTTCTAATTGGGGAGGATTCAGCCCGGTTGTAAATATACAATACAAACTAGTCCACACATTTAACTGCAACATGAAAATTCTATAAGATGTTGAGTTGTGTTACTTACACATCTTTGTGATGTTTGCAAATGTAGAATAAGCAATGGAAGAAAAAACAGGCAAAAGGAACATTGGCAAAACTCTAAATGCCCTCATCTTCCAGTCTAAATCCACGGATCTTGTTGTCATGATGGCATAAGCAACTGCAAGAACCTGTAAATTGACAAGAAATTCCTTATTGAGGGAATCCAGAAGAAAGTTCTTTGAAAAGGTAGATAGAAATTGGATGTAGTTTCCCACAATTTCCCTCTCTTTTACACGCTTAAAATAGAGAGAATCAAAGCCTGCATCAACTTCTTTTCGGGAAAGAAGTTGATACAACAACGATTGGATTCAAATGTAAACAGCAGATACATAAACCATATATGGATGGGGAAAAAATCAAAGTTAACGATCTAGCTAATATAAAATGCTGGATGCAGAATGTGAAGAAAATCACTATGATATCTTTCATGATCTTTTCCAAATACAAGACGGATTGTAGACACGCGCCAAATTAAATAGAACGAGAAAGTGGCATATGATTCCCAAGGCAATTACTACTTATTAGCATTTAGCAGTGTGTGGAGAAAAAAATTGCACAGAATAGAGAGAAAATGATGAGATTATGAGTACCTCCAAAACGACGGAAAATGCAATGAGATGTCTGGTTATTCCCCTCGAAACCTGAGTTCTTTTTTTCATTCTCGCGAGAACAGCGTGCTCTTCCTTGGTAATATGTTCAAGCCTCTTCTCGAAATTGTCCCCGCCGGTCCTGAAGATCGCGCTCCAAACGCGGGAGAGCACTCCCTTGGGCCTCTTCTTGACTGCCGGCAGCGGCGGGCTGGATTCTCTGCTTTTTTCAACGTCGGAAACGCATTTCTCCTCCGCCATCGCTCGCTGTTGCCTTTTCAAACACAGATCAAATTAAATTTATTGTCGCAATCAAATTGATCATATCATGCACAAATAAATAACGTTAAATCATAATAAAAAGTGGAAGAATTTGGAGGATCATTTGCTTTTTTAATTCAAGAAGCATGGACAAAAACATGAAAAAAGAATACATGTAATCCTCCTCTCCTTTCATTTTTCTCGTATTGATTTCTTATTATAATTGAGATACAAAATTGCAGATCTGTTCGTCTTCTTCCTCGTCTCTCTCAATTGATCTTAATTATATATATATATATATTACTCCTTTTTTACAAAGTGATAATTACAATATAATTGTTTTTTTTCTTCACAACTATATATATAAGGATAATATTATAGTTTCTTTCTTTTTCTTAAAATAAAAAAAATCAATAAATATCTCGGTTAATATTAATCCTTATAATAATTGTCAACTAAGTATAATTTTATTTTAATTAAAAATTAATTACTAAGTATCCACATATTTTAATTTAAAACGATAATATTTTATTATATTAAAAATTAATTACTAAGTATCTCGGTTGATTGCATGGTTTTTTGCAATGCGACAATTAAACTATTTTCTAATAGAGCATATAATTGTAGTGCCAAACACGTTATTAGTAATGATTTGCAATATTTCTTAGTGTCTTACCATTTCACTAGTATGTTCGTCGAATATATATATATAGTAACATGAAAAGAATTATCTTTCATTTTATATAACGAGTGTGCCATGAATAATCAATAAATGAAAAAAATTAATTTATTTATATATAACAAATAGAATTCGTGCTCACCCCTAGTTGTCTCAGTGGTAAAGAATGATATAATTCATCCAGGTGAATTAGGTTCGAGCACCAATTTTGCATGGTGTGTGTACCTTATTAAAAAAAATATTAAAAAAATTAAACAAATACTATCATTGTATAACACCAACATATTAAAAAAAAAACAAATAGAATTTATTGTTTTTTCTATACTTGTTTTTTCATCTCTTCTGTAATATTGATTCGAGCCATATTTTGACATTGGGGATAAAATATGATTTTAGAAATAGATGTGGGATATTTTGGGGGATAATCCAAAATGGATTATTAATTAGGGATATAGGGGAGTTTGGGGGATATTTTGGCATCTAGGCCAAAATTTACAGGACCTCGCCACCTCCTTATGGCGAGGTCACTTTTTAGCACAACCTCGCCACCTCCTTATGGCGAGGTCACATGAACCATGCAACTCACGTACCTTACATGATTCAAGTGGATGTTACTTGGCTATATAAGTACGTGGTCCATATAAGTACTTGGCTATATAAGTACGTGATTCAAGTGGATGTTACTTGGCTATATAAGTACATGATTCAAGTGGATGTTACTTGGCTATATAAGTACGTGGTCCATGTGACCTCGCCATAAGGAGGTGGCGAGGTTGTGCTAAAAAGTGACCTCGCCATAAGGAGGTGGCGAGGTTGTGCTAAAAAGTGACCACGCCATAAGGGGTTGGCGTGGTCCTGTAGATTTTGGCCTAGATGCCAAAATATCTCCAAATTCCCCTATATCCCTAATTAATAATTCAAAATGGATTATCCCCTAAATTACCCAATGTGGTAATTCTTAATTATTCAATAAAATTTTGAAATTTATTATATAAAATAAAAGTATTTTTTTGTGGGATTGGAAGGGCAACAACCCCTCCCACCATTCAAGTGCATCTGTCTATGTCTTATTTCATGTGACTATATTTTTTCACCTAGAGTCCTTAATATTGTTGTCTGGTATCTACATACCATTCACATATAGTGTTTAAATTCAGGTTATCTTAATAAAATATATCATCTTTTAGCATTATAACCATTCCACGAGTTCATTAAAACGAACAAAAACATATAATAAAATAAATAAAGAGAGAACAAAAGACAATACAAACCCGAACAACAAAAAACTTAAAAGCAAAACAAAAGCAAACACTGGACAAACACATCCAGCGAAGAAAAAAGTAGCAGGGATTAGGCACAACAAGCCCTCAAGTCAAACGAAAACCGAAGCATAAACTAAGAGCTAACATGTTCAACTACCACTGCATGTTAATTTGGGGGGTCAACGGAGTATAAGTCTAGAATGGGTGGTGGGCTGAAGTATATTCTTTTTGTTTTTGGCTTGATTAGAGCTCTTATAACTCTCAAATTATAATAATTCTGATGTTAATCGAGTTAACACTTTACTCTATCGTATTGTAAGTATAATTAGAGTGTTATGTTCAAACGAATTCAGAAGAAAAAAATATGGTGTTCTGACTCGAAGCAGCTCCAAACAATGATTTAATTATTTATATGACGGGTATAATGCGAGGCGGACGGATGCGGGTGGATAGGTAAGGTCTTAAATTTACCCTACCCACTATCCGCGGCGGGTATGACTTTTTACATTCACATCCGCCTACTACCCATCAAATTTATACTCATTCCCGCCCCAATTGAGACGGGTACGATGCGAAACCCACAAAATTGTACCCGTCTGCCATCCCTATTTGTAGCCTCATTTCTCCCTCCAACAAAAATCAATATAGTTCTAACTTCTATGTAGATCGATAAAAGTAACACAAAATAATAATTAAACATTAGATTATTATCCTATACACTGGCGGTGGAAACTAAAAGTTTCAACAAATCTTTTTTATTTTAGGGTTTAGAGGCTTAGTTTAGAGTGCAAAGTGTAGGGTTTAAGGTGTATAGATTTAGAATTCACGGATAATGGTTAGATGTTAGAGTAATATGGTGATGATTTAGGTTTTTAATCTATAAACTCTTAATATAATCCTAAACTTTAAATTTCAACCATTATCTTTAAATTCAAAACTCATACACCTAACTCCTAAGCCATACACACTAAACCAAGTCCATAAACCCTAAAATTAAGACGATTTTTTTTAGTTTTCACCGCTATTCTACCAAATAATAAACCTAAAACACTACTCAATTTTGTTGTAATTTCACATATTGATATGGTTGCCATTTAAATAAGCAGTTACAAAAAAAAAGTGATGTTGAAATTTAAGTTCAAACAAAATTTATTTACAGATATATTAGTATTATCAAAAATTAATTTATCATTACATCAAGACTATAATAATAATAATAATAATAATAATAATAATAATAATAATAATTTATAAACTGTAATCACATCAATGCCATAATAATAATAATAATAATAATAATAATAATAATAATAATTTTTAAACAGTTATGTTCTGAAAGGTTAAATTATAGTATAAATTCAAGTATTTAACTATTAAAATTCTTAATCATTTCTCCCTAAAATTTCCCTGAAAATTTACCGCCCCACTTTCTTCACATCCCCGCCAAGAAGCCTCTCACCACCGCTCCGTGTCTTTCTCTTCCACCTATTCTATCCCTCTCCACCTCCTCCTTCTCTAATCCACGACCAATCCCTCTATTGCATTGAAGTTTTCGACAGGCCGTACCGAAGACTAGAGAATTAAACAAGGTATTTTTTGAAACCCTAAACCTAACTTGAAGATTTCTACTTCTGGCTCGGCTTGTGTTACCTGCTCTATATTTGATTTTACCGTTTCCGTTCCTACTGCTTGTTGGGAAGAAGATTTTTTTCAAAAGGTTTAGGTTTAGCGGAAATGGGGACCGTTATTGCCGCTACTTTGCGGCCGTGATCATCTGCTATCGACGTGAAATTTGTTCACCTCGCCGTTAATGTCCTTAGCGGTGGTGGATGATGAAATGGCAGCCGCGAGACTGTTCCTGATTTTGCTAGCAGATGTTCTGCTGGCCGCTGTCCAAATATTGACTCTTAGGGATTTTTGTTTCTATCATCTTATTTCGTTGACTTGTGAATTTAATGCTTATGCTCAAACACTGAATCTTTCAATTAAACTTGCAAATTTGCTTTATTCCGCAAACAGCATTACATTACGAATTTCTCTTTGTTGTGCCCATAGCAGGGTCGGTCAATGATAAAATGAGCCGACCAACAACCCGAAGTAAAAACAAAAGAAACAGGCAGGTGGAGAATGATGATACAACTACTGAAATATTAAGGTACTATCTGTTTTCTATTTAAGACTGAGCATTGTTTTACTTATTTTTCTCTCACTGGGGCGCAGGGAGAGTTGCTAAGCTTTATATTGGTGTTCTTTCTGTAATTTTGTTTTCCTCGTGCAGGAAAATTCATCTGACTGGTGAAATAACTGATGATGATGTAAATCAGCTGTACATGATCACAAAACTGGTTTGTCAGGGCTGTCGTGTGAATACGAAGGACAACCCTAATTGTTTTTGTGGGTTGACTCCACCTCCGAATGGAAGTCGAAAAACTGGCTTATGGCAGAAAACTTCGGATATTGTCCAGGCCCTTGGTCCAGATCCATGTAAAGATCTCCGTGCTTCTGCTCATTCACCTGCAGGTCTTACAAATCTGGGCGCAACATGCTATGCTAACAGCATTCTACAGTGCTTGTACATGAACAAATCATTTCGACAAGGTGTTTTCTCCGTAGAACCTGATGTTTTGAATAAACATCCTGTTTTAGATCAACTTGCACGACTTTTTGCGCAACTGCATGCTAGTAAAATGGCTTTCATCGACTCTGCGCCATTTATAAAAACACTCGAGTTAGATAATGGAGTTCAACAGGATAGCCATGAATTTCTGACCTTACTTTTTTCTTTGCTTGAGCGATGTCTAAGTGATTCTAAAGTTCCCAAGGCAAGGACAATTGTTCAAGATCTCTTTCGAGGAAGTGTATCACATGTTACAACGTAAGATCGATTTCATCATTGCTAGTTTGCAAACTATAATATTCTATTTTCACCTTGGCATTATTGCAACTTTTCTTCCTTCTACTTGTTTTGATATGTTTTTGAGGCTTATAAGATCCTCGTATATGAGAGGGAAAAAGGACTAAACTAAAATGTGAAGAAAACTAGGAGAGTTAAAAGAAAACCCACTCTTCAATATCGAGGAAAAAATTAGTTTTCACTTTAAGAGGGATTGTATACCACTTAATACTCTTACTTGTTTACTTTTGTCCACTTAGTAGATTCTTCCTCCATGTGAGTTTTAGATCAAACTGAATTTATGCTATTTGAGAATCCTTGTTCTAAAATATAACTGATTAAGGTTTATTTATGTTACCATGAATGCTTTTCTCGCTGCTATTTTTCAAATAATTTCTTCAATGTAAACTTGCTTTAGTCTTAAGTCATTGTTATGCTCGGGTTAGATTAGTTTATATGAAGTGCATGATTCAACATCCTTTATCAATCGTCTACCATTTACAAACCTCCTGTGTTATAGCATCTACCTCTAAACATTTCATTAATTTAGTTGTATCCACTTTCTGTAGTGTGGTTATTTGTTAATATATTGGTTGTTTCAGTGTTAGTAATTTGAGTTGAGGTATGCATTTACCTTATTCATCCATATATTTTCTTACAATCATATGGATGTAACTAAATTTGAGGTAGGCGAATGTATTTTATGTATTATCCTGCTTTCATAGGTGCTCAAAATGTGGCAAAGATTCTGAAGCTTCTTCAAAGATGGAAGATTTTTATGAGCTCGAGTTGAATGTCAAGGGTCTGAAGACTCTAAACGACAGTTTAACTGATTACCTGAGTGTGGAAGAGCTGCATGGCGATAACCAATATTTTTGTGAGTCATGCAACTCAAGAGTTGATGCTTCTCGCAGTATCAAGCTGCGCTCACTGCCTGATGTGCTTAATTTCCAGCTTAAGCGCTATGATTTCCTTCAAAAGGTAATTGATGGTGTATTTGGTATCAGTTTGCCCTCTGCTTTAACATTTTACAATTAATTTAGCAGATATTTTCCTTTTTATTGTAACCTTTGATTCAATGCACAGCCAATTCCATTTTGCGTTGTCTGTAGCAGAAGCTCCTGTCAATAGCATGGTTCAACAAACAGTCAATCAGTCATAACACTTTAATATTTTCTTTGCTTCATTGTGTCAGTAGACTACTTCAAAGAAGAAGATTACTTCTGTGTTCTCTTTTCCTGGAAAGCTAGATATGCGGGGGAGGGTATCGAAGCCTTCTCCAGTGGAGTTAATATACGACTTGTCAGCAGTTCTTATTCACAAAGGAACTGCCACAAACAGCGGCCACTACATAGCTCATATTAAGGATGAGAATACAGGGCAGTGGTGGGAGTTTGATGACGAGAACGTCTCAAACTTGGGTCATCATCCATTTGGAGAAGGCTCTTCAACTTCCAATACTAAATCTAATCGAATTGATCCAGTTCATTTGTCTTGCATGGTAGTCGATGGCACTTCAAATGGAAATCATTTGGATCCCATTAAGCTGCAACATGAAGAATCTAGTGGTGGGAGTCATGTAGAGATGTTTTCTTCTACGGATGCCTACATGCTAATGTACAATCTTAGTTGTGTTAAGAAGAATGGTTCCAGCACCATGGAAATGGAAGGGGATGCAGTTTTCTTACATGATGGAATTTTGCTTCCATCTCATCTTTGTCAGGAGATAACAAACTTGAATTCATTATATGTTGATGCTTGTGAACAATTCAAATTGAAAAAGGAAAGTGAACTAAAGCACATAGCAGAAAGGAGACAGGAAGTGAGATCAGTGCTATCTGAAGCTCCTGTTCATTCTGTTGAAGAACCATTCTATTGGATTTCCACAGATTGGCTTCGTCAATGGGCTGATTATATTTCTCCACCGTAAGTACAGTGCCACCATTTATTTGAACCTGGCCTTATAATTTGCTCATGCACATGTGGATGTTAAATAATTGTCCTCTAAGGTGTGCACATTTGCGTGCTAGTGACTTAAATAATTGTAATTTATTTCTGAATTTAGTCGTTGCGGATATTTTGTAATTTTCCATGGCAACTGTTGCAAGGTTCGCTCTTTTTCCCATCTGCACTTCATAGTTGATGGTTTGATGTCTTGCAGTGTTTTAGATAATTCACCGATCCAATGCTCTCATGGAAAGTTACCAATTTCCAAAGTTGGCTCTGTGAAGCGGTTGTCAACTGAAGCCTGGATGAAATTGTTCTCTAAGGTAGCTTCATTGTAATCATCTTAACTCTTGCTCTAACCGTCTACCGTTATTTACTTCTCATTGTTGATTGCACTTTGACACTTCTCTTGTTTATTTTTGTTTTCCATGATATACCATTTCCTAGAAGAATAGATAATTGATGCAAGCTTTGCATGCTTTTCTACTGTTCCTCATAGCTATATAGTGATTATAATAATAACTCTCTTTTGTCATTGCTGCAAATGTGCTATATTTAATTTTTCTTTCGTCAAATTGTAAAACTAATATTATGCAAGTGTTTTTGTACATATGTAAATGTTATTGGTTTTCCATTTTCATCTCTTGATTGCCTCAATGGTGTGATGTCAACCACCTCTGATTCATTTTGATGGTGCTTGTGCAAAGCAGTACAATGGGGGCCCGGAATTTGCCAAAGATGACTACTGCATGGACTGCCTTATTGATGTGGCACGCACGGTTGTCTGTGCTGACAGCTATAGGGATCGAAGAAAATTGATGAAAGAGATTGCAGACGATGTACTTTTGTCCAAGTGTGAAGATGGAGCCTACTATGTTTCCAAGGCATGGTATGACTACATCCATTTCTTTTTTATTTCCGCTCTCTGCTTTGATTACCGTGCCTGGCTGCATTAGATTATTTTGGGCAAGGTTCCTTTTCTTCTTATTCTTAATCTGACGGTTGTAGGAAAAATTGCACCTTTTAGCTTTTTAGTTTCACTTTTATAGTGATGCTGAACGTTTTCAACTTGTAGGCTGCAACAATGGGTAAAAAGAAAAAACATTGATGCACCTAGTGAAGCTGATGCTGGACCAACAATGTCAATTAGGTGTCCTCATGGGTACCTGATGCCAGAGCAAGCTGCTGGTGCTAAGCGATTGTTGGTTCCTGAGAAGTTATGGCTCTTCTTTTATGAAGATGCAGTTAAAGTAAAACCTGACGATCCTTCAGGTTGTCCAACTTTTCCTTCCGACTCTGAAGAGTGTCCCGAGTGCAGCAATGCACTCTCAGAAGTTGCATGCTTGGAGGATTCTAGAAGGTTATCTGAATTGGGTTCTCATTTGCAGCTTGCTGCTATCTGCTGCTTTCATGGTTGATTGACTTCTGTTGTTCATGCTGCAGAGAAATGAAGCTTAAACAGCGTCAAAACCATGAAAAATTAGCCACGGGAAAGAGTATCCCACTGTCTTCAAACTGCAAGTACTACTTGCTGCCTTCTTCTTGGCTTTCAAAATGGAGGAGCTACATCAGTACTAGCAGCAAACACAATTCATCTATGGAACCTGAAATTCTTGATGACATCATTAATTTGCTTAAATGTGAAAAGGTCACTTGCAACTTTCGAACAACTCTTTTTATAGTCTAGCGCCGTTGGAGATGATTTTTTCCTTCCTAGGAATTAGGATTGGTGCTTATTTACTGTTGTGGTTTGAGTCTCCTCTCACCCCATGCTTAATTTTTAGCCAACCCCAAATATATTGGGATTAGGCCTTGGCTTGTTTTGGTGGGGAAGTAACCAACCTTTGTTGATGTGCATTCTAATCCTTTCTATTCTTTGGTAATGATATTTTTCTGCAGTAGTTAGTTAAAGAAAGTTTCTGAATTTATGAACTTATGAATGGGCCAACAAGGCAACAACCATTTCATAGTTAAAATTGACTTTTAGCCCTTATGGTGAGGAGTCTGCTGTCTGAAGTTAATTTTATCTGTAGATCATTGAGATTTGAGGCTTATATTGCTTTCAGTTTGTGATCTTTTCATTTGTTTTATTTTATTAGTCATGAGGATAATGGTTGTAATATCCTTCATCGTTTGTTTTCATCAGCATTTACGCCTTCTGGAGAGGCTACCTAAAGTGTCTTACAAACGTGGTTCCTTTTTCCAGAAGGGTTCTTCTGTAAGTATGCTAGTGTTTTACGCACACATTTTGTTGAATCTGAAGATAATGATGCACATTTTATTATTTTAAATTATATATATTTTGCAATATCTAATTTGCTTCTTCATCTAAAATATTAGTTCAAAATTTTGAAGTCTCTTATCTTTGGATTTTAGACAGATAGGTTGACCATTATCACCGAGCATGACTGGAAATGCTTTTGTGAAGAATGGGGCGGTACTGAGGAGAATGGTATATCTGCTATGATTGAGCTCAGTAGCTCTAATGATATGGCTGGATGCTGTGTGGACATGACAATATGTGAGAAGCAGCTTGATCTTTCAAATGAAGTAAATAATGAGATCGAGTCTACACAACCAGTGCTTAGGACCTGCCCGGAGGTAACATTGAAATTTTCTTCATGTTCTATGACCAATGTAGATTTTTTTTGTTTTAGAATTTATGAACATTGGATTCTTTTTCGGAGTTAAAATTGATGATATTTTTCTGATACTATAATTACTATTTTGACAGAAAAAAAGTTACTTTTCTTGTGTAGGTAAGTGGTGGTTGTTTGTGTTGTTAACTTTTCTGTTATGAAATGTGATGTGCACATCCTGAGGCATTTTTGGATCATTTTCTTTCTTGCATGGAAGAAAGATGCGGAATTGAAGAACTAGAAAAACAATTGAAACTGAAAATGCTTTATATATTTTAATTATTTATTTTTCTTTGAATAAACAGGTGAGTTTTTATGCATTCAAGAAGAGATAATTGAAAATATGATTATAGATGGTGGAAGATGGAAATATTTGCTTTTAAATCTTTCGGTTTGTAAAAGGTTCCTCGTAATTTTAAGGGCAATAATGATTTATTGCTCATAGGATTTGAACATTCTGAGAGATCTCAGATGTTATGATTTATGAAACTTGAATAATGTAATACTGGCTAGAGTGGGATTGCAACAGCTGCTGAGGCTGTTGAGACTTGGGAGGACCTGCCATCCTCATTTAAATGAATGTAGATAGTGCTTTCAGAAATTATATTGTATGGTTGCCTTGGTGGATCATAGAACTTTTTGGGTGTTGTGTCAGATGCTCATGTGGACAGGGAAGTTATGACATGCTGGCCGTGGTTGTTGACGAGACAATTTCATAGAAAGGAATGCACTTAGTGCTTAAAGATTACTTTTATATTTAATAATGCTTAAAGATGTTTCATATTACTTGCATCAAATCTGGGGTATGATTTATGGTAAAAGTTTTATCCTACACATGGTTGCATTTTCAGCTGCTGGTACTCTTATATTTGTAAGTTTGAATGACTTGGTATTTCCAGGTATGTGAGGAGTGCATTGGAGAAAGAGAAAGCTGTGAGTTGATGCAAAAGCTTAACTATGCTGATGAAGAAATTTATGTTTATCTTGTACGCGGAAAAGAAGCTCCAAAGTCAATCTTACAAGCAGCTGAATCCTCTGAGCCTGATCGAAGAACCTCCAAACGTTCTCGGAGGACAAACAATGGAAATTTTGTAAATTTAAAAGTTTCTGCAACTACATCAATATACCAGTTGAAAATGATGATATGGGAATCACTTGGGGTATGCAATGTTAATTTTGTGGAATTTAGCTATGATATTTTTCTAAAACTTGATATCATTATATTGCAGAACTGTGAACAAGTATTCCCCTTTCTCTGTCTAGAACTTCATGTTCTTATGTTTTAGACAACTTCAATTGGGGCTGACAATCTTGTCTCTGTCTAGGAACCATTTTTTCCCTACAATTTCCTTAACACTATATTTTGGTGAACTGTTGTTGAGCTGATGAAATCTTAATTTTATACAAACCATTTATATAGTTGCATTGACCTTCACAATCTTGCCACTCTTATTACGGTATGTTATTTACTTGTAAAATATTAGGAGGTTATCTTGCAAAGCAGTATTTATTTCCTGAATTACTCAATTGTTGCCAATTAGCTTTGTTGAATTTAAAATCACTTATTTGGAAAATTTTGATTCAATATGTGGAAATGAAGTTTTTGCTGGAGTTCGTTACATATGATTTAGCTTGAGCCTGGCATTAATTTTGGATTTAATATCTCAATCTTTGATCTTTTTGGACCAAATAATCTTTGTTTGAAAGTGTGGCTGTAGAGAATTTCTTAATATTATTTGTTTTGACAAGGTTTGCTTGATTGTCTACCTGAAATTGTGATATTGCTATATTCGTCTTATTTCTTTTAGATGCATTTGAAAAGAGCATTTGTTGTCAATTATAGGAAAATAGGTTTTATTTCAATGGCGGACTTATTGACAATCAATTTATAGGTTGTTAAAGAAAATCAAGTACTTCACAAAGGATCCCGAATAATTGATCAGGAAACTGCTACTCTTGCTGACATGAATATATTTCCTGGAGATAGGCTTTGGGTGAAAGATTCTGAAATCCATGAAGATCGAGATATCGCTGGTAACTTCTCTTTTCATTTTTTCCCCTCGGTTGGATATGATTTAGAAGAAACTAGTGAAACTAGTGAATCAGGGATTTGACAAATTCTTCGTACAGCATGTTGATTTCTATTATAGTTGTGTGCTCTAAAACTTCAACCAGCATGAATACATTGTGCATAAGAACCTGACTTGGTACATGAGAGTTCTTTTTATATTTTTAAATTTCAATGACATTAGCAAAGAACAAGGAAAAGTATGTTGAATTTTCTCGTTCGATATTTAATTATGAAGACTGAAGACATACAAAATATTGCTGGAAATAGAAATGAGCTTCAGCAGCATTAAATCTGTCAAGCTGAATAGTATTTTGATTCTGGAATAATGTTTTCCAAAAAGAAAATTGTGGATGACTATCGTCGTGGCTATTGGCGTATATGACTTGCAATATATTTTCCTATTACCGTAGTTGGATTCCAGCCTCCCACCCCAACCAACCAAAAGAAAACACTAGTGGTAGGTGACATTGAATTGACATTAAACATTGCATGTGATTGTGACCATACTCCATGTCAACATTTTATTGGTTATGGGTATGCTTGTAATTTCAACTCCACATGCCATTTTGTATGGAGCATAGTTATTATAAAAATTATTATTTATTCACTGGCTAAGTTTGAAGCCACAAGTCATGTGGCACCAACTCAGTAAGGGGAAATACATAATATAAAATCATAAAACAAGTAACATAATTATAAGGTTAATATAGTAATTTAATTTTATAAAACAAAATTTTAATTATTTATTATTAAATCACTCTTTGTTCTTGAACATTTCCAAAAAACTATGCATCAAGTTATTATTTCAGACATTTCTACTATATCTTTCTCCTTTCTAAGATTTTACTTATTTTATATATTATATATTTCTTCTGTATACATCATATAAGTAACATATGACTAGTTTATATATACGCACGCCACATATATTTATTTCCATTCTAAGCTTCATCACTTAAGTATTTCATTAATGAATGGACATTGTTTGCTGATCCTTTTGTGGTGCACAGATGAACTTTCTGACCAGAAAACGAATGTTGAAAATGTTGAAGAAGGATTTCGGGGAACACTTCTGACAGCAAATATTTCATCTCAAGTTGTGTAGATGAAGTATTCTTCTGTTTTTCCCCTACAAGATCTAAATTTTTGTAGATATTGAATCTTGAAGAAATCATGGAATATTTTGGTTTGCGTGTTAGGAGGTAAGTTGCCTTAGCTCTGTTTATATGTGCTAACTTTTGCCTGTTAATATATATATTTATATATTGAGCCTCTTTTAGCCTCATTTACCATTTAGATGTATTACTTAAGCTATTATAAAGCTTTAGTGCAATTAAGATGCCTTGGTTGGTAAGCGGTTTTCTGCATAGCTTCTATGGTGCTTATTCAGACACGAATAGATGTTTGAATTTGTATAATGTCATCTGCAGTAAATAGGCTTCGGATATCCAAGAATACCGTTCATTCGGTTTCTGAATCTCGTTTGCTATTTTATACTAGCAGCATTGTCATCTGAGGGCTTTTAATTTGGTTACCTTTGTAACTTGTTGTCTGGCTTTTGTGGTGAAAGATTCGTAAAATGTTGTATTTGTGCAGCAGATAGTAGGAATGGTTGCTGTTCGGTGGAATTATATAATGTGATGCGATGTCCCATCCCCAGCCCAATTTTGTGTCTTGATAATTCCCAGAAAACCCTAGGACCTAGACAACCATGACAGACAAGGAGAACAAACTCGTGGCAACCACGGAAGCAATGATAGAAGTAAGCAAAGAAACTCAGAACTTCTATTATATATATATAAAATTATTAGAGACTGATGTGAATTGAGTCGATTGGAATATATAGTATTCTTTGCATGTAATGGACTGGCTGGACTGGGGTGATGTGTAGGTACGGATGGTTTAAGTGTCGATGGTGGTGGACTCGAATGTTTTGCATGTACAAATTTGAGTTTCTGTAATACCCCTTATGATCAAAACATCAGGATTGCATGGATTGATGCGGTTTCCAAGTTTATATTTTAGTAAATCTGTTGCGACTTAATGCTGCAATTACATCGACCTGTTTTCATTTTTTTACCAAGTAGTGTTACAATTCAAAGCAAATGTTGGGTTTGAATCCACACAAAGGTTATCCGCATTTGTAGTGGTGCATTCATTTTTATTGATATCATGATTTCCAAAAGATATCCGATGTAGTTAAATGTCAGAATTGGTCTGCACTGAGATTTCATCTTGTTATTTATATTCTGCATAAACAATGGCGTAAAATGATCCACCCAAAAAGGAATTCTTTAATTCGAGGAGAATCAGGTTTCGAAAAATAATGGACCAGATAAAAATCCTCTGCTCTTACTTATACCCAACACTAAAAAACACAACAAAATTAAATTTCAACCCTTAACCTTAAATTTTCTAACCCCTAAAATTGTAAAGGTAGAGGATTTCCATTCGAGGCACTGATAACGATGTTAATTTGTAAGAAATGTCGATACACAAAGTCGGGTTTTCGAGAACTGCAAATTTTGAGGGAAAAAAGGCATTTTGCGTTCTTATATTTTACATTCCAAAAACAACGGACTACAAAATTTTCATATTACAAAAATGATGAGAATAAAAAAAAATCGATAGAGGTTCAGTTTCGGTCCCATCGCATCATCTACAGATAAAGGGAGTTGGCGAACATGATACCTCGGCGTAGGCTTTCACTTGCTGCAGCAAACTTTTTCTCCAAATCAGCATCTCCGACAGCTTCAGCGGCAGCACGGAGCTGGGTTCACAATAAATAAAAGTTAACACGTTTAAGACGGAGAGGAAAGCCTATATTGACATGCCCTCCCACCATAGACAATCTATACTATAGTTATCATTCGAGTAAGAGAGGGATTTAAGAAGAGAAACCCATGCCAAGGGCTGGCAATTCAAGTAAAGCCATAACTTTTCTAATTAACTTACCTGGTTCAGAAACTCATCAAGCCTTCTAGCACTCCGAATAACGCTGCCCTCAAATATATCAGTCATCTGTATTATCTCGGCAAAAGTTGCACCCTGAGGAAAACACGAGTAAAGCCAGAAATTAAAAAACAAAGAAATTGAAGAAGGAAACAAAATATGCCCAAACAGAGCAGGCACCTAGATGTGACAGAATGAGTTCATAGGCAACCAGATAAATGAAAATATAATCTTAAAATGGATCTGGATGCAAATATTTCCCTAGCAGAGGCACTAACCTTTGACCAACAATAAATCACGTCCATCAAAAACGGTCTCACTGTTGATTCTACATACTCGTCGATGTTTACATCCAATTTGCATTCATGTTGTATCTGAAACCAGTAAGAAATGCTTCTAATTATCTCATTCATGGTAAGTAAATGATGTATACGAATGAGAGCCAGAGGACTCGAGAGGTGGAGAACCTCTGCTATTTTTCTTGCACTTTCTTGGAGTTGCTGTAATGGTTTAGCAATCTCTGTCCTCAACTGTATTTGTTCACTTGACTTATCTACCGGAATGAAACAACTTGCAAGGGCTGCTATTTGGTGATGATCCATATCATTGAACGTACCTGATTAAAATTTGTTTTAACTATAGGCGCAATAGAAAACTCAAAAACACCAAGCGCAACTAGTTCTATAAGTTGAACATGTATGCAGTCACGAAATCATATGCCCGGGAAATGAGATAAGAATTCCTATAAAGCTAACGTGTTTTTTCACTTTTGTAAAGCAAACAAACAAATGAGGTTTGGGCCACTCCAACTGGCAAGGAAAATACCTATTCATAAGAAAAAGATCATATGCGCGGCAAATTGGATTGAGCAACAGTAGTTCAAACTCACCATTAAACATCAGTTCTGTTACAAGCAATTCATCTCCAGTGTCTATCAAGCAGGCTGCCCGTCCCTTCAACTGAACAACACCATCAGAATCAATATGGCCCAACTTCTTCAGGACCCTCGAACGATTCTTAAGTTCATCACGGAATTTTTGAAGCTGCAAGAGGAAAAGGAAACTTTAATCAAGATCACAATATGTGAACAGTAAAGAGCTTTACAAAAGACATTCAATTCTGAGCAACATAGGGAGAACAAAAACCCGCACATAGTAATTTGTTCATGTTAAACAGAGGGACCTGTGACATCCACATAAACGAGGCAAATACAATACCTGGGAATCACGCATTTTTGACTTGAGCTGTTGAATCTCATGATTTACCTCTGCCTTCCGCTGAAACGATCTAATTTGATGCTCATCTTGAGACTGCAAAGCATGAAGTAGAATAAGGGTAACAGCTAACAGATATCTTCAAACTACATGCCAGTATCTATTGTCATATGCAAGCCTATTCTCAATACAATCAGAACTAAAAAATTCGAAGTGGTTTGCCAAACCTTGTGGAGTGGGTGAGAAAACAACTTCTTTTCATGTTCCTCAATTTGTTTCACTAACTCAACAATTTCCTGATCTTCAATTTTCATGTCCTGCAAATCATTATAAATCAACAATAAGTTTCTACTTACCCAAGGTTCTCTCGCCAGAACATAATTTAGAATTTAAAGCGCTTCTACTACTAAATAAGTATGATGCTCATAGGGAATAAGAATAGAGAGCATACGTTTAAGCAATAAAGAATGATGAAGAGTGAAAAATGTAGAATGGATACAAAATACGGTGGAAAGGCTATTTAAGTGACAGCTACTACATATAATGCAGCCATGAAATCAGATGCTTTGTTAATTTCACATTCGTAAAATTTGAACTAGCAATTTTGCACTCTATTTCATGAATATGGGCTAGTGCCTATTGTCATGTACAAGGTAGACCCGTAGTTTTTTTCCAAGACATGTGCCCCTAGGATAATTTTGGCAATTTTCATTTTAGTTGGAATGAATATTAGGGCTCAATTGGCATTGCAATCAAATTGAATTCCATCTCAATTACCAAAAGTTTTATCTACTAACAAAAGCAAACTAGATACAATATTTTGATTAAAATCCCAATTGAGGTAAATTTGTTCAAATCACAAAAGCAGCAAAGGGTTTCGAATCACAATTGCTTTCAATCACAACAAATTGGGGTCACTAGGTCTTATTTTGAGTTTAAATAAATTATTAGGGCTTCACCAAATTCTAGTTCACAAACATGATTCTCCAATGAGGATAGGTTAATACTTATTTATATTTCTTTTATTGCTAGACTTGTAGAGTTGATCTTTAATTAAGATTTTAATTATTAAGAGTTCTTGGATAATTTCTGATTGAATGATTGGACTGAGTACATGGAACAAAGTGCAAGAGTTCCAACTACCAATTATCGATAGCAATTAGCAAATGAACTTAAAAGGGAAAAGTTTTCAGCAATATATCACTCTTGGTTCTACTACGAAAAACATCTAACTATAACTTGATATCATGAATAGTTACCGACTTACCGTAACCGGATTAAGTTTTGGAAGGCCTTGTGGAAATCGAGTTCCTAGCTCCTGCACTGCAAGTAATAAACTCTGCCTGGCTTCAGGTGGCCGAAGATCCGGAGGTATGGACACTTTAATTTTACTGAAAGCTGAAATAAGAGGCAACTGGACAGGAACCTAAAGCAAATGAAAATGGAAGATCAGATACCTCAAAGGACCAAGCTGAAGTTTAAATTTGGAAACTATCCTGTGTCAACTTACCACATGCATTTCACCCTTCTCCCCTGGACAGGGTGGGCATGGTTTTGGTCGTGCACCATTCTCACTAGAACCAGGTGAACAATTAAGTAATGTATCCACGATATAACCACCACCACGTGCAGGCAATGTACCTAATCCTGCAGAAGTTCTTTTTACAACATTAACTACAACTCCCCAACCCCAGTCTGTACTGCCTTCCCTTACTTTGATCTGCAAAGCAATGTTGAACCCCAAGTGTCAAAAACTGTTAAATAAAAAACTAACAGTACAACTCCAAGTTATGTGAAATAAAGTGACCCAAAAATAATGCGTCAACATCTACACTCAATAGCAGGACACATTCTGCAAGTTGTGATATTTAAGCACGGACCCGTGTATTTAAACAACCTACACACCGATGAGACAGGAAATACTCAAGGTGGCAAGCATGATATATATTTGTTATATACACACACACAATCACACTACGAACAATTTCTTTCTCCTGAAAACAGACAGCAAAACATTTGGAACCTAAGCGCAGTTACTGGCAAACTGAATAAAATAATTCTAGATAATATACAAGTATTAATCTATTCAGATAAAATACTCATCCAGAAAGTACACAGTTGTTTATCTAGTTACTGAATTTTTCTATTCAAAGCAGTCTGCCACAGGTTATTAAATAAAAGAAACCTATTTGTGTGGGTAAATAGGAACTAAAAGAAGGGACTTGAATTTTGAAATTAATATAAATCGTGTACTAAAGTATATGCTAATATAACCTTCATGATTATCTTCAAATTCACGGATGTAAAATGCCTATAGGTATTTGTGAATTTAAAATATATAGACATTTAAATCTTAACTAACTTGTGCATAATGTAGGCAATTCCTTCCCACAATTTATTTAACAAATTAAATCAATATCCAGCATCACAAGTTCATCTTTCCAAACATAAATAAGCAACCTAATTCATGGATGACATTTTAATAACATTCATTTTGATGTGATAACAACTTGGTATATTTTTTCTGATATGAACCCGTACATGGACCAATGGAAATAATAAGGTTTTTAACTTAACTCATGTTTATACAGGAGTTGCATAATGACCTTAAATACATGGCAACTCCATTTTGAAAGAAATATAAAAATTTTGGCAAAAATGTTTGCTGCATAGAGAATTTTCTTATAGATGTTTATGGCAAAAAAATATATTTTAGGGAACTTTTGCATAACAACTAGCAACTAATAACACGAAAGAATAAAATGATACATAAACACATGCAAAAATAGGCTTATCTGTTGTACAACATATTAAAAAACTAAAGAGCAAATGGTAATAATAATCAACACCACTACAATAAGCACATACCAGCCGTCCAGGATCGAGATAATAAAGAACCCTTTCAGGCCTAGTAATTTCTGACATCAGCTTCTTCTCTAACTGGGCTAATTCAAGTTTTAGTTTATGATATTCAGCTACTTCAGCCTGCACATAAAAATAAATATTTTTATCAACTCAAAAAGTTGTCAAAACACATTTAAAAAAGGAATGGATTACCTCCCCAGAAGCATCTAGCAAAGCAGCTTCCTGCTCCAGCTTCAAAACCTTCTTCCCTATATCAGGCAAGGCCTGAAACAGATAAAGATCCACGTGTTATTGCATGCCTAACATGCTTATGCAAAAGAGGACAAAAATTCAGCAGAGACCTTCTCATACTGAAACTGGTGGAATGAATTCCTTATCACATGCTCAGCAGTCATCTGCCCTTCCGCACGGCTCATTAGATTCAAAATTGAATAGTAGCTCAGTCTGAAAGTACTGACTAAGGGAGCTGGTTTACCCAAAATCATGTCCTTGAGTGTATTCATCTCCATCTGTAAGCAGAGGCAATGTAAACTTGTTTGCCTTATAAAAACACATAGCAAGAGAATCCAATACATGCCAGCCAAGATTCCACTCCAGAAAGGAAGTCAGCCAACAATTATACATTTACAATGAAAAAGGCAGTACAAAACACGAAATCCTGGAAGATTCTACTCCAAAAGAAAGTACTTCAATAAATTTACAGTGAAAAAGGCAGTACACAACATGAGCTCCTGGAAGGTCAAGATTAAAAGGTAATACACATCTGGAAGAAGATGCAACATAAACTTGTTCGCTTCTTTAAAAGCATACAGCAAGAGTATCCAATATACATCTGAAAGAAGATGCAACATAAACTTGTTCGCTTCTTTAAAAGCATACAGAAAGAGTATCTAATATACTGCCAGCTCAGATTCTAATCCAAAAAGAGAGTACTTCAACACATATAAATTTACAGGGTAAAAGGCAATACACAACAAGAAATCCTGGAAGGTCAAAATTCAATGGTAATCTTGGAAGGCTTTCTAAAACTGGTAAAACAATGATGAATAGTCGCAAACTTCAAATGCACTATAAAAAAAATCATAAAATTACCTGCTCATCAACCATGATAATACAAATACCACGTTCGTCTTTGCCACGGCGCCCTGCCCTTCCACTCATCTACAGGGTTTAGAACAAAGTATATGACCATCAGCTTTTTGAAAGAAATCTCAATTGATTAAAAGTAAAGGTAATGGAATATTCACTCACCTGGATATACTCACCAGATCCAATATAACGATGGCTATCACCATCCCACTTCTGAAAAGAAGTAAATACAACAGTTTTGGCCGGCATATTTAAACCCATTGCAAACTGTATCAAAGAAAATTCGTGATTGAAGATATTCACCATTAATATTTGAGATATAAATAAAATGAACAGTTAAAAATGCATATAATGAAAGAGAGTTGGTTGGATGCCTTGTGATGATCTTACAGTTTCAGTGGCAAAAAGTGCCTTTATCAGGCCTTCCTGGAAGAGAAGTTCGACCAATTCCTTGATGACAGGAAGAAGACCAGAATGATGTACAGCAATGCCTCTCATAAGAAGAGGTAACATCAACTCAATGGCAGGCAGATTTCTATCTTCTTCATTCAAGCACAGTACGGCGTTGCGGAAAACTTCTTCTACATCATCCTTCTCCTCCTGCGTATTAAAGTCAAGCTTTGACATAGACATTGCATGATATTCACACTCTCTTCTACTGAAGCTAAACACAATGACCGGGTGAAACTTCCGTTCCCTGATCATCTGAAATTCCAAAAACAGTACAATCAACTATTAAGTAGTAATGTACAAAATATGATTCCAATAGCAGCTGGCATAGATGACCAAAAGTTTATTAACCAGGTTTAATCATTTAATATTATCATTGCTCATGCACACTCATAAACTAAGGCTCCTTGTACCAATTCTGTTTTTTTTTTCTCACTGTGAATAAATATTGAAGGATCAGACTTTGATATGCAGTAGGATCCTCAAAATCATAGACATAAGAATGCCATCAAGAGATTTACACTGCTGAGCTTTTTCGACAATTCTTAGCACATTATTACCCCAATAACATGATCTTTCCTATTGTTCAGAATATGGCAAGGCATTCTTCTATTGAAAAATGGCCCAAAACCTTCACCATAAAGACCCCAAATGATTAGTAACACAGATATTAAAAAGTGATCTAATTATTTCAAAATGCTCATCCTATACATGGTTCTTGAAAACCAAACATCCACGTCACTTTTTTCCTTTGTTCTCCCCTTCACTATCCACAAATACTATGCAGGATAAAAATCGAAGACTACGGGAGCCATTTTCCCCCAGCAAAAACTTATGCAATCATCGTTTTTTTTTTCTCATCATAAATTAGTTTTTGAAATCATTTACACCAAACAAATGAAAGCATACACCAAGAAAATGTCAACATCCATAAGCAAATTAATGACGGCATCCCCCACTACAACATTTTGGGCCTTCTAAATGGAAATACAGTATTGAAATTGACATTTTAACAGAAGGAAGCAGCCTTTAATACTTGAAAGCTTTGCTTCAGAAGGAAGGGAATAGTTGACTATGTCAAATTTAAATCCTCAAGAAAGTAAAAGTTGCCTGCCAATCAAGAAGATTCTAACCATGCAGGTTAAGCCCATAAAAAAATTCTCCTTTCATTTGAACTACATGCAGCTCTAGAAGTGATTCTGACTGCCTAATATAAGCTACTTAGAGATAAAAAAAATCAGATATTCATTCCTACTAGGGAAGTGACCCAAAGGATCAGACAATTATGGATGCATATTGCATAATAAAGCAGAGGAAAGCAATGGAGCATATTTGAACAGTAATAAAAAAAAGCATCTTAATAAAACAATCAAGAGTTGCATTTAAAAGTAGAAGCAACACCTTCATGATTTTGTATATGTCAGAACCCCCTGAAGAACTCCCACCTCTGGCAGCTCTCCCACCACTCTTCCCATCTTTATTCTTGCTAAAATCACCCGGTTTCTGCTTTACGAATGAATCCTGGAGCTTCATAAAATTGTCCTCTCTAAATTGCTCATTCTCATCAACCACAAGGTACAATCCACTCCCGCCCATGGGGAAAACATAATGCTGCAAAGGAGTCGGCCGGAAATCTGTGTACACCACATGGCAAGGCTGGTTGTGTAAATAACAAATCCACTCTGCAAACTCAGTGGCATTGGACATTGTTGCCGAAAGGAAAACCATTTTTATTGCTGGTGGCAAAAATATTATACTCTCTTCCCAAACAACTCCTCTTTCCCTATCTCTCATATAATGAATTTCATCAAAAATAACCCAAGCAACCTCCTTCAAAACCTCTGAGCCCCTGTAAAGCATCCCTCTAAGAATTTCCGTGGTCATGACCAGACAACTAGCATTAGGCGACAAGGTAACATCACCAGTCATCAGCCCCACATCTTCAAACTCTTGATGCAACTCCCTGTACTTCTGGTTACTCAAAGCTTTCAATGGTGAAGTATATATGACCCTTTGCTTATCTCTAAAGGCCATGGCAATGGCATACTCAGCGACCGCAGTTTTACCAGCAGACGTATGCGCCGAAACCAAAACTGACTCATTTCTTTCTAAGCACGCTACAGATACACTCTGAAACGGATCAAGCTCAAAGGGATAAGTTTTAGCCATTTCCCCCTTGTAGACTGGATTCGAGAGTGTCCCGTGAATGGATTCATCTTTAGTTGAAACGTACTCACTTGGAACTGCAACCTCATGCACGCACGTCCGTGCTAGTGTTCTCCGTTTGGGGGCAGATTCTTGCTTAGGGGTCTCTGTAACATCTGGCCTTTCAGGTGATTTCCGTTTCCCTAATGCACCTAATTCTTCTTCCATTCTAAGTGTTTTACTGAACCAGGGTTTCAAATAGTAACTCAAAATCTTAAATTTCTACTCGAAATATTGCGCCTCAAGTAAAAAATCGACCTTCACGTTAAGTTTAGGGTTTCAAAAATTACCTTAATTGATTTCCCGGTCTGTCGTTAACTTGAAGGCAAGAGATGGATAGGGTTTAAATTGGAGGAAGAGGAAAGCCGTGGCTTTTTTGGCGGCGGGGATGGGCGGAGAGAGTTGAGACGAGCGGTTCGGGGATTTTAGAAAACCTTCTTTTTTTATATATGATTTCCTTCAAGCTTCCATACAATATTAAGTCGCATTTTAGTTATTAATTTGTTCATTCCCGCATTTTTTTTAAAGAAAACACACACATATTATTTAAATTTGTTTATAGGAAAATTTTGTCAGATGAGTACCGGTAATAGCTTAAATTTTAAGGAAAATAAATTAGAGTTATGTAATTTAGGTATGTATTTTGTTTTAATTATGTTTAAAATAAAATTAAAAATAAAATAATATATTTTAGTTAATTTAACTTTTAATTTTAAATAATTTATAATTATACTTGACTCCTTTAAAATTTTAATCCTTATAAATTAAATTAATGGTGTTCATCGTTAGTGGTGTTAATCGATGATTGTCGAGCGTGACAGACTCGTCCTTAAATTAATATCTAATTTGTTCATGTCGTTAGATCTGCGAATATTATAATTGATTTTATATATTATATCGACAATTCCACATTATTCATCGGTTAAAATATTATTTTTAAAGATAACACTAAACAGAGTATTGGTTTTCTTTGTTATTTCACTTTTTATTTTGAATAAAATAAAATATTCAGACAAGAACTGCCAATTAAGCTTCCATTTCCTTGTAATTCGATGCTGTTGAAGCTTACCGGAGAGCTTTGAAGACCTGGGCAAAATGGATCGATGAAAACTTTAAACTGGAAAAAAAGTTAGTCTTCTACCGCGGATACTCCTCTGCTCATTTCAGGTATAGTGGAACCATTTTATTATCATTAAACTAACTTCAGTGACATCCCATTTTATTATCATCACTCCAGACTGGCTATACTGTAGGGACTAAATGTATAATTAACCCTTTTTTTAAAAAAGTCATACAGGAAAATCAGATTAAGATTCATGTGTTTCATTGAATTCCAAAATGAAAATCCATATGCTGTTTGCTTACCATATGGTCAATAGGGTTTGCCATTAAAGAATTCTGTATCTTTTACATGCAAATATATTTACAAGAGCTTTGCACAGTACATAGGCTTGTTCGTTCAAGCTCGGTTCTTTTACACCCCTAGCCAAAAGCAGGCGATAATTCATTGTTCTTTTTATTTAGTTAATAACAATAGAAATAATTCAAGTTAATTACTTCTCACCTTGATAGAAACTTCTTTAAAATTGTATGGAATGTACTCCCTGTTAAAATAATTATGCAAATTTAGTCCTATCCTATGCTGTTGTGGTGAAAAATGGCCTTAAAAACAATCTCCTATTAGCATCCACTACCAAATGTTGATCTCTTAGTATGTTCCTTTCCATGGCTTCCTCTTTTGGATCCCTTAAACATCCATTGCAGCCACTAGCAGAGCCAGGTAGTGTATTGGTGTGTCAGTTGACACCCCAAAAATTTTAATAAAATATGAGCTAACATCGAGAATTTGACACCGCAATTTAAATTTTCTAGTTTTGTCCTTGATTGCAGCCTTGAATTACCAACTTCATTGGTTCCTTTAAAAAACGATCTAACATAACTAGAAACTTATTTTAGTCGATTCGGCTTGATAAAAATTCCTTAATTTGGGTCCAACCCGACTTGATTAAAAACAATGAGATCCGATATATTTTAGAAATTTTAACAATTACAACCTTTCATAAATAGACCAAGGGATGCTAGGGACAGTCACACAATTTTTAAATTCTTATATATTTTTAAAAATTTGTATTTATATTGATGATCTAATTTTGCATCCCTTGAAATACCATCTTTATTGGATCCTTTAGGGGGGAAATCCAACAACATAACTCGAAACTTAATTTAGTTGATTCGGCTCGTTCAAAAAAGAATAATTTATCCTTAATCCGGCTTGATTAAAAACAATGAGATCTTCTAAAAAGATTGGCGATAAGATAAGAAGAGGAAGAGAGATGAAGAAGCTGAGTGATAAGCTTGTGAATGTGGTTGATAAAAGAAACCCCACTTGCGCAAATGGGTTGGTAAGTAATTTCATATCATCATATAAATAAATAAATAAATAAATACATAAATAAATAAAGGTGGTGAGAAATAATAAAAAAGAAATCCCAATTGGATTTAGTCTAAAGAGTGAATAATGAGTGAGCACCGAGAGCGACATTGGAGGGCAGCCGAGGAGAAGCAAAAGGGAAGGGTTGACTTTTTATCACGTGGCAGATGTGGCTCCTTGTCTTTTTAAAACTCTTCGGACAACTTCTTCTCTTGTCCTAACGCTCAAGTGTTTTGTTCCTCCTCCGTACGTCCTTTTATAACCAACAGACAACAACAACCATTTCATTTCATTTCATTTCATCAAAACCAAGATTTTTTGTCTTTGTTTTTGTCTGGGATTTTGATTTTTTTTTTCTTACAGTGTTGGGTTGTGTTTTTATTGACGTGAAAGTTAGTAGAAAAATGCTGAGCGAACAGCAGCAGTTGATGAGAATGGGGTTAGTGGAGGAAGAAGAGAGGCTGGATATTGTAGACTTGAGTGGGATGTCAATGGATTCTCTTCCCAGACCTTCTCTCAATTTGACTTCCATCTGCAAATTAAACCTCTCCAACAATAATCTCCAGGTTTCTCCTCTCCCTCTTTATACAAATATATAGTTTATAATCTCGTATTGAACCAACGGTTTGGTCCAAATGATAAATAATTGGTATCGTTTAAGTAGTTTTTGAGTTTGAGTCATTGTATATGTAAAAATTTCTCGTTAATAAACTCACTTATAAAAACCAGGTGAACAACGTAGGTCGGTATAAATTAGTCAGGGCAAAGTCCCTGAAAACCGAAAATAAGTGTAAAGAATAATCTGAGTTTTAACTTGGTTTGAAACTATTGATATTATATGAAAATTACTCTATTTTATGATAATTTGATGAGTAAAATTAATGAATAAGATTAAATACTTATTTTTTCCTTTTATTTCTTTTAAAAAGCTCTTGGTAGGTATTTTTAATAGCTACCTTTGGATTAGGCCTTAAACCTTTTTAACCGTGAACGATAATAAATCTGACCGGCTTGCGAGTTATTCGGGCTCGGCTCGGTTAAAACTCGGCTTGAGTGAGTTCGAAACCTTAACAAGCCAAGTCAAGCCGGCTCAGGAAACTCGTGAACAGGCTCGGAATCTACATATACACTAAAAGTAATATATTGAGCAAAAGAAAAGCAACAAAATAGATTAGGAAAAATCTACTAAAAGTAAATTAACTAAAATAAATTAAACATTTTCTTTAGTTGGTTGTTGTTTGATTTTGTATTTTCTTTAATTATGTGTTGTATTATAAGAATATTTATTGGTTATTTAGATTAATACAATTTTTGGTACTTTTTCCACTTTCCGTTCATTGAATTTCATTTCAGTGTTGGTTATGAAATGAATTTTTAACAAATCTTTTATAAAAAAACTAGAGGCAAAATTTTTCATTTCGATCCGAGCTGAACCTGACGAGCCTGAACCGAGACTGACAAGCTTTGAGCTCGAGCCGAGCCCAATAGTATTATTTTCGAGCTGAGCTCGAGCTTAAAATTCCGAGATCAGCGAGCCTCGAGCCGAGCTCAATTACATTGTTTTCGAGCCGAGCCGAGCCTGGCCAGACATGAACTCAGCAGTCAGCACGGCTCGTTATCACTCCTAATCTTATCTATCTATTTCTCTCACAAACTAGTGTAAAATTAATTAAAAATATATAATGTAACCGGAGGAACGGCCAAAATCTTTCAACAATTCAGGTCATTATTCTCATAATATAAGATTTTATTTTTTGTATTCTGAATTATAGGTATTTCGAAGAAGGCATGTGTTACAAATTAGTGACCTATATACAATAAGTCAAAGGTTGGAGCCCTCATATGTCGAGATGCTTATATTTATCACGGTCTTTTTTAGATGTCCTTTGTCAATCGTTTATTATTTTAAAAAATAACAATACATTATACATTTGATTATTGATGGATCGCGATCAAACCCTCAATAAAATAAAATAAAATAAAAATAGATGTAGATAAGTGATATACAAATATCTTTCGGAACATTTTATAAGAAATTGCACCGATCATATATTAAAAATTGGACAATAAGATGAAATGATAAGGTTGATGTTGTCTATCCGCAAACGGTTTGGCCACTTCTTTATGGGAATTTAAGTATTAGTACACCTGTATCCGAATTATTCCCTCGTAATTACTTATTTTAGCTCAATTTGGCTAATCTAATGTTAATATAATATGTTTCTTATTTAAAATTGACAAGTGTTATAACAATAGAAGAAGAAAAAAACTAACAAAACGTAAGGGTTTGACTTTTGCGTTGTATGAAAGGGTGGGCTTTCACAAAAAGAATCTAATACACATTATTTATACAAGTTTTTCTGTGTTAGGAGTTAAATTTAATTTGATATTAAAAAGTTTAAATTACAGGATTTAGAATTTAAAAAAATTATTGTTTATAAGGATTTTTAACGAGGCCTGATTTTTTTATAAAAAAATGTATTTAAAAATTATTGTTTACATTTTAAGAATTTTGTAATATTGTTTAAAGTGATTATAATGTAATATATATTTATGGATAATTATTTGATACACATGCGGTGAAAACTAAAAGTTTCTACAAGCGCCTTCGTTTTTAGGGTTTAGGGACTTAGTTTAAGGTGAATGATGTTTAGGTGTATGGATTTTGAATTTAGAGATAGTGGTTGAAATTTATAGTTTATGGTTATAATTTAGAGTTTATAGATTAAAACCTAAATACTCATCATATTACCCTAAAAACTAAACCTTAAATTTTAACCATAAACCCTAAATTTCAACCACTGTCCCTAAATTCTAAACCCCTACACTTAAACCTATAAACCCTACCCCCTAAATTAAGTCCCTAAACCCTAAAACGAAAGCGCTTGTGGAAACTTTTAGTTTCCACCGCCAGTATATAGGATAATAATCCTATGTTTATATATATTCTTAATCTTCTAATAATGCACACACATCTTCTCGACAAAGCGATTTCAACTCGAATATCTTAAGATGAACATCGTCCTCTTTTTTATTGAGACCGCTTGTTGAGCTCAAACTTGAGATTTAAAAGAAAACATATATAAAATTGTGTAATTAAATATGATACTTATATATACAGAGCATACCGGAGTCGTTGACGGCGAGATTACTGAACGTGGTGGCGTTGGATGTGCACTCCAATCAGCTGAAGCGTCTCCCCAACTCCATTGGCTGTCTCTCTAAGCTCAAGACTCTCAACGTTTCCGGCAACCTTCTCCAATCTCTCCCTAAAACCATTGAAAATTGCAGGTTTGATTCTTAATTTCTCATATCTACAATATATAAATATATATTCAAATTATTGTATTATTTAATCAAACTTTTCTTAAAATTGATATAATGTCACACATGAATCTAGTTGAAACTCAATTTAAGCCTTAGACATTTGTTCAAAAAAATTTAACGCATAGACATCTCTAATTATGAACAAAAATCTTTGTTCTTATTCAGTGTCCTTATATATACCTCCAATGCAAAAAAAAAATATTTATGATTTAGGATTATGATTTAGAGTTAGGGTGTATAATTTATGATTTAAGATTTAGAATTTAGGATTAGGGATTATGATTTTTATTTTTAAGTGTTTGAGCATAGATAGGAGCACCGAAAAGAAGCATAAGATTTTTAAATAGAGATATTACATTCTCATACAAAAATTTGAACTTAGGATGGCATAATAACCTGTCCCCGTTGGGTCTCGACCTGACCTGAATCGATAGGGGCATGTTTTTTATTTATTAAAAAATTGGGTTAGGATTCAGGGCTGGGCGGGTTTTTTTATTTATTAAAAAATTGGGTTCGGGTTCAGGTTTAGGGTAAAAATTTACCAACCTGACCCGATATATTTATATATAGTTTTATATATTATATTTAATATTTTATTAATTTTTTCTGGGTCGGGTCAGGTTTAGTTGGGTTTTTTTTGTTAAAATATCGAGGTCGGGTTGTGCTTTTATTATGTTGAGCGGGTAGGGTATATAATATATTAGAGCCTGGGAGGATTGTTTAAATTTCGGATTGGGGTCAGAGCGACCAAAAACTCGACCCGTCCCGTTGTCATCCATATTTCTAACCCATAAAGACGGGACAATATGGACATCTTTGGCCACTAGGCCAATTAGTGAATCACAAATATAATAATTTTTTTGATACATTTAAATATAATACTTTTATGATATAATGTTTAAACCATTCATAATCTTTTAAAAATTTTTTTGGTAAAAGGATATGATTTCATTAATGTGAGAACCATACAAACCTAGATGGAGTAAAAGAGTTATTATGATAACACAAGAGCAACAAGAAACTAAATGAATGAACAAGAAATCAACAACAAACACCTAACCAGCTAAGAACTAGAACTCGAATAATCTTTAATTAGAAAAAAAATACGAGCTTAAATACATTCAAATTCACATATTGCAGAAACAATAGTGCAAATTGAATTAACATATGCAGACTTGACCTAAACATTTCATACAATTTTTCTATGTAATTGTTAAGCTGCAAATATCCAATAAAATGCATTGCATTTGGCAGGTGTTTGGAAGAACTGAATGCGAACTTCAACATTCTGACAAAGCTCCCAGAATCAATCGGATTCGAACTAATACACATGAAAAAACTCTCAGTAAACTCAAACAAGTTGGTTTTCCTCCCTCGGTCCATCACCCACCTCACGTACCTGCGGGTCCTGGACGCCCGCCTCAATTGCCTCCGCGCTCTGCCGGAGGACTTGGAGAACTTAATCAACCTCCAGGTCCTCAACGTCAGCCAGAACTTCCAGTACCTCCAAAACCTCCCCTACTCGATCGGCCTCCTCGTCTCCCTCCTCGAACTCGACGTCAGTTACAACAAAATCGCAACTCTACCCGACTCCATCGGCTGCATGAAGAGGCTGCAGAAGCTGAGCGTGGAAGGGAACCCCTTAGTGTCGCCGCCGGCGGAGGTGTTCGAGCAAGGGTTGCATGCGGTGAAGGAGTATTTGGGTGAGAAGATGAATGCGGGGCACAGGAGCCCGCCGAAGAAGAAATCGTGGGTGGGGAAGTTGGTGAAATACGGGACGTTCAATGGGCATATGACGAGAGGGGGGTCGGTGCATGGGGAGAGAGAAGGGTTTATCGTTTCGGAATACCGATCGATCGACGGTCTTGCTTCGCCGCGCTACATGGGGATGTTCTCTCCCCGCCGGCTGTTTTCCCCCGGTAGGTACTTTTCCAGATGAAGGATGCTGAAACACAAGTCCAGATACGTTTTGCATGGATGTTGAAGTTCAATTTGGTGAGTGTGGGTTGCGGATTTAAATTGCATAAATTCGTCTCACCATTTTATGTCTTACCAATAATTTTATGTCACGTGTATTATTAATAAAATAATATAAAATATTATTAATACACGTGACATAAAATTATCAGTAAAACATATAATGAACACAGAAAAGAATTGACGAATTTTGTTCATATGGTGGACGTTATTACAATTTGTGTGGTCTTAAATTTTGTTTATAGTAAAACGTTATTGTTATATTCACAATTTTCGTATTTTTCATGTTAATCATAGTAAAACGTTATGGTTATATTCAGGATTTGAAATAATTTGTCAATAATATCATTTGTAGTGTTCAAATTTGTGTGAACCTATTCTGTGTTGCATTTATTCTAATTATATGTCGGTTTTAGAAGTGTTAGATCTTTTTAGACAAGATCAAAAGTTCTAATACTAAAATTGTAAATAGAATAAATTTGATTAAAGTAATAAATTTGTGTAATATTTGATTCGAATTATTCAATTATTAAATTAAATATAAATATTTACAAAAAAATATGTTTTATTCGTATTAGAAAAAAGGAAGTGTATTTCCACCTTTTCGTCTTTACAAAAATATTGTTCTAGCTCTCAGTTTCATTTCTTATTTTATAAAAACTGAGAACTCGACCCCTCAACCTTAATTTTAATTATAAAAGACCAATACCACTATTTATAATTCATTTAGTATATGATTTTTGTATTCACTAAGTTTTATCAAGTAAGATTCATCTCTAAAAAATAACTGAAAAAACGGATAAAATGCTTAATTTTTAGTTGATAAGATTATAAATAACGTGATAAGTCGAATATATATAATAATTTTTCAGTCGCGGAGTATTAATCGTCAAGTTATTATGGCTTGTCCGCATCAACTATGAGCCAATATTTACTACTATCTCTATATTTTCCTTTTAGTTTATAATCAATTATTAATGGGCCGTATAAAAAGCCCTTCCGTTTAGTTACTCTTCGTCTCTTCCTCTCTCAATAAACACAATATTTAATAATAAAAAATAAGAATTATACGTTAATACATAAGTTGTGTAAAAAAATATATAATCTTTCATATTTAAGTTATAAAATTTTAAATTTAAATAAATCTTTAGCCCTAAAACCTTAAACCTTAAATTCTAATCATAAATCTTAAATTCTACACTATACAACTTAAACCCATAAATACTAAACTACAACCTAAATCTAAAATCCCAAAGTTAAAAGACTTATATAAATTAAAATTAACAGAAATTTGTGTGTAAAAATATTTAAAATAAAACACACAATCTTATTGTGAATAGCAATAGCAAGCAGCTCATGCAAAATTATAATGATTAGATGCAATTGTTTTCTTTAAGAGTCTGAGAGTGCAAAACGCAAAAATAACAATAACAATAGTCAATATTTTAAATAAATTATTATGTAAAAAAAATTATGCAAGTCTACATATTATTCTTTAAAAATTAAATTTTAAATCTTTAATTTTAGAATATGAAATCTAAACTTTAACCGTGGATATTAAATATTGAACTTACTAATTAAATCTTTAATATATATTCTATTCGTCCCACTAATTTTGTCATTTATTGATTTTTTGAAAGTTATTTTTTAAAATTTGACAATGATTATTTTAAATATTTTAAACAATTATATTTTATAAAATGTATATTTTAAAACTAATTGATTGAAAGTTTATAAAAATATTTTATATTTTTATCAATCATAAATTTTAAATAATAATGAGTCAAATTTAAAAAAAATGACAAAAAAAATCAATAAATAACAAACTTAGGGGTGTCTTTGTGTTTTTATATATAATGCAATAGGTGATGTTCGGATATGTGTTGTACCTCGTTTGTGTGTATTATTTTTCTTTAATTGAGTGTATGAAGATTTTTAATGAGACAGACAACGTAGGTGTTGATTTTTTTCAACCATTAATAAATTCAAATTTGCCGACATAAAAATAGCTTTTAAAGAAACTGTTAGTTGATATTTATTATGGAGGTTATGATAGTTAATAAATAGCATTTTTTTTTTCAATGGGAAAAGAGGCACAAGTCTTATCTAATTACTAAAAGTTTGACATTAGGGATGTCAAGGATATCCCTTTCGGCAAGTCGCAAAATAGAGTCCGAAGCAGTCGGAAAAATGCGCGTTGAAGAGTCTCGGGAAATAGTTTTGTTTTGTTTTGGTTGGGCTTGGGCTTGGAACTTGTAGAGACAAGAGCTATATATATATATGGGAAATACTTTGATGCACAAGCTTGTGTAAACTTTAGTTTACACAAGCCCTTTAATTTTAGGGTTTAGGGTTTAGGGTTTTAGGTTAGGGTTTAGGGGTTTAGTATGTAGGGTATATAATTTAAGGTTTATGGGTAGAATTTAGAATTTAGAGTTTAGGATTTAGGACTTAGGTTTTAGGTTGCTAGGGTTTGTGATTTAGATTTTAAATTTTATAAAAGGAATGTGTAAAAAAAATTTACACAGTTTGTGCATCAAAATAAAACCCTATATATATATATATGGATAGAATCAAATTACACTGTGTAAAGTTTTTTAAGTTTTACACGTTTTTTGGATCGTTGGATGAGTGAAACGAATGAATAAGATTAACAGTAAAATATGTGAAGATTATCACTTGATAATTAAAAACACGGAAATTTTATTGGATGAGATTTCATTCATTCAACATAAACAAATATTACATCAAACATTGAAATCAAACATAAATATAAGACGGAAATAAGAAAAAGACACCAAAGGTCTAAAACATAAATACAAGGCCAAAGATTAGACAAATTTTATTGTTGTTTTTTCGGTTTTTAGGGCTTTGTTATGATTCATTCGGATTGACCCGCATTACACACTTAATTTTAGTGGGTGAATCTCTCGACAGAAATTTTCTGTATACATAATGTCTCGAACTCAAAACTTACTTAAATAATACCAAATTATTCGACACTTGTACCAATCTAGTTGATAAAATTAGATAAAGATCTACCAAATGAAAAGGTTTGGACGGTGGGATGAATCCGACGTGTAGAGACAAGAGCCATATTTCTTCAGAGTATCATCCATTTATGGGGCACATAGGAATTCCATTTCTACCTTCCAAACCTTTGCTCTGTCAGTATCACCAACCAAAGCCACAAGGCCAAATAAAATGGATTGGACTCGAATTGTAGCCATATTTCTTCAGCAAAAATCATTCCCATTTTGTTTTTATTTTTATTATTAATAATTTCCCAATAAGGCAATTACTCAATAACAAAGAGCCATTGCACCATTATCTTGATAATAAATGTATTGAATGATTTATTTTTTCTTTCTTTAAAAAAACATCTCAAATATTGTTCCCGCTAACAATTGTTTTATTTTTGAATTTGTTTCAGTTTGACTTAATACTCAAATAGGTGCCCGAACTATGCTTGTGGAACGCTTTTGGTGCCTAAATTATTTTTAGCTCTAAATAGGTGCCTAAAGTTTCAATTTTGGTCATTTTAAGTGCCTAACCGTTAATTAAAAATTGTTAGCTAATTAAATTGTGACAAGTGGCATGTTTTTAATTTTTAATTTTTTTTAATTAATTTTTAAATAAAATTTTAATTTTAATTTTTTTAAAAAAATTAACAGTTTTAAAATCTTTACAAAACAGTCCCAAATTCCTAACCTAAAACCCCAAATCCCCAAATTACCAGCGATGTCGCCGTTTACTACCTCACCGGAGGCCACCACTACCGCTTCCGGACCATCACGACCGTTTCCCCCAACCACACATCGTCGATAACCGACGGTAGGTGTGCCGACGACTTCCTTTCGCGATTTTGACTTATTTCGACGATCTTAGTAGTCCAGCGGCGGATATGGGGGCGGCGGCAAAACCATTGGTGGCGGGTTCGGCCGGGGAAGTTAAGGATTTCGATTTTGGGGCCATTTTGTGAGTTTTGAAAATTTTAGAGTTTTTTTTAATATAAGTTAAAAAATAAATTTTAAAAAAAAAATAGTAAAAAAAAACGGTAATTAACAGTTAGGCACCTAAAAGGACCAAAATTAAAATTTTAAGCACTTATTTAGAGCTAAAAATAGTTTATGCACCAAAAGTAATCTACAAGCATAATTTGTGCACCTAATTGAATATTAAGCCTGTCTGTTTTCAAAAAGGAACGTGTGTGTAAAGTTTTTAAATAATTAAATTTTACGAGCTATTTGTAATTATAATGTTTAATATGTTTGAAAATATTGTAACTGATACGTTATATATATATTTTTTAAATGCGATTGAAGTATTTCAATAACATTTTTCATTTGTATGAGGTGTGGGAATTGAACTATTATATGTGTAATTGGTTATAATGATTTTTAATCATTTTTTATATAATTATCAAGTGATGTTTTCAAAAAAAAAATTAAGTATTTGATATAGGATTACACTCACGTCAGAAATATTTAAATTCTACGAGCACTTTAATTTTAGTGTTATAAAACTTAATTTAGGGTGTAAAAGTTTAGGTAGAGGGGTTTAGAATTTAGGGGCAATGATTAAAATTTAATGGTTAGGGTTATGGTTTAGGGTTTAGAGATAGGGTTTAGGGTAATATGTTGAGGGTTTAGATTTTAACATACAAACTCTAAATCTTATTCACAACCACTAAATTTTGAATTACTAAACATAAACTCTACGCCCTAAACTAAGTTTATAGATCCTAAAACTATGACGCACATCAAATTATTGTCCTTTAATATATTCATGGTGTATGTTTTAAATTTTACGAGTAAAATAAAGAAATTATAATGTGTTGTTTATAAAATATATATATATATATCAATTAGTATGTGAAAGTTTTTTTTACATCATATAGTTGTTTTTTATTAAAATATAAAGTAAAGGTTGTTAAGGTGTGGGGTTATATGAATGTAAATTAAAAAAAGATTTATATTTGATTAAATAAATATGTATTATATTCTTATATAAAAATTTAAACACATACAAAATAAAATAATATAAATATTTTCAGCTATTAGGCCAATTAATAAATTAAAAAATTATTAGTTCTATAAAAAAGATTTATCAGATGAAATAAAAATATATTTAAATAAAACAATAAAGTTACGGGGAAAAGATTTAAATGAATTAGAAAACAAACAGAAGGAAGCACCGACAGGAGAGTCTAATGGCAACATTGGAAATAACGAAAAATAGACAAAACAACCAGTCCACATGCATTATTATTATTAATGATTAATATATTACATTATCATAAACATAGAAGCTGAGATACTGTATTAAGATTATGCTGTGGTAACATTAATGATGTTTTGTTCCCAACAATAGTCTCTTCCCTGTTGTTGAAACTAATTAATTAATTAAGGGCAATTAAACTAATGTCGAATGGTATTTTAATTGAATAGTTGAAGTCGTAGTAGAAGCTGAAGAAAGAGAATTAAGTGGAACCCAGATCTACCGATATGTAATATAAGATTATCGCATTGTTTGGTTAATGGCGGATTGAGTCAAAATTAAAGGTTTGACTGATCAAATCTGTTAATTTAAATATTTATTAAATAGCGGATTAAAATAGCTATTTTAGGGTGAAACTTTTAATTTTGAAAAAGTTGTTAATAAGAACTTTTTTAAAATTAGAATTTTTGATGTAAGAGTTATAGAAACCCTTCTACCCTTAACAATTATTAAAAGAACTCCAAAATTACCTAAATTTAATCTTTTTATTTTAGTTCTTCATTCTCATATATTTACATTGTGACATTTGTAAACTAATATTTTTTTCTTCTTTTTATCCTCACAAATTTATATTTGTATTTAAATTAATATAAATCTTTCAAATATGCTTAGTAATGTTATATTAAAAAATTATTTTCATAACCTAATTAATATTAATAGATATAAACTATTGATAACTAATAAACTATTCAAACAAGTATCGAATATAATCATGTCCTTATATGTTATTTTTCTTGTTTAAATAATCAAACAACTATCAACTATTAGTTAATTTTATCAATAATTTTTATACAATTCGCTAATTAAATCAACTAATGCAATCTTTGAATTAAACCTATAATTCCTAAAATAAAAAGATTCTGTAATATGAATATTAGATTATATTCGTATTGAATAATTTCATATTAATTATTGTGGCTAGATGTGAAAGACATGGGCAGATGTATCATGTATTGTATATTTGTATGGTTTGTAGTGGTCTTGGTTAGTGGCGCGCCGCGGGTGAGGTCCTCGAGCTCAAAAGCAGCACGTGAATGCGATTGCGAATAGTGGGGCCAAATCCAATGTTGTCCCATGTGATTCTATATATACAAGTTTTTTTTCCTTTATTATAATCTTTCGTACTTATTTTATTATTTATATTTAAAATTAATGACTGTTTTATTGATGGTCTTTAAAATAAGTGGTTAAAGTTTTTAGTTGATATACATTCGTTCGAAACCTATTAAAATTAAATTTTTGCTTTTCTAATTGAAACTGTTCAAAAAATGGTCTTAATAATATTTTCTAAGATTTATACTTAATTTATTCTCTAAAACTATAATATATATATTGATATTATATTTAATAATTGAAGATCAATCTTACAAATTTTGTATTTCTCAGCTTCTTTTAACGATTTATTCCTTGTGCCGTGGCTTCTCTTCTATCTTCCACATATCGGTGACGGATGCAAATGCATCTTAGGTAGGCTCGTATCTATCATAAATTTTTTTTAAATTTATATTTGATTTTAATTTTTTTTAAATTTTTAAGAGTTAGTTTTTAAAAATTCTTTTAATATTTATAAGTTGTGTCCACTCTAAAAATTTGAAAATTTATGTGTTTACCTTCAAAAATATTTTTGAATCCGCTATTATCATCAATCTACTGTCAGTTCGCCACACACTTAATTCTCTTTTTTTTCTTGAACATTAATTATGATAATTTTTTAGTACATTATGACCATTGCTAATCATTTGGTATATAAAATATGAAAATATAATGAATTTTAACCATTGTGGAGTATTTTTTCTTTATCAGTAAACGATTAATAATCGATTTACTTATACATTATTTGATATTATCAATTTTGAGCAAATATGTTAATTGTTATTTAATATATTAATGGTGGGTTTTCTCCATAAACGACTTTAATCCAAGGTTTACTATTTTTTTTGACAAATCTTAATTATAATCTACCTTTAGAGGAGGTGAGTGGAGTGTTCTAGTAGAAAGAAGAGGTGTATTCAGGGGCGGAACTAAGGGGGTTTGGTCCTCGCCAATTTTTTTTTTCAATAGGAATATTATAGATTTTTTAGAAAAAAAGGTAAAATTACCTCTATAATCCCTTCAAAGTTTGTAAAATTTTAATATGACCCCCTCAAAAATTTTAATTTCATTTTGCCCCCTTATAAATTTCTAGTTCCGCCTCTGCTCCTATTGAATCTAGAACCCATACCTAAGGAATATGAGGGAATAAAGATGAATTAATACCACTTGTTAAGAAAAAAACTCTACCACCACGAGTAAAATATATACTTTTTATATATGAATTATTATCTCATACACAGACGATGGATTTTTTGTTTCTACAAGCGTCTTAAATTTAGGGTTTAGGATTTTAGATCATGGTTTACAATTTAGGGGCTTTAGTATATGAGTTTAAAATTTATTGTTTATGGTTAGGATTTAGGTTTTAATGTGATGTGGTTAGGGTTTAGGTTTTAACCTATATACCCTAAATTTTAGCCATAGCCTAAAATTCTATCAACAATCCCTAAATTCAAAACTATTATACTTAAACCCTTAAAATTTAATTATTAAACATTAAAATTAAAGTGCTTGTGCATAGAATAATTGCCCTATATATTTTTTTTATTTTTATTTTTGTTTTTAATGAATAGAAGCTACTATTCGTTTATAATAACACAAACACAATAACAAGCGTTTAGTTTTTTTTTTTCTATTTAGGGTAAACAACAACGGAGGTCACTCAATTATGAGTAAGATTATATTTGGGTCACTCAATTATGAGTAAGATTATATTTGGGTCACTCAATTTTAGGTAAAGCTACATTTGAGTCACCCAATTATTAAATGTTACATTTAGATCACTCAATTATGGGTAAAGTTACATTTGGGTCACCCTTCATATTTAAAAAATATATATCAATTTGTGTATTATATTAATTAATGATTTCAAATGAAGTACTCCAATGTTAACGAGGATATACACGTGATTTGGAAGAAAAAATGACTAAATTGATGTACTTTTTTTCAAATATGAAGGGTGACCCAAACGTAACTTTTCCCATAATTGAGTGACCCAAATATATAACTTTACTCATAATTAAGTGACCCAAATGTAACTTTACTCATAATTAAGTGACATTTGTTATAGTTTACCCTTTTATTTACTAATTAAATGCATACATTGTTATAATTTGAATGAAAAAAATGCATGATTAAAGTAGACATAGTAGTCATATTTTCTTGTATTATTTAATTTTAGGGTAATTGTTCTATACACAAGCGCTTGTGGAATTTTTTTTACACAAGCGTCTTAATTTTAGGGGTTAGAGACTCCG